>JAKFHU010001684.1:30647623-31295247 GCA_023783475.1 Daubentonia madagascariensis
AAGGAATGTCTTCTCGATGGCGAATTAAAATTCTCTTCCAGTTTAATTTTCTGAGTCTGAAAAGAAATTTTCAAAGCAAAAATTATCAAAATGTGTTGTGTATTCTAGAGCACTGAAAGCAGAAGTTATAAAACAGATTTATCAATGCCTTTTCCTAGAAAGTAAAAAAGTCTACTTTTATCTCACAGGGATTTATTGTAATCAAATGTGATTCTGGTCATAATCCCATCCCCAAACTCATTTATTACCATTATTAATGCCTCATATCAGTATTTTAGAAATGTGGAAAATTGCTGAATCTCAAACTACTAAAGGACCTTCTCAGAAACTCACGTAGGATTGTCAGTAGAGAAACAAGACTGGCAGCAAATCTAATGCTTCCGGAAAGTCCCTGTTTCACAGGGTGTACAGCTTATGCATCACTAGGATGAGGGAAGAATCAGACCTATGGAAATGGATGGAATGGTAGGCAGGGTCCTGGGAAGGGGCTCAATTCATTCAACATGTATTTACAGAATGTCTCCTACGTGCACTGTGTCAGGTGAGGGGAAAAACACTGACTATATGTGATTTCCGCCTTATCCACTGACTTGAGACGGAATCCCCATGAAGACATCAAAACCACCCCCGGGACATACTTATTTCCACATCTCTAGTATAGTCATGCATCGCTTAACGACAGGGATACATTCTGAGAAATGCGTCTTTAGGCTATTTTGTCATTGAGAGAAATTCATAAAGCATACTTACACAGATCCAGATGGTATATATTTTTCACATGGAAAACCAAATGCCCCAGCACCATTACTGAATATCAATCACTTCCTCTACTTGATCTGCCAATATTAAATGCCATATATCAGGTTCCTATATATGTTCCATTATAATCTTATGGGACCACTGTCATATATGCAATCCACTGTTGACCAAAACATCACTATGTAGCACGTGACTATAACTTGTTTAGTATTAAAATTATTGACATGATACATAAAAAATCTGAAAGCAAACCTTGACCAGAATTCTTCACAGGCACTTTGTGGGCCTTCCACACAAACAACACCAGGTTTCCCAGGCATGCTAAACCCAGACAGGGAAAGTTCCTTTGCCCACTCTAGAATATTCTTTCTTTTGCATTTGTTGTAGATATGATGGCTATAGATCCAGAGTCTAGTGAGGATCAGATCAACTGACTGGACTGTGCTTCCTGTGGTGGGGGAAGATGAGATATCTCTGCTGACATAGCCAGAGGCATGTTCTCTAACCCACTCTGTGGCATTCAATATACAAACATCTCCAAGACAATTCTTTTGCAGGTAGGCGGTCAGATCTGTGTTCAGTTGAGTCTGCTGGCATCTATTCAATAATACTGATCTGATGGAAAAGATATGGGAAAAAATTAAATCAATTTTCTTGGAAGAGAAAAACTCGAGAATTGCTTTTACTCTCAGATTGATTTTGACCTCTAAAGTTGGCAAGAGTTTCTGTGACATACCTGACAGTAATTTCAGGCAGAACTGCAGGGTACTTAAAGGGAAGAATACAGGCTAGAGAAAACATCACCTGATTTAAAAAAAGAAGAAGAAAAATGCCCTAAGTGCTGTTTTAAACCTTGACACATTTCAGTTCTTCCAAAAACAAAACTGAATTACCATTGCTTCTTCAGATAGGTCCAGGTTCATATTGATAGTAAAGTAAACTTTTGAAGATCGCCCCTCCATTGTCCTCTTTTCAGCACAAGCTTTCAGTTCTGCTAAAGCCAGCTGGTCATGCACTACGAGCTCACTCTCACCAGGGAACATACTGGCTAGCAGGTCTAACTCAGAGAGCTGGGCTTCCGCCTGCTCTATCTCAATCATTTTTGGACACCCGTAAGTTTCTAAGGAGGTAAAGATGAGAGAGACAAGTTACGCATACAATCTTGAGAGAACTCAATAGATCAACATGGGTACTTAACACAAATGTATCAGACTTCTTCATAAATTATGAAAATTAATCAGTCTCTTTTCTATTATTCTACTTTCAGATGTAATATGCTAAGACCAAAAATGTAGGACAATCCACTGAGGCCATAAAACCCTAATAATAACCAGGCACCAAATTCCTCTGTATCTAGAGAGTTGATCTGGCATCTTCAGCTACCACAATGAGCAAATTCATTGAAGTAAACCAATTATATAGTCAAAAAGCTATATCAATAATACAGGCAGAAGAGAGGATATGACCAATTACACTGGAAACCTAGAATGAACAGAATAAGTAAGAGAGTTTAGTTATGTGGATGGTTAACTTCTTCTTCTTAAGTCAATATTGATGTCTATTAGTTTTTAAGGAGAAGAATGTAAAGAAGGGAAAATAAAGATGAATTATTCCATAGCTCAAGTAACCCATTAACATTCAAACAAAAAGTACAAGGTTAGAAAATTCAAATGCTAGATGAAGGTTAAAAAAGGAAGATAGTCTCCTGCTAGGGGCTACTTCCCATACCCGCCTAAGTCCCTCATCCAAGGCTGAGAGTTTCTGGTGTTTCACATCAGAAAAAATTTTGAGCATTATACATATACATATATGAAAAATACATGCTGGCATAATGTGTAAATATATGGAGCAAGATACACACAGTATACATATGTAAAATGTATCCAAAGGGAATCATATACACCCTTTGCTCCCTACTTCTTATCCCCCTCGCCACCAAATATATTTTGGAGATCTATTCATTGTCAGCACATAGTGATCTCATTCTCGTGGCTGCCTGTCATACTGAACCATACAGATATGCCATAATTTATTGCACTCTTTACCTACTGATGAGCACTTTAGTTGTTTCCACATTTTTGCTACTATGAACAACTGTATAATGGAAATTATTTTTATGTATACAGTACGGTGAACTGTAATATTGTATATTCAAGGATAAACTTGTAGAGGTGGATTGCTGGATCAACAGGTACGTTTTAAATTTTAATAGATATTGCCAACTTGCCTTCCAGAAAGTTGTCATACAGAAGTTTAAAATTTGTACTTAGTCCCCAGCTCCTTTTTAAAAAAATTCTTAATACATTTTTACAAGAGATTTTACCAACCTCTTCTTTTATGGATTTTACGTCCTGATTAGAAAGGACTTCTCTACGCCATGATTATTTTTAAATTCTTCTATTTTTAACTTGGAATATTTACATTTTTAATTTCTACATTTAAATATATTCAACCCATCTGGAATTTACTTTGGTTTAAAGGTAAGGGAAGTCTCCAGCTTAACTTTTTCCAGTTGGCTAGCCATTTGTAGCAATATATCTTGTAATACATTTGAAATGCCTCCTTCAACATATATTAAGTGCCCATATGTATGCTGTTACATTGATCTGTTTGCAATATCATGTCCTACTACTCAACTCTTCAGATCACTATGATGGGTTAGTAAATTGCCCCTACTCCATCTCTTCATGGCTATCACTCTAGAATTTTTAAAAGAATTTGTCTGCCTCTTCTCAGATGTTTATTTTTTCCACATAAACATTAGAATAATTTTGTCAAGTTTAGAAAACAAGAAAAATTGGCAATTGCATTGAAATGAAAGAAGAATGACGTTTATAACATAGAATTTTCCCTTAAAGTTTTTTTTAAAAACTTTTAACATTCCCAGTAAATTTTTTAAACAGCTTTTATGAGTTATAATTTATATACTGTACCATACTATTGCTGAACAACATCTTTAAAATATTAGCATCCCATAGCGTTTGGTCTGGGCCCTCTTTATTTTCTCTACTTATTCTCTCATGGTGCCAAATATCAGCAAATATGAAATGTCCACAATTCTCAAATTTTTATCTGATGCTCTAAATTCCTGAGCCCTTTATTTGTAAATTTAATGGAATCTGTATATGTCTATTGGATGGTGTCTTAGTCCGTTTTCTGTTACTATAACAGAATACCTGAGACTGGGTACTTTACAATGAACAGAAATTCATTTGGCTTATGGTTCTGGGGCTGGGAAGTCCAAGAGCATGGTGCTGGCATCTTGCAAGGGCCTTCGTACTGACTCATCCCATGGTGGAAGGTGGAGGGGCAAAAGAGGGTGAGAATGAGAGCAAGAGGGATGAAGGGGGCCAAATTCATCCTTTTATCAGGAACCCACTCCCACAATAACTCCGAAAGTTCCCACCTCTCAATACCATTGCACTGGGGATTAAGTTTCTAACACATGAACTTTGGGGGACACATTTAAACCACAGCAGATGGCATCTAGTCTTAACAGCTCTAAAATAGGTCTAAACTATGATATTTCTTTCATAATAATACTTTTATTATTCCTTTTCTGTTTAGAGAATTTCCTTTAACCAATCCTTTAGAGTAGGTTTGCTGGTAACAAATCTCTTAGATTTCCTTCATCTTAGAATGTCTTGATTTTCCCTTCATTCCTGAAGAATATTTTCACTGGATGCAGTATTCTGGCTTGACAGTTCTTCACTTTCAGCGCTTGAAAAATGTTACGCCTCTTCCACCTGGCCTCCATGGTTTCTGATGAGAAAGCCTCTCACACTTGAATTTTTTTTTTTTTTTTTTTTGAGACAGAGTCTCACTCTGTCACCTGGGCTAGAGTACAGTGGTGTCATCATAGCTCACTGCAACCTCAAACTCCTGGGCTCAAGCGATCCTCCTGCCTCAGCCTCCCAAGTAGCTCGGACTACAGGCACATGCCACCATGCCTGGCTAACTTTTCTATTTTTTTGTAGAGACGGGGTCTCACTCTTGCTGAGGCTGGTCTGGAACTCCTGACCTCAAACAATCCTCCCCCCTTGGCCTCCCAGAGTGCTCAGATTACAGGCATGAGCCACCACGCCCAGCCCTTTTTTTTTTTTTTTTTTTTTTAAGAGACAGGACCTTACTCTGTCACCCAGGCTGGAATGCAGTGGCATGATCATAGCTCACTGAAACCTTGAACTCCTGGGCTCAAGCGATCCTCCCATCTCAGCCTCCCGAGTAGCTGGCACTACAGGCACACACCACTGTACCCAGCTAATTTGTTGATCTTTTGTAGAGATGGGGCCTTGTTATGTTGCCCAGGCTTGGCCTCCCAAAGCAGCAGCCACCATGCCTGGCCTGAATTGTTTTCTTTTACAGGTAAGGTTCATTTCTCTCTCACTGCTTTCAAAATTTTTTTTGTCTTTAGTTTTCAGAAGTTTGTTATGATGTATATTGATGTTGATTTCTTTGGGTTTATCCTGCTTGGGGTTTACTCAGCTTCTTGAATCTATAGGTTCATGCTTTCTGACAAACTTGGGAAGTCTTGTTATTATTTCTATGAGTATTTTTTCAACCCTGCCCTCTTTCTTCTCTCCTCCTAGTACTCTGATGTTATGAATGTTAGATCTTTTGTTATAGTCCTGAATATCCCTAAAACTTTGTTTGTTTATTTATTTTTGGTTCCTGTTGTTCAGATAGAGTAATTCATATTGTTGTATCTCCCAGTTTACTGATTCTTTTCTCTGTCCTCTTCCTTCACTTGTTGAGTCCATCCACTGAGTTTTTAATTTTGGTTACTGTATTTTTCATTTCTAACATTTCAATTTGGTTTTTCTTTATCTCTTCCATTTCTTTGGTGAGACTTTCTACTTTTTAATTTGTTTCAAGTGTGCTCATAATTGCTCATTGAAAAAATTTTTATGATAAATGTTTTGAGATCTTTGTCAGATAACTATACTATCTCTGTCATCCTGGTGTTGGCATCTGTTGATTGTCTTTTTTCCATTTAGTTTGAGATGTTCCTGGTTCTTGGTATGATGAATGACTTTTCATTAAAACCTGACATTTTGGGTATTATGACAGGAGACTCTGGATATTATTAAATTTTCTCTTTTAAGCATGTTTTCCTGATACTCCTATAGCAGGGAAACGGGGGTGCTGCCTTTTTACTGCCAGGTGGGGTAGAAGCCCTGGTTCCCTACTCAGTCTCTGTTGACATCTGAGGTGAGGGAGAAGGAGCTCTTCATTATTGCTGGGTGGAGATGGGAGTTGTGACTCTACAGTAGTCCTCTAATGATAACTCCCCAGAAGTAATGCCTTGCTATCACTCCCCAACTGGCCTCCACTGACACCATGATGGGGGGTTGCCTTGTTAATGCCAGGCAGTGGTCGAAGTTCTGACTGTCCACTCGGGTGCCTTTTTATTGCTGCATCAGGGTGGAAGTACTGGTTCCCATGTGGTCTGACATGGACCTGACATGGTTCTGACACTGACACTGTGGTGGGGTCCTTCCTTGTTAGTGCCTTTTGGGAAGGAAAGGCCTGAGTCCCTATACAGACTTTTCTGATGCCATCCTGACTAGGGGTGGGAATTGAGGTGCCTCATATAGTTCAATGAGGATGGAATCTGGGTTCCCTTTGCTGGTGTGGGTATGGGCAGGACCACAGTCTTTTCTGTGGTATTTGCCTGGTATAGAGGATTTATTGTCTAAATGTTTTCTATTTTGCTAGGCTGCCTCTTTCTTGGTGCTTTAGCTGCAGAGAGCAGGCTTTTGTTAGGGCTTTTATTTATTTATTTTTCACTCTGTACTCTTGATGTTTCTGGCTTACTGCTTCTTCAGTGTCAAGTCTGGGATATCTGAGGCAAAAAGATACCCGGAAAAGTCACCACCATTTCCTTCCTTGGGTCCCAAGGTTTCTAGCCAGTCTGCCCTCTTCTCTGCACATTTTAGAGTCTTCTTGTGTTTACGTATAGCGTTTGAAATTCTTAGTTGTACTTAGCAGAAAGAATAGAGAAAAATACATCCACTCCATTCTGCCCCAAAATGGAAGTCCCCCCAATATAATACTTTAATTTAGCAATTTAGCAAAAGAAAAAAAAATAATGTCTGGTAATTACCATAGGAGAAAAAGTTGTTATAAGGACAGCTGATCTAAAAATCTCAATCATATAAAGGCGATCTAAGGAATAAATCACACAGCATATAAAAACATGTTTGTAAAGATATTCATTGCATAATTGCTTATAATAAGAAAAAGATCATAAATGACTTATGGAAAACTAGTTTAATAAATATACATCCAAACAGAATATTATAAGGTCATTAAAAATGTATACTGATGCTGAGCACAGTGGCTCATGCCTGTAATCCCAACACTTTGGAAGGCCAAGGCAGGAGGATCACTTGAGGCCAGGAGTTCAAGACCAGCCTGGGTAACATAGCAAGACCCCATCTCTAAAAAAAAATGAAAACAATTAGATGGGCATGGTGGTGAGCGCCTTTAGTTCTAGCTACTCAGGAGGATGAGGCAGGAGGATCACTTAGCCCAGAAGTTTGAGGCTGCAGTGAGCTATGATTACACCACTGCACTCCAGCCTAAGGCAACAAAGCAGAACCCTGTCTCTATTTAAAAACAAAAATGTATATTGGCATTAATGTTCAGGATATATGGCTACCTGAAAAAAGTAGATTGTAGAGAAACAGAAATAGTATGATATTATTCTTACATGATCACATATGCATGAAAATAGTGAATTCACAAAACAATTAACAGCTGGCTAAAAGGGATTGAGGGAACAAGGAAAAGACTTTCACTTTCTAATTTGTGTGCTTTTATATTGTTTGAAGTTTTATGATTAGCATGTAGTACTTCTAAATTCAGTAGAAACAAAGAAGTGTTACACCTTTAAAAAAAAAAGAGCTCCATCTCATTGCTGCAAAGGAAAACTTGGCTTACCTTCTCGAAGAGATTTTACTCTGTGAAATCAAACACAATTATTTAGGTCAGTGGTGTCTTCATGGTATTCTTTGTCATCTTCAATAAGGATTTATTAAGCAGCACTATATGCAGAGTGTCATCCTTCATGCTTTCCTGTAGCTTTCTATTTAGTCTGAAGATCAGGATGTATATCTAATAAGACACATAACATAACAAAAAAGCTAAGTGTTAAATGACACTTAGTAAAGGTATTATCATGGGGATTAAGATGATCAATGAAGTGGGCCACCAGGAAAGATATAAGGAAGGAGGCAGGGTCTGAGCTGAACCTTGAAAGAAGAGTAGAACTTAGACAAGTGGAAGCGGAGACACAGTGCAGAGGGTTTCTGGAAGAAAGGTCTTCGAAGCAGAAAAGTGGCATAACTAGTGGTGGGGGCTATACCCCCCTGAGCGTGAGGAAAACAGAATAGACCTAATCCTGTCCCTTCCTCACAATCCCAACTACCAAGCCCTAATTCAGGGTCTCATCATTTGGATTATTTCCTCTTGTGCTAGTTATTTTGTTATTTATTTGTCCCCTAATCCCACTCTTGGTCCTTCTTTTCCCTGCCCAGGACTCTGGACAGCTGACCTCCATAGCATATAGCACTTGACTCTTCTGCCTTTCTTGTGTTGGGTTCAGCCAATGCTCTGGCAAGAAGTAGGAGGATGGGAGGAGAAAGATGCCAGGGTATTTCTTTACTACTACTTCCTTGCTTTGGTGAGATTCTGACAATGGCTACAACCTGTGAAGACCACAGCTTCTGCAGGCAGTCTTTCCTCTCTGGTTCCAGCAGACTTTTAGGACCTAGGGGTAGTAATGGTTCCTTTAAACCTGGCCACACCTTTGTAAACAACCTGTTTATTAAACACTCTCTTCAAAGTTTCAAAGGTGAGTGTGTGTATTTTTCTTGCCAGAACCTTGACTCCTCTTACCTGGACTCTGTCTCTAATGTCTCTTCATCAACTCACACTCCACACTGTCATTACAGTGATCATATGTGGTGCTCTAATAGAGGTCTAACAAGGTAGGCAAGAGAGCCCCAACTGTCTATTAGGAAAAAGTTCACACAATCACTGGTTGGTCACCAGTGTTGCATTTGGAGAAGGAGAAGTGGGGACATGTTAGGTTCCCATGGGAAAAGCGAGTTGACTACCCTAACAGCTACTCAGTGGAGTGAATTTATCTGCAGTTTACGATCTCGCTGTTAGTTTAATGACCTGGCAGCACAAAATGCCAACACACTGAGGTGGACCCAATTCACAAAGGCTGCCTTGGATCATCTATTATCAAGCCCTTTAGGAACATGTCTTTCCCTTTATTCAAGTCTTCTTTATTTTATCCAATATAGTTGGATCATTTCTTTAATATCAGGACATGGTATTTGTTCAACAATTTAGCTAGTGCATTGCACAGTACTTTTGAAAAGCAAAGAAAGTTCTTCCACTTAAAAAGAAATGCAAATTATCCACAGGTGAAAGATCAGTAACTGCAGTGGGTCCTGCCAAAAGCACATTAAGTATTATGGGAATGACTAAATGTGGTAGGGTGTTGCATTCATTAGGGTTAGTGGAACATGAATCAGGAAAATAAGAAGCACTCTTGCACACACTGAACTGTCTCCACAGATCCAAGTATAAATCAATGCCAACATTACATCATTCATAATCCCAGTGTGTTATCAACTGATGTCCTAAAGACACTATTTACCAGGGCGTCGATGCCATGTTGGGGGGAAAAAAAATCACAGAAAGCATTTTGTACTTAAACAAGCTCTTGAAATTCTGAATGACACACAACAAAGTTCAACAGGTTTCTTTAGGAAAACCATGGGTCCTGGTTAGCCTGCCATGATCCTGGTTTATGGCTGTCATCCTATTGTCTTGACTAGCTTAGTATTTGTCCTAGACAAAAGTGACCCTATTTGGACAACAGATTATATGGGTACACTTTTTACGTGTGGCTTCTCAAGAGTCTTGTTAGATTACCATATGTACTGTGAATCTCTAAGAGGGATGTTCAGTATGCTGACTATCCCAAACCTATCTGACTCCAGAACATTTTTTTCCAGGCCAGATGGTATTAGGTCTCCTCTCCACAAAACAGATCAGGATTCCTTGCTTTGCCATCTAACCAAAGTAGTTTAAATATTACCATCTTCACAGGAGATGGTGGGTAACCTTGGTAATATTTATTTATTAATATTTATTTTTAAAAATTTGAACAGTTATCCTTTTCAAATAACTGTTAGAGCTGCAAACATTCCTCCCTCCTTTAATCACAATGTTTTCTTTACTAACCATTGACTTCATATAATTTTATATCCTACTATTTTTACTTGATATCATAATTTATATATTGGCTGTTTTTTTTAAAAAATCTTCATAAATGTTTAAAATTCCTGGACTTAGAATTTCATAAACATCTTTTCTAGTCTGTTTTGCAGTTGAGAAATATAGGGAACAACTCATTAGATAGTTATTAAAGGAACTGAACTTTGTTTTTTATTGCAGTAGTTTAAAGTATGGACTCTCTTACCAGACTGCCAAGGTGCAACTCCTGAGTCTGCCACTTACCAACTGTGTGACTTTAGGCAACTGGCTTAATTTATCTATGCCTCAGTCTCCCCATCTCCAAAATGGGAATGACAGGGTTGCTGTGAGGATTAAATGAGAACATGTGGAAAGTGCCTGGCAACAGAGTGCTATATGAGTGCTTTCTGTTATTATTATTATTATTGTTCATCATTCATTCAACAAATGTTTCTCAAGTGCACCCAATATATTCAAGCATTTTCTTTGGCACTAAGAATAAAACAATAAACAAAAGTAACAAAAAATCTCTGCTGTAACAGAGGTTTAATCTAGCGGGAGGAAACCATGAAATCAAAATACAAATACATACGCCCAGTGGATAACTGTTATGAAGAAGCCTGAAGGATAAGGAGCAACAGTGGGGCAGTGGGAAGTGAGACTATAAACAGGGTTGTCAGGAAAGGCCCCTCTTCTAAGGTAACTGTGGGGAAGAGACTTGAAAGAACTGAAGAAGGAAGCTGTGTGTTTATCTGGGCCAAGCATGTTCAAAGCAAAGGTGACAGCATGTTCAGGGTGTCAGACGAGCTGGCTAGAGCAGAGTGAGCTGGGACAGGGTTACAGAAGAGATTAGTGAGGAAATGTGAGGCAGTTTATGTTGGGACTTGTAAGGCATGGCCAGGACTTTGGATATAGAAGGCCACTGGAAGGGTTTGACTTATGAAGAGGCCCACACCTGCTGCTATGGAGAGCACTGTAGTAGAAAGCAGGGAGACCAGACAGGCACTGCAATGACTTGAAGAGAGAGAGATGATGGTGGCTTGGACAAGGATGGCAGTGGTCAAGGTGGTGAGCAATGTTCAGGTTCTGGACATAGAGAGTAGAGCCAACAGGGTTTACTGATGAATTATATGAGACATGTAAGAATGACTCCAAGGTTTTAAGCTACTGAAAGGATGGATTTGCCATTTATTTTGATGGGGAATACTGCGGAAATCTGAAGCTTGGTTTTAGACACATTAAGTAATGAAGTGCCTTTTAAGATAACTATTAAGTAAAGATGTCCAACAGGCAATTAGATTTACAATCATGGAGTGTAAGAGATTCAGCTGGAGATATAATTTTGGTTGTCATCAACGCTTACTTAAAGCTTTGTATTTGTTTAAAGTCACCCAGGGAGTGAGTGAAGTTGTTTAAAGTCACCCGCGGTCCTGTTGAGTGTGGGGTCTGGAAAATGAAATGGAATTACCAAAGAAGTGCGGGATGGAGGGAACCCTGAACAGACAACTACGGGAGTCGCGTTAGAAGTCACTTACTTGCCAAGTTATTTTCGTTGATGAGATTTCAGCCCCCAAAAAGACCCTCAAGGGAATTTTCTGACTCCAGATTTCAGAGACTGCTGTAACAACTTAGACCGAAACTTGAGATTCCTGAGTGAAGTAATTCCTTTTCCTCGCAAATTAGTTCTCTTTAAAGAGCGGAAAGGCAGGTACGCGCCCCTCCCCACCGTCCGGCGCGCAGGCGTCCTCCACCTAACACCCGATTGGCTGTCGCTGGAGGTGCCCGGCTGTGCGGGTGGGCGGCGCGGCGCCGGGTCAGCGCTCACCAATCAGCGAGTGCGTAGCGCGAGGGAGGGCGGCGCCGCCGCCTCGGCAAGTTCCGGGAGGGTGGTACGGTCTCCACGGGGCGGAGCATCCCAGTCCTGCTTATCACGGCGCCTACAGGTGGAAGACTCGCCTCGAGCCGTGCCCCGCTCACGGCTGTAACCCCGGGTTTCTTGGCTGCACGGGCAACTCAATTTTCATAGGGAAGGAGCCTCAAAATTCCAGGACTCGGCGACTCAAAGCTTGCAAACCGCCACGCGGAGCGGTTGGCGGAACTGAGATAACGCACTCCCGGGAGGCGCATGCGCGCGCGCGGGGTTGGCGGGGGCGGGCAGGGGGCCCGGAAGCCAGAGCCGCCCCGACCTCTTTGTCTGGGGGTGTGGCGGTGTGTTTTCCTCCGGATTTGGAACGGCCGAGGGAATTCTTTGGTCGCGCCAGGTGCTTCTCAGTCGCAGAGTTTTTATTCTTGCACCTTTTCATCCCAACCCTATCGTTATTTCTTAGCTGCTGCCACTGTGAGAGTATAGGGGACACTTTCCTGGGACAAGGATTGGTCCATTAAAGTGACGCTCCTAAACTCGGACATGAGTAGGAATCATTTGGAGATCCTATTGAAATGTGGATCAGGATTCGATGTAGGGGGTGGGGTCCCAAATTCTGCATCTTTAATATCTTCCCACACAATGTGATCTTCCTTGTCCCTAAACCGTAGAGTAGGAGGGCATTAGGGAGACTTGAGCGTAAATGGACCGTGGCCTTGGCGGCCTTAGGAGTTCTTGCCCAATAACCAAGCTAGGATTAACCATGTGAATGCACAGATTTATCCCTGGTAATAAAAGGATAATTTGAAGGAGATTCCACGCGATAGTAATTAGAAATGTTTTTCTTCCCAATCCAATTATATGCAATACACTTTTCTTTATGTCACATGTTCATTTTAGAAATGTCATAAGATTTGTAAATACTGGCGTTCATTGATGCTAGATATCACTAACTTTCAAAAAAAATTTTTTTTACAAAAACAAGATGATAGTACATAGGTCTTCATAGCTGCATCTTCTACTTGGCGTTTTATGAGCATTTTTCAAAGTCACATAATTTACTTTTTCCTCCAATTTTTATTCTGAAGAATTTCAAGCATAATGCAAAGTTGAGAGAATTTACAGTGAAGAGTGGACTAGTTATCAAGAGAAGGAGGAGGAAGGATTTTCCCTCTGCATTTTGCAATGTCTGAAGACATTTTGGGTTGTCAAAACTGGAAGGATGCTACTGGCATTGAGTAGGTAGAGCCCAGGAAGGCTGTTCAATTCCTACAATGCACAGGATATCCATCCCCCTACAACAAAGAATTTGCTGGTTCAAAATGTTGATAGTGTCAAGGTTAAGAAATGCTGATCTAGAGACTATCGTAATATTTTGCCAGCTTTGTCACTTATCTGACCAATCTGTTTTAATATATTTCAAAGTAAATTGCAGACATTAGTACTGTTTTCCCACGGATATGCACATAACCGTGCATATCATTGCAGTTCAAATTAAGTTTTTTTGAGATAAAAATTAAATGCATATCTTAAATATACATTTGAGTTTTAACAAATGCATACACCTATGTAACTCAAATCCTATTGACATATAGAACATTACCATCACCCCAGAAAGTTCCTTCATGCTCCTTCCTAGTCAGTCTCCACCTAACTCCCCCCAAGAGGCAACCACTGTTCTGATTTTTCCTCACCATAATTAGTTTTGCCTGTTCTAGAACTTCATATGGTTGGAATCATACAGTAGGTAATTTTGTGGAAGGCTTCTTTCACTCGGTGTAATATTTAAAAGATTCACCTATGTTATTGTGTGTAACAGTTTCTTTTGATTGCTTAGTAGTAGTCCATAGTATGAACATACCAGTTTTTCCATTTCTTGTTTTGATGGAAACCTGGGCTGATTCCAATTGATTGGCTATTATGAATAAAGCTGCTGTGAACTTTCTTGTACAGTATTTCATATCTAATGACTATGTTTTTCAGTAAATATTAAGCACTTACTGTGTTCCAGGCACTTCTAGGTACTAGAGTTATAGCCATGAACAAGACAAAGATGTCCTATCTCTCAAAGAGCTTACATTTGCATATTTCTGTGTATTTATGAGGAAGGAAAATATATAGGTAAAAATGAAAGAAAAATACCAGATAGTGATACTTGCGGGGCAGGGAAGTAAAATAAGGTGATGTGAATGATGAGATGACTATGATCAGATGACTATGTTACCTAGATTGCTCTGCAAATACCTTTGTGAGGAAGTGCCTTTTAAGGTGTGAATAGAATGAAGTAAGATACCAACCATGAAAGATCAAGGGGAAGAGCATTCCAGTCAGAGGAAGCAGGAAGTACCAGGACCCAAAGGCTCTGTTTTAGAATAGGGACCAAAACCAACACAAAGCAAAAAGGGCCTGCGTGGCTGGAGCTCAGAGAAGAAAGTTTTAAAAAATTACCTCAGCAGTAAAGGGCAGGACAGTCGCCAGTTTCCGCCAAATTTAACCAAACATTACTCTGGTCAATTTGGTAGGTTAGTGTGCCACTATCTTAATCTACTTTTATCGGATTACTAGTAAGGATGGACATTTCTTCATTTATTCAATGACCAATTGTTCTTTTATGGTAAATTACCTGTTTACATCCCTTGCCTATTTTTCTACTGAGACCTGAATTTTTTTTTTTTTTTTTTGGTAGCGATGATTGTGTCATCTCTATTAAATTAAAACTCCAGGGCACAGAAGCCCTGGAGTTCAATTCATTTCAGAGAGGGCTTGGCACAAAGTGTGCACTTAAATATTTTCAACGAATGATGTTTAAAAATTTTACCTCCTGCAATTTCTCTTTAATACCGTCTTTCAGTTCTCCTTTAAAATTGACTCTCGAATTCTACCTTTTTATTCTGATGTGGTGCGGCAAGGTTAATTCAAGACAATTTACGTAGTCAATTACAGAAGTAGATAGGACAGGATTAGGCGAACTGAGAGAAATTTAAATGTTCCCTCTTAGCTTTCATATGTAATGTGCTTAAGAAAGGTAACCGTCCTGGAGACTCAAAGGCTCAGACCACCACGAGGTACCCAGGTTTTAGAAGCATTTAAACAACTTCATAATTACACCCGTGCAGGAAAATTCTTTGACTGCCAAACACCTTCGTGCTGCACCTGCGCCCGAACTTCCGGGGCGGGCCGCACGCAGGCGCAGATTAACTAAAGAGGAGTCCGGGGACCCGGGGGCCAAGCCACTTCCCATAATGCCGTGTCCCGGAAGTTGTTGCTTTCTAGGGGTCACTCTGGCTTCAGCTCTGTCGCTCTCTATTCGTCACCGCGAGGAAGACGGAGCTGGCTGCCCAGCCCGAAGGCCCATTAGGGGGGATGCAGTTATGGGCGCTGTCGCCGTGGGTGAGTTCTGGTCCCACTGACTCAGAGTCACCAATCGTCTGACTTCCTGTGCTTGGAGAGCCCGAATTTTCCGCCCCAACCTCGTTCTCGAAGGCCCCTCTTGAGCACGTTACCCGGCTCCTTTCCGGTACTGCGTTCTCATTGGCTGCATGTCTTGTCAGGTCCAGGACCTGGCCAATGAATTGCCGCTGCTGGCGCCCTTCTCGACCCCGTAGACGCAGAGGATCCCCTGTGGGTGTCGAGCAGTTGGAAAGGAAGGGGAGGGGAGGAGAGAAGAGGTGAGATGTGGCGAGCGCCAAGCAAGTGGGTGGGTGGCGCGCGGCAGGGAGCACCCTACGAGTTGGGGCTGGGTTTGCAGCTGCGTCCATATGGTGGTTTGGAAAAGCAGGATCTGTCACCTATCCGAATGGATGCTCCTAGGAGAGGACCGATCTATGCAAAACTTGAGACTTGCTGACAAAGTTTGCCACACTTTTACGTTTTTAATGCAACCGAGTAGGCAAGGGAAGACTGGGAGGGCAGAGAGAGAATAGAATTGGATTAATGTGAGAGCTGGCAAGACTAACTTTGATTTAAATTTTCTGTGGAGTCCTGCAAAGAGTAATTTGACTAAGACGCTAATTCTCATCCGAAGACTCTACCAGAAGAATCCTATAAATTTATTGATGTTTTATAGCTGGTGGCAATGACAGTACTCTTCTTGCGACTCGTTAGTTACCTTTACAGTTGTCAAAAATTTACTGGAGCTCTTTCCACAGCATTGGAATGACCCACCTATGTCCTCAGTCTGCAGCAATTACAATTCGTCTTTCAAGTTTTTCTTTGGAGTCTGAGCTACTGCAATCCCCAAACCAGATTTACTAGTGCTGTCTTCACTGCTGCAGACTTCTGACTTCTTCATTCTTCACCCTTTTCTTTTTCAGCAGAACTTGTCTGCTTCATTCTTATGCACCTACCTTTGCACCTTGTAATCATCCTTTATGCCTCAGGTACTATTCTATTTTTCTATTTCAACGCAAGAAGTATTTGTCGACCTACTATGTACTACTAACTCGATGCTAGACGCTATAGTCAATTCAGAAGCTGTGCCTAAAACCATTTCTTTCTCCAGAACTTCAGATTCCAGATAGAGAAATAACATATGTCCAGATTAAAGGTTTAAGAAGCAGTTCACTATAGTATCTGATAGGGGGACAAGGTGAATAGTGCACACTATAAACACTGGGGAAGTTCATTGGAGAGGTTTATTTAGAGTAGCATGGTTTCCTGAGGCTTCATTGAAATGGAGAACTTGGAGGATTGGTAAGATTTGGATAGCTGTAGAGAACATTCCAGCTAGAAACCAGAGGCACCTAGAGAGGGACAAAGTGTTGTGGAGTGAAGTATACTGAAGAGATGAACTTGATTTGGCAGGGAAGGAGTGGTGGTCTTGGAACCCAAAGATCCGTGTTTTAGTTCATCTCTGTCGCCCTGTGATCTTTCACCATTTTGTTTCTGAGTTTCCTCCTTTAGTGAAGTGCCTCTATTTAAAGTGTTGTTATGAAAATCAGATGCAATGTTTGTGAAAGGGCTTTGAAGATCAAAAGCACCATACAATTATAACTTTAGTGCTTTTTTTATTGAGGAGTAATGAGAGTCATGATCACCAGAGAATTGGGACCAAATTATAAAGCCCATGAGTGCAAAATTCAGGAATGTGTACTGGGAAACTATTAATATTAAATGCTTTCAATCAAGAGTGATGTGGTAAAAATGGCAATGTTGGAATGTGGCACAGATTAGAGGGAGTTGGATTGGAGGCAAAAACTTGCATATGGTTTTTATTTTGTTTCTAAAAATCTACAATTCTAGATAAGTTATATAAAATGTTAATTTGCAGCATGGGGAAAAACGCATAAAATTTACCTCATTTTATATATACCCAAATACTTTGTGTTCCTTTGTTGTTCATTCATTTTCTTTGTAAACATTTTAGATTATCATTGGAAAGGTATTCTTACCAGTTGTTTGATATGGCACTCATTTTCATACAAACCTTTTTGACTTGCCTTCAATTACACTAATCCATCAAGAACTAAAAGAGGAATACTTCTAAGATTCTAAGCCAGGGTGATGATGACAGCTAACTATCACAATTAGCTGGAAGTGTTTTCAAAATATATATTCCAGGCTCTACTTTCCATTTATTGAATCAGAATCTTAATAAGCATCTCAGGTAAAATAAATGTTATAGTCATTTAAGAAATTTGACATTAATGAGTTATTCTAATGCGTGTAAAATGCAGCTTTTCAAAATCATTATTATTTAAAGTTAAGTATACCTGTATCTGTATGTATTTTCAGTACTTTTCATGTTTTCTGATTTTGAATTGTTGACTAAAAAGATGAAGACTTGATGTGCAGCTAGATTTGTCATAGCCTTCCAGACTGGTTTTGTCAATAATATAATGTAAGTAGTTGAGAATGCAGTTGCAATCAATTCTCATTTAGCTGATACCCATAGGAAATCCTGGTGTGGAAAATGCAGAACATTGTATCACTTTTTATATTTGGCTTTGAAGTTATTTTGCAAATTTTCTAACTCCCTTTAGGAGGTTTTTTCAGAACTATTTTAAATTTTTCTTAGAGAAATTATTAATTTAATTTGCCTAGACTATAGAGCTAAGAAAGTTAGCTTAGAAAGAAAGGAAATCAGTCTTTGGTTTAAAAGTGCTACCACTATTCCACATTTATATAGTGAGGTGTCGAATTCTTAGTAGTGTCAAGTTCTGAGACCTTTCAAGGTCTGTGTAAGAAGACCAAGGTTCTCTCCTGACCTTTTCATTTATTGAAAACCTCTTAACCTTGCTAAGAATCAGTTTCCCAAGCTATGAAAAACAGAAGCAATACTATCTATTCTATCTAATTCAGAGTTCTTATTGAAAATTAGATGATATATGTGAATGGTCTTTTTTAAATTAAAAAGTGTGATAGACATGCAAAATATTATATGTGGCTTAGTTATATTGTTATCTCCTAGAGAAATATAAAACATTCTTTTTTTTTTGGTCAAGCTAACTTTATCTTGTTTTCTAGATTGTTATTTTGTGTCAGTAAGTAATCCATAAAGTGCCACCATGGGAAAGAAACGGACAAAGGGAAAAACTGTTCCAATTGATGATCCCTCTGAATCTTTAGGTATATTTCATTAATTGAATCTTTTTTATTTATTTTTAATTTTTAAAATTTTTATTTTTTAAGTTCATGTCAGATGGGTAATGTGCTGACGTCGTAACAAGGTTTGAGGGAGGCAAATCTCACACATGCACATGAAAACCCAATCATCATGCTTATGAACTACAAAAGGATCTCATTAATTGAATCTTTAAAGTAGTGTTAATATCCCTAAATGGATATATATTTAAAATATAAAAATGGGATCAAAGTATATATTATTGTTATATAATATGCATTTTAATGTAATGTTTATATCTACATAACATTTAATAGTCTTCTACAACATTTTTAATGGCATATTATTCCTTTGATATAAAGGACCATGGGTGCATATTTCATAATTTATTTAGCTAATCCCCTACTTTTACAGATTTAGGTAATCTTTAACTTTTTAGTATTATGAATGGAGCAATAGTAAAATCATCTTTGTAGCTTATTCTCTGTGCATATCCAGATATTTTCTTAGTACAGATCCTAGAAGTAGAATTGCTGAATCGAAGGGTATATTTTCAAGGTTCTTTTGATTCTTTTGCTAAATTGCCATCTAGAAATGGTTTACTAATTTACAGGCCCCCTCGAAGCATAATAAAGTGCTCATGTCCCTGGAACTTCATCAGTACTGGTTAGTATTATTTTTAAATTCTGTGCTGATTTGATAGATGAAAAAGGGTACCTTCTTTTTTTAGTTTGCATTTATTTGACTGCTACTGAGATTCAGTAGCTTTTCTACATGATCTCATTTGCAATTATATTTCTTCTCTTGGTCCCAGTTCATTGGACATAAAGCTAATAGTGATGCTTGACTAGTTTCTAAACCTCCCGTGTCCCTGAAACAACTCAGGTTTTTTAGAGTGGCTTATAAAGCCCTTTACTTATCTGGCCAAAACAGAGGTTTCAGTCTCAGGTCCAGCTGCTCATTTTTACCCATTGTATGACTCTGCCATTTGCGGAGACAGCATGCACTTTTGCATGCCTTTGTTTATGGGATTGGAGATTGCGCTTTACTCCCTAAGGTCACAGTTTAGAGTGTGAGCTATGAAGTCAGAGAGACTTGAGTCCAGATTCTGGCAAAGCCACTCGATAGTTATGTGACCTTGGGCACTAAATTGTATTTTTTTCATATGTCATTGGGACTAATAGTGTCTTTCTTCTAGGGTGATTGAGAGTTAAATGAGCTAATGTATGTAAAACATTTAGTAATGCTCATAGGAAGTATTTAATCAGTATCAGAAATTTTTATTACTATTAATATCTTCCAGGACTGTACAGTTGTAACCTCCCCTGTGAAAGTTTTGGTGACTTCAGCCTTCTCTTCTTGTGCTGCTACAGCATGTCTTAGAGATTCTTATACCTTAATTTATTAACTACCTCTCCTGTCAGAATGTGAGCTACTCAAAAGAGAAGAGTTGTGCCTTGGTCAGTTTTAGGTTCCTGAACATCTAGCACAGTGCCTGGCCTGTAGTAAGTGTATTATTGACTGAATGAAGGACCTTCTCTACAAACCTTTAAAGATAAAGGGAATTATAAATATGATAAAGGGCCCTAATTTAAAGGAAATTGCCAAATAAATTGAAATGAATTTGTAGGGGTATTGGTGATTATATTTAGGACTTCAAAAAAGCAAAATTTCAAATTTGTATAAAATATCTTACATATTCATCTCATAATATTCAAATATCAAACAAAATTTTAAGTTTTCAGATTATTTAATAGTTTCTTTATATAGTACAGTTGACCCTTGGACAATGTGGGGGTTAAATGTGCTGAACCCTCACACAGTCAAAAATCTGAGTATAACTTTGACTTTCCCAAAACTTAACTACTAATAGCCTACTATTGACCAGAAGCCTTACCGATAACATAAACAGTGATTAAGACATATTTTCTATGTTATATGAATTATATACTATGTTCTTACAATAAAGTAAGATAGAGAAAAGAAAATGCTATTAAGGAAATCACAAGTAAGAGAACATATATATACTATTCATTAAGTGGAAGTAGATCACCATAAAGGTCTTCATCCTTGTTGTCTTCATGTTGAGCAGGCTGAGGAGGGGGAGGAAGAGAAAGGGTTGGTCTTGCTATCTGAAGGGGTGGCAGAGGTGAAAGAAAATCCACATATAAGTGTACCCAAGCAGTTCAAGCCCGTGTTGTTCAAGGGCCAACTGTACATTCATTTTTGAAGTTTGCATGAAAGGTAAGTTTTGAGATTAACTAAAGAAAGCTATTTTTGAGCTCATATATTCTTTATTTATTATTTATTTTAATAGAACCTATGTGCAGACACATTAGAAAAGGATTGGAACAAGGTAATTTGAAAAAGGCTTTAGTGAATGTGGAATGGAATATTTGCCAAGACTGTAAGACGGACAATAAAGTAAAAGATAAGTCTGAAGAAGAAACAGAAGAAAACCCTTCAATTTGGCTATGTCTTAAATGTGGCCATCAGGTACTCTTACATTTTGATCAGTATGGGATTTTAGAAAACTCTTTGAACTTGTTTTAGAAGGTACTACCTAAAAGTAAAGTATGGGTGAATAGGATATCAGCTGGCATAGGTCATGTTCTCTGGGGAAATGATTCTGAGACTGAGATGTGTGCGTAGGTGGTTTATGGGGTGTATTCTCAGGTACCACACCAGTAGGAGAGTGAGGGAAGCAGGATTAGGCAGAGGGAGAAGTTGAATGAAGAGGCAGTTGCAATAAGGTCTCAGCTGATCCCACGCTGAACTCTTGCCTGAATTGAGGCAAGAGGTCAGGCCTTTCTGTAGACCATTCATTGGATGTGGCATGCCCTGGAGCAAGGGGAGTAACCTTGGGCAAGGTATCTCCCATTGTTGAGGAAAATTCTTGGGGTTGGATGGACTGGGCTGTGAGCTCTTAGCAGGCCACATTCCCAGCAGCTGGGGGAATGAGTGCCTTGGTGTTAAGGGGTGAGGGCGGTATCTGGCTGGCACATCACGTCATCTCCTACACCAGCTCACAGGTATTACCATGTGCTAAAAGTCAGGGCCTCTCAGTCCCCTTAGTGGTGGCAAGTTAAGTTTATATGTTAGAAAACTGGGCTACCAGGCAGTTTTGTCATAAGGCTTCAAGATGAGGCAGACTGCTAATTTTTTTTTCACATTTTTTTAAGTTGAAAATTTTACTGAGATAATTATAGGTTCACATGCAGTTCTAAGGAATAATACAGAAATATCTCTATACCCTTTGCCCAGTTTTCCCCAGTGGTAACATTTTACAAAACTAGTATAATATCACAGCCGGGATATCAACATTGATACAATCCACCAATCCCAATCAGATCTCCCCAGTTTTACTTCTCTTTCTTTGTGTGTGTGCATGTGAGTATTATGTTCTGTATACTTTGTCACCTGTGTAGATAGATTCGTGTATCCACCACCATAGTCAAGGTACTGAATAGTTCCAGCATCACCTGGCTCTCTTATGTTGTTGCCCATTTATAGTCATACCGACCTCCCTACTGCCACCTGTCTCCCCAGCCCCTGGCAACCACTAATCTGTTCTCTATTTCTAAAATTTTGTCATTTCATTTCCAGTTGGATACTGGAGCTGAAAAAGGAAAAAAAACAAATAGTCTAAAAAATAAAGAAAAATAGAGATAAAAAATAAAATTTTGTCATTTCAAAAATGTTATATACATGAACTAATAAAGTATGCAACATTTTGGGATTGGCTTTTTTTTTCTGAGACAGGGTCTCACTCTGTCTCCTGTGCTAGAGTGCAGTGGCATCATCATAGCTCACTGCAACCTCAAACTCATGGGCTCAAGTGATCCTCCTGCCTCAGCCTCCCGAGTAGCTGGACTACAGTGCATGCACCACATGACTAATTTTTCTATTTTTGGTGGTGGGGTCTGTTCTTGTCAGGCTGGTTGAACCTCTAGCCCAAGTCTCTGCTGGCCTGGCCCAAGTGCGGTATACAGGTGACCACTGCGCCCGCCAGATTGCTTTTCCTCACACAATAACAATATCTATGTGTTCAATTTCTTTTATGCTACAATTTGGTTCGTGTATGTGGCTGTTTCGTTTTCCTTAAGTATCTGGGTGATCTCATTTTGCCTCAAATAACTGCTATGCACATTTGTGTACAGGTTTTTGTGTAAACTTAGATTTCATTTCTCTAGGATAAATGTACGAGTACAATTGCTGGGTCCTATGGTAATTGAATGTTTAATTTTTTAAGAAACTGTTAAACTATTTTTCAGAGTGGCTGTACCTTTTATATTCTTACCAGCAATGTATAAGTGATCCACTTTCTACATTTTTGCTGGCATTTAATATTGTCATAATTTTTTATTTTAGCCATTGTGATAGATGTATACTGATATATCATTGTGGTCAACTAAAAAAAAATCTCTATGTTAGAAAAGAATATTGTTTATTTGTTTTTGAGAGGTTTTAATTGTAAGCTCTTATATATGGCAAGCATGAATATATTTTGCTATTTCAACTTTTCAGAATACATTTGCTATTGTAAATTTTATTTTGCTGTCTTTTTAATTCATAAAAGTAAGACTGTAAATATTAACTATTAGCTTTTTTCCTCACTAGTTGTCTTTTGCACTGCTCACTAGTGATTCTTAAATGTCTCAAGACATCTCATTCTTATATTTCAAATGATCTCAAATGGTGTTATAATTTTCAAAATTGATATCAAATTTTAATTTTTTTTGGAATTAAATGTTGAGTGAGATAAATTAAACCAATAGTGTTTGATATTATAGCTAAAGAATTAGAAGCCACTTATACATATTTCTCCTCCAAAGTATATGTTTAACTGCAATAGAAACAGAACCAATTATTGTAGTGCGGTCCAAGAGTTGGTAGCCTGGTTCAGATAGATAACATGGTGAAGATGTGTTTCTTAGCAGTGATCTAACTAGCTGGCGGCAGAAAATCTGGTTGTGTCCTTTTATGAATAAGCCTATGCATCTTTGAGGTGAAAGTCTCCCATTTACTTGTTCAATTAGTTCTTACTGGCCACCTCCTATGCTGGATTTTCTGGTAATAGAAAGATTAATTGTATTAATTTGAGCCTTCAGGATTTGTAGTCCAGGGTAGAAAAGTTATAAAAAAATTAATTCATAACTTCAGTGCAAGGTAGAAAATAAAGAATGCCACGAGGAATTGACGTCATGTTTTATAGGAGTTTGTTTACAGGAAGAATACAGTATTTTCTCATCTGGGAGGGTACACATAGACTTCTGAGAGGAGGTGGCTTTTGAGCAAGATTCGGAGGAGTGGGTAGGATTTGGTCAGGTGGCAGTAACAGTAAAGGATTCCAGAATAAATAGAATAACAAACAAAACTGTATAAAGCACTCTGTGTTTTTAGCTGGTAGTTGGTACCTGAATAGGAGAATATGGGAGTTAACGCTGGAAAGGTAGCTTGGGGTCTGAGGGTGTCCGGTTTGTTCATTAGGAGTTTGAGAGAGTAATTTCTAATTTTTGAATTGTATACGAACAGAACTTTGTTTTAGAAACATTAAACTGAAAGAATGTGTTCGTGAAGAAGGAGACTGAAGTTAGGGGAATTTTTAGGAGGCTGTTAAGGAGTCCAAACCAGACCTGATGAGTAATTGCATTAGTGTGGTTTAAATAGTGTGGAAAGTTGGAGAGGAAGAGTACTTTTAATGCGTGGTTTTTTAAATACCTTCTTCCTTAAATGTTTTTCGTTGCCTATGGATATCTAAGTTTTAACAAAATCCAGAATCTAAAGTATAACATTTTATTCTCGAAATTGTAAGAATGACAGAATTTCTTGAGCCACTTCCTTGTTCATGATAGAGTTTGAATTCTCTCCTTTGATAAATTTCTGTGATTTTGATTTTGTAGGGCTGTGGCAGAAATTCTCAGGAGCAGCATGCCTTGAAGCACTATATGACGCCAAGATCTGAACCTCACTGTCTGGTTCTTAGTTTGGACAACTGGAGTGTATGGTGAGTTTCAGTCCCTTTGCCTGCTGGGTGGAAATTATTTGAAATATTGGAGAATGGAAGTGTTTGAAATGCTTACGAAGCAAGAAAGTTAAAAATTTTTAAGTATTTGTTTAAATACCATCACTTTCAGAAGGCAAGAGAATGTGGTGTTATGAGAAGCTTTTGCTTATTGCACAAACACAAAAATTGTAGCATGAAGTAGACTTAAGAATCTTCACCCTTTTTTCTTGCTTGTGATATTATAAGGCATATGGTGGAGATTGGGATACTAACAACAAGTGTCAGATGCACAAGAATATAATAAAATTTTGGCAATGAATTTGCATGAAAGTAAGTGTCAGGCTGGTATGTTGTATTTACTATATTTTAATATCATTAAAACTGATTTTTACATCATTAAAAATCATTTTCACAATAGTTTTCACTGAACATCATCTATTACTTGTAAAATTTGTTAATTTTCTTGGTGTAGGTCAATATTCAGAAGTATGTATAGAAAAAACTTTTGATTTTAATGTTATAACCAGCCCAGTAAAATGTTTGGAGTTTTTCACAGTGCTATTTAAATGTATAATAGCTACAATTCTGGCTAACCTTGTTAATAAACCAGAGTTAATATGTATAGGCTTCTTCAAGAAAACATAGAATTTTTATTTTCAGTCTCTCTAATAGAATAATCTGGCGATTACACACTTTGGCTTTCAGGAATCATAATTTGTCTCCCCCTGTTTTAATTGTCAGTTTGTCATTCTTCTTCTCTGTGATCTTTTGGGACATAGGTGTTACATATGTGATGATGAGGTCCAGTATTGTAGTTCAAACCGATTGGGTCAAGTGGTTGATTATGTTAGAAAGCAAGCCAGTATTACAACTCCAAAACCAGGTAAAGTGATTTCTTACTTAATATACACTATAATGTTGATTTATATATCTGCTGATACTTAGATTTATTTGTTATACTGCCTAGCCTTACATCCAGCTAAATACCATTAGTGGCAGTTGATTTCAAACTATGAAACTATTTTTGGTTTAATTATAAGGTGTTAGAATTAGAAGGGATGCAAGAAATGATCTCGTCAGATGTGATGAAGGGTCTGCACTAAGGTAATAGGCAATAGGCCTATTCACATAACCTTGGCCGGGACTTAACTGTAGATCTGCCTTGTACTGTATTTACTGTGGTACATTTTGTAATAGCAAGATTTCAGTCTGCTGGGATGATATAAAAGTAAAGTATTTGTAACTCCTTCTAATGATACTTTTTAGGTTTTATCTTTCCATATGTAATTAAATTAATTGGTTGGCATATAGCATTTGCTTTAAGCTTCTTTAAATTTTACCGTCACAAATAACCTCTGTCAGACCCAGGATTGTTTTTTACTTCAGGATTGGTTTTTGACCCACAGAATTCATTTGAAAATTTATTTCATGTCCATGTTCTTTACTTGATTGTTTTCTACTCTAATTTCACAAGGTAAGTAAGGTATGCTCATTTGTAAAGAATTTGTGTGTAGTAAAAAGGGGAAGAATTATACTGAAGCATATACTGTTTGGTTTCATTTGTCAGACTAATCCTATTATCAGTTCTGAATATTTTTTGTTCATTGGCTCTTTCTTTTGATGGTAATTTACTTGTATTTGTTAGGTAACATTTTAAAATCAAATAGGTGGCAAATAATGGTATTAGATAAAAATCACAAATTCTAGTACTCTGTCCCACATATAACTTTGCATTTGGTATGGCTGTATTACACATTTTGTTAAATCTTTTCTTCTTTTAAAGCAGAAAAAGAAAATGGGAACATTGAACTTGAAAATAAAAAGTTAGAAAAAGAGAGTAAAAATGAACAAGAGAGAGAGAAAAAGGAAAACATGGCTAAAGAAAATCCTTCCTTGAATTCTCCTTCCCAAATAAGTGTGAAAGGACTCAGTAATTTGGGAAATACATGTTTCTTCAATGCAGTTATGCAGGTGCCAGTGTCAATCTTCCCTCCCTTTTGAAAAACCTAGCCTTTTCCTCATAGGATCTGTTACTTAAAGTATTGAGTTTTTCCCCTAAGTAGTTTATTTGTATATATTAAAAAAAAACTCACAGAAATGTTTATTGTAGGACAGTAAGACATTGTGGTAAGCTCCGGGGTACAGTGGGGTCTGAAACAAACATGGCCCCTGCCCTCCTGGAGCTTGCACTGGGGTGGGGGAAGCACAGGATAATCTAGTACAGAAACAAATATGTAGCTACAAGTG
Source organism: Daubentonia madagascariensis (assembly GCA_023783475.1). Taxonomy (NCBI): domain Eukaryota; kingdom Metazoa; phylum Chordata; class Mammalia; order Primates; family Daubentoniidae; genus Daubentonia; species Daubentonia madagascariensis. The sequence goes on from JAKFHU010001684.1 coordinate 30,674,342, forward strand.
GTGGTAACTGGTGTTGGGGGGTAGAGATAGCTACTTCCGATTGGGTGGTGGGAGAATGCCCCTCTGAGGTGATGAATAAGCTCAAAACTGAAGTATTTATGACCCTAACAGAGTGGGGACAGGAGCATGCTATAACTTCTCATTTCCCAAGTATAGATACAATAAAGATTTCAGTGTTGGTCATGATTTTCTGTTTTGATAGAATAGACACTTAAGAAATATTTGAATGAATTGATTTGCCTTTAAATAATTTTCCTTTTCTTTTGCATCCTATATTCCAGAATTTGTCACAAACACCAGTGCTTAGAGAACTACTAAAAGAAGTGAAAATGTCTGGAACAATTATAAAAATTGAACCACCTGATTTGGCACTAACAGTATGTTCTTTAAAGTTTTCTTTTATAATTAGTAACTTTCCTCTTGGGAATATGCATATTCTAAATTATTTTAAGGAATTGACACTCATTTCCACCTTTTTGTTTGGTTTTGTTTTATTTTAGGCTACCGAGTTAAACATTTTCCGGCTAATAGAAATTATTTATTTGCTCTGTGTATGCTCTGTTTTTCTGTGCTTAGGAAAGTGTTCACCTTCCTTCTTGGGGATGTTGTTTATATTTGTGAAGCTCTAGGCTTGCATTATTATTTTTAACATCTCTTAATTTGACTTAAGAGCTGTGTAGCCAATTGAATATTACCTCATCCATTTTTATTATTTACATTTTGCTTTGGCTGTTTTACTTCTTAGGCAGTAAGTTCCTGATAATCTAAAACTAAAATAGTAGAGCTGAATTCTTCATGCGACAGTCTATTACCAGAAAATTTTTGTATCTTTTGATGTACATTTTAAACTTTTAAATAAAGCAGCTGTGTCAGGAACATTGGTAATATATGTTAACTAATTACATTTTGGTAAATGATTCCAAAATTTGACTGAAGAAAGTAATTTTTATTCCCATATTTAGGAACCCTTAGAAATAAACCTTGAGCCTCCAGGCCCTCTTACTTTAGCCATGAGCCAGTTTCTTAATGAGATGCAAGAGACCAAAAAGGGAATTGTGACACCTAAAGAACTCTTTTCTCAGGTCTGTAAAAAGTGAGTATCCACTTTGATTATGCTTTCAGTGCCTCAGATGCTGAGAAATAATATTGAAAAAATTAATAGCATTAGAGTCAACCCAGTACATATATATTAAAGTGTAGATTATTTTATTTGGATTAAAAAATGTACTTTATGTGATAATTAAATCTGCCAAGGGTGTTATTGGGCTAAACAGAAATTTTGAGAAACTAGAACCCTCTTAGATTTGGGATATGATCCTAGGATTCTGTAAAAATAGCTTTGTATTTTAGGAGACTCATCATTGCTTATCTGTCTTTGTTTTTGTTTTTCTGTAGAGCAGTGCGGTTTAAAGGCTATCAGCAGCAAGACAGCCAGGAGCTGCTCCGCTATTTATTGGATGGGATGAGAGCAGAAGAACACCAAGTTAGCATATTATGACCATTGTATTTTATAATCCCATCTCTATGAGATTGTCTGTCATTTGATATTTTAAGGGTTATTAAAGCAATGAAAGCTAGTTACTGAGGCCATTGTATTTTTAAATTTTTTCCTATACCAGCTTTTTCAACCAGTATGTTTTCATCATTAGAATGAATCAAGAGAATTAGAAATGATCTCCTTGTCATGATGCCTTAGTTTACTTGATATTTACAGCATTATTGTTCTATAAGGGTTCTTTTGTACTAGCCTCTACTAGGAGAGCTGCAAAGTATTGGAAAATGTTGTCCTCAAACAATTCCCAGTTCCAGTGTACCCTTATTCATACTCTGAGTGTGATTTAACACAGTTTTTTGAATCTAGGAAGTATTTTCGTTTTGTAAGAGTCAGGGAGCATTTGTTGCATTTTAAAATTTCTGTTAATTGCCAAGATGTAAAATAATGTGTTTGGGGATGTGCATTAATAATAGTAATAATAATATTGATAACTAATGTTTATTTTGCACTTATTTTATGCCAAGCATTGTTCTCAGTGTTTGATATGAATTACTTAGTTCTCACAATGTTTCTACGAGGTAGATGCTGTGATTTTCTCACTCCATAGATTCTGAAGCTAGGGCATAGAGAAGTTCAGTACCTAGGTCAAGGTCACTCAGTAATGATGGTTGGGCTTTAAGCGCTGAAGTCAGTTCCTGTAACCACACTGCTTCTGGGGCAAGATATTTCAGTGTCTTTCCAAAGGAGGTGGGCATGTTCTGAAAAGCTGTGGTTTGAAAAGTTTAAGATCTTCAAATGATAAGATAGATACCATTTTTCAGGGCTTAGTGATTGCTTTGTAGGCATAATTCTTTTTAGCTCCTTGAATTAATTTAGAAAATGTGATTTTGGAAATACTAATTTTTACTTCAGTGAATCTGGGGAGCTACATCTTGATCACTTTCTTGACTTGATTACATATATTCTAAGGAAAATAACATTTAAAATTTAATAGTATATATATATCCATTTTATTACTTTTAGAGAGTGAGTAAAGGAATTCTTAAAGCATTTGGTAATTCTACTGAAAAATTGGATGAAGAACTAAAAAATAAAGTTAAAGGTAATGTCTAACTTTTTGAACTAAAACACTATAGTTGAAGTCCTTTGTTCCTCAGGACAAGATTGCTGGCACATGTATTTCAAATCCACAGTTATTAACATAATTTCTCTTTATCACCATTGATTTTTAAAAATTATTCAGTACTCCAACAGTGAATATTTTAGAAAAATTTAACTTGTGGTATATTCTTTTTATGCATTATTACAATGAAATTTATAAAGGTAGAGCTAAGATTAATCACAATTTTATTTTTCAAAAGCTGAGAATTATAATTAGCAATAATACATGAATTACACTTGTGAGTTGTCAATAGCTGGCTTATTTATCATGGAGCCAACTTAGTTCTTTTTGTTGTGTGTCATGTAAAGATTTAGGACAGATCTGTCCAATAGAACTTTCTGTGTTGGTGGAAGTTTTCTCTATCTATGCTGTTCTTTTTATTTTTTATTTTTTATGTATTTATTTTTTTTAACTTAATCCCCACTGTGATAGTATATGGTGTTCTAAATAGAAGCCACTAGCCACATGTGGCTGTTGAGTACTTGAAATGTGACTGGTGAAACTGAGGAACTAAATTTTTATTTTTATTTAATTATAACTCAATTTAAATGGCCAGAAGTGACTAAGAACTACTGTATTGTAAAGCACAGGTTCAAATCAACTCATAGCAACTCTTTACCTCCTTCATGCCATTTAGAGTCTGGCTAGTAACAGAGAATTGTGCCTGCTGGCATTATCTGTCATAAAAGTGTGTTTCTGTGTAAGTGGACACTTATGTGTGTAATGCTTATAAATTTTATGTGTTTGGAAAATTGGCTGACCAGGTAGTAGAATTATGTCACCTTATATTAAACTTATCAAGATTATTTCTGGGAACACAGAAAAATAAAAGGAGGATTTTGTTTGAAATATTTTCCTGAGGTTTTTGTTTTTGTTTTTTAAATATAAGAGGAGTTCAATCTTAGAGTTCACAAAGCAAGTTACATGTATTTTGTCTCCAAATTTATCAGTCCTGAATGTTAGAATGTTAGAGCTAGAACTAGGGAGCTAGACTATCATTCAACCTAGTCTGAGCTGCTCCATTTACTAAAGGGATTAGTGATATGCAGAAAGTCTCACGGATTTGCACAATTTATTTCCTACTCACTAGATCTTGGGTAAGAACATTTTTTTTCTTACTCATAAAAGGTGATTGTGTTAAATTTTGTTATGCTTAGAGGTGGAATATATGCTGCTTGACTTCTATTGCATAAGAATAAAATTATGAAGAGAGAAAAAAGTCTGTGGGACAGGAAATTTAAAATAAAAATTTAGAGGTTGATACATAAGTAGTTTTAACTTTTCTTATTTAATTAATTATACAAAGGTAATTGATAAACTTTTTTTTTCTTTATAGATTATGAAAAGAAAAAGTCAGTACCAAGTTTTGTGGACCGCATCTTTGGTGGTGAACTAACTAGTACAATCATGTGTGATGAATGCAGAACTGTAAGTAGATGCAGTGTGGGTTGGATTCATTCATTAATATACATAGAGTATAGTTTATCAGTTATTTCTTTCAAAAACAGAAATGTGTACCTTCAAAGAGAACCAAAAAAAAAAAACAAAAACAGAAATGTCTAACTTCATAGGATATTTTTTGTTGAACTATCTAAATGTGGGTGGTGCTTTGCTGGAAATACCAGCATTCCTTAAATCTTAAAGAAGTTAGTTTAACATTTTAGTTTATTTTCCTCAAGCCAAAGTCCTCAGTGTTGTATAATTTTTTATTTCAAATTTTCTTAAGCCTTTGTTTATTTTAAAACCTACTCCTCCCACCCCCCAGGGCAGAGAGAATCTTACTATATAATGTTTAAAGTGAATCTTTTCTTTCCTTTTACATTTTCTTTTTTGATTGGTTAAGGTCTCCTTGGTTCATGAATCTTTCCTTGATTTGTCTCTCCCAGTTTTAGATGATCAGGTAAGACTATTGAATTTATTTTATTAAAGTAGGTTTTTTTTTTCTGTTAGATTTTATGGTGGTAGCCTTGTCACCTTTTTCAAGTTTGTACATTACTACAAGTTTTCGAGTTTGTACATTACTGATGGAGAAGTTTTTCTTAATCTATTTGAGATAGAATAATTTTTAGAATTTGAATAAAGAATGGGGTAAATACTTATTTTAAAAAAAGAGGATGATATGTCTAGAATTCTTTATAGGTAATTAACTTGATTAGTCTACACATTGGGAAGTATTTTCCTCATATTAAAATTACTATTTATATTCATTATTTAAGACTAACCACAAATCCCTTGAAGACTTAGGTTCATAAATGTTAAATAAGATATTATCTCAGTTTTAAGCCATATTAGTTTGGTTCCTTTTAAGTTGTAGTAGGAAAAAAGAGAGCATGTTATGAATATTGGATAAATCTTTATTCAACTTCATATGAATTATGAGTCCCTTGGCCTGTTACTTAGTGATTAAAGTCTCACCAAACTTACTTTATTTTTCTCTTTCTCTGAAACTGTCATTTACATGCAAAGAAAGAAAAGAATAAGAAGGAATATCTGTAGTATGATCTATAAATCATTTACAAACAGAAATAGCATTTGGGAATGGACATATTTACAGTGATAAGCATGTATCTAATAAAATTCATTGCATTTCTGTTACACTTGCATGTGAAGTGGCCTTTTTGCTGTTTTGTTGGTTTGCTTGTTTTCTCAGTATGTGAAGATTGCTTTCTAGTATATGAGATGAATGAATTTTGTACTGGATGTATTTTCAAATATTGTGGAAAATAAAACTAGTATAAAATAGGAGTAGAAAAATATTTAGGTAACATGGATTTTCTTTTCACCAAACAGTAGTTGTAAAATTTTGTTTTTGACCCATATTCTCTCCATACTTTAAGAGTGGTAAGAAAAGTATAAATGATAAAAATCTGAAAAAGACAATGGAGGATGAAGGTAAAGACAGTGAGGAAGAAAAAGATAATGACAGTTACATAAAAGAGAGAAATGATATGCCTTCTGGAACAAGTAAGCACTTACAGAAAAAAGCAAAGAAGCAAGCCAAAAAGCAAGCCAAGGTGGGTAATTAGGAGGACAATCGTGCCTTTCTGATTTTATTTATTTATTTATTTATTTATTAAAGCATGAAACAAAGTTTGTTGTGGTTGGACAAGATAGGTTTACAGAGTAAGAGCAAGATACGTTTGCCACAGAATGGCGAACTGGGCCTCTTGTCATGACAAAAAGACCTTTTCTGATTTTTATATTGTGAACTATCAAGTTTGTAGTATGAATGACATTGGTAGACATGTCTGTTATTTTATATACAGCACTTTGATTTGGCAATTACAGAATTAGGTCATTTTGTGTTCTCTGCAGGGAAATTGCTTTGAGCATATGTGAAGAAAACATGCTTTTTAAAAATCCTGCATCACTTGTGACAACTATTTTTAATAAGTTTAGTTCATTTTTACCTTAGTTTTTTGAGTTGTTAATACATTGATATTCACAAATTTAAAAATGTATAAATATATACAATAAAAGTCACCACTGTCCTTTTATGACGTAGACAACCACTTTCATTGGTTTCCTCTGTATCCTGGAGGAGTTTTTCTTGGAAAGTATGAGCAAATACAAATACGTAATCTTGGTTTTTTCCCTCCCTTTTTTACTATATACACTGTTCTGGACCTTGTTTTTTTTTTGTTTGTTTATACTTAATTAGATTCTTGGAGATTTTTCCATTGCAGGATACAAAGCTGTTGCTTTTTTTTTTTTTTTTTTTAATAGCTGCATGGTATTCTGTTTTATGGATGTACCATAATTCATTTAGCCATTCCTTTATTGATTCAGGTTCTTTCTAGACTTTTGCTATAATGGCCAATGCTGCAGTGAATAACCCTATACATATGTCATCTGTAGAGTAAATTTTGAGAAGAGGGATTACATTTGTAGTTTTGATAGATATTACCTTATTGTTCTTCACAAAGGTCATACCGGTTTATATTCACACCAGGAATATATGAGACTTGTTTCTCCTTATCCTTGACAGCTATGTGTTAACAAACTTCTGGATTTCTTTTTTTTTTGAGACAGTGTCTTGCTCTGTCAGCTAGGCTAGAGTACAGTGGCTCCATCGTAGCTCACTGTAACCTAGAACATCATTAATCCTCCCACCTCAGCCTTCCTAGTAGCCGGGACTATAGACATTACACCCAGCTAATTTCTTTTTTAAAATTTTTTATAGAGACTATATTTTTTGTAGGGGGTCTATATTTTATAGAGATGGGCTGTTTTGTGCAGGCTGGTCTCAAACTCCTGGCCTCAGGTGATCTTCTTGCCTTGCCTCCCAAAGTGCTGGGATTATAGGCGTGAGCCACTGTGCCCAGCCAAACTTCTAGATTTCTGTTAGATGGAAAATATTATCTCAGTACAGTTTTATTTTGCATGTATTTTAATATAAATGGGGTTAAACATATTTTTATGCTTCAGAGCCATTTGTTTTTCATTTTCTTTGAAGTAGTCTCTATCCTTTCCCCATTTTTTATTCGTGTGTTCCTGTTTTTACTGAAACACATCAGCAAATGTTTGTCCTTCATCATTCTGGCATTACGGATTAGCCTCACAGGGACCTTTCAGTTACAACAAAAATGCTAACTGCTTTGGGTTTTCAGGCATTCTAGTAATGGGAATCTTGATTAAAGGCCTTTCCCCCCCACCCCACCTGGAAATAGGCAGCAAGTGGCAAAAAAAGGTGATCTCTGTACATGTGGCTTCCTTGCTTCTTCACTAACTGTGGGCCATTTTTTTTCCCCAGAATGCTTTCGTCCATTTCTCTGACCAAAACAGTGCTGTACTGTGCATCCTTGGGTTTTCAGTTTGTTTTTTTATCTCCTCAGTGAAACGTTTACCTGATAATTGTAAATCACATGGACACATCTCTTTTTGTTGTGTGTGTAGCCAGACCCACCACATGGTTTCATACTTGGCTGCCTGGGTTTAACAGTCTTGGTACTCTGTCTAGATTAGTTCTCTTAGAGCAGAGACCACGTCTTATCTATTTTTATTTCCCTAATAGGACAATTTTTTATTGATTGGTGATGGTTTATTCCTGAATTCATTTAAAGGACTTCTATTTGTAACTTATTTGATCCCTGATGGTAAAGGAACTTGTAAGATCAGATTCTGAGAGTGAACTCTTTCTTACAAATTTATTTCTTTTTGATACGTGAGTAACGAGACCTGTGTGGTACGTGTGCGCTCTTTCATTCTTGTCTGTTTCTTTCTTTCTGTCTCTCTCTCCCCTTCATTTCTAATGTTTTATACTTTTTACACAGAACCAACGAAGGCAACAAAAAATTCAAGGAAAAGTTCTTCATTTAAATGATATCTGTACCATTGACCATCCTGAAGATGATGAATGTGAGGCTGAAATGCCACTTCAGGGAGAAGTGGATATTAAATCCAACTGTATTTCCCAAGAGGAAGTAACACATAAAGAATATTGTGTTAACCGGAAAGATTCGAATGGCCAAGAAAAAATGATAGAAAGTTTAACTGACAATCAGAAATCCATAGAGGAAGTAGATATGAAAAACGTCAACATGGATAATGATCTTGAGGTTTTGGCACCTTCTCCCACTGAATGTACTAGGAATTTAAATGGTGCCTACCTGAAGGAAGGGAGCAGTGGAGAAGTGGACATTTCTAGTGGTTTCAAAAACCTTAACTTGAATGCTGTTCTTCATCCTGATGAAATAAATATAGAAATTCTGAATGACAGTCATACTCCTGGGACAAGGGTATATGAAGTTGTAAATGAAGATCCAGAAACTGCTTTCTCTACTCTTGCAAACAGGGAAGCTTTCAATACTGATGACTGCTCAATCCAGCATTGTTTATATCAGTTCACCCGTAATGAGAAACTGCGAGATGCAAATAAACTGCTTTGTGAAGTATGCACACGGAGACAGTATAATGGACCAAAGCCAAATGTAAAAGGTATTTGGATTCTCTCACTTTAAGTAAGATTAATATTCAGGGGCACATTTTGCACTGCACAGGTAGAGTACGCCTATTGTAATTATATCAAGATTTGGATGGCATGAATGAGTACCCTCCTCTGTGTAAATATTTTAATAGAAGGATAGAAGCAGCAGAACTTTATTGAAGTGGCTAGTATTCTGTGACATCCCAGCAGCAGTTAAAGTGGGGCACGTTGTTCTCCGACACCCCTGCCTCTGGGTAAATCATCCCATTGGAATGCTGCCACCACAGGATCCTGACAGATACTAGCTATTTCTTGCCTTCTCAGTTCCCTGTCAGCATTTTTGATGACCCTCGTTTCTCTTGCGCCGAGGAAAGTCACACATCGGTGTACTAATGTGACGTGCCCAGTGCAAGGTACTGGGAGGATGGTGCTTTCTTACAGTCTCCTTCAGATATGGAAGAGGATGATATTGACAGCTCCCCTCCCGCTCCCCTTCTTTTTGAGTTTGTGTAGGTGGGGTAGGGAGGGGCCATGGATTCCTAAGGATTTTTACTAGAATTGTGGAAACGTTTTAAAATTCTAGCCTTTTATTTATTTACATGTAGATACAAAAAGTAAATTGTGTTGATTTTATAGCAGTTGTATTTGTTTTAGAGCAGGCACTGGCAAACTAAGGTCATCCATGGCCCAAATTTAACCTTCTGCCTATTTTTGTATGGTCTCTGAGCTAAAAAATGTTTTTGTAGATGATTACTTGCAAATGATTTGATGATAGGGAACACCAACTTTGAACCCCAAAATGTTATGTCCCCTACAATAATTCCCTTCTTCTCTTTAATAGAGTATAATTGTCCTCAATTATTATTATAATATTTTGATTTCACTGGTAAGAATTTATGGAAATTTTTCTGATACATAAATACCTACAAAAATCTTTGATTTTGCCTCTCTGTCCACAAAGGCTAAAATATTTGTCTGGTCCTTTCTAGAAGAAGTTTGCTGATCCTTGCTTTAGATGTTTGAAATGATTTTCTACCAAATTTGAATGCTTTAAAGGTCTAAAACAATTTTCACACTGCTAAAATTTCTTCCTTTCTTTAGGTGAAAGGAAGCACGTTTACACCAACGCCAAAAAGCAGATGCTAATTTCTCTTGCTCCTCCCGTTCTCACTCTTCATTTGAAGAGATTTCAGCAGGTACCCCTTGTTTGTCACCCAAAATTTGTTTTAAATATATAACACCTACTTTATTTGTTATTGTCTCAACATATTACTGTTTTGGTTTTCTGTTATTTCTTAATTATAACTTCAAAGAAGTAGGAGAGTGAAAAAATACGTCTGTGCAAGACAAAGATGCAGGTCAAAGTGGAAGAAAATTTAGACACAATCCTTCCTCAGATTTACTAGAACTAATGTTGCTTTTTTTAAGTAAGATTAGCATCTTTCTTTAACGTTAATTTCAGATTAAAAGAAAAGACCAGTGTACTATGTATGTCATGTTTTAGGAATATTAGTGACGTTTTCCTGTTTGTGTGTGGTGTAATTTTTACTGACCTTTGATAAAAAGACGTTGATTGGTATCTTGGATTTTCATCATTTTTGGCGACTCTGTCTTTTCTGGGAAACTTTTGCTATGAGCAGTACAATTTTCAAATTCTCTTCCAAATTCCAACTACCTTCAGGATCTTCAGAATGTTTTCCCTCTTATGGTTGGTATTGGCTTCACTGATTGGGTGGGTCTTAATTAACTATTCACTAAGCTTGGTTAGCGCATGAGGCTGAGAGTGTGTTTCATAGAAAAGTATTCTGTTCTTGCTGAGTTTTAAATACTCATAACTTATGGTCTAATCTGGCTTTTCTGGATGGCTCATGCAGAAACACTGAGAATTTTCTCCTAAGAAAATTGAACTAGGGCTGGATGTTGGTGTTCTCTTTTGAGCATCAGAAGGGGACTATAGTTTACTTAACATGTACAGCTTTTTCATTAAAAGAACTCAATCTGTTATCCTTCTTTTTCAGGCTGGTTTTAACCTACGCAAAGTTAACAAACATATAAAGTTTCCAGAAATCTTAGATTTGGCTCCTTTTTGTACCCTTAAATGTAAGGTAGGTGGAAGTCATCTTTTTCAGGAAAGTCCTTTAAAAGTAAATCATAGCTTACCAAATACACCAACAGCAATTCACATAAGTATGAAGTTGATAAGAATTATTGAGTAAAGTGGGTCTTTGATCATTGTACCTTTATAATTTGAAGATCTATGATGAATTATTTTGAAGATTAGGTTATGTCAGTTCAGCATTTGGAACCCTCATTATTATGGTAGACATTGTCTTTGGAGCTGAGGGCACAAAAATAAAGGTGAGCAGATATATTAATGGATAACCTCAGTTTAATATGTTTGAGTGTTAAGATTGGTATACATAGAACTGGGGTGGTAAACACTTAATCCAGCACGTTGGTGGTACAGGAAAGGCTCTGTAAAGTAGACCATGCCTCAGTTAATACTTAAAGAAGGAGTAAAAGATAGTATGATGAATCCAAGATGAAATGAGTTTTGTAGGCAGAAAGAATAGCAGGAGCAAAGTATAGCACTGTAAAATAGGATAGTGTGTGCCAAGAACTGGTAATATAAACAGTTCTAGAGCTTCTAGTACAGGGTATAGGGGAGTTGGGAAATGAGGTAGGAATGAGGTTTTGGAGGGCTCTCGTGGTGAGGAATGTGGACTTTATTAGGTGTGTAGTGGGGAGCCACTGAAGAGTTTAAAGCAAGGGGGTGACATCATTAGATCTGTATATGACATAGGTTACTTGCTTAGGTTTGGAGGCTGGATTTTAGGAGGGAAAGACTAGAGGCAGGGAAATGAGTTAGGAGGCTGTTGCATTAATTCAGCCACTAGATGATGAGGGCCGAACGTGGGACAGCAGAGCAGAAGACTGAAGGAAGAACTGACCAGACTTACGACTGATTGGCACTGGAAGGTGAGGCAGAGGCTTCAAGCAGATACTGAGGGTAGCACAGAAAGGAGTTGAGGATTGATTCCTGGGCCTGGCTTGAGTGAAACTGGGCAGATCAGAGTACCACAACTGAGGTAGGAAATACAGGGAAAAGGGCAGGTTGGGAGGTAGAGAAAGGATAATGAGTTCAGTTCTGGGTACACTGAGTGTCAGGTATTTTTGAGATACTCATGTTCTTAGTCTAGAAAGCATTTAGATATACATGTCTGAGGCCCAGAGCAGAGAGGTTAGGATTAGAGATAAAGATTTGGAAATCAGTACATATATGGTGGTTAAAACTACGAGAAGATATAGGATCCCTTGTGTATAGAGCCTGGAGAGAGAATGAGAAGAGGTGGCCAAAGACAGGATCCTGCCCAATATCTGAGTGGAAGAGGCAGGGGTGGAAGGTGAGGACATCACAAAGGATCTCAAAGAATCTCCATGTTGAAGCAGAATTTGGAGAATCAAAGCAGCTGTGCTGTGTACTACATTCAGATTTCAAATATTTCAGTATAAGCATATTAATAAAGTCTTTTTATGCAAAATTTGAAATTATGGGAATTCTCCCTTCTTCCCTCCCAATTTAAAATTCTGCAAGAAAGGTATAATTTCAGAGCTGGTGGGTTGTCAATTGTAATTATTTTTATATTAACACCATAAGGCCAGGCCACTTTGGATGGTAAATAGAAATACCTTTGGTTAGATTAGTTTTGAATACAGGGTCATCAGGAATCCATCTTTTGCCTAAAATTGCCATTGCCTTGTGTTCAAGTTTCATGGAAAGGACTAAGTGGCCTCAGTATCAGAATATCAGAGAAAAGGACGGGAAACTATTTATGGGTTAGACAGTAAAGAGGTCATGGTAAAATTTTTCAAGAACAGTGTTGGGAACTTAAGTGGGTTGTGGAAATAAAGTATGTAGATAAGTTAGAGGCTTTGTTGAAAAGGAAAAGTGGTGGATAGTGACTTTTTTTTTTTTTTTTAAAGTGTGGGAGACTTAAGTAGGTTTGTAGGCTGAGAGAAAAATGTAGAAGTTGAAGATATGGAAAAGAGAATTATTGAGCAAGATCCTGGGGGCTGGAAGGGCTGGGCTGAGGACATGAATTTGGAGAATGGTCTTTGAACCAAAGAGAGGGGATCGTGGATACCTCATCTTCCTGAGAATGGGCAACTTGTAGTTGGGTAGGTTGGGTCTCAGTTTTCCTGAAGTGGGAGGTGAGGTCAGTGATAGGGAAGGAGTTAGGGGGTAAGGAGAGAGGCAATAAGAGAGTGGTGAAAGTTTGGGCCAGTTTCTGTGAAGGGCATCTTGGAAGAGGCAGCTAAAACTGAGGACAACTTACAAGAATATAATCATATCAAGGACCCAGACAAGTTGGATCATATACTTTTGTTTTCTAGCAATAGCAGCTGTCTCATTTTGAGGCTGAGGAAGGTACACCATAGGATTCAGGATGGGGTTTTGTGATAGTGGTGGCAAAGTTGGTGCTGGGTATTGAGAGAGATTATTGGTGATACATGTGGTTGAAGTTCTCAAACTTTAATGTGCATTTGAATCACCTGGGAATCAGACCTACAAACTCTGATATTCTGCCGGTCTAGGGTGGTGTCTAAAATTCTGCATTTCTAATAAACTGTCAGGTGATGCTGATGCTGGCTGTTCCATGGGCCACGTTTTGAATAGCGAAGGTCTAGACTGCATGTGGGAATGATGCCCGAGGAGGCTTCATAGGCGAGGAGAAAATGAGGATTGGAGAATCCTGTTAGGTTAAGGAGTACAGAGGAGGTGAAATCGAAGAGTTGGAAGAATGGAAGACGTGTGGACTGAGATTAGAAAATAGTAAGATTTTTGAAGGCCAACAGTTCTGAGTGATGACAGACCCAGAGTCTAGTCCTGGTTGTGGTTGGCTAAAATGGAATGGCAGTGAAAATCCTGTGGGGATCATAGACAGACAGTTGGAATGTCTTGAAGAAGCTGACAGGATGGGGTGGAGAAGTATAGTTCTTCAGTGAAAACGGAGGCATATGTTGCCTCCGTATGATGAGGGAAGGGACAGTACTATTGAAGGCAGTGATGCTTGCTCAGCATTTTTAACAAGAGAACATAAATAGTTGTCTTAAAGTGGCTCCTGGCTCAGAAAATGCCTGTACCTGCTGCCAGCCCTCTGGCATATGGGGTCTTAAAAGAATAAGCATCCCCTCTGGGTGGGGAAAGTGAGCACTTTCAGAGAGGCTGAGCATGCTTCTCACTGACTTCCCTCAGGGGTATTTGATAATGTACAGGGTGGTTTGGGGCACAACCTAAATGCTATCCTCTTCCTGTTAAGCACTTACATTTTGGGCAGGGATCAGGATAATAGCTAGGGTTGTTAAAGTATCTTGGAATTTTGGAATTATCCCAAGGCTCCTAAAGAAATTGGCAAGTTGAATTCAGTTTGTTTCTGGGCCAGATAATTGTGATTACACCAAGTGACCTGTGGATTATGGTTTTTCCATTGAGGAAACAGCAATGGCAGCATTCTAATAAAAACAGAAGTGTCTCAGTAGGCTGAGAAGAGGTCGGGAGAATAGTCAAGTTCAGACTCATGAATGGCTTCTGCATTCTCAAAGTAAAGGATAAAGACCCTTTGTGTAAATAGTGTAAACTTGTCTTGCCAATGACATATATAAATAGCCTAGAACTAACTTCTGAATTCTATTCATTTTTAAAGAATGTTGCGGAAGAAAATACAAGGGTACTGTATTCCTTATATGGAGTTGTTGAACACAGTGGTACTATGAGGTCAGGGCATTATACTGCCTATGCCAAGGCAAGAACTGCAAATAGTCATCTCTCTAATCTTGTTCTTCATGGTGATATTCCACAAGGTAAGATGTTTTGGAGAATTCAGGCATTCAGATTATGGAAAGACCAAAATATAATGAACTTGAATCCTTCCATTATAATTTTACATTTCCTCTTGACAGATTTTGAAATGGAATCAACCAAAGGGAAGTGGTTTCACATCAGCGATACACATGTGCAAGCTGTGCCTACAACTAAAGTACTAAACTCACAAGCGTACCTCCTATTTTATGAGAGAATACTGTAACAATATCAAAAAGTGCTTTCTCTGGAAACACATTTATGGCTTTTATAATGGTTGTAATAACAACAATAAAAAAGACTAACTATAAATCATGTTCACTTACCATTAAATACATGCTAGAAGAAATCATGTTTATTTAAATATCAAAGGGGAAAAATACCTAAAAATTTACAATGGTTTTGTATTGTCATAGTGGTTTTTATTCCTGCTTCCAGTTTCTGGAAACGAAAATTGAATTACTTAAGTCTTTTGTGCTTAGTATGTCTGGGTGGTGGGTCGAAACACATCAATAAACTGACTTACCCCAAAAACTTGTTTTATTACTTAGAAGATTTTAAGTTCTGTTAACTTACCCTACTAGATATCATTTTAAAAAATGTTTGGCTGATGAAAACTTCATTGCAAGTGTGTTAATTTTATAAGCATAGCTATTTGGCATAATTTTATGAGCATAGAAGTTGGCAGTAGTATATATTAATAAGTGAGGAAAAACGTGTATCTGTGGTCCACAGTGTGCATAAGCGGGGGTGTAGACTCGACTCACTCTGCAACTTGCTCTGTGCCAGTGGTCAGCTGACCCAAGGTAGACACAGCCAGTCTCATTCCTGGGACTGGGTACACCAAGTCCCCCCTAATGCCAGTATGTCAGAGAAAAAGCCTGTGAACTGTTCCAAGTCAGCCAGTGTTTAAGTTACATGCAACCTAAAGAAGCTTAAGGACACAAAACTTGTCTGAACTTCTTATAAGGTTCTCTTCCTCAATGAACCCTTCTAACTTTCCATGGTGGTAATGACAGATGTATCATCCCTAACACCTGTTGGGTTCATTTAAGACCCAGCCATATTGCTTCCAAAATGCCTTTGAAAGAATACTAAAAATACACAATTTCAAAGAGAATTATTCAAGGACCTTACATTAATATAACCAGCATATATAGTAGCATGTCCTATAAAATCAGTATAATTTAACGTTTTACAAATCTTCTTTTTCAATTCCTTATTGACCTTAGGGAAACTGACTTGCTTAATTTATATATATCAGGAGATAGATATATTTCAGTTGCATCATAAGCCTCTCTTTTGTATTTACTAGAGTATATTTTCCATTCAACAAATCACTAATTGCTATTGATAAAAGAAGTCACCTGCATCAGGATTTCCAGAGCTGTGAAGAAACTCTCTGGAAATCTAGTCCAGGTGTCAGAAGACCTTTCCTGTAAAGGGCCAGATAGTAGATGTTTCAGGCCTTGTGGGCCCATCTTGTCTCTGTCAGAACTATTCAACTGTGCCATCCCCTTGGTTAGAAAACAACCTGCAGAAAATACGTAATTCTGAGCATGGCTGTGTTCCAGTAACTTAAACAGGCAGCAGGGCCAGATGTAAATGGGAAGCAGGCCTCTACTTACATAAGTGACTTGCCTAAAATCCCACAGCAAATGTGATTAACAAGATTGAGACAGGTCATTTAGATTCAGTAACAATGGTCATGAGACAATGAGGCTTTGACAGTAACAACGTGTTTATTATAACATCCAGCTGAGGATAAAAACACAAAACACTTCTTAATTTAAGGAGAATAAGAAAACATCCTAGAGTACTACTACAAATACAGCCTTCACCTACAGTAAAAATTAAGCCATTCAATCATTTTGGTCTTCATCCCAGTCTTTCTTCCCACTTGGAGGCTTGGGCCCACCGGCTGGTTTTGCCATGATGATCTGCATAACAAAACCACAAAAGTATGCTTACAAACTCAACCTTTAGAATGAAGAAAAAGAATGTTTTTTTCTATTAGCCTGATTTAAGATTAAGCAATCTGTTTTATAGCACACATGAAACACTACAGCACAAAGTTTGCTAGCTTCCTTGTTAGAAATTAAATTGTAAACCTCCAGCACTCTTTGAGAAAGTTTCTTGCTTTTGTGGATAACAATGAGATCCACACTGATTAGTGAAGGACACACCAAGACATGCACTTCAGTAACCCAATGTGAATGTATCTGCATGCATCACTGGTATGCATCGGTCAGTTTGGCACCTGATTTGCTATTTATATATGAGGTTCATCTTGCCAACCATCTTTATCATCCCAGTTTCCTTGTGGCTTTGGAGCTTTAGGTCCACCTGCCAGTTTTGCCATTATAATCTAAAACAGTTGACACGTAAAGTTCAACACTGAAATTTTCAAGAACCTGTAAATAAGAACTATTCAAGGAGCAAGAAGTATTTGTTCATGAACAAAAATCCAAGCACTTAGTTCCCTGGTAACTTAAAAAAGACACAAGCCTGTCAGTTTATCTAAAATGTGCTAACCCAGCATTTTCCAAGTATAACCATCTAACATTTAAAAAGAATTTGTTAAAAAGCAATGGTGGTTAAACTAAATCAGTTCACTTTAATCAAAGTAGAACTCTGAGCCTCTCATAATATACATTCTGAATCTCAAAATTAGGAGTACAGTATTCATTGCCAAATTTATATTAGAGAACTTCCTAAATCAGGGAGTTTGGCTTGTGTTTCAAGCAACACAAATAGTAAACCATCTTCACTGCCATCTCCAATAGATTCCACATCCCCCTCCCCAACAACTTTTTTTTTTTTTTTTTTTAAGAGCGAGGGTCTCACTCTGTCACGCCCAGGCTGGAGTTCAGGGCATGACCATAGCTCATGGCAGCCTTGAATTCCTGAACTCACTATCCTCCCAACCCCAGCCTCCCCAAAGCAGCTAGGACTACAGGCATGCGCCACCACACCAGGCTAATTTTTAATTTTTTGTAGAGAGAGGGTCTTGCTATCTTGCCCAGACTGGTCTCAAACTCCTGGCCTCAAGCAATCCTCCTGCCTTGGCCTTCCAAAGTGCTGGGATTACAGCTGTGAGCCACCTTGCCCAGCCCACATCCCTTTTCAGAAGCCTCTTAAGAAATCTAAACCTGAAATTCCTGGAGTAACATTTTACTGATTAAGGGTATGTTCAGACTGAATTAAAGGCATTAAGCATAATTTTAGAACTTAAGTGCACCTTGATTAAAAAAAGAAAGTACCTAGAAGGGTAGTTCCCAAACTTTAGCAGGTACCATAACAACCTGGAGGACTTATTGAAACAGACTGCTAGGTCTCCTCCAGAGTTTGATTCAGTGGGTCTGGGGTAAGAACTGAGAATTTGTATTTCTAACAAGTTCTTAGGTGATGCTGATGCTATCAATCTGGGGACCATGCTTTGAGAACTAGCGAAATAGACATTTGAACAAAGATTAATCTAGCCCTACCATACTATCCAACACTTAAAAGCTTGATTTCCAATTCCCTTTCTAGAATATATACTGTACAAAATTAGGTACAACTGGCTTTTAAAGGAATGTTAAGTTCATTATACTAACAAAAAGTGGTAAATGTAGTTGAATGGGTTCTTCAGAAACATCCTTTATGTACAGAGCACAAAGACCAGGGGCAACCTCCCCACCATAAAACAAAAGAGTTCCTAGTTTAAAAACAAAATTCAGAAGTGCCTTTGTGATCAAGGGTTGTAAATATTGTCTTGCTTGGATAACTGACTTTTAAAACCTTCTAAGTTAAGGAACTTCCACTATCAGAATTTCTGTTTACCCCATGCTTCAGTCCGCTACTTAGCTTTCTCCATCCCCTTCTATCTTTGGTTCCCCCTTTTATTCTAGCCACTTCTAGAATAAACATTTCCTTAAGCATCTGTTATCTTTATTTAAAAACTAGAAAAAAACCACATTCTTCCACTGAAAACCACTTTATATATATAAACCTGTATCAATAAATCTGGTACACAAACTTGAGTTTCTGAGTTGAAACTGGATATCCAGTCCATTTTTGATCATCTCTACTAGCTGTGAAAAAGTTCTTCCTTACACAGAGGAAAAATCTGTTTTGCTATAATTATCACCAACAGGTCTTAACTGTGCTTAGAAATAAGTCTAATTGTCTTTCCACTAATTTCCACCTACAACTTACTTCTCTCAACTTTAATTTGGCATGACTTTCACTTAATGGATTTATACTATACAATAGCAATTACAATTTTCTATTAAGTACTAATTTTGTGGGGAAATGGATTTAATTAAGTTTAATAGAAAATACCTTTTTGAAAAATAAGTACGAATTCTGGTTTACATCTATACCCAGAATATATTCACAATTCCTCAATAAAATAAAAAGGTAGAAATATGATTTTAAACACTTTTAAGACCCTTTAGTACCTCAAGCTATACATCATAGCAGAAAAAATATTACATGTCCAGGTCCTTTTATCTCCACAGACGACTGCAGACTGCATTTTCCTTAAAGCTGGTAGTCTGCAATGTCTGCTTCAGGGTTTTATGGTCCTTCCATATTCCACATTAATATTACACATTAAACATACTCTCTAAAGTATTTGTACAAAGGGATTCTAAGGCTAAAAAATTTTGAAACCTATGAATCTAAATCAGATTTATTCTACCATTCCAATATTAAAATGGCAAAGGTTTCTTTCATTGGAAAGATCTTTAAATTAGCTGTAATTTCTTTTTTTTTTCTTTTTTGGTGGTGTGGGGGCGTGTTGCTATGTGGCCCAGGTGGTTTCTAACTCCTGGGCTCAAGCCATCCTCCCATCTAGGCCTCCCAAAATGCTAGGAGGAACTACCGTGCCTAGCCAAATTAGCTATAATATAGTCAATGCAATTTAAACCTATAATAGAAGAAAAAAAAATTGGGGGGAAGGGGACCTTAACATCTCTAAAGTAAAAATGCAAGAGTACAGAAATAATCCTTTGAATACAATTGGAACTATGCTATGTTCTGGTTCTCTGAAAATATTATTGAACCATATGAAAACTACCATTTTTAAAGATCAGAATTACACTTTTTGCTCACCTGATCCACTCTAAGTACAGTGACTGCAGCATTAGTAGCAAGTTTGATAGCCCAATATTTTCCCAGGTAAGTATCAAGAATACCAGCTTCCAACATGTCCTTTACAGCAGGGACTTCAGCCTGTCAAACAAAATTTTCATCCTTTCGTTTTAAATTCTTTTATGTAAAAATGTTTATAACTCAACAACAAAAAACCCCCGCATGGCTCCTGAAATAGTACAAGAAAAATAACCAAGCACAAGTACTATCCTATAGAGTCCCTTGGTATCTGAGGAGGATTGGTTCCAGGACCCCTGTGGACACCATAATTTGTGGATGCTCAAGTCCCTCATATAAAATGGCAGTACTGGATATAACTTATGTACATCCTCTCATATACTTTAAATCATCTCTAGATTAATATAATACCTAATACAATGTAAATAGTTATACTGTATTTTAAAAATGTGTATTATTTTTAATTTTTATAAATTTTTCTATCTGTAGTTGGTTGAATCCACATATGTGGAACTCACAGATAAGTAGGGCTGACTGTACACACTGTAAAACAGAAGGATATCAATAAAACAAAAGGAAAACTAAATTTTCCTCTATCAGACAAACTATGTAAAAACTGTTAAACTCATGCTCACAAATCAGAACACTATTTCTCACTGATTTTCCTTTTAAACTTACTCCTGCTATTTTTAGGTTGTATGTTCACAAAATAAAGCAATTTAAGTTCAGTGTTTTTTCAAATACCTCAATATCTAATCCAACGTTTTTATTTCCCTCTTGATGTACAGCATAAAGTTTGGAGATTACTTCGTTAGCCTTAACTCCAGAGTTTTCTGCCAGTGCCCGGGGAATAACTTCAAATGCCTCAGCAAACTTCTTAATAGCATACTGTTCAAGTCCAGGACATGTCTAAAACAAAAATGTGTTTATTACTGCATTTTATTCAAGCAATAGAAAAAAAGTCAATTTATACAGAAAAAGCTATACCTCTCCATATGATGTGATCTGTTTGGCTAATTCAATTTCTGTTGCTCCACCTCCGGGCACAAGACGTTTATCCTATAAGGAGACCAAAGTCACTAAAAAGTAGTCTGCAGTTTTCTCATCTTTCCAGATTCCACCACTCCACCAGACTGGAGTTTTTAATCAGGCATTGTTACTCAAAATTGAATTACAAATTTGGTAAAAATGAATGGTCAGGGCAAATTTTCTTACTATACAGTGTCTGATACATGAAAAGGGAAGGACCAAAGTGAAGAATGGGAACAGCACTAAGAACAGTGATTTAGCAACTGAAGGTCAAAGACAACCATAAATGATTCCTTTAAAACAAATTTTAAAAAAAACACTTTTCTTTGCTATTTATTCCTTTGCACAATCATTTTAGGAAACTATCATATGTAATAGCAGTGGATGTTTAAGTAAAAAATAGGTGCTTTGCTTTAAACAAGCTATTCACTTTGGAGTTCTCATAACGTTTAGGAATCTGCCAATTGTGTTTTTAAGACCTTACAAAACACTAAAGCAGATTATTGCTAATACCAACCCTTGTGAGAACTTTGAAAGTATTAACACCATCATCTACTGCCCTTTCTATATCATCCATCAGATTGTCTGTAGAGCCTCGAAGTACTATGGTAGAAATGGCACCATCTTCCTTTTCTGTCAATAAATTAAATGAATTTGGTGATTAAATAAAAGAAAATGAACACCCTCCATTTACATAAATATGTTTTTTTGTGATTATAACATACCATGCTTAAAAACCACCACCTGAGTATCTCCAACTTCTGAGAGGTAAACACTATCACAATGTCCCATTTCTTCGAGGACAGGAGGCGTCTGTAAGAAAGTGACTGTTGTAATAACAATTCAAATAGGTTCAACTATGTTTTAATGTTTTACAAAATACATACCAATCTAGGAAGAGCTGTAGCACCAACTGTTTTGCACAGTCGTCTGAGATCCCATTTTGAGTTTAGCCTTAAAAAAAAAAAAAACACCACAAAGGCCATTATAGCAGTTTTAATTTCATCAGATAGCACACAAAGTGTAGAGATTAAACAAGAAACTGTACACCAGCCCCCAAGTCACATTCGTCTGACGCTGATTTAAGCTCAGAACACATTTGGCTTGCACTAAGCACTGAGGCCAGGAAGCTGATTCCTGACCCTGTGAGCCAGCCCAGCTAGCCAATAGTGCTGCACCTTAAGTCTGTGTTGCATGGTATTATTCTAGAATTGGGAGAACTGATGTCACTTTAGTATGCCAGGGGTTTATAGTTCTAAAAATCAGAGAAACCCTTAGAGAACTCAATAGTACGTAGAAAACTTTTGCTTTACTTTATGCTATGAATGTACTGTAAGAATACAGTGATTTACTCTGTACAATTCATTGGGTGCTATGAATGGTGGTAGGTGGAAATGGGTAGGTAAGTTGTTTAACGTGCCCCATAAGTATGTTCATGGATTACAAGGCATCTTCCTGACTCCACACTCTATGTGACATGCAATGCACTAGGCTTGCATCTGGTCTCTTGAATAAGCTATTCCTTTTCCCTGGAATACTTTTCTCTTCCTCCTCACATAACATCTATTCATTAGTCCTTCAGCTCTCAGCTTTAAGTTTCCTCAGAGATGTTTCCTGGTCCCCTACACTAAGTTCTCTTGCTATTTGATCTAATTCTTATACTTCCCCTTTATTAACAGTTTCATATTCTATTGAATTTGTTTAGTGTTTTACCACCAAAAAACCATTTATAATACTGGTTAATAGAATGCAGCACAAAAGGTGAACTAAAAAAAAAAAAAAACATGTGCTCTCTCTTACCTCACCAACATGATATTGTATTTGTTTGCATAATGAAGAGCCATGTCTGCCACTTTGCCACCTGTTACTACGACATTTGCACCAGTATCAGCAATAGCTCTGACTTGTGCATCCATGAGATTTTCTTCTCCCTTACTAAAATTCATCAATTCTTCAGCAGTCTTTATCAATACCGTTCCCTGGCAAAACAAGCAAGCACTCTTTAAAACCATTTCACTAATTCAGTGGTCAAAGTCATAGGGTAATAGTTTACTAAAGAAATAATTTAAAGTTTTGGCAAAAAATATGGGGATAAATATGCATATATTATGAAACAGAACATAAAATCTGTATGAAATAGAAACTCAGCTTGTTCCTAGACCCCCCTGCCAAAACAGATGCATTTGCTTTTGACAGGTACTTTGGCGGGAAAACTGGAGAAATACTTTTATTTTAAATATGTCAGGCAGATGTCCTGATATTTTTCTTTTGACAAAGATCAAGTAGGGTCACCAAAATCATGTTGTGGTTCTCAACCTTTTTCTAAAATGTGGTCTAAATTACCAGAAACCCCCAATCCTGTGAAACTTAAAACCATCAACAACTTGGACTTCAAGAATTCTAGAGATGAAGTCAGCCACTACGGACTATAAACATAAACTTTAAAGTTTCTAATATATAGTTTTAAAAACATACTTATCATTTCTAAATTACATTAGCATATCCTGTTTCCGGATGCTACAGAATGTCAACATTTTAAAAAAATTTTTTCGAAGAGCACACAAAGAACTCTTTCACTTGCTGAATATCTAAGCTGTCAAGGGCTTTGTGTTAGAATATAAACAATACCACCACCATCTAATATTTCAAGTTTAATATTTAGTAGTTCAATTAGATATTCAAATAATATAAATCTGGTATAAAAATAGATAAGAGCAAACTTGACCTCAAACATTAATTTGAATTTTTGCTTTTAAGTCTACATACCTTAGTTTCTGTTATCATGCCATCAAAAGGACAAGAGTACACCGCTATTTTTGCATCTTTGACAGATGTTACATCACCTTCGGTTTCCTTCTTAAACACCATGCCATGCAATACTGAAGATGAATGGATACCAGAGCCCTAAGGAGTGGAATACCCAAACCATCAGTGACTTCATGAAAATAACATAAGGCTAAACTGATTCTGCATGTACCAAAAATATCCTTTTCTAAAGTAAAGTAATATACTGAGGCAGTGACTACTGGGATAAGGGGTGAGGTGGAAGGCATAAAGCACACCATTCTGCTTAAGGTAGGAATCACTGTGGGAATAAGCCACTGTTATGGATGAGAGGTCCTCCAGTGTACCGGGAAGAACCAAAGGTAGAGAACTGCTCTTAGCCATTCATTCACCCATTCACCAAGTACTTGGTGTTGATGTACCAGATATAGCTGTCAGTAGTGGACACAGAATAGAGAACAAAGCAAAGATTCTGCTCTCACAAGCTTACAATTTAATAGGGAAGGTGAGCAGTAATGAAGGGAGACAGAAAACATACAACATACATATAAATATATAGAGAGAGCACATGTACTTATGTAAGCCAAATTCACGTTAAGAATCAGTACACCCGTGTGCAAAACCAAAACCAGTCCAATTGCAGGTTTTAATATATCAAGCATATAATTTTTTATTAAAAATATACTTGAATATTTCAATACTAATATTCAAGTGTGAATTTTATTGCAGAATAGAAAAATTTCCATTCTACTCAAAATTGCATACTAAGCTTATTGTAATAATCCAGCATATACAAAGAATGCAAAAATGTAGTTTGTTAACACACCATTCTCAACTCACAAGATGTCATGAAGATGACTTTACAAGAAGATAATATGTCAATACCCTTTTAAATTTAAATAGGTAGTAGTATTAACAACATATCAATATTAAAATGTTACAAAATGATGCCTCCAAAGAAGTCTTAAGTGTCCAAATCATGAAATAAAATTTAGGTTTAGATTAACACCATTTTTTTTTTTTACAAAGATAATTGACTTAAGACAGCTAACGTTAGTTAATGCATTTTTCTGAACTTACCAGAATTTTACAAACTCTGATGTTATCAACATTGAAATGGCCAGAATCAGGAAAAATAGATACTGTTGAGAAAATGAGACGTATCAGAAGATATCTTGGGACAACAAAGAAAACATCTAGTCACGTTAAAGATATTTTTATTTTGGACCTTTTCATTTGCTATTTACTTACCACATGCCTGAGCAATAAGCCTGGCCAGAAATGTTTCATTACCATATTGTTTACTCATTATGGAGGTCTGAAGTAGGGATGACACTTCATCAACATCTCGAAGGTTTTTTGCAGAACAACATACCAAACTAGGAAGAATCTCATGGGCTTTTCTACAGGCTACTTCATAACCTTCTATGACCTAAAATACAAAAACAAAAACATTTCTCTAATTTTGACATGACTTAAAGTAGTCATTTTGGTAACCCAATGCATATGGATATTTACTCTCAATATAAAATGACAAAGAATATACTGTACTTCCAGAATTACACATAAAGCAGAGCCTACTAGCTATGAGTGTAGGCTTTGATGACAGCCCAAATTTGAACCCTAACTCTACCTAACTTACTAGCTATGAGATCTTGGGTAAATTTTTCTAATTTTAGTCTCACTTTCCTCATCTAAAATAAAATGGGATTTATTTCACTTTAGATATAGGTCTCACTAACAGGGTTCTTGTGAGGATAAAATGAGATACTGCATGTGAAACTTATGTACTACAATCCCTGGTACAGAGTAAACTGCTCAATAAATGTTAGTTGCTATTAAAACAATGATTTTAGTTTAAGTTTTAAGCAACAGGTATATATACAGGCAAAAATTAAGTGGAAGTGTATTATAAAACGAACACTCACCTCTGAAACCGACAGGCCAATTCTCAGAAGTTCTTCAGCTAATTCCAGAAGAGCGCCAGCAAACACCAGAACGAAGTTTGTGCCATCTCCAACCTCTTGCTCTTGCATGTGAGAGGCCATTACAATCATTTTTGCAGCAGGATGCTGTACCTGGTAGAAGAGGTAATATCAAGATAAACATCTGATCCGTAAAGCAACATAAAATCACTAATTTCCACTCCCTAAATTAATAGACTCCAATTTCCCTGTGGGCTACATAACTCCCATTTTAAAAATTACTTTTAAATTTTTATTTCTAAGTATAATGGGTACATAATAGTTGTATATCTTTATAGGGTACATGTGATGTTTTGATATAGGCATACAATGTGTGAATTAATCAAATCAGGGTAATTGAGGTTATCAATTACCTCAAGCATTTATCATTTCTTTGTGTTAGGAACATCCCAATTCCACTCTCTCAGTTATTGTAAAGTATACTCTTACTGTTGATTATAGTCACTTTGCTGTGCTATCAAATATTGTTCATTCTATCTAACTATCTAACTGTATTTTTGCACCCATTAACCATCCCCACTTTATCCCCGCCTCCTCGCTACCCTTCCCAGACTCTGGTAACCATCATTCTACTCTCTGTCTCCATGAGATCAATTGTTTTTAACGTTAACTACTCCCATTTGATCACACTGCTATACACTACTTAAGAGGGTTGTCATAAGAAAAAAAATCCAAGTCCCTATAGTCCTATCAGTGTAAATGCATCCCTATAAATAAAACCACCTCGAAGTGCCCCCTTCTTTTGATGCTCAGTCATCTAGCACATATAGCTCCATACATAAGGTTCAGCACATCATTGTATATTCACTAAATTAAAAAACAAAGTAACGCCAACCACTAAATCTAGACATTTTTTAAAAAAGGCTTTAGGAGAACTAAAATAGACATGACTTAACTTGGTCACGAGTCTCAATATCTATTTTATAGTATGTTCTTGTTGTAAGGGCATTTGTGGTTTCAAAAAAAGAGGAATGTACAGTTTTCCCTGAAGTATGTAGAAAATTTTACATGGATTTTATTCTTAGAATTTTAGATACTTTCACAGAAACAAGCCAACAAGTAACAAGTGATAGCAGTGAGAAAACTATAAAACGTCAGCACTGGACTTTATTATTTTTGTAGTATCCCCATTATACTTTAATAACTGCTGAGAACATCAGCATGTACAATGTTAACATTCACAATAAGTCCCTCCACAAGTATTCTGTGGAGTTAAAATTTAAGTTTTGTTCAATATGTTCTTTAAGAATATACTGTTATTTGGGAAGTTAGAGAAATGTTAATTTATCTACAGTTTCATTTAAAATACAAGATTAAGTTCCAGTTCTTTTAAGGGCTAAGCTTCAGGAAAATTCCCCGAGGGTGAACGTATCATTCTTTAATTATAAGGCTGCCAGATGAGGAATGGCTCTCCATGTGCGTTCAGATGCCTGGGTTCCCCATAACCCTGCTGGTGGTATCTATTCTAGATTCTGCAACAACAGAACTGCAGCTAACAAAGTAAAAATCCCATCAACTGATTGTTTTTATTTTCATAAAGCCAAACAGTTTGGTATTTTAAAAAAGCATTGTTTCATACATCAGATGTTTCTGCATTACGGAATAACTCACTTCAGTGTCACTCTACAGAACAAAACTACTGCAATCACTTTGATATGACTGTTAGTAAATACGCTTTTATAACAACCAATCCCTCCATAAATCAGTAACTTATTTTTTTATTTCACTAGCTAAAATGTTAAACCTAAGGAGGACTCTTTATAATTAGAAAAATTTGTACAATAAATTTTCAAGTTGGAAAAAAATCCCTTATCCAATCTAAAATAAGAGAATTCTTTTATGTTAAAATACACTTAATTTTGATGTCACCCAAACATTTGGCTCTTTTTAAAGAAATAACTTACCTCTAGTTCTCTTAAAATAGTTGCTGCATCATTTGTCACAAATAACTTCTCCAGGTGGTTGATAACCATTTTGTTCATTCCTCAAATATAATAGTTAAAAAAGAAAAAGAAATCCATTATTAATCCTTTCCCAAACACCCAGGAAAATCTAGTAAAAAAATATATAAATTTGTGTTTATTTCTTAAAATAGCTTTGTAAGAACTCAACACATACTATCTACTCATTAAACCTATCTCATAGCCCCACGGACTTTCCCTGACCACACACCCATGTTATTTCTTTTCCTTCTAATTTCCTACAATTACTAGAGAGGATGCTAAATCTCACATTTTTGCTGACTTCTAGCTTCTGTTTGTAATACGCTTGGAATGCAATAAGTGCTCAATATACACAAATTATGTTAACATGTAAAAAGACTAAAATAATCTACTTAAGAGTATAGTTAGTTTTATGCTCATTCCATAAATCTGTATCAATTTCAATTGGGAGTAGAAGGCAAGAGGAAGGAGAGAATTTTCTCCCTTAAACTATGTCACTTTTTATTAAAGAACTGTTCAGCATTTGTCACAATGACGATAGGTACTATCACAATAAAGTGCTATTATTTTTCTATCCTCTCAATAGGATAAAAAATAACATCTTGATTCCTATTCTTCTAAAGAGATTCCAGTTGCTGATTAAAAATTGAAAATGCTGTACTGGTATCACTTAACTATGAAATTAACTTTCAAAGCCATACTGTAAATACAATATCCTTGGAACAAATTTGAAAGAGCTAGTACACAAAATTCTATTACTGTATATTTTAAAACATGAATTTAGAAATTACCATTTGGTCCATATGCTGTACGAGTGGTTTGGGCAAGCTCCTTGCAAGCTTGTATGTTTCTATACACAGCCTCTTCTAATCCTGAAAAATGCTGTTAAAAAAACTTCTCATTAGATAGGACAGTGAAACAAGAATTTTCAAATATAAGGTCTTTGCTTGTCTTGCTTCTAATAAAGAGGCAGAATAACTTAGATATTTGGCACATGGGGGCTGGTTACAATTCTTAGCTTTCTGGCTAATTAACTTACATGACCTTGGGCAATTTCCCTGACATTTCTTCATCTGTAAAATGGACATAATAATAATAGTACCTACCTCATGGATGTTGAGACAAACAGGTAAGACTTATGTGTGTAAAACATGGCATTTGGTATTAATAAAGGATCCATAAATCTCCTCACAAGTTGAATGAATAAAGAAGCACGACATTTTAAGGAACCACAGTACCTACTTACACATCAAATCATAGGGCCTACCATTTTTTAAAATGTAAAATACAGGGAAGCATGCGAAGACTGATTAGATAAAGGATATGAGGTATTTCAGGTAAAATACCTTTCCAGAGTTTATCAGCATTTTCAAACTAAAAGTAGAAATGTGGTATATTTTTTTTGTTGTGTTAGAACCTGGGCTTTGTAAAGCCAGCAGTTTTACGTTCATTGGGAATTCCCACTTAAATTATCTGCCCCTGAAGTGTTTAGGGACTGAAGTATACAGATGATTGAATGCTCTTTTGAATTACAACACAATTTCAATGTGTAGATATTAAAAAACTGAATTGCTCACGATACTGAAAATCTCCAATTTACACTGGAGTTTTTTTGAGAGTTGGGATTTTATGTGGGCCTCACAGAGGTTTCATGAGCCTACTGCTCACGTAAATATTTTTTTGAGAGCTGTGTTGCCCAATACAGTAGCCATTAGCCACTTGTGGCTAGTTAAAGTAATTAAATTTTAAAATAATTAAAATAAAATATTCAGTCCCTCAATTGCACTAACCACAGTTCAAGTGCCCAGTAGCTACATGTGGCTAGTGGGTATCATGTTGGACAGTGCTGATACAGAATATTTCCATCACTGCAGAAAGTTTATTGGATAGTACTGCTCTAATATATAAGGCATGGTTTTTACAATATCCATAAAAGGAATTGTGATCCAAACAACGTTAACAGCCACTACTTTAGAAGTTTCTTCAGCAACAAGAGTTGCTCCCAACAGTAACATTTAAGTCTGACCTCCTGGCTTATACTCTTGCTTCTTCCCCCTCACCACATTTTCTCAGGAATGGCCATCTGACCACAGATCAGATCCCATCACTACCATACTTAAGACCTTTCGATGGCTTCCCATTATTCTTAGGATAAAATGCAAATCCCTCTTCAGGGATACGAGGCCTTACATGCTCTCCTATCCTCCTCTGAATTTACCATTCTTGTCTTCTCTTGGTTAAGCTTCAGCTTTGTCACCTTTTTTGTTCGCTTTTAAAAAAAAGTCAAACTCATTCCATCCTCAGGGTCTTTGTACTAGCTGGTTCCTCAGCCTGGAACATTTCCCCCTCTCATCTTGGCTAGTTCCTTCTGTCACTCAGCAACGAACTAAGAGTTCTTCCCTGAACATCTTATTTAATCATGTTGTCTACCCCAATCCTTCCTTTATTTAAAGACAGACTTTTTACTTCCTGTCATCCTCTACTATAGTATAGTTTATTTCCTTCACCATTATTGGAAGTTTTCCTTATTTGATCATTTATTATTTCCACCTCAGAAGAATATAAACTGTAGGAAAGCCGAGACTTGTCTTTCACTGCAGTCCCTTCAGTACCTCTTTACCAAATGGAATAGCTTAGTGTTCCTGTAGAAAACCACTAGTATCTAAATGACAATTAAATGATGCTTTGCGATAAATTCTCCAAACCTACATTAGTGAAAAAAAATTCAAATTAGAAGCTATGATTTCAGCCTGTGATTTTTTTTAGGGGAGCAGTCAATGTCATTTTCTTTGTAAAAAATATTTTATTAGAGACAGGGTCTCACTCTCTCCCAAGTGGGAATGCTGTGGCACCATCATAGCTCACTGTAGCCTTGAACTCCTGGGCTCAATTGATCCTCCCATTTTAAGCTTCCCCAGTAGCTGGGACTACAGGTTCATGACACCACACCCAGTTAATTAAAAAAAATTTTTTGTAGAGACTGGGTCTAGCTATGTTGCCTAGGCTGGTCTAAAACGCCTAGTCTCAAGTGATCCTCCTGCCTTGGCCTCCCAAAGTGCTGGAATTACAGGTGTAAGCCACCATGCCCTGCCCCAAGTTATTTCAAAAGTGCATCCTACAAATAAGAATCTAGCTCCCCAGCACTGTTAACGCTTCCTCTACCTCCCACAAAACCTTAAATTCAACCATAATGATCTATTTCTTTAATTAAGCACATAAAATTTGGAGGACAAATAAAGGACCACCACAAAACAGCCAAAAAACCAAATTTATCAATAGTGCAGTAAGATTTTTTTTAAAGCTATACTCCTGAAATTACATCAAGACCAGGCCATAAAACAAAATATTGTTATCTGGGCCAGAGTTATCACTTATCCTGTGGGTTACACAGGTCTAAGAACTCAAAAGATACCATCTTCTGGTCCAATCTCCTCAATTTAAAGATGAGAAAAGGGGTACGTTTGAGGCCAAGCTAGCTGACATAAGTTGAGACTGGAACGCATTTGGCTACAACGCACTGCTGCTGAGAACTAAGCTGGGAGCCCTCTGTTTCCCATGCGAAAGGAAGCAATCTTGTTCCTATGCTCTCCTCTCTAGATCGCCCGCTTCTTGTGCTTTCGCGTTCTGTTACTCGCGAACTGTGTGTCAATCGAGGTCGCGGTTCCCAAAGCAATTTCACCTACGTTATTAAACTTCACTTTCACAACACCCTTTAAGGGCGGGACACCTAACTAGCCCCATTTTGCGAATGGATGAAAACTGCACGAGTGGCTTTACGTCTGCCCAGCTAGAAATGTAGAGCACGAATCCTGCGGCCTTACCCCTCACCCATCGCTCCTGCCCCCTCGGCCTTCTCCAGGGTCGAGGAAGAACGGAAGTGCCCGCAGACCTCCACGCCCGAGCCCTCCCGAAAACACCTCCCTTTCTGGAATCTTCCCCCGACCGCTGTGCCAGGGGAGCACGCCCAGCCCGTTAGTAGGCCGCCCTGCTTTGCTGCGGCCGCCGCAGCCCTAGGCCGACTCTCCCACCGCACCCCCTTCCCCCATCCCTTACTTTCGCTCCCTCCTTGAGCATCTGGGCAAAGCCCGGGGCCTTGGGAACGTGAAGCGCCATGGCCAGCCCGCAGGAAGCCGTTCACGCGCTCGCTCGGAAGACCACGGAGGAAGCCAGGACACCCACGGCCTTCTGGGAACGCAGCGTACCGCCGCCTCTCGCCCCTCCTCTTTCTCCAGCGGGCCCGCCTCTTCCCCAGCCGCCTAGTTTGAAACCTCGCGAGAACGAAAGCGGCTTCCACAGCCAGATCGGACGATCCCCGATCAGGTCGCTCGGTGGGGCGGAGCGCAGGGTGCGCCTTCGGTCTTCCGGCTGGCGCACGCGCAGGCGGCCCGGGCCGTTGGGGCTCGCTCCCGACTGTCCTCACTGAGCAGACTCAGGGACTGGACGTTCGATTTTTGCCGTTTCTGACCATGCTTCCTAAGCTTAAGTTCCAAGTGCTCTTCCAGACCCCGCCGCCAGCATCAGGGCAGGTGTGCCTTCTCTTGCCGAGGCACGGCGCCTGCCCTCCCCCCAGAACGGATGTGGGGGCGTCAGCTCTGTGCTGGGCACTGCGGGAAGCGCTGGGGACGCGGAGTGATAATTAAAGCCCCCCGTAGGGAGCGCTGTGCGTCGCGCGCTCCTGTGTGCCGGGTTCTGTGTGACTTGCTCGACGTGCAGTATCTTTGTTAATGGTCTGCCTTACAAGTTAATGTCACATCCATTTTACAAAAGGGAAACAAGTTCACAAACGGTAAATAATTTGCCCGAGGTCACAGGGCTAGTAAATGTTAAAGCTGGGATTCCTCCCCAGACAGACTGTCGTCTTTTCCACTTCTTCCTGGAAATATGAATTCCTTTTACTCCCAGACTCTGAAAACCTGATCTCTATGTCTTTTCACATTAACACATGGCTGATTTTAAGAAAAGATTTTACTTTTACGTTGTGAAAGTAATCCACTCTCTTTGTCGATGATACAGAAAACATGAAGCCGAGCGTTTTGGTGGGACATTTGGCTTGGACACGTATAAATTAACGTGAAACTTTAACTTAGGACAAATTTAGAGTGCCTTAAATAATCTCATGTGTCAAGTGTATCATCGGTTACTGTTTTTTCCTAATAAGTCCTTAAAATACATAATTATTAAAATTAAACACGCCTTTTTGACACCTCAAATAAAATGGGATGTATACCGCCCATTGGGAAACATGGCAGGAAAGAAGCGGTTCTCAAAGTGTGGCCTAGGGACCTCTGAGGCTCCCCAAGACCTTTTCAGGGTCCACCAAGACAAAACTATTTTAATAATGCTAAGACATTTTCTCTCTCACTCTTTAAGTGGGGAGTTTCTAGAAGCTTGAATGATGTGTGATATTACAACAGTTTAGATGTAGAAGGTATGAAAAGCTGGTTGTCTTCTACTAAGCCACATAATTAAAGATTTGCAAAATGTAAAACAATGCCACTCTTCTCGTTTTTGGAAAGTAGAGTTATTTTTAATAAAAATATGTGTGTTAACAAGGGGTGGGTTGATTGTTATTTTTTAAAATTAATGTTAAAAAGTTATCAGTTTTAATTTATAATACAGCAAATATTGATAGTTATAACCCACATAAACAAAAGGTTTTTGAGGACCTCAATTTTTAAGAGTTTAAAGGGGTTCTGAGACTGAAAAGTTAGAGAACCACTGCAATAGATCAGTTCTGAACAACAGAACAATTCAAAATTTTCTCACGTATTAGCTAAGAAATAAACAATGCATTCCTTTGACTCAAAGAGAATATTACTTATAAACAGAGCTAACATAAAACTGAAAGGGGCTAAAATAACACTTGATAAAATGTTATTAATTAGAAATGACTGATGAATCAAATCTTGAAAAAATTTATAACTAGACCATGGAAAATTGAACTTGAGGACAAAACAATTGAATCAAATTTTTGTTGAAAGTCTATAATAAAAATTTGATCTTACATTAATTTTAATAAACTGGAAATGGGAAGAATTAAAATCAATCTAAATCTTCTGTATGGTAATTTATCAAGGAATGAAATTGATTTAATTGCTAAGAATGCTTTTTAGATGAAAATTCATTAATTTTATGTAATTTGGGTTAAACTGTACTCATACAGTCGAGACATCAAGGGCAAAATTTCCACCGGATCCACGTAGTAGGTCAAATATTTCTAGCCCAGAAAAGAAAACAAACACAAACACTCAATGTGGCTTCAAGGCTTAGGTTCTGGCCCTTGCGTATCTCACCCTTATATTCTCCCTTGGCCAACTGTCTGTCTTCTGGCCCCAATAACCAGAATAGTTTATGCTGTCTGCTCTACCTCTTTTGCCTCAGGGTCTTTGTCATTGCTGTTGTCTCTACCTGAAATGCTCTTCTACTCCCTTTTGGCTAGGTTAATTCAACTTCAGTAAGCAGACATTTTGATTAGAAAGCCTTGGATGACCTCCGAAGACATTCCCTGTTTGTCATTCTCATAACTTCTATGCTTCTTCATAGCACTTACCACAGTTATAATGACAAAATTATTTATTATATTTCTCCACCAGTAGGTAGGTGCTGTATCACTAGCACTTATACTGTAATTGGGCATTGCATGGAATGAGGATTTCATAAAAAGTTGTCAAATGAACGAATGGATGACCAAATAGGTATCCAGAAGAGTAGACCAAAGAGTTGGGGAGCTATGGTGTGAATGTTTTTGTCCCCTCAAAATTCATATGTTGAAATTCTAAACCCCAAGGTGATGGTATTAGGAGGTGGGTCCTCTGGGGAGGTGATTAGTTCATGAAGACACAACCTCCACAAATGGGATTGTTGCCTGTATAAAATAGGCCCAAAGGAGCTTGTTTGCCCTTCCACCATGTGATGACATGGTGAGAAGGTGCTATCTATGAACCAGGAAGTGGGCCCTCACCAGACACTGCATCTGCTGGCAACTTGACCTTGGACTTCCAGCCTCCAGAAATGTGAGAAAAAATTTCTGTTGTTTATAAGATACCCAATCTATAGTATTTTGTTATAGCAGAACAGACAGATTAAGATATGGGAGGTGTGGTCTCTTATTCTTCCCATCCAGACATACATGCAGTAAAACCAGAGAACAACATAAAGCCATCAAGAGGATTTTTGCCCAGGAGTTTGCAAAAGGCCAAGGAAACTGTAGGCTTCTACTATTTCGATTCAAAAGCCTGGGATCCTCATGTTACCAGCCAACTGAAAACACAGCCTGCAGCCTCCGGGAAAGAGCTAAAGGCCTTGAGGATTGGGGGTGTTAGCCCCCTCAACTCCCCATTCAGGAGGAACTTCACCATGGGCTGGGGATGTCTGAGCCAAGTCAGGACTCTGATAAGGACTCAGTTGACCATTTTTTTTTCTTTTTGAGACAGAGTCTTGCTCTGTCTCCCAGGCTAGAGTGCAGTGGCATCATCATAGAGATGATAGCTCACTGCAAACTCAAACTCCTGGGCTCAAGCGATTCTCCTTGTCCTCCCAAGTAGCTGGGAATATAGGCAAACACCACCACATCTGGCTAACTTTTCTAATTTTTTTTTTTTTTTTTTTGTAGAGACTGGGTCTTGCTCTTGCTCAGGCTGGTCTCAGACTCCTGGCCTCAAGTGATCCTCTGGCCTCAGCCTCCCGAAGTGCTAGGATTACAGGCCTGAGCCACGGCCTGGCTCAGTTCACCCTTTGTTTTCAGTTACTTTGTTTCTATTTTGGGCTCTTTCTTCTGTTCACCTTAAAAAGTTAACCCCTGTACTTCAGAACTGTTTAAATGTTTTTACCCTGTCTACGTGTTGTAATTTTTTTGGTATTCTTATTTAATTTTACCAACTCCCATTAAATCGTTAATTTTCTGACTTTTCTTTTTCCCCCCATTTATATTATTTACTTATGTTACTACATCATCTTGTTTTTGATTATTTTCCCCTGAAATTGTAATTCTTTTTCTTTGGCTTTGGGTTTTATGACTTGTTTTGTGTTGGCTTCGTATTCTACTTCAGTTTTTTTCTTGTTAAAATAGCTTAACATTCCTTTTATAAATTTTTTTGTGTTTCAATCAAATTTCTTTGGGCTTGAGGGGGCCCAATAATTTATACACCTATTCCCTTTCCAAGCTTGGAAATAATCAGGAAAATATTAGTGGGAGTCAGGAAGCTGGAATTCAGTCTCACTGGACTGTGGAGAATGTGGCTTAGTGTAAAAGCACAGACTTGCTTGTACGTCATTGCTGCTTTGCACTAAATTGGAGTGCAGAAGCGGAACAGAGGATGAGGGACTTTAACTGGGTTAACTCCACGCAGTCAAAAAAGGTAGCCCCGTGTCAGTCACTCACCAATGAGATAACTCCTTTCAATAAGGAGCGGATTGAGAGGCCAAGAGGGTTTGGGGAAACCAGAGGAGTTAAGACTAAGCAGTCTCCTCCCAGTATAATTGTTACTTTTATTTTTTAATCTCTCTGTAAGCCTCCCAAACCCTGCCTTTTCTCTATGGGGTTGAGACAGTATAGGGACAGGACTCAGGCCTCACTTCTGACCAAGGGAGGCAACATGAGACAGCATGATGCAGCCTAATTAACTGTAGAAGGAAAACAAACAAACAAACGAATGACTTCCTAGCCACTGGAATTCAGCCCATACCTATAGAAAGAGGGGGCCCAACATCTGTCTCTTGAGTAATGTTTTCTAAGATCACTGAAGCAAGATGCTGACACTAGCTGATAAAGAAGTTGGCTGCAAAGATCTAACCACCTCAAACCAAAAAGGACCCCCACACACTGACCTTATCTTGACCTTTCCCTCATTATAATTATTAGGGAGGGGACTCGCAGCATGGGATGAGAAAGAATTCTTGACACAAATATTAGAATAGTTTTAAGGAAAGAAAATTTATTTTACTTCCTAAAGGTGGGAAGGGTGAGACACAAGAGAAAGAAAGAAGTGTTGGCCCCAAGGCTAAAGGGCTCAGAGTTTTTACAGGGAGAAAGGGTAACTGAACAGTTAATATTGTAAGCTGATAACAGGAGATGGCTATGAAGCGGCTGTGTCTGGTTATCCTTTTTTTTCCCCCCTCTTCTCTGTGAGGCTGCCTTATCAGGGTCCTTGAAATGCAGTCTGGCAGGAACTGAGATGGTGACCTTGCACCCACCCCTGCCGTCTGCTCAGGGCTCTTCAAGGGTGTTGAAATAAACTCTTAGAGAAGTCACAGGTGGTTAATCTTAAAGACAATGAGTTGAGCCCCAGTTGGTTAATCAGACAAGGGGGCTGTTGTGCTGTGGTCTTTCCCTTCAAAGGAGCAATTATGTGCTGTGAATTTATTCCTCTTTCTTTCTGTTCGATAGTTTATTTTTCTCTGTTATATAATTTATTAATAAGGCCATCCTATTAATAATCTCATTTTAATGGTAAAAACCATGCCCAGGGGGTGGAGATTTAAGATGCTAATGGGACTTACAATGCATGAAGAGCATGTGATATAACTATGCAGGTGCAGGCACACAGGAAAATCTCGCCTTTATATCCTTACACTTCACCCTTTTCCTGCCTGTCTCTTTAAAATTCTCCCCCAACTCCCCTCTGGGAGCCAGCCTGAGGATTTTTCCTCTGTGCTGTTTCCCTTATGTTTGAACACAAGCCCCAGTAAAGCCTTGCCTATGACTCCTGTTCAGCCTCTGGCTAATTTCTGTTGCACAGAGAGCCCAAGGGTAACAGGGTGGGGGTAAGGTCATGGGTAGATTGGGCCTAGGACTACCATGTTGATCCCACAGCTTCACTTAGTTTCTGTCAAGCACACATGAGCCAAGGCAAAGACAAGGTCAAGTCCCAGCTGATTCAGCTGGTAAAGATACAATGAGCCACTTTTAGAATCAGACAGTTTATTACTTACACAGATGACAAAAGGAAGATGATTGGCCATAGGTGCCAGCTCGTAGAGGTCATTGTTCCACACATCAAGAAGAAGGGCGCTGAAACCAAAAGGACTAGGAGATTGCAATGCATGTGGTGAGGTACCTACTGCTGAGAAGCTGACTCTAGACTGCAGCTAATGGTTTTATATATTGTCACTCTATTATGAGGGGGTGGGGTGGGGAGACCCAAGCCCCATCAGAACGCTGGAGGTGATGAGAAACCGCCTCATGACAGCTTCCCAGGGGAGACTGGGAGGTGAGCGGGAGATGGCCTCACAGAAGCTCTTCAAAGGCCTTGCATGCTCTTGGGTTCCAGGAGGATCACAAGGCGTTCGGCCAAGACTGATTAGCTTGGGGCAAGCCTTTGCCTGCATTTTCTTTGTGGATATATGCAGTTGACCATGGCACCATGGCAGAGCCATGCCCTTCCAGTCTCTTGGTACTGTTTCTCCCCTGGCTTTCTGCAGAGGGTGCTCCCCAGCGATGATTCTTGGTCCTCAGTGAGGCTCATCTTGCCCTTCCACCATTTGGATGCTTACTCTTCCTGCCCACTCTTCTGAAGGGACACTTCTCTAGCTACCTTCTACAAGACATCTTGCACCCTTTGTTTGCCCTTGATTATTTCCTGACTCCCACAGAATATGGCTCCCTAAAACATCACAGAGACAATATATTGATGAGACAAAGCTGAGTTTATTCATACTGCAGTCAGACA
This sequence comes from Daubentonia madagascariensis, assembly GCA_023783475.1. Classification (NCBI taxonomy): domain Eukaryota; kingdom Metazoa; phylum Chordata; class Mammalia; order Primates; family Daubentoniidae; genus Daubentonia; species Daubentonia madagascariensis. The sequence goes on from JAKFHU010001684.1 coordinate 30,712,290, forward strand.
GAACACTACCTTGACAGAGTCTTAGTACCATCTGGTGGTGGGAGGCAGGGGAAGTTGGGATATTTATGAGTTTTTAAAGTCTGGTTGTGGCAGGTCTTTCAGTGCAGGGGCTTGAGTAGGTTTGCGTAAGGATTGGTGGGTACAGCAAGGTAGTGATTTTGAGGCAAGGGGTTTGAAGGGTCTTGGTGTATAAAGTGTCATTTGATGCTTTCTATTGAAGAGTTTATGGATTTCTTAGGAAGTTTCTAGAGTGAACAATAAAGTTATTTGCAACTTTTATCTTTCTGGGCCAGTGTTTCAGGTAATAAAATTATGTTGATGAAGACATTGGAATAGTAAAATCATGCCAATGTGGACAGCAAACTTTTGTAGATGGTTTCAGCTGTCACTTGGGATACTTTTTCTGGTGACAGTCAAAAAGGATCCTATCCAGATGATTTACTCTCTTGTGAGCTCAGTATCAAGGCTGTTGTCTTGGACCATATAGCCTGTACATTTTCTTTGTTCCAAAATCTGGTGTTGAGGGGTATGTTTGGATTCAAAAGAGAGAGCTAGATTGATACTGAACTTATAGAGACCAAAGCAGTGTTTGCTAACATCAATCCCTATGCTATGACCAATATATCTGTTCTCTATTAATAATTTCTGGTTTTTTTCAGAATGTTTCTTTAGGATGTTGTTTTCCTTCCAATGAATAAAATTCCTCTACTAGAATGTGTCATAGTTGGGTTGCTAAGATAAGGTTTCTAATTTACCCTATTTTAAAAACTTCAAGTGAAGTTACTATATCTATTTTGGCTGTATTAATCATTTGACTGCAGGTGCCCATAAATCCCAGGTTTTAGTTCCCTCTTTTCCTAGTTATGGGGGAAAAAATCTTTCACAGAGATAAAGATGGGCTAGTTATGCTCATTTTTTTCAAACTTGTAGCAGGGAGGGGGATGATGGTTATCAAACTCCATATTTGTTCAGACTGCCATAACAAAATAGCATAGACTGGGTGGCTTAACCAACAGACATTTATTTTCTCCTAGTTCTGGAGGCTGGAAGATCAAAGTGCCAGTCTCAGGACTCTTCTCTTGGCTTGTAGGCAACCACCCATCTCGCTGTGTGTTCATATGATCTCTTCTTTGTGCATGCTTGAGAGAGAGAGCAAGTAAGCTCTCTAGTGTCTCTTCTTATAAGGACATTAATCCTAAGGTATCCCACAGCAGGGAGTACAACTCTTGCTCTGCTAAGGTTCACTGAAATATCACTGACATGAGGCAGAAAAATTAAATGGAGAAAAAGATACAAATTTATTTAACATATATACGGAGGAGACTTCAGAATGAAAACAACTCCCCAGCGGGGTTCAGAAGCTTACATGCCTTTCTGGTTAAATGGGTTATGGGAGGGGGGAAAAGAGGAATTCTATTGAGGGGCAATGAAGGATTACTAGGAAGACTGAATGGATAGGAAACAAAGATTAACGGGTGAATAGTTCTCTTTGCAATTTGAAGGAGTCTGACTGGCATGTTTTTAGAGTCTGTTCAGGTAGGAAGAAAAGAACAATTGTTCTCCTATGTGGGTCTGGATCTTAGTCAGATAAAGAAACTTCAATCTTTTGGGAGAGCCTGATGCTTGAGGGGGAGGTCAGAGAGAACTTGAGGCTTCTTCGGTCAGTGCAGTCTATCAAAATGTTTTGGGGTATTGGTTTCTGAGCCCCAATACCACCCTTATGACCTTGTTTAACTTTAACTGCCTCCTTGTATGCCCTTCTTCCAAATACAGTCAAATTGGTGGTTAGGACTTCAACATATGAAGTTTGGGGGACACAATTCAGTTTGTAACACTATTCTTATAGAAATTGCTTTGCCCTGGTTAATTTCTCTGATAAATCAGATGAGATTTGCCTTGATTCATATATTGCCTGTGTCAGACCATCCACTGTCTGCTTGGGTGTTGAGTCACAATTCTGTGACCTTTGGACTTTCATCTGTTCTGTGAACCCTGTAGTAGGAAGAACCATTTAAATATTCAGTCTGCCAAAGAACCAATGGATACCAGCCTCAAACCATTGACAGACAGATTTCCCATGAGCCACTTCTCTGGGGACCACAGGGAAATGTTGAATGGCAAATTCCTCACCAACCTCATTTGAATACACAATCTGCTCAATCTGAATGGGTAACACATGGGATAAATCTGGAGAGGTAATTTTCTTCTATTCTGGGAGCTTTGGTGTATGAGTTAGGCTCTTTGAGGTTGCAAGGAAAGGAATCCTATATTCTGAGAACACTTCAGAGGGTGTAGTTTATTAAGGATTATAGAAAAATAAGAAAGAGCAAAACTGTCCTAGAAGCTAGATTATTACTGCCCAACCAGGCTCTTTGCCCACTGCCCAGATAAAGGCTAATATACTGAGACAGCAGGAGTTACAGCAGAGAAAGAGTGGAATATCGCAAGATGCTGAGCGAGGAGATGGGAGAAACTTCTTAATCCATCTCCTCAAGAATTTTGGGGCTAAAATTTTTAAAGGTGGCTTGGTGAACAAAGGGCTAGGGAAGTGAGTCTGCTGACTGACTGGGGATGAACTCCGAGGGTTGGGAAACGGAAATTGTCTTCTTGGCTGAGACAGTTCCTGGGTAGAGGGTTGCAGGACCTGCTGGATCAGTTCCCAGGCATGGCCACTGATCTTGTTGATGTCAGTTGGTCCCCCTGAATTCGGAGTCTGGAAGATATCTCAAAGATCAGGCTTAGGCTTCACAATAGTGATGTTATCTGTAGAAGCGATTGGGGAAGTCACAAACCTTGCCCCTGTCAAGGATATGTGACACTTAAGCAGCAAGCAGTTATAGCAGAGGCAAGGTAGGGAACAATGGCTGGTTAACTTGTTCTATGCTTCTATAGAAATCAGACTTTTATCACAGTTGCTGCCTTATGACCTTACATTATTTTAATATAGGCGGTTTCAAGATGACTTTTCATGTATACCACCGTAGGTTGTGTGTCTCTGACTTACCATTCTCATACCTTAGCTTATTTTTGTTTCTATGACTTCTACCAAGGTGGTATCTGCTTCTCTTCACCTCTTTCAACTGCTGACCTCTTTTTCTCCTATGTCTTAGCCTCAGCTGGCTTCCTCTTCTCTGTGGTCTATCAGCTTCCTCACACTCCCTCCTCACCCCCCAGCGGGGGCTCTACATGTTGCATATTCAAACATCCCAAGAGAGAGAGGATCTGATTGGTTCATTTTATTGCTGTCCAACAAAAAGCCCCCAGGTTCTGCTAAATTCTCGAGTAAAGCAACCTCAGAGGATACCATAAGCCTCCGTGGCTGCCGTGGCATAAGCAAGAATTCCTGGTGCACTCCATCGTGACCAGGGGCCAAGGTCACCTGTAACCTTAACGTGAGGGAATGCTCCGTGGCTGTTTTGTTCCCAAGTGGGCTCTGTGTGTGGTCCACATTCATGGTTTCAGGAATAGTCTAGTCAATCTGTCTGAGGCTATGCTGTGGGTAGTAGTTCCCTTAAAGTCTTTCCAGATCAAGGCAAAGTAAAAAGAAATGAAACGTATTATAGTTTATTATCATTCTAAGAATAGAGATCTTAAATTAAATGAAAAGGAGTGAATTTTCCTTACCTTAAATGTTGGTTTGGTTGCCCTGGTGTCTATTTGTGCCTAGCTGTGACTGAGCTGGTTAGATTATGGGGATGAAAAAGGTGAAATGGGGTGAGATGCGTTTAAATTCTGCTGGTGATACCTTAGCTATCTGGAGATGGGTGAAATCTCTCTCTCAGGTGACTTGAGAGAGAAGTTTCCCTTCAGATTTTATGAGTGGATTGTTGATAAATTAAAACTGCATTTATCAGTCCCTCTTTTAGTAAAGTTAGGAGTTACTGTCATAGTTTCCCTGATGGATGTGCTAGACTGGCACACGTGTGTGGTCCTGTGCTGAGAGACTGGAAAGCCCAAACTGTGTTTCTCAGATTCCCTTGCAGTTGCGATTCTGGATACAAATAAATCTCCACCAATTAGATACCTTCATGTGAGGATTGGAAGGTGGAAGGAAAGGAAAACAAATGCAAACAAAGTCTATTTTCATGCTTCTTTGGCATTTCTGTTAGCAAATGGAGTCTTGAGAGGATGCATTTTTGGCCCCACTAACCTGGTACTTGTTCTCCAGCTTTGCAGGTGCACAGGGGCAGCTGTGGGGATGGTGACAGCTGCCTAACCCTGGCTTCTTGCTCTCTGGGTCACAGCTGTGGTTGTGCGCTCTTGATCTCAGTCCATTCAGTGATGTTTCCTGATTCCCCACATTTCTGATGATTCACAAAGTATAGGTCCCAAGGGGGGTGAGTTCTGAAACATCTGGGATTTACTCCTGGAGGCCCACCTTAGAGATTGTTTCTCCAGCCCATCATGAATTTCTGAATAATTTGATTCCCTGTGTTAAACCCCTTCTGCTTATAATGCCTCGAATGGTTTCTGTTTCCCACATGGGATTGCTGATTGATACAATCCCTGTTTTTATGGTTGTTAGGAAGCTAAAAACAGTCATGGCCAGGCTTGTGAGCTCACATTGAAATGAAATTCAGAAGTCATAAAGAATCTTATCACATCCAATTTTAACTCTTCATTTAAAAAATATTTTCGTTTTTAAAATTAATTCCTGTGACTGACCCAGACTTTGCAGTTAGAACTGAGAGTCAGAAAGGACTTTAGGATGACGCTGATGGGTAAGGTTGAGGAAGTCCCAATATTGAGCAATAGAGGGGCTCTCTTCTCAGGCTTATACTTTTTGAGATAAATTTCCTGTCCCTAGTACATATAGGAAACATTTCATTTCACAATCTTGCAGATTAAAAAGGCCAAATTATATAAATTACTTGGTGAAGATTTTTTGCTATTAAAATTGTTTATGGTCTGTTGGTATCTGGACCTTCCAACTTTGTTCAGAGGGATCATAATATAGTATATTCCCTATCACTCCCCCTTTTTAAAAATGATAAATCCTTTACTCTTTTTTGAATTATGGATTTATTATTTACTGGTTATTGTTTTTTTAGCCAGTTTCCCATGACAAATTGCAAGTCTGTGTTTCTCAGGCAAATATTCTATGCAAGGAGTAGGCTTTTGGTATGGCTATTCCATAGTAAATTACTTTTCCTTTCTGTATATTTTATGCAGAAATCTTTCAAGAATAAGATAAGATGTTTGCAGCTTTTACTGATCTTTATTCAGTATTTGACTTGGTGCATAGGAACCATTTGTGGGCTCAACTGTGTAAGTAGAATATTAAACCCAGTCCTGATTCTTGTAGAATTTGCATCTTAATACCAGTGCAAAAACGTGGGTTTGGAAGAACAGTCTCCTGACCAATTAAATGATTATTTCCAAATAAGTAAAACAGGTTTTGACCACCCTGTTTCTTTCTACTTGTTTCATAATATTTAAAATTACTTTTGGATGAGCTAATTGAATTGGTCCCTCCTTCCATGAGAGTAAAATAGAGGCTGCGTGCAGTGGCTCACCCCTGTAATCCCAGAATTTTGGGAGGCTGAGATGGGAGGATCACTTGAGGCCAGAAGTTCGAGATCAGCCTGGGCAACACAGTGACAACCCACCTCTACAAAAAACAAAACCAAAAAAAAACCCAGCCAGGCATGGACAACTGTAGTCCCAGCTACTTGGGAGGCTGAGGCAGAAGATCACTTGAGCCCAGGAGTTCGAGGTTGCAGTGAGCTATGATTGTGCTACTGCATTGCAACCTGGGTGACAGAATGAGACCTCGTCTCTAAAAATAAATAAATAAATAATTTAAAAATTAGAAGAAATTAGGACCAAGACCTTGCTACAGTCATTTCTAGAACTTGATAATTAGTAGATAATACTTATTACTTCTTTTTTTTTTTTTTTTTTTTGAGACAGGGTCTTGCTCTGTCTCCTGAATAGCTAGGACTACAGGTACATGCCACAGTGTCTGGTTGATTTTTGTTTGTTTGTTTTTGTAGAGATGGAGTCTCACTGTGTCGCTCAGGTTGATCTCAAACTCCTGGCCTCAAGTGCTCCCACCTTGGCCTCTCAAAGTGCTGGGATTACAGGACTGAGCCACCGCACCTGGCCCAATTTTCAAATATTACGTAAAGAAATGGCTTAAATTCAGACAGTGTATTAGTTAGCTATTGCTGTGTAACAAACTCCAAAACTCAGTGTCTTGAAACAACAGTCACTTACTATTTTTCACAAGCCTAGGACTGGTGGGACAGTTTGACTGATCTGACCGGGCTTTGCTGTGTCAGGCAGGGATTGCTTATGTATCTACAGTCAGCTGGTGGATTGGGGGGAGTGTTGGCAGGCTTGGAGGTCTCAAATTGGGCAATTCAGCTTTGTCTTACATGGTCTCATCCTCCAGCTGGCTACCTGGGCTTGTTCTCATGGAAATGGGGGCAGGAGGTTCCTAAAGGAGCAAAGAAAATGTGCAATTACCTTGTGAAATTTGCTACTATCCCATTGGCCAAAGTACGCCACATGACCAAGCCCAGAGTCAGTGTGGGATGGCAGAATCAAAGAGTATAGACATAGGAGGTGTGAAAATTGAGGACAATAGCGCCGCCAATCTACCACAGCCATTCTAAGGCCCCGTCATCCTTTTTGGCAAGACTTTTCCAACATTCATTTATTTTGTATTCAACAACTTCATTCAACAAATTATCTTAGGAAAAAATTGGAACCAATTTACCTTGCAGTATTCACTAGAAAGCAATATTATTTAAATTAATATGTCCTTTTGGTGTTTTACTGAGTTTTTTTTTTTCTTAAGCCACAGTGGGTCACTGAAATATCTGTATTGGAAAAATTCAGGCTGAAAGTTAGTGTGGTCATTCTTTATGTCCTAGAGCTTTGATGTCTTATTTTCCCATTCATTTATAGTTTGTAATGAATTCAGAAATTGTTAGAGGGCTTGATATTAATCCTTTTTAAAGGTACTTGGATGTTTGCCTTGGGTAGTTCCTCAGTTTTTTCTGCCTCACACTCTACTACACAAAATTATCTGCATCCTGGATTCTAGTTTGAGAAGATAATTTTTAACCATGCTTTATCCAATTCTTATTAAAAGCCAAAATTTATGCTTGAGGAAAATTCCCTGAATGCCATGCAGTATATTCTCATTTAGATAATTAATTTTGCCCTTGGATCAAGCCAGACCATAAAAAGTTCTAGTGCTTTGGAGAATTGAATTTGACAAATTGCATTTTTGTATCATGCCATTGTCTTATAATAAGGAAAATTAAAATGAACAGCCAAATATCATGGACTATTATCTCTCCTCTAGGCCTGTTTTTATGGATGTCAATCATTTTATTGTGTGGTATCTTTTTTATATGACCTGTGGGGAAAATTTATCTCATCATTCAAGCATTGTTTTTATTTTATTTTATGGCTTCTATGAACCTTACAATTTTTTGTTTCTCTCTTTACTTTAACTGTTAGAAACTTAGCACCAAATATGTTGCCTACCTCTTCCGACTCTATAGGGCTCTGGTGCAACATCTCTGTATACTACTCTTACCACTTGCTTTTATTATTTTCCTGCTTGTTCTTTAATTTTTTGGTTCAAACAATGTCAGCTTAAAAAAAATCCTTGTTGATCTTATTTGCCTTTATAAGCCATATCAAATCCTTTAGGGAATGGGGGGGGTGTGTACAAATATATTTCCTAAAGCAGCGGTCCCCAACCTTTTTGGCACCAGGAACCAGTTTCATGGAAGACATATTTTCCAGGGAGTGGGGGAGGAGGGAGCATGGCCCGGGCTCTGCGGTCCCGTCCCTAAGAGATCCGTGGACCCCGTGCCCTGGGGTGTGGGGGACCACAGTTCTAAAGTGCTCATTTGTGGATTTACAGGTGGCTTGGGAATGACTAAAGGGGTTAGAAGCCTTACTTCAGAATGATTTTTTTTTTTTTTTAGTAACTTAGGAGGAAGAATTTATAATTTGTTTCTTGAACCAGAAACACATCCACACCATAAGTAGCACAACACCAAAGCATAAAACAAGCTTCAGACCTTCCTACATTACTATATACAGATCACATTACAAACTATCAGGGGAACTAGAGGATCATTGTAGAGTTTTTTCCCTCAAGGTCTACACACTATTTGATTCATATAAGATGGTCCCTGATTTTTTTTAGGTACTTAGCCCATGAGCCAGTACTTATTTTTGTGGTTGGATTAGTAAGGATGCTTAATGGTTCAAATGCTTATCAGCCATCGTCATTGTCACTTGTCCTATTCTTAATGTTTTTGCTATTTTTATTACAATGATTTCCACTAGGGTTTTCATTAGGGTCCGTCATTAGTCTCAGTGGAATAAAATTAAGAAAGAATCTATGTGTCTATTTATGTAGCAGTCCACTAGAGCAATTACATTTTCTTATTGAGATTTGATTGCAGTTTTTTGTTCCTTCCAGATATTCACTCTTCTGACTCCATGCAGAATTGCACCACTGAGGTGAGAGTTAAATCACATCAGGAATCCTGATGACGAAGGAGGGTAATGGCTACTAAAAGTCCCTTCCAAAAGATCTTTTTGTCCCCTGATATCATCATACAGTGATTTTTGATAATTTAGGAAGATGTAGTCTAACAACAATTAGACATTAACTTTCTGAGATGAATAAGAAAGTTTATTTAGGGTTTGGAAGTGAGAAATGAAAGGTACAAGAGAATATGTTTAGGAAAGAAAATGTATTAATAATAATGCACAGTTTGTCAAAAAAAATCAGAAAAGAAAGAGGGGAAAAAAGTCAGCAAGGAAAATCCATGTTGCTAAGCCTATATACTTTCTTCTCATTTGAGATATGGAAAGACTCGTAGACCTTTTACTAGGGCCTTTTGGACTGAGTTGTAATAAAATAATACCTCTTATTCCCATAAGCTTTGTAGTCTTGTTTCTCACACAGAGCAAATGACAACAGGGGTGAGAACGCACAAGCTAAGGGCAGTCACACCTAACTGATAGTAGCAAGAAGTGACAGCCAGCTGGACAAGGCCCTGACATGCTTCAAGGAGACTCGACAAACTTGAGAAACATAATTGAGGCTGTTTAGTGAAGCCATTGAGTGTATCAGTGTATTAGGCTTAAAGTAATCATTAGCTGTGAATAAACAAAGATGCTCACACCTTGTTTAAGAGGTCATTGAACATGTAGAATACATTTCAGTTCTATCAAAAATGATTCAAATTTTTTAAAATGTCCTTTGGTTCTTGATGGGGTGAGCATGGTTTGTCTGGAAAATTCATTTATGTAGAAAACCTCATTCCCCTTGTATTATATATGAATGAAATGTTACTGTATTTAACATTAATTAAATGCCAATAGCATGATTAGTATGTTATTTAAAGCAATGCTGTGATGGCTTTGTTGCAGAATCATAACTCTTTCTCCCACCATGTGCAAGGCAACTTGGGTAGTTTAATTACCGCCATGCAAAGTGACTAGGTGGTTGAGCTGATTGAACCTTGAGAGGTTATGTGGGATGCGGCAGCAGGTCTTACAGTTTGCCTGCCCTCCCCCAACCCCTTCCTATGAGACTGTCAACTGTACAGGATTGGAAAAATATAGAAAAGAAACAGAGAGAAATGAACCTTGGAAATCTCTTAGCTAACTATTGCTGTTGGCAACCTGTGGGAGGTCAGTAGCCTATTTGTTAAGGTGCTGATTGAAACTCTGGGACACAGGTTCTTTCCCTTAATACAAAACAATTTTGAGCCAAGTCATTTAAGACCTTTTGAAACTGACTCTAAAATAGCATGTGATATCCCGAGGAAAAAATAAACCATGATTTAGTAAACTAAGTGATCCATGGAGTAAGGACTGCTTTATATGGTGTTCTTACAGAAAGAGAAGGCACAGATGATAAAGTGTGGCCAGGAAAAATCCTTGGCACATCTATGTGAGTTCCAGCTTGAAATGGACCTCTTGGTAGTCACAGCCCAGTAAATGTTTGCTGCCCATCAGCTCTGGGAAATGGGTGGAGGGATTCTCACCTAGCTTGGAAAATACAAAGTCCACTTACCCAATGATGCTCTAGGGGAAATTAAGGAATACTGGTGTCATTTCATAGCCACCACAGTGTTTAGTATTGCTCCTTCAGATTCATTTTGGCATAGGCTGGTCAACATTTCTTTTAAATGATGAATAGTGCTGGCCTAAGATTTGACTTCAATCTCATTGATGATAATGCTGATGGTGAAAATGATAATGATGATAAGAAATATAATACAGTAAAGCATGCCCCATAATAATGAGAATTTGGCCATATGGTGGTTGGCAAATGACACCCAACCTCTGCTTAAGGCCTGTTCTCACTCCATTACTCTTAGCAATAACTTGACCCTGAACTTTATAAGAGTAAATATTTTTTGGACTTCATAATATTATATGTCAGGGTTTTATCACATAACGACAGTGATGATGATGACACCGCCCCTTCCTGAGTGCTCACTCTGCACATCGTGCTCAGCGCTTTCTGCATGTTATCTCATTTTACCTTCACCACCGCCCTGATGAAAACTCTCTAATTCCTTCGCACTGTACTTAAAGTAAAAACCAAACTCAGCCAGGCATGGTAGTTCATGCCTGTATCCCCAGCACTTTGGGAGGGCGAGGTGGAAGGACCGCTTGAGGCCATGAGTTCAAGACCAGACTGGGCAACATAGTGAGACTCCATCTCTTAAAAAAAATTAGCTGACCGGGGTGACCTGTAGTCCCAGCTATTTGGGAGGCTGAGGTGGGATTGTAGCTTGAGCCTGAGAGTTCAGGACTGCTGTGAGCTATCGACAAAGTGAGACCCTGTCTCAAACAAAACAAAACAAAACAAAACCCCAAAACGAAATCAAAACAAAACTCAACAAACTCTCTCTCTACCAGGTCCATTAAGGCACAGCAGGATCTAGCCCCCAGCTACTTCATGTTTTGCTGCTTTTCCACATGCTCGTCCATAGCCACGCTATCTTCTTTTTGTTCTTGGAATGTGCCAAACTCATTCTCTCTGCAGGGCTTTTTCACCAGCTGTTCCTTCTGCCTGGACCGCTCTTCTCCCAGACCTTAGTGTGGATGACTCCTTGTCATTCAGGTCCCAGATTAAATCTCACCTCCCCAGAGAGGGTTTCCTTGACAACTCTGTCTAGAGAACCTCCTCAATATCTCTTTCATATCACCCTGTTTTATTTTTATCCTAAAACCTAATACTCCCTGAAATTTTTCACGTTAGTCAATTAAAAAAAACTCTACCTCCACCGATTGGAATATAATCTTCCTGAGAATATGTCCTTTATTATTATATTTTCAGCTCTTAGGACAGTGCTTGCCACATGATAGGTATTCCATAAATGCATGAACCCCAATTTTTGGATGAGGAAGCTAAGGCACATAGAGGTTAAGATATGTCTTACGTCAAACACCTTCTAAATAGCTTATGCAGGATTTACCCACACTTAATTCCAAAGCTTATTTTCTTAACCACTATGCTATAAAGCATTGACTAGGAGATTTCTATACCTCACACCTGGAATAATTTAAAGGTTATAGCTTAAAACTAAACTTAGCTTCCTAAGAAGGGAATTCTGGTTGTGTTTTAATTTACACATTAAGTTAAGTGAGTGGGTAAGAGTTTCTTCATTGAACCACTATGCACTAGATAGTTACCATATTTCGCAAAAGCTCTGAATTTCATGTCTGTGCACTCAGGAAAGAGCAGAGCTTCAAATACATTTCATTTATGTTTCAATAATTCTGATCAAGATAGATGCTTTTTTCCCCCAGCAGTTTAACTATGAGAAGTGAAGCTTGAATAAACACACAATTTAGGCTGTTGTAAATATTCTTGATTAAGAAGCTTGAACATAAGCATAGAAAAAAGCAAATAATAAGTATTATCACTTTTTGTTGTGTTTTCCTGCAAGTATTTATTTTAAAATATGTAATTTGTGTTTGACACAAAACACACACGTTTACAGGCTTGTATTACATTTTCATCATGTTTTGAATTATATTGAGGAGTAAATATAATTTTTGGGTTCTTCCATACTCCCTTTCATAACCTCTCCTTAAGTTATTTCACATACTGCAAAGTTTAATTTAACCATGCTAGTTTTGTTTAATAGGTTAAAGGAATTACATTTGTTTTAAAATAAATTATGCTGCAAATAATAAAAATGCTAATGGGAAATATATTCCATAACACCAGTGCTATATTTCTTGAGGCTACTGAGCCCCCTTATTATTATCATCATAGGCAGTCTTAACCTACAACTGACCAATATATAAAATGAGTTTTGGTGACACAGGGAAAAACGTGTGTGTGTGTTTGTGTGTGTTGAAGAAGGCAGAGAGACTCCACCTTTTGTGACCTTGCTTTCTTTCATCCCACAATGATATGAACTTGTCTTTGTTCTGCAGCTCAGAAATCTTGGGGTGTGACTGTCCCAGTGAGTTAATTTCCTTTTTTGCAACACAGAGTGCTAACGAGATACTGGTGCTGGGGGTATCCAGCACAAATCTCCCAGAGGTCCTTCTCCTCTCTAAATCAAGAAGCTGAAGGAAGACTGCTCATAGTCCTGAGAGGCCAAAGTGGGCCTTACATTTGTATTTTCCCATAAAATACTGTATTTTATCACTGTTTGGTAGACTAGAAATAATGATGGTATTATAGTCTATATCATATACATTATAGATTAATATGTATTTGTATATTTTTAAACTGACCTGGGAAAAATGAGAAAAACATTCTCAATTCTAAGCAACCAATATATAAATTACCTTTGGGAAGATAACCCTTTTCTGAATTGGGGGCTGCTGATTTGACACCATTAAGCTTGTAGCTGGTGAATGTTTGTGACCTTATTATATCTTCACCTTGTCAGCCCAGTTTGGTTTAGAAATATGAAAGAAGAATTAACCTTATAAAGAAACTGTATAAAAATAAACAGTGTCAATCTCTAAGCTGGGTTTCATCTTGTGTCTTCTGTCTTGACATAGAATTTTACATAGAATGACATAAAAAAGGTATGTCTGAGCTGTTCAAAGAGTGGAAGAAAAAGATGAAGAAAGGAAGGAAAAAGGGAAAGAAGGAAGGCAGGAGGAAAAGAGGGCAGGCAGGAAGGAAATATGAAAGGGTTGACATGACCTAATAATAGTCTTCACACTATCAAACCTGTTTCCTTGCCTTTGCTTTCAGTGAAAGCAGTAAATGCACTAATGTGGAATGTAGCTCATCCATTCATTTATTCACACTACGTTATTTTTTACAGAACTTCACTGTGCTTTTTTTTCCTTTAAAACATTACTAAGTAGCCTGCAGAGGGCGCACTTTCCTTATTTTTATATCTTTCCACGCACTTAAGACCAAAAGAGGAAAAGATTAGAGATTTCTGAGATTAGAAATGGTTATCCGACAGAAAGAGGTGAAGAAGGCACAACCACTCTTTTCTTTCTTCTACCAAATGTTACAAAATGAAATATGTAAAAGGCATAGGGAACACAGTCTCTATTAACTTCCTAGTTAATAGAAAACTCAATTTTGGTGACTGACTTTCTCTGTGTGGAACTAGGATCATCGAGTCTCCCACACGAACTGGTGTGTTTTCAACTTGCTACATCCCTGGGGCTTCCTTTTTTTCTCACTCGTTGTGTGTGTGTGTGTGTGTGTGTGTGTTCATATCCTTCCCCTCTTTCTATACCAGCAATATCCAATAGAAATATAGTGAAAGCTGTATATGTATTTAAAGGTTTTAGTAGTCACATTAAAAAGGTAAAAAGTAGCAGGTAAAATTAATTTTTAAATATATTTTATGTACTCCAGTTTATCCAATTTTTGTCATTTCAATGCATATAACCAATATAAAAATGTTAATGAATATTTTACATTCTTTTTTTTTTTTTTGGCACTAAGTCTTCGAAATCTGGTGTGAATTTTAGACTTACAGCACATCTGAACTTGGACTGGCCATGATTTTAAGCATGCAGTAGCCAGGTGGGACCAGTGGCTACTGTATTAGACAGCGCATCTCTATACCTTCCTTTTCTCGTTCACAATCTCCCCATCCCTAACCAAACTAGCAGAAAGCAATGTATTGCAAAGTGGCGCTATGTATTCAGGAACCCTTTGTGTCTATTATCCACCAATTTGAATCATGCAGGAAACCTGAGAAGTGACCTGCGTTCCTTCTAAGAGGTTGTCATCTATCAGTTTTGAGACTTTAAAAAATATAATGTAGATAATATGTTTAGGCTGTCAATTTTTAACTGGCTCTAATTCCCTCTATCACAAGATGAGTTACAGATTTTAATCTAAAACCTTCAATTTTATTTGCCCAAAGTGTCCATTTTCAAATACATAATAGTAACTACCATGTATTGAGTACTTCCTATGTGCCAGGGACTGTGTACTAACTGTTTATACAGATAATTCCATTTAATATTCACAACAGTCCTTTCAGTTGGGTACTGTTATTATCACCTCTGTTTTCAAGATGAAGAAACTGAGGATGGGGAGGGTTAGGGGAGTTGTTCAACATGTCCCAGCTAGAATATTGCAGAGCTGGGATTGTCAGCAGGGCCCAAATGACTCCAAATCCTGGCTTATGTAACTTTATGCACGGTGTCTCCCAAGTAGTGGGTATCTTAACTATAGATTTAAGAAGTCGGTAAAAAGTAGAATTCTAGAAATGGCAAAAATTCTAGAGTCCTTCTAATCAGCTGTTTCATAGGAAAAACCCAAACTCAATCCTGAGGCAGAGAGTGGTTTCTCTGTTGAACATCCAGCACTAGAACCCAAGCTTCTGACTCCAGGCCCATTGCTGTTTCTCCTGATTAGACATGTTTCCAGATTTAAACTCCAGTTTATAGGACCATTAACAACCTTCTCTAAAGAGGAGGCAAGAGGTTTCAAGTTCTTCTCAGGGAAAAAAAACTGACATCAATATGGTTTGTGCAGGGTCATTTGTCTCATCATGACTTTGATTTGGCCTTGATCTTTATTTAACATTTCAGTTTTATGCTCTGCAACAAGTTTGGCCATGTTGGAGGACCATCCAAAGGTCAGCTAGTTGGCTGCTGGAGATTGGATGCTCACACAGAAGCCAAAGTCTATTAATGTGCCCGTGGAAATCCCCAGCTCACCTCTGGATGAATATTCCATCCACTTTCTGGAAGTTGCAGGCTCTGAAGGCTTTTCACACACTGCTTCATAGGAGCCTACTATGCTGCTGGTCGGGCAGCACTTCATTCTGTAGGGACCTGAGTCAGAGTGGGACAATGGCTCTGTGGTGTTCTGGGTGTCTTCCTTCTTTCTTGTTCAGCCAATGTCCTAGGATTCTGATTTCCCTTTGTCACTAGGAAGTGTGGTTTAGAGAAGAAAGACTATTCCTGAATTTGTCTAATTGTGCATTTTTTTACTTCTCTGATTTGAGTACAAATCTCCCTGACATCTCTGGCTGAGGTTCACCATGACTATCACAAGACTTTTATTTCTAAAGAATAGCTCATACGGTAACTCGTGCCAACATCTATGGATAGGCTTACCCTAATCTTGGATACACAACACATTTTTCATATTGAGCAATCTGTTTAAGTATTCCTACAACTTTTAATTTTGGCTAATATTGAATTTGCTTCAAGAGCAATGATATTGTTAAGGCTAGGAATATTCACTCCATAGCTTATTTAATAAGATAATTCTCTTAAGCTATGAAAAAGGAAGACCTGAGTTGGAGTTCCAGCTCTGCCACTTAGCAGGCAGTGACCTCAGTCACATCAAGTAACCTTATGAATCTCAGTTTCCTTACCACTAATATAAGAATGATGATAATTACCTTCCTCATAACATTATTATGAGGAACAAATGACCTACACATGAAAGTGCTTTGTGAACTGTGAACTATTCAAATGTTAGTTTCAAATGGTAGTTTATGTCACATTGTCACGTATCTGTGAACACTAAAGTGCATATGTGTTATCAGTTTTTGTGTGCTTATCTATCATGATTTAGGCTTGGACCAACCTAGGCCATAGTTATTACTCTTGGGCAATTTTGTTCCCCTAGGGGATATGTGGTAATGACTGGAGATGTTTTTGGGTGTCACAACGAGGGGTACAGTACTGGAATAGAGTAGGTAGAGGCTAGGGATTTATCTAAACGTCTCACAATCCACAGGACAAAGAATTATCTGGCTCCAAACGTCAAGAGTCCTGAGTTTGAGAAACCCTGCTGTAGAGCAGCGGGTTCGCAAATATTAGCATGTGTCACCTGGGGGGGATTGGGGTCACCTGGGGGGATTGTTGAAACACAAATTGCTGGGCCCCATTGCCACATTTTCTGATTCAGGGTGGGGCCTGAGAATTCGAATTTTTAAGAAATTCCCAGGTGATGATGTTGCTGGTTCAGGCACTACACTTTGAGAACCGCTGCTAGTGACAAATCCATCAATATGCATTGGTTGATTTGATAGACTGCTTTGCTTAGCCAACCAAGAAAAGTGGTATCTTGTTAAATGATGCATCAGCTAGTTGAGGATTCTGGCTCTAGGCCAAAATCCTTTGTGTGATTTATGTGTGATTTTAGGTAATGATAAAGCTTTGCCTGGCAGGCCCCCCGAAAAGGAAGCTGCCCTCCCCACACCAGACTGGTTGCACAGCCTGTGAGTGCACTGCAGTTTCCCAGAGGGAGTTGCATTCAAGGACTCAGGTCTCCCCACCCCACGTGCACATACACATAGCTGTATTCCTAGCCCAGGTGCTTCCATTCAAAGGCCTCTGTATGGGGGCCTTGGCTGAGGCACTTTTCTCCACTTTGACTCAGAACTTTCTACTTGTACTGAGTTAAAGGTACATGATTAAAGGTCTGATTGTTGCTCTCAGTTTGGCTCATTGTCCTAATCAACCACCTCAACACCTGATTGCTCAAAAGCCGGTATTAAGTATTTTCCTTCACCTACAGTCTCCCAACTCGTATGCCATGAATACACGTGTTATGGCACAAGAACAGCTGGTGTGACTGACTACTCCAGAGCAGTGGCTGAGAACTGTACATTGGAATTACCTGGGGATCTGGGTAAAATGTGGTTTCTAATTCCATAGGTTTGGGATGGGGCTTGACATTCTGCATTTCTGAAAAGCTCCTGAGGTGATGTTGATTCTGCTGGTCCAGGGACCACACTTTGAGTAACAAGACTAAAGTTTCAAGGAGCTAACAATTTCACTAAGAGAATTAGAATGAATACACAGAGACACACAAAACAATTAGAGCAATGCCACTTGATAGTATCAGCTGTTTCTAAGAGAAAAAAGGTAAGAAGACTTTAGAACAGTGGTACTTAACCCTGGCTGCACCTGGGAGCTTATGGGTTTTTTTGGTACGGAAAAACATTTTTGGAAGCAGGTGTTTATAGTGTGGAGTAGGCTGGATTAGGAGTCGAAAGTCACTCTTCCAGCCTAGTAGTTGGCATTCTGAGCTGTGGGATCTTAGAGAATTTAATGTCTACCAGCTTGATTCTACCTGTCATAAAGCGGAGTTGAAAATGTCTACTATGCTTTGAAAATATATTGACAATTTGCATGGATTTGTTGTCAGTTTCAAATGAGAAAGTATGAAAGAAAACACCATGCACTTATTTGTTCATTAAAATTATTCATTAGGTGCCTATTCTGGGCCAAGCACCATTCTAGGTGCAGGAGAATATATCAGTGAACAAGACAGATATAGTTCCCTGGTCTCACAAAGCTTTGAGTCTAGTGGTGAAGACAGCATCAAAGAGGCAATAATAATAAGTAGGGAAGCACAGGGTGTCAGGGGAGCTTACAGCAGGTAAATGACCTTCGTCTACAAGTTGGGTAGGAGCTCCTTAAGAAAGGGATGTTTGGCCGGGCGTGGTGGCTCACGCCTGTAATCCTAGCACTTTGGGAAGCCAAGGTGGGAGGATTGTTTGAGCTCAGGAGTTCAAGACCAGCCTGAGCAAGAGAAAAACCCTGTCTCTACTAAAAAAATAGAAAAAGTTAGCCAGATATAGTAGCACATGCGTGTAGTCCCAGCTACTCAGGAGGCTGAGGCAGGGGGATGGCTTGAGCCCAGGAGTTTGAGGTTGCAGTGAGCTATGATGTTGCCACTGTACTCTAGCCTGGGCTACAGAGCAAGACTCTGTCTCAAAAAAAAAAAAAAAAAAGAAGAAAAAAGAAAAGGAAAAAAAAGAAAGTGATGTTTAAGGTGCGATCTGAAGGCAGTGGCTCCGGGCAGAGGGATGATACATTCAAAGGCCCAGCGATGAAAGAGCACAGTGACCGGAGAGCGTTCGAATATGGCTGAGCATAGAGAGTGAGGGGGAGAATGGCCCTCTATGAGGTTGGAGAGGTGCTATTAATATATTCAACAGGACACATTTGATTTCAGGTGGCAGAAGCCTATTCATAGGAGCTTAAGTATAAAAGGAAAATTTTTGGTTACTGAACTGGGAAGCCCATTGGACGGCGCTGGCCTCAGGCAGAGAAATTCATCAGGTCTGTCTTGTCTCTCATCCTCTCCTCTACTTCCCTCTATGTGCTGGTACTATTTTCTCCCATTTCAGGAGAGCTTCCACCTTACGGCTGGACAATGATAGGGTGTGATTACAGACAGCTCAAGGTTTACAGCATCCCAGTTTACTACCGCAAAGAAAAGGAGGTCTCCTTTCTTCCAGAATGCATATAAAATCCCAGGTGAGAACTCTGATCAGAACTTGGACGAGCACCATGCACAATCCTAGGCCAGTGGGTGTGGCTGGGGGATGAGAGGAGTGTTGTGATTGGCTGTCCCACCAAAAGCTCAAATAAGAGAGGAGTGTTGTGATTGGCTGTCCCACCAAAAGCTCAAATAAGGGGAAGGGATGTTACCTGAGGGGGCAAGGAATTGCGGTAATCTGAGAAAAAGGGGAAATATGCTGGGCAGAAAGAAGTAAAAAATACTCACTCAAAGTGTCTAGTAGGAATTTGGAGGATGTATGTATGCCTTGATAAGACCTTCTACTTTTTCCTAACTGCAGCTTAGATGATAAGTTAAGTTTTGAAGACATTGTTGAGGTGTCTATAGATTATATAGTAGCAGATAGATATTTGGAGCTTACCTAAGGAAGATAAGAGAAAGGAAGAAAAGAGAAAAGGGCTTTTATAAATGGAAAATATTGATATTGTACACAAAACATAAGAGATAGAACAAAATTAAAATTTATTTTCAATTTTTTTTTTTATTGCTATTACAATTCCCCCAAGTCACCCGTGAGACACCTGTTAAGTACCTGAGGTATGATGACAACTTCAGTCCTTAGGCTAGTAGACAGTCAGATTTAGGTCTTAGCCTTCCTTCCAAGTCCTTTTAAAATTAATCATTTCTCCTATAGATATTATGGTCAAATAACATGATATGTAATTACCACAGCAATTGATTTCACATAAATTAGGCAGAGAAGCAGTATCGCAACTTAATTAAAACATGCAAGGTTATAATTTATATAATGTTTACAGTTGGTCAAAATGGGTTACCCATTAATGTTATAAATATTGGGATTAATAGAAGTAGAAAGAGTCTTGATCATTATTTTTTCAGATTTTAGCTCAATTGATATAAGCTGGTTGAACAGTTAAGATTAAACAAGATCATACACGTGTGCGTGGAAGCAAATTGTAGGTTCTATAGATTGTTGTATCTATATAATTTGAAGGAATCAACATTAAAAAAAGAAAAAAGAAAATTTTAGCACATCTAGGGCATTACATAAAAAGTTTTTTAAAAATTTTAAAATGAAGAGATTATAGGGGAAAACATCTAGGCTGTCTATCACCTAGACCTGTGCAGTCCAATATGGTAGATGTATAACTTTGAGTTAATTAAAATTAAATAAAATAAAAAATTCAGTTCCTTGGTCATACTGGCCACACTTCAAGGGCTCAATAGGCACATGTGGCCACTGTCTACCATGTTGGACAGTGGTTATCTAGGACATTTTCATTATCACAGAAATTTTCTTTGGATAATGCTAATCTAGACAGCATCAATGGGTCAATCCCTTTTCTTTGGGATGAAATAAGCTAAATAAAAATTTTGATAGGGATTTTTCTCCTTGTGCCTCAGAGTAAGTACTGTCAACTCAACCTTTAAAACACATCCCAAATCTAACCACTTCTTTTCTACTGCTACTCTCTGAGCCTGAGCCATTTTTATCTCCCATCTGGACAACTTCAATAGCCTCCTGACTCACCTCTCTATTTCCATTCTCTCAATTTATATATGGTCTCCATAGAGCAGCTGGAGTGATTTTTTGAAAACATACTGGGTTTAAATTTCTTGAGAAAAAAAGGAATGTGAAAGAAGGGAACAATTCTCTGAATTTCCACTATTTTGTACCACTGTGCACTGTTCTTTCAAATAAGTAATCTTCTCCCCTTTACAGTAATACATAAGGGAGGTATTAAAATCCTTCTTCTTTTTTTTTTTTTTGCAAAGGTGGAAATTAAGGCTCAGAGAAGGCAAATAGCTTGTCTGTGTTCACCTGGCTAGTAAGTGGCAGAGCTGTTGAAGAAACGAATGAATAACCATAAACTTTCAACTAGACTGTCTTGTCAAACATTGTTAAGCACTAAAGGAGATTTATTACTGAAGTTTCTTTTCAGGAAGAGAGAAACTCTTTGTATCTTTTTCTACCTTATCTGTTTGTTTATCTGGACTTTGTGTCCTCAGTTGTGAGTATAGCAATCCCCTCATCAGGTTAGAGTTGAAGGTCTCTATTCCTTTAACTCTCAAAGATGCCAAAGTGGCAGGTAGAGTTTTAACAGAGATTATAGGGAAAGGGTCCCTTCCCGCACCAAGTTGGGCCTGTTGTCCCAGTATTTAGGACAGTGGTTATCTCTTTTTTAGTTTGGAGGCACAGGTTAAAATTCTAGAGTTTTTGAAGGCACAGTTGAAGGGGTTGAAAGACTCAAAATAGCTCGCAGACACAAAGAGCTAGTAATAAGGATAATAGATCATAATAAAATAAAACAACATCTCAATATACATAAATACAGCCACAGTTATCACATTGTTGATCATGGTGTTCCTCTTCGACACTAAATTACCCCCTTTCCCTGCATTGTTCCACATGATCCTTCTGTTGGGCCTCACTGTATTGAGTACATACTGAGTTGTAGAATACGTAAGTTTTATTACTTTTATTAAATATTACATGCATTGCAGCTGGGAGGATCTCTGTGAAGATATTGCAACATAGGAGTTGGTCAGAGTAGGTTAGAAGCCACTTCTGCCTTTCCTGTTAAGAAACATCTCCTCCCACTTTTATTCTCTGAAAGGCAGCCCTGGGATGTATAGGAAGCTGTCGGCATCCGCTACAGATACAATAGAGAGTCGCCAGCCTCAGTGGTTTTCAACTCCCCTGCATTTCTTCAGCTCAATCAGATAATCATCAAGTCCTCATTTTCCCCTCCACATTCCTTAGTATAAAATTCCTGGGCTGTGGATAAAACAGGAGGGGTATGAAATTTTAGAAAAATAGAGATGAACAATTTCTTTCAGTCCCTCATTTTTACTGATAAGGAAATCAACTACTAAGGAGTTGCAGTAATTTGCCCAAGGTCATATACCTACTTGAGGGAATAATTTATTGTGAGTTGAAAAGAGTGTGGACTTTGGAGCCACATTGGATTTAACGTTCCAATCCTGTCATAGCTGTTTTGAACTTGGGAAAGTCATTTAAATACTCTGAGTCTGTTTCCTTATCTGCAAAATGAGGATGATAATAGTTGGGTTGCAGAGTTGTTGGTTGTTGCAAATTTAGAGATAACTATTACAAGTCACCTAGAAGAGTGTATTATCTATTACAAATAACCCCACAACTTAGCGTCTTAAAATAGCACACATTTTTTATCTCACAGTTTTTGTGGATAAGGAATCTGGGTGCAGCTTAGCTGGATATCTCTGGCTCAGAATCTATTACAAAGATGTATCATATGTCATACAAATGTCATTTACATGGTTGTGAAAAGCAGGAAGAAGAATCATTGGGGACCAACTTCCAGGCTACCTAGCACAGAGTATCTGCAATGTAATGGTTGATTTAGGATCAGATGCCAGGTCAAATTTTAATGGTACCCAGACAGATTATTGGATCAATGTTCACCTGAAGGTTCTGTTCTCAGCCTGGTCTCATTTAACATTTTTGTCAGTAATGTAGATGATGATATAAAACAACAGTATCTAATTTTTCTTGATCATGCATCAGGAAAAACTTCTGAGTGTTTAACCTCAATATATGTATGTTTATTTAAAAATCAAAACATCTGCCAGTGTTAATCTATTAACTAATAGTAAGGCTTAATTTCTTTCTTTCAATTACAAAAATTGCACATAAAAGTTCCATTATTTTTTACCTAAACCCCAAAGGATTGTCTTATGTACTCTCTGGGTGTGTGCAACCACTGACAGAGAAAATGACTGAGAGAGAATGTGGTAGATGTCAAAGTCAGGATCCAAATGATACATCAAGATTGGGGGTAAATCATGCAAACAGTCAACATCCCAGGAGCATCACTGGCACATAAATTAGCTTGTGTGGATCCTTGCAGAGGTGCCCCCTCTAGGCAAAAGAAAGGCAAAAATTATTTTCTTCCTCTAGGGACAAGGCTTAATGAGCTGGATGCAGGCTGGATTTCAGCCGCTGCTCTCCTTCTTACCTGTGCCTCTTCTTGTACAGTGCACAAAAGGTACAACCATGCACGGTAGACCTATGGCTTCCCATTAACAAAAAATCTCCTGGGAGTTTCAGGTCATTGACTTAACTGAGACTCAACAAAAATTAAGCACAGAAAAATTAAGCACGTGGTGGAAACAGGCCTCAGGAATAAGGCTAAATCTCAGTTTTTAGATTACACATTTGGCCAAGACATTTGATTCCATCTCCTTCTTGCTTTCACCTTTTTATCCTCCAAAAGGGGAGACTAATTCCCCTTCTCTTGAGTATGGGCTGGATAAATGACTCAATTCTAAAGAATAGGGTATGGCAGAACAGAATATGTATGATTAGGTCATAAAATGCCTCATGGCTTCTGTCTTCCTCTTGCTCTTAGATTATGTACTCTTAGGGAAGCTGCCATGTTGTGAGTACACTCAAGCAGCCCTGTGGAGAGGTCCATGTAATGAGGACGTGATGCCTCTTGCTAATAGCCATAGGAGTGAGCCATCTTGGAGACAGATCCTGCAACCTTGATCAAGCCTTCAGATTACTGCTGTCCCAGCCAACAGATTAACTGCCACTTCAGGACAGACTCTGAGCCAGAGCCACCTAGCTAAGCTGCTCCCAGATTCCTGACCCGTAGAAACTGTGGGAGGTAATATAAATTTGTTATTTTAAGCCAGGGGTTGGCAAAGTATAGTTCCAAGGCCAAATCCAGCCTGCTGCCTGTTTTTGTAAATAAAGTTTTATATAATGGAACACAGCCATGTCCATTGGTTTACACACTGCCTATGGCTGCTTTCCCATTACAACAGCAGAGTTGAGTAACTGAGACGGAGACTATATGACCTAAAAAGATGAAGATATTTACCATCTGGCCCTATCTCACAGAAAGAAATTTTGCCAATTTCTGCTTTAAGTTTGCTGACTTTTGGAGTAATTTTTTTTTTCTTACATAGCAGTAGATCTCTAATACAGAGGAATCTGGCAAAAGTTTTAATTTGTGTTAATAGTTCCCATCGAACTCCTGCCATGATGTTGTTTACTTTTTTCCCCTTTCTTGATACACATTTTCTTGCAAATCAGTCTCAGGCCTTGTGTCCTCCAGGGCCGTGCTACTCAAGGAGTGGTCCTTGGACCCAGCAGTATCAGCACAACAACAGATAACCCTTTAAAACAGCAGACATTTTTTTTTCACAAGGTTCTTTCTGTTCTCCCTTCAAAAATATTCTCCATTTCTCCTCTCAACTAGATGTATGATTTACATGTAAACTATTGCTGTCTTAGCAGGAAAAAAAATCACTTTCCGTACTTTTGAATGAGTTGACTTCTCATACCATTGTATGTGGTCTATGTTGGTGATGTGCACAGTAATCATTTCATTTCCAACTTCTTGGTAGACAGAACAATAAGCAAATCCTCCACATGGAGGCAAGCTTTGCTGTTTTCAACTCTGCGCTAATCAGCTTTACCCACATACCATGAATTTGAGAATCTTCTTTGCCGAAGTAGGGAAAGCTTGTCTGGATTAGAAAATCCCGCTCAGAAACTTGACACTGTCCTGAGCTGGAGTATTTGGAATCACACACAGGAAAGGACTGGGTATCTGTTGACCTGCCTAAACGGTACAATGTGTGTGCATCCGTCTCCAATTACAGCACTCCAGGAAGCATCACCCCAAAAGTGTGATTACTATGAACGATAGCGTGTCCTCCGGCTAATCCTTATTAACCGAGTTGGAGATTCTTTTTCTACATGTATCGTCTTTTCTAAATGGTATCCTTCCTGCAGTCTGTTCATGCCTTGGCCCAGTACTCTGGGCACACAGGCCTAGCTTTGCCCCTTACCAGATACATTTAATATTTATTCGTGAATTGCCAGCTGTCCTCGGTGAAACTCTGGATTCTATTTATTAAAGGACCATGCATAGGGGGCTGGAGACACTGGTTAGATTTGCTCATACCAAGAAACACGTGCTTCCTGAGGAGAAGGGAAGAAGCTCTCACTGGAAGCCCCTACTCCACCAGGAGCCGTTCGATTTCCACACAAGTATCTAGCCCCGGCTTGGGGGTAGGACCCGATTACTGAGCAGTATCTGGGCCAATCCTGATCATTAGCTTTCTGTCTCCACGGCTCCGACACTGGGAGTAGAGCTTGCCCTGGGGAATTTTATGTTTAAGGAAGGCCTTGCTCGTGGGTCTTTCTCAATGCTTCCCAGATGTTTGTGCCTTCTCTTCCTCCCCTCCCCCCTGTCATGCTGATGATTAACCTTCACCAGATCAGATTCTGCCCTTCATTCTTCCTGTTGCTCATTCCATTAAAACTTCTCCAGCTCTGAGCTGCAGAGTGAAATGATAAGGATGAGGTCATTGGCCCCAAGGAGGAGTTTCCTGCTTGGTTGTCAAGTCATACCTGTAAACTGATAATCCCAGTAATGTGTGATGGATGGTCTAAAGGACATACAAGGGCTATGGGATCCTTGAGGAAGGGGCATGTAATTGTGTACCTGAAGGAGAAGTGGGACGGGGGCAGGAGATTCCAGGCAGTGGGAAGAAACATCACGGGTAGCCGTACAGAGGCATGAAACCACAGGGGGAAGAGCTTGTAAGAAGCTCACTTAGGGCTGTGCACGGTGGCCCACATCTGTAATCCCAGCACTTTGGGAGGCCGAGGCGGGAGGATCTCTTGAGGCCAGGAGTTTGAGACCTGCCTGGGCAACATAGTGAGACCCTGTTTCTATGAAAAATAAGAAAATTAGCTGGGTGTGGGGACGTGTGCCCATAGTCCCAGCTACTCAGGAGGCTCAGGTGGGAGAACTGCTTGAGCCCAGGAGTTCGAGGTTACAGTGAGCTATGATTGGGCCACTGTGCTCCAGCCTGGGTGACAGGGCAAGACCCTGTCTCTAAAAAGAAAAAAGAAGTTCACTTAGAGGGACAGTCTTTTCCTAGAAGTTCTATGTGTAAAAGTCAGTGGGGGAGGAAGGGTAGTGACGTTCAAGAGTGTTTTAAATCACCTCCCACGCTGCATAGGACTAAGAGTGAGTTCTGTCCAGACCTGCTCCTGTCTAGGGAAGGAGGGAAGATGGCCCTGCACTCTGGCTGTTGGAAGAGGGACACTCTGTTCTAGAGTAGAACAGAAAGGAATTTTTCTCCCTATGCATTTTCTTAAAATGTTGCTGGAGGTAGCTCTACAAAAATAGGCACTAGCCAGGCCTTGCCTGGTTCCTGGCCTTTTCTTCTCACAATTGGGATCCCATGAACCTCCTTGTCTTTTCATGGTAGGCTCATCTTAGTACCCAGGCTTTAGGATGGAGCCAGACAGGGTTATAGGAAACCCATATGGAGTTTCCATGCAAATTAAGAAAAGCTATCTTCCTTTAAGTGGCCCAGGGCTTGGCACAGCTAAGGCTCCTTTGTGAGTAGCAAAAAGGCAGCATTTCTGAAGAAAAAAGCACCTGCTTCCCCAGGCAGATGGAGCCCAGCAACAGGATCATGACTTGGAGAACATTGCTGAACTGAATTTTGGCCTTCACTCACTCCTGTCCGTCTGGGGCCTTTGCACTGATCACAATCTACACAACCACATACGGCAGCTCTGGAACATGGCCTTTGGCTGGAGAGTTTCAAAGATCAGGCATGAGTCCAGTGTTGTAAGATTTAGAATTGAGTCACTACTGCCACTAGTCTCCCTCTGGCCTGATGCCCCAGCTGTGATCAGTGGGCTTTGTCTCTGTGTCCAATACCGTTTCCTGCCTTGTCCTGGTTCTGACCACAGAGCCTCATGGGCCCCAGACCCTCCCAGGTGGCTAGTGTGTTGGAGTGGGCCTCTGCCCTGCTCTCTCTTCTTGAGCCCCATTATGAGAACTTGTCTATTCTGCCAGTCCTTTAAGCACAGGGTTCTACTCTTTCTGATTGCTTTGTACACTCCTACCCAAGCTGTGGCTTGCTGGGGAGGAAAGAAGGCAGGCCTGTGCAGGGCTTTAGGGCTGACTGCTAGGAGGAGGACAGTGGCTGCATTCAAAGTCTGGGGTGTATTAAATTCTGACTTAGAAAGAGAATTGGTTTGAGGTGAAGGATGGACTCTCAGGAACAGAAGGCAACAGTAGAGGAACTGCTAGTGGCCTGCTCAAAAGTAATTTCCCTCTCATGTCTCGATTTTGATAGAAAAGGTGGTCTGAGTTAATCATGATAATCCTATTTCTTATGCACTGATTTAGGGTACGCCTGTGACCCAGTTCTGGGGAAGTCTACTGAGGACTTCTGGGAAAGATTTTTTTCCCTTGCCACCCCCACTTGCCTTTGGAGGTTGTCGTGTGGGGATGTGGTATGTGGAGCTGTAGCAGCCATCTTGAAACCATGAGGAATAGGGAAGCTAAAACAAAGCTCTGAATTTATCGAACTGCTAAATTAACCAATCACACCTCTAGACTTCTTGTTATGTGAGAGGATCAATGTCCATTGGTTAAGCTATTTTTGTTGAGTATTCTGCTAATGGCTAATGAAAATATTTTAACTAATATGGAAATTATTATTTGCTAGGCATGTGCTAGAGCTTCATAATATTCACAACAACTCTATGCAGTATATATTGCTATTATCTCTCTTTTTGGATATGAGTAAATTGAAGTTCAGATACATAAATATTTTTTGTCCGACAACATTGCAAGGAACACCTTTGTACACGTATTTTGGTAAATGGGATTGTTTTGGGAAAAAAAACTCAAGCTGTGTTTTTGCTCTCACACCACAACAATCATCAACACAGAAGAAGGCTTCTGTGGCCAAATGTGTGGATTTCTCCCCCACACATACCAAACTGTGGTTACCAGCTGGGGGTCCTCTAATTCAATTTCCGTGCTATCTAACCGGAGATAGAATCAGATCCCACAGGGTGAGGGCTCATTCCCCAAAACTACCCCTCCCCTGGCTCCAGTCACAAGTCCAGGCCTCTGGAACTTCTGACCAACCAGCTTCAAGTTGGGGTTCCCACGACCACCTCTTTGGGGTCGATTAATTTGCTGTACCAGCTCACAGAAATCAGGGAAATACATACTTAATGTTTACTGGTTTATTATAAAGGATATTACAAAGGATACACATGAAGAGATGTGTAGAGCGAGGTATGGGGGAAGGAGCAAGGAACTTCCATGCCCTCCCTGGGGCGCCACCTTCCAGGAACCTCCATGTGTTCAGCTATCTGGAAGTTCTCTAAACCCAGTCCTCTTGCGTTTTTACGGACAACCTGTCAAAATGTGATTAGGCTTCAGGGTATGGGATCAGGACCCTCTCTGGTATGAGGGTCTTTAGACCCATAATCAGAAGGGTGGGGGAAGATTAGAATCCTGCCTTGGGGCAGGTGAAGGTCAGAGAAATTCTGTTTCCTGAGGCTGCTCCAGAGGCCTCACACACCCAATGTTATAACAAAAGACTGTAACAGGGGCTATGGAAGTTATGAGCCAGGAACTGCAGACAAAATGGAACTGTTTTTATATATATATATATATATATATATATATATACACACATATATATATATATATATACACACCACAGGGATTAATTATTTTCTTGAGTTAATTTCCTAGGAAAGGAATTTCTAGCTCAAAGGGTATACATATTGCTATGGATTGAATATTTGTGTCCCCCCAGAATTCATATATTGAAGCTCTAACCCCCAATGTGACTGTACTTGGAGACAGGGTCTTTAAGGAAGTAATTAAACAAGGTCATAAAGGTGGGGTCCTGATCTGATAGGATTTGTGTCCTTAAGGGAAGAGACACCAGAGAACTTTCCCTCTCCCTGTATACACAAAGAAGAGGACATGCGAAGACCGAGCATGTCCTTGGCAGCCCGAGCTGCCCAAGCAGCCCAAGCTGACTAAAACATGTATTTTAACACTTTTCATATCTACTGCCAAATTGTCCTCCAAAAACATTATACTAATTGTCACCCCCACCAGTGACATAGCGTATAAAAAAATACATATTTCCCTGTACTTATACAAATACTGGATGTAACTTTAGAAGAAATGAATTTGAATTGTGGTGTACCTTTTAGCACCTGTGTCTGCCTGGACAAACCACTCTTGCCTCTGAGTGTTGGTATTCTCATTTGTCCAATTAGCATTATCATATAACCCCTGCCTGTGCCGATGCCATCTCATAGCATTAATGGGAGTGCCAGTGAGAGAAAGGATGAGATGTTTTACAAACTGTAAAGTAAAACGTAAGTGTTTGTGGTGGTGTTATTCATCTTATTGCCTCAGTAGAACAAACTCCAGAATGTTTAGGAGGTCAAGTGAAACAGTCAGAAATCATTTTGCAGTGTTCAGTCAACTCAAATGGAGTAAAAATTAGTCAAAATGAAAATGTGTGAATGCTTTGGTTAGAGTCCCAAAGTTCAACTTGAGTCTGAATTCAATTTAGGCTGGGCCCAAACAATTTTCTGATTCTATAAAAGTAGCTCCAAAGAGTCCATGAACTTCCCTTTCTTCATTGCAGAATTATATTCCTACGTTGCTACTCTGTATCTTGCTACTAGGTTGACATTCTCTACTTCCCTGGATCCTGTCAGAGAAACCTCATTCATCAACTCATTTTCAATTACGATAACCATCTGGGCTTGGGTGAGGATGCTTGTTTCCTCCTCTTCCCTAACCACCACCCCCCATCGTCCTCGTCCTCCAGTTGTTTCTTAGTAGAAGCTTGTAAATGTGCACATAGGGAGGGGCCAAATGAATATTAAGTGCTATGAGTTCCAAGGAGGAAGAACTTCCATATAAACAATCAGGAAGTGCACTTTTGTGTAATGCTTATTTTGTGCCCATTTAATTAATGCCATTACTACTATTGCTTCTAGTAATTAATTTAATTTTGATTAGTAATAGAAAAGTAGACTAGACTATTTGCCCTTTAAACCAGAGAGCGCTTAAAAAATGCTTGGCCAGGAGGCATTAAATATTTCATAAGTGTGAGACTTCTTGCAAAACCCCATCTCACTTTTCAAGTGTTCTCTTTGTCAAGGGTTGTTGACATAGGAATGTATTTTGACTGGTGGTTCCATGAGTATTTTACTCTACTGACATCCATTTCTTGATTTACAAACCACATCTAATTTAAATAGCACACTTTGCCCCCTGACACAGAGTTGGCATAGTAATTATGAATGCTTGTAAGTAATAATTACTCTGCATCTTGGGATAAACTGCAATTTATACAAACAGTTGCACCTCAAGCTGGCCCTAGGCAAAATGGTACAATGGTCCAAAAAATTATCTTGTGCATATATCCTATGTACTGCTGCTTTTATTTTTTTATAGTATAGACTCCCAGGAGTGAGATTTCTGGGTCAAAGAGTATGTAGAATTTTTATTTTAATTGATATTTTCAGATTGTGCTCCAGGAAGACATGAGTCTAGCAATCTGTAACTGTGTGTTTTTCCTTCAACCTTGCCAACAACAGATGCTGTTTTTAAAAGGCTAACACTGCAATAATGTATAAAGTTTTATTGTGGCCTTAATTTGCATTTCTTTGACTATTAGTATATTTGAACATATTTTTACTTTTCTTCAAACCTTATACAACTTGTAACCATTCAAGTTCTTTCCTTTTTCTTCCATTACATCCTAGAACAACCAGACATTTTATTTTAAACACAAATTAATCTATTTTCCGTTTATAAAAAACCACATCCATTATCAAAACCTGAATATATGAATATATTTCTTCACCACTATATATCTCAATCACTCACATTAATTATAAATTTTAACTAAAGTCATTAACTTTGAGGTATATTTTCTACTTTTTCATTTCCTGTAACTCCTATATTCAGATGCTGGGGGGACTAATCCTCCAATTTTCTTATCTCTCCATTGCCCTAATTTTCCTCTCTGGACTTTTTGTTCTATTTGCTGGTAGTTCCTAAACTTTATATACCATTATTTCTATTGAATTTTTCATTTCTGATTTCATGTTCTTAATTTCAAAGAACTTTTTGTTCTCTGAATGCTTCTTTTTTATACTATTCTATTCTCATTTCACAGATGCAATGTCTTCTCCTAAATTTGAAAGTATATATATTTTAAAAAGTATTTTTTTACCCTCAGCAGTCTTCCTAAGTTGCTCTTTTTAGTCTCTATCTTCCATGTTAGAAACACTCCTTGGGTGTCTGGTCATCTTTGACTGTCTGCTTTTATTTAAAAGCGAGGCGCTAAAATGCTGGCTGGAAGTTCTGAGTGCACCTGGTGGGCTTGTGGAGTGTAGGGTAATCTGACTGTTCAGATTTGTTGGGAGAACTCCATCCCCACCCCCACTCTCTTCCCTTCCCCCACCCCACACATTTAGACCTGTCTTCCTGTCAGACTCCCCTGAGAAGAATCTTCAGTCTCCTGCCTGGAGGGTAAGGGCTTGATTGTCAGCATCGCAGATGTTGAGAAGGATAGGAAGACTTTGTACTTGCACTTAATCCCCCCATATCCATGCTGGTGTATGCAGACAGCCTCTCTTCCCCTTTCTCCAGAGAATACAGCCCCACTTTTTTACTGGGGTGACTAAAGGAGTGTGGACTAGAAAAGGGTTTAAGGGCCTGATTGTGTCTTAAATGGATTTCAACCCATCCTTAGTTTCTCACTTTGCCCCCACTTCCAGAGGTACCTGGTGCCACCAGTTCCTGAGCCTTTGGAGGACTCTGCCTTGCAAATCAAGTTGGTCTTGACCTTCCCCATTGTGACTTAAGCCCTCTGGTGTGCTAAGCCATCCACCATTCTCACATCTGCTTTCCAATCCCAAACTTTGTGTTGCCCCCTCTCCATGTCCTTAAGGTGCTGTGCCCTTTAATTATAAAATCTTTTGCTGTAGGTTTTGGAAGGAATGAAATCAGATGTACTCCTCTATCCATTCAGAGGCACATCTTTATCACTTTGTCTTGTGTGTCTTCTCACAATTAGTATATAGCTGGGATTTGTTTTTTAACCCAAATGGCCAGTCTCTGCTTTGTAGTTTGATGATTGATGTATTAGATTTTATTCCTTATATCTGATCTCATATTTGTTATATTTATTTATTTATATTTATATAGAGTTAGTAGGTACAAGTGCAGTTTTGTTACATGGGTGTATTGTGTAGTGGTGAAGCCTGGGCTTTTAGTGTAGCCTACACCCAAATAGTATACATTGTATCCATTAAGTAATTTCTCATCCCTCACCCCCCTCCCATCCTCCCCCCTTCTGAGTCTCCAAAGTCTATTGCTCTACATGTCCATGTGTATGCATTATTTAGCTCCCATTTATAAGTGAGAAGATGTGGTATTTGACTTTCTGTTTCTGAGTTATTTCACTTAAGATAACAGCCTCCAGTTCCAACCACATTGTTGCAAAACCCATGATTTCATTCTTTTTTATTATGGCTGAGTAGTATTCCATAGTGTGTGTGTGTGTGTGTGTATATATATATATATATACACATTTAATATATATATTTTTAAATCCACATTTGCTTTATCTAATCATCCATTGATGGACACAGGTTGATCCCATATCTTTGCTATTGCAAATAGTGCTGTGATAAACATACCAGTGCAGGTATCTTTTTTAATATAATGATTTATTTTCCTTTAGGTAGATTCTCAATAGTAGGATTGCTGGATTGAATGGTAAGTTATACTTTCGGAAATCTCCATATTGTTTTCCATAGAGGTTGTACTAATTTATATTCCCACCATCAAAATGTTCCCTTTTCTCCACATCCTTGCCAACATCTGTTAGTTTTTGATTTTTAAATAATAGCCATTTTTATTGGTATAAGATGATATCTCGTTGCAGTTTTAATTTGCATTTCTCAGGTCCTTGGCTCACTTTTTGATGGTGTTATTTGTTTTTTTTTGTTGTTGTTGTTGAGTAGTTTGCGTTCCTTGTAGATTCTGCATATCAGTCCTTTGTCGGATGTATAGTTTGCAAATATTTTCTCCTATTCTGCAGGTTGTCTGTTCATTCTGTTGATTACTTCTTTTGTAGCACAGAAGCTTTTAAGTTTAATTTAAAAGTCTCATTTGTCTATTTTTGTTTTTGTTGCATTTGCTTTTGAAGTCTTAGTCATGAATTCTTTGCCTGGGCAAATGTCCAGAGAGTTTTTTCTAGGTTTTCTTCTAGTATTTTTTGGTTTCAAGTCTTACCTTTAAGTTTTTAATCCATCTTGAGTTAATTTTTGTATATGGTGAGAGATTGGGGTCCAGTTTCATTCTTCTGAATATGGCAATCCAATTTTCCCAGCATAATTTATTGAAAAAGGGTGTCCTTTCCCCAGTGTATATTTTTGTTGACTTTGTTGAAGATCAGTTGGCTATAGGTATGTGGCTTTATTTCTGGTTTCTCTATCCTGTTCCATTGATCTATTTGTCTATTTTTATGTAAGTACCATGCTGTTTTGGTTACTATACCCATGTAGTATAATCTGAAGTCAGGTAATGTGTTGCCTCCAGCATTGTTCTTTTTACTTAGGATTACTTTGGCTGTTCAGACTCTTTTTTTTTGGGTTCCATATGAATTTTAGGATTGTTTTTTCTAATTCTGTGAAAAACGGTGTTGGTATTTTGATAAGAATTGTATTGAATCCATAGATTGCTTTGGGCAGTATAGGCATTTTAACAATATTGATTCTTCCAATCCATGAGTATGGGATGATTTTCCATTTGTTTGTGTCACCTACAATTTCTTTTATGTGTTTTGTAGTTTTCCTTGTAGCGATCTTTTACCTCCTTGGTTAAATGTATTTCGAGGTTGTTTTTTTTTTTTTTTGTAGCTATTGTAAATGTGAAAGACTTCTTGATTTGGTTCTTAAGTTGATTGTAATTGGTGTATAGAACTGCTATTGATTTCTGTACATTGATTTTTCATCCTGAAATTTTAAGGAATTCATTTATTAAACCTAGGAGTCTTTTGGCAGAGTCTTTAGGGTTTTCTAGATATATGATCACATTGTCAGCAAACAGATAATTTGACTTCCTCTTTTCCAATTTGGATGCCTTTTATTTCTTTCTCTTGCCTGATTTCTCTGGCTAGGACTATTATTTATTTTATGCTGTTATCTTCTTCTTTTTCCCTTTCTTTGGTAGGTTTGATTGAGTTGAAATTCACTTCTTTTCCCTTGTTAGTCACTCTGCTTTTCCATTTTATCATCCCTTCTAATTACATACATACTTCCCTACCATTTCTGAAAACAAGATACCAATTATTTTCTTTATCAAGATGCCCTTTATATGTCACCATGCTTTCCTCCTATCTTGATTTGCTGACTCCTTCAGAATATATTTACTCTTCCTTCAGCCTTTCCTCCCAGCAAATAAGATCTTAAGTACTAAGTTTAACAGCTGATATCTCTGATATTTCACTTCGACACTTCTTGTTATTTTTATCATGAAGGTACATCCTCATTCTTTCAAATGCACAGTTTGGCTTATAATTATATTTCAAAATTTTTTTAGAGCAATTTTTGTGAAACCATGGATGGATAAGTCAAAAATTCATGTTATTTTCAAATATGAGTTCCGTCATGGAAACAATGCAGTGCAGACAGCTCAAAATATCAATGAAGTGTTTGGGAATGATGTAGCTAATGAACACACAGTAGGTTGATGGTTTCACAAGTTCCATTCTGGTGATTTTAATCTTGAAGATGAGCCATGTGGGCGACCTGACACCAAGGTGGATAATGATGAGCTGACAGCTGTAGTGGAAGCGAAGCCATCTCAACATATGCGTGAATTAGCAGCAAGGTTTGATGTTACTATTCCCACAGTATTGGACCATTTGAAACAAATCGGCAAGGTAAAGAAGCTGGATAGATGGGTACTGCATGAATTAAACGAGTGTTAGAAGAGAAATCGTCTCGAAGTTTGCCTTTCTTTGCTGTCACAACATAAAGGTGAACCATTTCTACATCATATTGTTACATATGATGAAAAATGGATTCTTTTTGACAATTACAAGCATTTGGCACAATGGTTGGATAAAGATGAAGTGCCAAAACGCAGTCCAAAACCGAATATCCATCAAAAAAAGCTAATGGTGTCTGTTTTGTGGTTCAGTGCTGGTAATATCCACTACAGCTTCATGAAACCTGGTCAACTGATTACAGCAGATGTCTACTGCACCCAGTTGGATTAAATGATGAGGACGTTTGCAATTAAGCAGCCGAGATTGGTCAATAGAAACAGGCCAAACTTCTTGCAAGACAATGCTTGACCACATATTGCACAAACAACGCTGCTCAAATTACAGCAGCTGGACTTGGAAACTCTCTGTCATATGCCGTATTCATCAGACCTTGCACCAACTAACTACCACTTCTTCCAGGCTTTGGACCACTTCTTGCAAGGAAAAATATTCAATTCTCAACAAGCTGTGGAAAATGCCTTTCACGATTTCATCACCACTCGCTCTCCAGGCTTCTTTGCTGCTGGCATAAGCAAGCTACTCTTAAAATGGCAAAAGCGTGTTGATAGTTTAGGCACGTATTTTGATTAATTGTACTGCTTCTTGTTTGGGATATAATAAACTAAACTTTGATTCGAAATCGGACATTTCATATTTAATGAACTAATAGTTGATAACTTTTGATTCTGTACTCCTGTTAGGATTTCTTCTTGTGGTATACTTCTTCTTCAAAAGTTCCTATTTTAAAATAATCCATGAATATTGTGTTTAAAAACTTTGCTGGAGCCAAACTGTCTACGTTTGAGTCCTGGCTCTACCATTTCCTGATTTTGTGACTATGGATCTGTCACTTAATCACTTGGTGCCTCAGTTTTCTCCTTGGTGAAATGGAGATAACACTAGTACCATCCTCCTAGGAATTTTGTGAGGGTTAAATTAGTTACTTTATGAAAAGTACTTAAAACAGCATCTGTTTCATAGTTCAATAATTTATTAATATTTTTATATACATTCTTAGATATTGTATCATTACTCACATATATATTGTCAAGACATATTTATGGACCTATATGTGTATGCACATACGTTATCTATCTGTCTATCTGCCTCTCATTTCTTCGTCCTCTTTCATATTCCTCTGTGCCTTGAAACGTCTGTTATGATTTATACTGGCAGGTGATTTGTGTACAGGATTCTTGGATTATAACCATTTCCTCTTAAAATTATTTTTCTTCATGATTTCCATCTATTTATCTTTTTGATTTGTGCTTTAAGATATTTATTCCACTAAATATTTTACACCACTACTTTAGGCCTCAATGTGGACTTCCTGTCCTACAACTCATCTCATGTGGAAAATTATAATTTTTAGTTCCAGGTTGTTTTTGGATCTGAATTTGAACTTTGTTCATTGTTTTCCCCTAGGCATGCTCCTCCGTCTCTGTTTCTCTTGGCATGTGCTAAATCTGAACAATCTGACTGATTTATCTCTCTCTGTCTGCTTAGCCTCCTTGTATGTGTGTCTATTTTGTGTGTGTGTGTGTGTGTGTGCACTAATTGTGGCATAGTTCTGCTTGTTGGAGGTCTCCAGATGGTGGCAGCCAAGTCTCATGGGAAAGCAGAAGAGACACAGGCAGGCTATCAACCCATTGCTGAGACTCCTGAAGGAAAAATATCTTTCCTTTTCTCTTATGCTTTCCCAGCCTCAAGGTCAGGGAGGCTTAGTTCACCTCTTGGAGGACAGGGAGAACATTTCCCTGGGGGTTTATAGATCCCTGCAGGCCAAGTTGGGTTCTTTAGTGCTTGTCTCCAGGTCCTCTCAACTCAGTGGGGAGAAAGCCTTGTATCAGTTCTCTCCTCTGAAAGTCCCACAGAGCCCAAGGCCTTCCTTGCATCTAGCTGATTTTTGGTTGGCATTTGTGTGATCCAAGGAGACACACAGGTTGGAGTTGGCAGTGGAAGGGAAGGGAGTACTGAGTGCTGGCTCCCTGAAAAGACCCCTTAAATTTCAAAATGTGGACAAAGCAAAGCAGAGTCTAAGTAGCTTCTTGGGGGCAGGAGGGCAAAGGTGGCATATTTATGGGGTCTGGATTAAG
Source organism: Daubentonia madagascariensis (assembly GCA_023783475.1). NCBI lineage: Eukaryota > Metazoa > Chordata > Mammalia > Primates > Daubentoniidae > Daubentonia > Daubentonia madagascariensis. The sequence continues at coordinate 30,749,052 of JAKFHU010001684.1, forward strand.
GTGTGTCTTTCAACTGTGGCAGGGGTTGATTGGGATTGGGCAAATCATGTTATATAATAGTTCAGGATTGGGAGCATAGTGAGACTTGTAAGACCAGTCGTGAAACATGAACAATCATTTGATGAGCCTAGCTGAGGGATTTATTGTTCTGAGAAGGGGGTATTTACTCCAGTGAGGACTAGTAAGTAGTCTAATGCTTGGATAAATAAGTCCATGGGAAATTCCTGAAACATTCAAGTTATTTGCAACTACATCTTTATGATCAAGAGCTTCCTGGAATAGTAAAGTGATGCTAATGTGGACAGTGAGCTGTGTGGTTGTATATGGTTTCAATGGTTAGAATTCAAGGTGAAACAACATCCTTCCATGCTTCCCTGTTGCCAACCATGGCCTCCACAGGGGCATTTTCTCCTTTTTTCTTTTAGGGTTGATATTTCTGATTTTTGGTTGCACAAAGAGCAATGATGCCATTTAAAGGAATTCCAGGCCAGATTGAAGGGACAGACTGTCCTATAACAGACAAATGTGGAATGGATTTAGGGACAGATAAGGCTTTTTGGGAACCCTTACCTGGTCTCTGATAGTTCTGAGCAGGAAGACAGGTCGGGAGACTTCCTAAGAAGACAGGGATAGACTAACTGATTAAATATCTAAAAGCATAGAGGCCCTGATTGGCCAGTCAGAAAATCATAATAGTCTAAGAACTATGGGATTCTGTTGGCTTTACTCAATCCAATAAAAAATACTATCATGTTTTATCATAAGACTCTAATATTCATTTTCATATAATGCCTACTTCAGCATCAGTTACTGGGTCTGTTTGGTGTTGCTTGTATGGTTCTGGTCTGCACTGGGCAAGGACATTTGGTAGTGAGGAGTGTGGTTGGTTTGAATGGCAGCTCCTGTGGTTCTCTTTGGAGGCATCATTTAGGCCCAAATCTGGGGGACCTTTTCATTGACCTATATTTGGAAGTTAATTTTGCAATAAATAAAACAAAAAAGTTTTAGTCTGATTTTTAAAACTCAAAAGCAGAGTGAAGATGGAAACCTGAATGACAAAATATAATAATAATAATAACAATAATCACCCTCAGAGACTATATGGTGTAGATCAGGCCCTGGATTAATGGGAAATTTCCACATCACTCCATCCTCTTGTTTTTTTTCTTTTTTTGAGACAAAGTCTTGCTCTGTCACCCAGGCTGGAGTGCAGCAGCCTGATCATAGCTCACTGTAACCTCAAACTCCTGGGCTCAAGTGATCCTCCTGTCTCAGCCTCCCGAGTAGCTGAGACACAGGTGTGTGCCACCATGCCCTGCCCACCTACACATTCCATCCTCTTGAGCTCAAGGATTTCAGTCAAAGTGAATCACCTAAGGTTACCTTGGATAAAAGGCGGGCATGGAGATGGTTGAACAGGAAACTCTTTTTTTAAATTTCAAAATATTAAGAGGGTACAAATGTTTTTGTTACACGGATAGCTTTTATAATGCTTGAGTCAGGGCTATTAGTGTTATTTGAGGCCCATCACTCAAATAGTGTTCATTGCACCTGGTAGGTAGGTTTTTGCCCCTCCCCTCCTCCTCTCTCCCCCCTTCTTGATTTCCAGTGACTTTCACTTCCCTCTGTGCCCATGTGTGCCCATTGATTAGTTCCAAATTATGACAGAGTACATGTGGGGTTTGTTTTTCCATTCCTGAGATACTTCACTTAGGATAATGGTCTCCAGTTCCATCCATATTGCTGCAAAGGACATCAATTCATTTCTGTTTATGGCTGAGTAGTACTCCATGGGATATATATACACACACCGCATTTTCTTTATCCTCTCATAAATTGATGGGCACTTAGGTTGATTCCACATCTTTGCGATTGTGACTTGTGCTGCAATAAACATTCGACTACAGGTGTCCTTTTGATAAATTGTCTTCTTTTTCTTTGGGTAGATACCCAATAGTGCGGTTGCTGGGTCAAATGGAAAGTTTATATTTGTTTTCTTTGAGGAATCTCCATACTGTTTTCCATAGAAGTTGTACTAATTTGCAGTCCCACCAACAGTGTATAAGCATTCCTTTCTCTCTGCATCCACGCCAGCATCTGTGGTTTCTTAACTTTTTAATAAAAGCTATTCTGACAGGGGTAGGTGATGTCTCATGGTGGTTTTAATTTGCATTTCCCTGATAATTAGTGATGTGCATTTTTTCATATGATTATTGGCCATGTGTCTATCTTCTTTTGAAAAACTTCTGTTCATGTGTTTTGCCCACTTTTTAATGAGGTTGTCTGTTCTTTTCTTGCTGATTTGTTTGAGTTCTTTGTAGTGGATAGGAAACTCTTGAGAGCCACAAGAGGCCAGATTCTTCTCTCCATGGGGACTTGACCTTTGACTGAGGGCCCTCAGGAAATCTTGACTCTTCTTCTCTAGTATTTGGTCCTTTGCTGATGCAAGCCATTTATTTATGTTCGCCCATTGGACAGCAAGGCAGTTGGGCTGTTTTCGCATCTATAAAAGGCAGTGCAAAGAGCCTCCTTTGATGTGTCCTGCCTCTGCTGTGGCCTCCCGGCTAACTTGGTCTTCCCCATGTAGGGCTCTGGATCCTACTCCTAAAAGCTCTAATTTGGGGATCGGAGTCTGAAATAGACCCAAAGGTACCCTGTTTAGCTCATCATTTAAATAGCTAAGCCCCTGCCACAACCACTTAAAGCCTGTCACCTTTCATTTAACTAAGCAGTTCTTTTTTCAAATTCGGCTTGTTTGTGAACACAACGTTTCTTTTTATTTACCCACTGCAATTCTGCATCTATAAAAAGCATTGATGGAAAGAGGAAAGAGCGAAATCAACACAAAGAGCCTTAGTGGGAATTGCAGCGCCATCAGGGAGCTTAGCAATAATGGCTTCCTGTGTCACCCCTAAGTGCGGAGGAGCAGAGTGGTCACAGCCGTGGCCTGGGCATGAAAACTCACTCCAACAATGACTAGCTTTTGGATATCTGGCAAGTTACTTAACCTTTTTTGCCACAGTTTCCCCATTTGTAAAATGAGGGTGATAACAGTTCTACCTCATAGACTGGGCTGGTTACATAAGTTGCAGAGCCCCTTGTTCAAATTGCAACGAAATGAAAATGCTGGATTCCTTGTTCGGATTTTAAGGTGGCAGCAGCATAGCATTAAATCAAGCGTGGGACCCCTCTGAGCATGGGCCCTATGCCACCGTCCAGAATGCTGGCCCTGCTCATAGGGTTGTTGTGAGGACTAAATAAAATATTTAAAGCCCTTAACATAGTTCCTGGCACATATGCGAATCTATGTAAATATTAGTTAAATCTAAAAAATGACTGTGGAGTAATCTGGGAACCAGGGAGATTGTTGCCAGCTCAGGATAACACAGTGGATTGGTGGTAAAGACTTGATCTGTTCTATGGCTCCCTGCATAGTTTATTTACTATACACTACAGCTTTGAAGTTCATTCATTCAGTCAGCATTTCTGAATGCTTTTCTATGTTCCACTCACAATAGTAGACAAGGGCAATATGTGGCTCATGAATTTTGTTTTTATTTGTTATTGTTTTTTATTTATAGTATTTATAAATACTATAGTATTTATACTATATAAATACTATATAAATACTATTTTTAATTTAATTAAAAAACATTGGGATCTTGGCATCAAAATATGAAGAAAACTTGAAAGTATAACTATTTAAAAAATATAAATGTAAATATAAATGATGGATGAGTTTTCTCATGTGTTAAACAGAAGATGATTTAGATGATCTGAAAGATGTCTTCTAGCTCTAACATTGGTAATACAATCACATTGCCTCAGTTCTTTCCTACTGCCTATACAGTCACAAGTGAAAAGACGTTAAAATGACTGTTTTTTTCTTAATGTGTCCTTAAAGAAAATTATTAAAAATATCTCAAATCAATGGCAGATAAAACTTTCTTAAAAACCTTCCTTTAAAAGACCCAAAGGGAGTACAAAATACTATTCCATCTGGATTCTGATTCATCTTCATTTACTTTTTCATGGTAAAAAGGAAATGTCATTCTTGTTCATTGTGAATTTCAGAATTTAAATTTGCAAAGAAAATTCTAAGAGCATGCTAATTAGGCTCTGCAGAGAGTGCTTTAAAAGTTTGAATATATAAATAATTTTACTATTCAGGGTGTGAATCAGCTATAGATAGTTCAGAAGGCTTTTTAAAGCAATACACTTTTTTTGTGATCAGGAATGATTTCCTGATATATAAATAACTTCCAATTTCATGGTACTCAGACCATAAAGGGCCCCACAGTACAGACTAGTCTAATTTGAATTGTTTGGATTAATTTGGCAACCTGTGAAATATCTCTTTGATTTATACTGTGGTCATGCTCACCTTGAATAAGTCTTTATGCTGTTTAATAATGCATACCCTTATCTGAAATACAAAAGCATATGTGAAATCTGTGTTAACTATTGATATGCTTCTTTTATTTCATATAATATCCTTAATATAAATATAAATGATAAGATTTGAGATCCTAAAATCTCAAAAGAAGATAATCTCCTGTCCTTCACTGGGATTTTTCCGTTCCAGGAAATTGTCATTTTCTATTTGTAGACTCTTCTAGGAAATCTTCTTCATTCCTATTTAGCCAAAGCTGTGATGGAAAGCTGTTTCTTCTCTGATGGACTTAACAATGCTATTTTTGTATCTCATTTGAGAGGCTGGGCAGCAATTCATTTGAGGTTAATACTGTAATTCTTAAAATGTGTTTTTAAGAGGTGGACAGAAATATCCGAAACTCCATTTTGGTCTAAATGCTATCACTGCTCAAGCATACACAAAACTGTCAGCAAAATGCTGTTTGTGTTGGGCAACTCCTAAGAGTTGAAAGTAGCTAAGCTAAAAAAAGGGAAATTGACAGGTGTCCTATTAGGCCTTAGCCTAATAAGTAATTTTTGTATCTGCACAAGTAATTGACACTCCACTTCTAAACAAGGATTGTGCATTTGCATGCTTTTAGGAAGAAGTCCTGGTGGCTGATTCTAATCCACTATTTTAGGAGGTGATGGCTTAATTTTAAAAATGTTTTTATGAATAAAACATGATCTCTTTCTTGTCACTTTTCTGGATGTCCTCAGGTTTCACAGTATAATCAGGGACTGAATGGATTTTGCTTGGGTACCAAATATCTGATGACTAAATGGGTTTGGCAGTGAAATTCAGGGTTGTATCGGTAACAGGCTTCAACAGGAAAAAGAAGAGGGATTATCTTCATTCTGTTCTTTTCTTGACAATTGCTGTAAAATGTATTTTTGGTTTATTACAAACCAGTTGACTCTTTACTGAATGAAAAGCAGGGAAGAAATTCTGTGCATAATAATTTTTTTCATTCAGGGGCTGGCTCTACCTCCTAAAATTAAGGAATTTAGAATTATAAGAAACTTTAGAGAGTATTAATTTTAAATCTCTCCCTTCCAGATGAGGACATTGAGGCCCAGAGATGTGAAGTGACAATCTCAACGTGGCTGACTGAGTTAGAGACAGAAGCAAGATGAAAAGACACAAAAACAGTTTGATGCCGTTCATGAAACTAGAATCCTTTTTCTTATATCATTTTCCACTAAAAGACAGATTGCTAAGGTGTCCCCCCGACCCTACAACACCTCCATGTCATTTTACTCTTGATTCTACCTCTGAAAACATTGGCTATATCTAAATTGATAACCAAATGGAAAAGTTGAACTGGTGACTTCATTAAAAGAATACTGCCACCACCACCACCAAAATGTTTCCATATCAGCAGTTTCTCATTTAGGTGATTGCTACAACTTTCCATGTCATTGGTCTTTGTGACACTATTCAGGAATAGTGTCATACCCCCAAAGTGATTGTACCCTTTGGGCAGCCTCTGTTGTCACCCCACAACCTAGTTGGAGTTCAGACTCACTACTTCTTTACATCTCCAAAATACACGACTCCAGAAGCATTGGAGGGCAATGTGGATTTTACTGAATGTTTCATAGCGATGTGGGGGGGACAGTTTCATTACATGCCATTATCTTTTTGGACACTCCCCTTTGGCATTTCAAGTTTCTCTTCTCTCCCTGTACCATGTCTCCACTTCCTCTTCCTCACACGGCTTTTAAATTCCCCTTTATTTTCTGCAGCCACTCAGCTCTGGCCTGAAAAATATATGCCTCTCAGCAAAACAACAGCCTGTGGGAAACCATGAGCAGGTATGTTCCTCAAACGTGCCTTTTGGGACCAGGAGTGTCTCAGTTCATTTGGCCATACCTGTGGCTTTCGGGCTATTAATTCTTCACAAAAATAGATCTAAAGTTAAAAGGTTAGCTTGGATCTAAGTCTGACAGTAGACAAAATTAGAGATATTGACAGAGTAAACTGGTATCAAACTTTTCTCCTTTGGCTTTTATGGGTGCCTTCCCCACTGCACACTTGCCTTCCAGGTTCAATTTAGTTCCAGAAATAACTATTGAGCCTCTGCTATGGACCAGGCGCTGAGCATGTGTCTTTGCTCTAGTAGTTGAATTGGGCACGAGGGTAGGGTGGTACACCTCCAAAGATCTGGAAGCAACGTGTGTGCTGCTAAGTGCCTTAGTGTGAGCATGAACAAAGGGCTTTAGGAAGACAGAGGTTGGAATGGCTGCACAGAGGAGGTGACAGCAGTGAGGGCCTTGATCTGCAAAGGCACCAAGTTGACACTGAAGCTGTAGTGTCTGAGGACACTGAGAGTTCACTGTGGCCCCAATGTAGGGAGGGTGGGGACATGAGATGGGCATGGAGAAGAGGACAGTTATGAAGGGCTTTGAATGCTAAACTAGAGGCATTATGCTCTAGGTAAGAGTGAGCCAACAAAATGGGTCTTTAAACCTTTTGATTTTTGCTTAAGTTTCACATGCACATTCATTAAATAGTCAAATAGTTCTGCAGTATTTGTTACAAAATGCCCTGCAGGGCTCAGTCCTCCTGCTTCCCATCTTCTGCATTCCAGAAGTAACCACCGCATAGGTGACCATGCTGGTATTTACTGCCCACCTCTATGAGATGTGTCTGCATGACCATTTCTTGCTTTTGTTAGTCAGGGCCATTACCTATTGGCTTCCCTCCATGGAGGATGAGGATTTGGCTTTTGTCTCCCTGCATCTCCACACCATCACACACACAAGCGCCTTCCTATGCCACCTCCTTTCAATAGTGTAATTTTAGTTAGATCAATATTCAGCATTTACATCATGTAATCATTTAAGCTCATGTAAATGCTGTTCACAGCTAAGGCAAATAGTCAACTATAGTTATTTTTACTTGGCTATAAAATTTCAGCCCTGTCCCTGGAAGGCAGGCTGCAGTTTTTTTGTTTGTTTGCTTTTTTATTCCATGTACTTTTCACTATTCAATTGTCTTTTTGCCAATTGTCTAAATCTCTTCTTGGTATAGTACCAATCAAGTAGTCTAACTATTTCCTGTTCCTAATGGAGTCATTCCTTTGGCCTTCACACCTGCTTCTGTGGGGTCTGGCACACAGGGTCACTCTGTGATTTACTTTTATGTCATCCTGAAGGGTCATTTCACCCTCTCTTGTGTTGGGTTTTTCTGTTTCCCATGCTCTCGGCTTCCTCTTTCCTGGTTTACTCCAGTGGCTTTCTGAAAAAAGCTCATGGGGTGTAAACATTTTCTTGAAGATCTTAATTCTAAGTCTTGATTGATAGTTTGGTCAGATATGGAACTCTAGGTTGGAAATAATTTTTCCTTTAGAATATTGAAGATTAGCTCCATTTTCTTCTGGTTTCCAGCATTGTTACTGAGAAGTCCAAAAACATTTCAGATTACTAATTCTTTTGTGAGAGCTTACTGTGTTTTCCTCTTTGGAAGCTTGATCTTTTCTCTCTAGTTTTGGGAATTTTTAATGCTGTGCCTTGATGTATATCTTAGCCATTTTGCTGGGCACTCAGCAAGCACCTTCACTCTGGAAACTGATGAACTTCAGTTCTGTAAAATGTTCTTGAATCACTTCTTTGATCTCAATTTTCTCTAGTCTTTCTTTCTGGAATTTCTGTTATTTGGTTGTTAGACTTCTTGGGCTGGACTTTTAATTTTCCTATTGTTTATTCTCTCTTTTCCATTTCCTTCTCTTATTGCTGTACTTTCTGGGGGATTTTCTTAACTTCATAGCCCATATTTTCTTTTGAGTTTGTCATTTCTGATATTGTGTTTTTGATTTCCAAGAGCCCTTGTTTGTTTTATGAATGTTCTCTCTTTTATTCTGTGACGGTAACAACCGCTAGTTTGGGGGATGTTTTCTTCTTTCTGTTTGATCTCCGTTTTTTCCAAGTTATTTTTTTGTTAGTTAGTTTGTTTTATATATCTCGCGATAGAGACTTTCCTCGGCTGTCTGGGCATCCTTGGTTGTTTGCTCATATATGGGGCAGAGCAGGGGGAGAAGTGCTCAAAGCTCAAAACTGGTTGAAAGTGTGAATGGGGCTTACCAATCGTGAGGCCACTCTAAGGTGTACTGGCTCACTCACCAGTGGTTCGTGAATTCCACTTGCAGTATCCTGAGGTTTTTTCTCTTGACCTGGTCAGACCCTCCAGAGAAGACTCTTCCAATTTCCTGCCTGGAGTTTGAAGGGGTGGCTGCCAGAATTTTGGAAGCCAAGTGGAAGAAAAGGTATGGGAGTTAGGAGGAGGTGTCTCAGCATACAGTATGCGTATGTTAACTTTGTCTCCATTTTCAGTAAAGTACTACCTCTGTCAACTGTGTGGTGTGGGTGTGGCTCTCAGTCAGAGATTCTCTTTCATATGCTCCAGAGAAGAACGTACCCATCTTCTCCCAGGGTGAGGGAGGGTGGTCTCTTGGCCCTCCAGAGTAGAGGTGGAGATACAGGTATCTGAATAGTTCTTTTTTTCTCTCCCTACCATTTCCTTATGAATACTTTCAAACATACATAAAAGTTGAAAGACTTTTTTATAGTAAATACCAGTATACTCACCATCTAGATTCTATCATTGACATTTTATTATCCTTGCTTTACCCCATAGCTATCCATCTATCCATCCATCAGTCCATCTTTTTGAAGCATTTCAAAGTAAACTGTAGGCATCAGGACACTTCTTTTTAAATACACTTTTTCCCCATTTTTTTAAATTTGTATATATTCATGGGGTACAGGTATAATTTTAACCCCTAAATACTTATGCGTGCATGTCATTAATCAGAATTCAGTATTTGTTTACATTTTTTCCTTTTGATATAAAATTTATGTACAATGAAATTGTACAGATCTTAAATGTACATTCTGTGAGATTTGACAATTGCACAGATCTGCATACCCCAAACCCCTACTGTGATCTAGAACATCACCATCACATGAGAAAGTGCCCTGAGTCTTTTCTCAGTCAATCCCCGCCCCTATCCCTCTAGAGGCAAGTGCTTTTGATTTTTTTCCCCACCATCAATTAGTTTTGCCTGTTCTAGAACTTCATACGTATGGAAGGATACAGTATATATGCTCTTTTGTGAAGTGTCTTTTACTTAGCAAATTGTTTTTGAAACTCATCATGTTTCACATATATCAGTAGTTACTTCCTTGTTATTGGTGAAAAGTTTTCTTCTATTTGAATATACAACAATTTGCTTATCTTTTCTCCTATTGATGAACACCTGGGATGTTTCCAGTTAGGAATTATTGTGAATAAAGCTTCTATGAACATTTTGTACATGTCTTTTTTTGAACGCATGTTTTGTTTCTCTTGGGTAAAACCTAAGAGTGGAATTTTCAGGTCATTGGGTAGACATACATTTGGTTTTATAAGAAATTATGAGATCTTTTTCCAAAGTGGTCGTACTGTTTTACATTCTCAACAATGTATGGGAATTCCAGATGTTCAAACTATTGTTGGTGTTGGTCTTTTTCATTGCAGCCATCCTGGTGTGTGTGTGGTGGTGTCTCATTGTGGTCTTCATTTGCTTCTTGAACAATCTTTCAACCAATTCTTCTAATTTTACCTTCTCCTTTACTTTCACTTTTAGAGGTATTTGGCACTGCCCATTCCTGAGCTTTGAGGGGTTTTGTAGTGAAATCTGTTTCGATTCTCAGGTTTCCTCTTTTTAAGTTTGATTCAGTGCCCTCTGGTCTACTAAATCACCTCTACCATTCATCCACCTGTTTCTAGCTTACAAAACTTTGTTCCTATTGTCTCCTTTCTGATTCTCCCCATTTTTGTGGATTTATGCCTAAAAGTGAAACTAAACCAATAAAAACGAGCAAACAAAATGACAACACAACAACAACAACAGCAGCACTTTATTATCATTTTAGTGAGATTTTAGAATTAGAAAATGTTTAAACTTCCCATCTTCACCTGGAAGTCCTTTTAAGAATAGGAGTGTGGATCTTGGTTTGTAGTGACTGAAGCTCATAAAATATTGTTTGAGATAAAGACTAGAAAATAATAAATGCACTCTGGAACACATTAATACCATGAGATGACTGATGGCCCTGCACCCTCATGCTATCATGCTGTATGAGTTGGCAGAGCACATGGTGGAGATAATCCTGGAAGTCATTTCTACGCTGGGATAGCCAGCAACATACTCTATACTCTATATTGAAACAGAGAACCACATAAACATATGGATAGTAAATGTATCCCCAGCTCAATTTCCCTTGAGTCAATTCCCTCAAATTCCCTCTGCTTCTCCATTTCCACCCAACATGAGAGCAAGTGTGACAGAGAGGAAGGTGGGATGGTAAAAGACAGTAGTCTTAATCAATGCAGTTGAAATGTCTCACATTTGTAATTTTACAAACATACGACCACGTGAATCCATTGCAAGGGTCCCACCCACAGCCATGGAGAGGGTCTGTGTGAGTGAGGAGCCCTGAAGGCTCAGCAGATGACTTTCACCAGGGTAGAATAGTGATCTGTACCTCTCTTCTTAAAGGAAGATAAATAATGGTAGCTGTGTGGAGAATGAGCTGGAAGAGAGTCAAGGTAGGTAGATTTAGATAATGAAAAAAGCCACCACCTGAATGTTGTGAAGCATTTCTGAGGAAGAATTCACAGGATTTGGTTGTGAATTCTTTTTTTTCTTATAATTTAATTTTTTGATTGATACATAATAGATGTACATATTTTCTGGGTACTTGTGATCATTTAATACACTCATATGATTTATAAAGAACAAATCAGTGTAATTGGGATGTCCATCACCTTAAATATTTGTCTTTTCTTTATACCAGAACATTCGAATTCTTCTTTTCTAGCTATTTTGAAATATACAATAAATTCTTCTAAACTATACTCACCCTACTGATCTATCAAACACCAGGTCTTATTTCTTCTACCAGACTGCATACTGGCTGCCATTAATCACTGGCTGCCAATTCTGCATGGAGAGACAAAGGACACTGAGAAAGATCAATGAGATTCGGAACTTTTCCTACCTTCCCTTCTACTTTTCCTTCAAAATTTAAACGTTACAAACCTCTACCTTCTCGGAGTCCTATTCTGCCTTCAGAGGTAGTATTTGGCTGGTGTACCTGCATTCCTGTGTAAGTTAAAGTTAGTGAGGAGGGTGATGCTGCCAGAAGTCTCTTTCAAGGTGTGAACGTCTAGTGTTAATTCTCTTCCAAAGGCAAAACTCTCTTTTCCTGGGCCTCAGTTTCCTCAAGTAGGAGTTAGATTAAGATACCATTCCATTCTAATAGTCCTCGTTTCTCTGATTGCTAATTATAGGGACTCTATATTCATTCCTTGCACAAGGAATAACTCACGGTTTTATTTATTGGATGAGGCCATCAGATTTGTATCTACTGGTATTGGATTGTTAAAATAAGCCAACCTCTTTGTGTTTCCTCAGACTTTGCACTTTTCCTTCATGAAGAAATGTCTTCTTGAGACTCTCCCTCTGGCAATAGGAAAAGACATCTCCTATAAGCAATTTTAGCCATATGCCTTGAACAGGATTTTGGTGTGTTAATGAAGAGATTTATTTCTGGTGAATAAATTGGCTCATATTTTATAAGCTCCAGAACTTTGGGTTCCTCACCATCACCTTAAAACAAGAATATTTCATGGGACTCTGACATATTCTACTCATAAAGCTATTAGCATAGAATTTTTGTCATCTTTCTCTCTGTCTCTCTCTCTTTCCTTCTTTCCCTTTGTCATTCCTCCCTCCTTCCCTCCCCCTTCCTTCCTTCCTTCCTTCCAACACCAATTCGTCAAGTTGAGGAATAATTCCCCCCATTCCCAACTTCATGGGTGGGCCCATGGCACAGGCCTCATCTGTTCACATACTCTACTCCTTATCCACAGTGAAGGAAATGACACTCATGCTTGGCCAATGACTATCTTACTCAGGAATTCTGAGGGAAAAAGTCTTCTCTTTCTATTGGGCTTGTAAAGCTGGTAGGATATAAGAGTAGGCAGCTGGTGGCTACCTCATGGGGAAACTCCATCTGAGAATGGAGCTAATATAGAAGAAAGCTAACCAGGAGGTGGAGAAAGTCAGTTTCCTGATGATAACATTTGTGCCTTTGGATAAATTCATTTCTGAAACTTGAAGGCTCCTGGATTTCCTAGTCTTATGAGCCAATAAATATCCTTCAGTATTCAAGCTAATCTTAAATTGGTTCTTGATTTTTGCAGCTAATAGAATACTGGTTCACTCAGAGCTAACCTTTTTTGATTTCCTCTCATTTACGTGGGAGGTTTGGTTAGCATTTGGTCCTTTCTCTTGCAGTAGGAGTGTTTCCAGGTAAAGACATACACCCAAAAGGTGGTGGTGGGCTACAGTATTTAATGAGCCATGCAACTCAGTGTTTGGGATTTTTAGAAACAGTTCAATGAATTTCCTCAATAATTTCAGTAAAGATATGACTTTAAAACTGAAGCTCATCTGAGAAATGTCTGAAAGGCATTTGGGATATATCTGTTTAGGCCTTCTTATTTTAAGAGGCTCACGTTCACGGGTAAATGTTGTGGCTGGAAAAAAAAAGAGACCAATGTTTATCAACACCAGGTGTCCAGCACTTTCCTCACAATGTGCTCTTGCTGTGTGAAGGCCAAAGATGTCATGGGCACCAATCAAATATGAGTTGCAAAGCAGGTCACAGCAGGACGGTCCCACAAGGTCTCAGTCATCGTCCACATAGCAGCATAGGGAGGAGACACCCAAATGCACTACAGAATGTGTCCTACATTCATGTTTTATGTACCAGTTTTATTGCAGGAAAGCGTCCTCTCGTGTTAAATTCATATGACTAAATTGTATTTAAAATTTGTTATTTTATTTGTATTTAAATTATAAACTTGGTTTTATAAGAGCTTTATAAATTAGATTTTATGAATTATATAAGAAGATTATATGTGGTTTCATGCTTGTATGTAAGTAACATTATTTTCAAAATTATCCAAGTCAATACTGGAGAATATTTTTCTCATAAATGAATTTTATTCTCTGCCTATTAAGTAATCCTGGAAAAAAAAAATCACACCTGAATCTGATCAAGTTTCTGAAACCAACAGCCAATTTACAGGGGGTATAAAGGACAGAGAAGTATATCAAAAGCACCTATGGATAACTCTATAGTTTCTTTAACAAATAAGTTGCAAAAAAAAAAGGTGAAGAGCAGTAATTATAAATTTAAAAAAATCTAAAAAATCGTAGCAATCTATCATATATTTGGACCTTGTTTGGATCTTGATTAAAAGTAAAAAGAGAGAAAATAATTTAAGACATTGTGAGAAAACTGGAGTTTGAATGCTGTCTGAATGATTGATAACGTTTGGGAATTATTACTGTGATGGTGGTTGTTTGGTGTGATAGTGCTATTTGGTTGTGTTAAAGAAGATAGTGCCCTTGTCTTTTGGGGGTACACACTGGGATATTTATATGATAACAAATTTATGTTTTCCTTAGGATAACATTAAGAAGATAAAATAACTCTAACTATACTATAATAGCAAGTTTTAAAACCTGGTTTTATTAGTCCTTCTAGGTTATGTTCTTAGGAAAAAAGATGTAAATGTTGAAATGTGAGATACAGTCAAGAATATTAAAGGAAATTTTATTCTCTCTCCAAGTGTCTAATGTCTAGGTTATTATAGAAATAGGAACTCATATGTCAAATTTAATTAACTAAAAATGATACACTCAAATAGTTAAAAAGGCAAAACAATGGCCACACTCACATATCAGATTATTCCAGTTTGGGAATCCCCAAGTTATCCCATGCTTGCTTGTTGGCTAATTCTATAAATCAAGGGTCTGAAAACTGTAGGCCTCAGGTAAAATCTGTCCCACAGCCTGTTTTGGCGTGGCCCAGGAGTCAAGAATGGTTTTTGTATTTTTAAATATTTCAAAAATATCAAAAGGAGAATAATATTTGGTGACATTTGGAAATTTTATCAAATTCTAATTTCGGTATCCAGAAATATAGTTTTACGGTAATACAGCTATGCATATTTATTTACTTTTGTTGTAAATAAAGTTTTATTGGACTCTATCTATCCATTTAGATATTGTCTATGGCCGTTTTCAACTTAGAGAAGCAGAGAATGAGTAATTGTGCAGAGAGTGTATGGCCTGCAAAAGCCTAAAATATTTACCCTCTGTCCCTTTACAAGTTTGACAACCTAGTCTGAACTTGCACAGCTTTTGAAGGTAGCATCACAATTCAAACCTAAGTCTATTAACTCTAGGAACCCTTTGGGTATGGTTTTCCCTAAATTTTTGCTACCTTGAAATAATGATTTTTGCACATACTTATATGAACTCTTAGTTGTCGTAACAACCTATAAGACAGGTACTAAATTATCCCCCATTTTATACTTGGGGAAGTTGTGGCATGTTAAATAATTTAACCGAAGTCCTACACCAGCAAGAGACAGAGCCAGGTTGGGGACCCAAGTAGCCTGACTCTTAAACATTGTGCATTATTCTATCTCTTTCAGGAAGGGAAACACAAGGCTTGTGAAAGAGAAACCATTGAGTTGTTCAATGGTTCTAACTCCCCTCACTCTTCTCTTGAGCCTTGGGGCAAAAATGGTATACAGTTGATCATTCTGCTATCTTAAGCCTGAAATGAACTTGAATTAGGAAAAGTGGCTCCCAGTCACCCTTAAAATCAAAGGCTGTGACAGTATATGATCAGAAATTCTTACACTCTAAATATGTACAATTTTAACTTGTCAATTAAAAAAAAAAGTTCTTGGGAGGTGTTGTCTTGTTTTTGTGTTTGAGCCTTGATCCTTGCTTTGTGGTCTTTCATTGTAATATCCTGACGAGTAGGTTTGCAAAAGAGTAACAACATTACTTTAAGTAAGGACTGCAGAGAGATTTCTTTGGGAACCTGGGAAATCTTACCTGAGGCTTGACTGGTGTCAGGGGCAGAGGACGGGGCCACTCCAAAGAACAATGGCACAAGACCAGCAACATTATGTAATGGGTCCTTATGACACTTTTTCACCATGGCCTGCACGTGCAGGCTCATGAACCAATTGGAAGAGATATTTATTCATTTGTGTTTGTTTCAAACGGATGCATCAGTGCTTTATAGAAAAGTAGAATTAATAAATAACTTTGAGACTTCTGCTCATCAACTGAGAAAACCCAACATATTAGAATTTTTTTTTTATGGGGATGGAGTTGGGAGGGATGAATGGAAGAAAGTGGCAGAAAAAGAGGAGTTATTTTTCTCCAAAGGACTCTGCCTCTGCCATAGGGCACTGTGGGTGCAGCTGTGCTTGGTTGTCCACTGGATGTTCAGACTGGGATCAGGTAAGGCAGAGGTTGGCAAACTTCGCCCTGCAGGCCAAATCCAGGCTGCCGTCTGTTTTTGTAAATAAAGGTTTTTTTGGAACACAGCCACATGCATTTATTTCCTGTTTTTGTCAATAAAGTCAGAGCCCATCCACCCGTATGTGTGTCATCCATGGCTGCTTTTGTGCTACAACAGTTGAGATGAGTAGCTGTGAGTGCGAGCATAGTAGCCCATGAGTGGAGAATATCTGGCTCTTTATAGAAAAATTTTGTTGACCCCTGGATGTAAGGGAAGACTGATTGCTTCATCATCACGGAATATTTCTTTGTTGGTGACTATAGGCTTCATATGTCACATAGCAGTAGAGAGCTAACTTTTTAGTGTTGGTGAAAATGTCTTTTAAACAATTCTCTAAATGCTGTGAATAGCCATTTTAGAAATTTTTTTTTTAAATTTACAGAATGCGGGATCTACCCAAACCTACTGAGTCACTGTGGCAGAATCTGGGAATGGGTATTTTTTTTTTTTTTTGAGACAGGGTCTCGCTCTGTTGCTTGGGTAACATCAAACTCCTGAGCTCAAGGGATCCTCTTGCCTCAGCCTCCTGAGTAGCTGGGACTACAGGTGCGTGCCACCACATCCAGATAATTTTTTTAATATTTTGTAGAGATGGGATCTTGCTATGTTTCTCAGGCTGGTCTTGAACTCCTGGCCTCAAGCTATCCTCCTGCTTCAGCCTCCCAGAGTACTAAGATTGCAGGCGTGAGCCACTGAGCCTGGCCTGGGAATGGGTATTTTAAAAGGCACCCAATAATCAGGCAAATTTGGAAAACAGTAGCCTAGAACATACCAAGTTTTCACAAAATGCTTATTGAATTGTATCGAGAAACTGATATCACATAATTGTGATAATAGTCTATACCAGGAGTGTAATATTGTTCATAATTCAGAAGCAAGTCTAGAGCTTATTATGTGTAAAGCTCCTTAAATATGTAAAAACATATTTATTGTTGAGAAGAATAAAATAAAAATTATACATATTGTTACCACTCTGAAGCATACTGTTAATCTTTTAATATCTTGATGCACAAACATGTCCTTTCTGGATTGAATTAGTGTAATTCTATTGAGTTCTTAAAATACTGTGTAGTTATTTTGGGTTTCAGTTGTGGGAAGGGATTTCACTTGGGTTTCAGATTTGTTACTCTCTTGAAAGTGTTTGGATAAAGAGCCAAGAAATACACTGTTGCTCCTATGGGAACAGAAGAGCTGGTAAATATTAATTGTGATTGTGAAAACCTTGAATTTATATTATCAGACTCAGACACAGACCACTTAAGACTGTATTCTTTTTGTTTCTTTCTCATTGTTGTCAAATTATCCTTTAAAGAAATCTTTTCCTTTGTAGCTCTTTATCAACTGGGCATCCACCACACCTCTCTTGATGTCATCTTTGATGTCATGAGGATACAGCTGTCAACATTGCAGCACACGCACTGGGAAGGATCGCTCTAATGATTCTGGAGAGTTCTCTGGATAAAGATCTATGCTGCATGGGTAAGATGCTGTTGACAGTATCATAAAAGGTAATATTTCCATTGTGTTTAGCATGTAACCATCCCTTTCTATCTCTGGATGGTTCCTCAAGAGCTTTGATGATCAGTGCAGAAGAGAAAGGTGTTTGTTACCTCATTCTGGGTTTTTCCATTCGGAACTGTCAGTTTCACTAGAATCCAGACACTTCCAGTCACTGATCGCCTTGGCAACATTGATATCACCACCAACTTTTCTGAAGGCAGACCCAGAGGGCTGATTTGGGAGGCAGTGCAGATGTGGTATCTACTTTCCTATTGGCACACATAAGGTGTTCAACTTTGATTTCCTTGGGCTTGAACTTAGGTGTCGTGGTAAAGATGGCTGGTGTCAGATGAACCTGGATGCTGGACCATTGAAGAAAATCATACCTTTGTCTCCTTGAGCCAAAAGCTGAGAGTCAGACTTATTCTTAACTAAAAAATTCAATTGAATCTTTCCACACAGAATGTATCCCGGTGTAGTAGAAATAGCATGAACTAAAAATTAGAAAACCTGGATCCTCTCTGGGTCCTTTATTCTGTAATGATCATTTATCCTTGAGCCTGTTATTTAAATTGTCTGTGCCTCAGTTTGCTCATCTGTCAAACAGGAATGACAATACTGACCACAGTAGTAGATAAGAGATTCATTTGATAAATTATAACACATCATATAAGGTGATATTATTAACCATAAAATAACATCAAAGCAATAATAATAATTCCTGACAGAATAGGTTCATATGTGAATGTTCTAATTGTTTAAATCTATATGGCTTTATTGCTGTGTATATCATAACAAATTAGCCTTCCATTCATTAGATTAAGGAAACTGCTAAGCCCTTTTACTTATTTATTTAATATTTTTTTGAGCAGTTTTAGGTTTCCTGAAAAAAAATGATTGAAAAGTACAGAATTCCCATATATTTCCTCATCCCTTCCACCTCTAATTTCCCCTATTATTAACATCTTGCATTAATGTGGTACTTTGTTACAATTGATGAGCTAATATTGATATATTATTATTCACTAATGTCCATAGTTTATATTAGGGTTCACTCTTTGTATTATACATTCTATGGGTTTTAACAAATGCGTAATGACATGTATCCACCATTACAGTGTCATACAGAGTAGTTTCACTGCCCTAAAAATCCCCTGTGCTCCGCCTGTTCTTCCTTCTCTTATTTTCTCCCTGAACAACTGAGCTTTTTACTGTCTTCATAGTTTTTCCTTTTCCAGAATGTCATGCAGCATGTAGCCTTTTCAAATTAGCTTCTTTTATTTAGTAATATGCACTTAAGATTCCTCCATGTCTTTTTGTGGCTTGATAGCTCATTTCTTTTTATCCCTGAATTCCATTGTCTGGAGGTAACATAGTTAGTTTATTTATTCACCTATTGAAGGACATCTTGGTTACTTCCAAGTTTTGACAGTATGAATAAACCTGCTATAAACAAGTTTACCTGTGTGCAGGTTTTCCTGTGGACATATTCAACGCATTTGGGGAAATAAAAAGGAGTGTGATTTCTGAATAATATGGTAAAAGTATGTTTAGTTTTGTGAGAAAGTGCCACACTGTCTTCTAAAGTGGCTGCACAATTTTCATTCCCACTAGCAATGAATGAAAGTTCCTGATGCTCCACGACTTCACCAACATTTGCTTTTGTATTTTGAATTTTGGTTATTCTAATAGGTGTGTAGTGGTATCTCATTGTTGTTTTAATTTGCAATCCCCTAATGATATATGGTGTTGATAATCTTTTCATATGCTTACTTGCCATCTGTATATTTGCTTTGTTGAGGTGTCTGTTCAGGTCTTTTGTCCATTTTTGATTGGGTTGTTTGTTTTCCTATTGTTGTGTTTTAAGAATACTTTGTGTGTTTCGGATCCCAGTCCTTTATCTGAATCATTTTGCAAAGATTTCCTTCCAGTCTGTAGCTTGTCTTTGCAATCTCCTAATATTTATTTTTAATTATTAAACCTCAACATCACAGTCCAAGTGTTTTTAAGTACTAATTACATCCAGGTTTATAGCTGTTATAAAGGTTGAAAAATCCTAACACTCCATTCCTATTTACCATTGACTCCTTTTGCGGTTGGTTGCATTTGTAGAATGGATCAAGTCATCCAGTCCAACACGGGCTCAACCTCAAACCTCACGTTCTTAACCGGAATCATCGCTGCTATCATCTGAGAGTTGGCTTGTGGCCTGTCCAAGTTGGCTGGATCTAGCTGACCTGATTGGAGCG
This sequence comes from Daubentonia madagascariensis, assembly GCA_023783475.1. Taxonomy (NCBI): domain Eukaryota; kingdom Metazoa; phylum Chordata; class Mammalia; order Primates; family Daubentoniidae; genus Daubentonia; species Daubentonia madagascariensis. Next base: position 30,768,662 of record JAKFHU010001684.1, read on the forward strand.
GCCGACATTTTTGCTGACTGGAGTCATGCTATCTTTGCCAGTTTGCTGGAATAGACACAGACACCGATTGGGTCATGCTGAAGACATTCCTGTCTTGTGAAGCAAGTCTGTTTGTATTTTAGGTTTGCCAGGACTAATGAATTAAAACATTTGGACTTTCCCAACTTGCTGTTTATCAATGTCTCTGACAGGAGGAGGGTTTTCTTTTGCTCTTGCTTTTTCTAGAAGCATGACAACATCCTGGCTGTTGGAGAGACAAGGGAAGGAAAGAGGGGTTGTGGAGGGAAGCGGAACAGGGAGGTCCCGTGGGACGCTGGGGTCTGGGGCAGAGCAGGTAGCAGCGTGCCACCCTGACAGCTGTCTCTGCTCCTCAGATTGTCAGTGGCTGCTATGCAGCAGGTGCAGCCTGGTCTCTCACTGAGTCTTTACTCCACAAAGGCAACGACTTTACTCCACAGCCAAGGCAGTGGCTGGCCCTGGGTTACACAAGTGCAGACACTCAACTAAGTGAGGTAAGCCAACAGGTGTGAAAACTGCTCAGAGCACCAGCAACTTAACCAAAGCTCTGTTACAGCCTGCGGCTGAGAGAAGGAATCAGTGGCCCGTTTCCCCAGGCGGTGTGATGAAAAGGCAAGTTGGTTTAGGGGCTCTTGTATTTGATGTTGTCTGGCACTCAAAATCCACCCAACCTTGCCACCATCCTTCTGGAGGCAGACAGATGTTCTCCATTGTGCTGAGGGGAGGGACTCTAATTAGCTGTGTTTATCAGTTCCATTTCCTGTAGCTGGGAATCATACCAGAGATTTATTTACAAAATCCTGGAGGCAAATTTCTACCTCTTGTGGTTTATTTCTTGGTGCAGGAAACTGTTGGGAGATTTAGCCAAAAGAGGAGTACAGCTTTCCATCCTTAGATGTTATGCTAAAGTGGTTTGGGGGTTGCACAATGCATAACAGTAAAAATTTTCCTTTTAGCTAACACTTTAAGGGAATTTAATTGTTTGTTCTGTTAAATTTGAGACAATCTGTGCTATTCTTCATTAACAGGTGGCTAACAAAACACTTTATTCTGAGCAGACGAAACTAGACATAAGTGTGTCAGAGTTAAGATAAAACGAATCCTGAGTCAAATAACAGCAATTTTATATTACTGTTTTCTTAAATTAAATGTTTCATGTTACTATTTCTTTCTAACTTAGTATTACATGATGTGGATAGTAGAGAGCTTTACGGTTCTTTGCTATTTGTACTGTTAAATAAATGGACCAAATATGATTCTAACTGGGTGATAAACAGTTGCTGGTTTTTCTCCAAAGCTATACTAGGTATTTAATATAAGCCTGTTCTCTGTTCATATACTGGATAAGATGATTCCATATGTATACATGTCTAAATATATATGTATCTGTGCATTGACTTTGGCTCTATAAATAATTTTAAAAACAAAATTCAGCGCTCTGGACACTATTTTTAGATAGAGAAAAGTTATGGGAAAGAGAAACCTTGCTATGAGAAAATGTCCTGCTAAAGCAGTTCCCAGAATCTCCCTAAGGATGGCTAAAGAGATTATTTATATTTTGCCATTTTTAGAGATACTTCCCTCAAGATACCACTCAGGTTTTTTGGTTTACTGTCTACATGAGAAGGAAAGTAGAGGGTTTAGGGAAGGCAGGACTAAATATAGGAAAGTTAAAAAATATATATATATTTATTTAAACAACAAAGATATCATGTATTTATAACAAAATCTTTTTCTAGTCCCCGTGCACATCAAATTATTAAATATCTTAGTTAAAATGTATTCAGGCTAAATTCTCTTATTATAACAAAGAAATATTCATGTATTTTTGCCCATCCCATCTATCCATAGGATGTTTTTTCATTCATTCTATCTTAGTTTATTATTTAAACGATAGTTTAATAGATGGAGTAGAACATCAATAGGATGTTTTTGAGTTTTGTCTTTTGGTTGTATCATACATTGTTAAGATTTGCAACCTTAGAAATGTTTGATAGATTTACAGGTAGTTAATCAGATATTTAAAGTACATAATATTCATAATAAACTGAGATATTTTTCAGTGGTCTTTGATATTATTTAAACGATTCCATGAGATTAATTCTTTTTTTCCCCCAAGCCTCAGTCGTGATATTCATTCTTTATCACTCTCAGATCAATAATTCAGATTCAATTTAGGCTTTTGAGTGTGAAATGCGAGTCTAATCTGAAGCTGTATGTTACCCTATTAAGACTATGTCTCTTTTTATCCCCCTCAATTAAAAATAAAACACTATATATAACCTTGAAGAGCCAGGATTGAACTGGTCAGTGTGGAAGGATACTGAAAAAGTGAGGCAGGAGGAGATTTTTGCCACATTTCATTCATTCTGGATATATATTGAAAAAGCAATTTTTTTAATAAGCCAGAAAAAATTTTTGTAAATGGGGCAGGTGAATAGGAAAAGAAAGCTCAGAACTTTTTTTTTTTTTTTTAAGAGATGGGGTCTTGTTCTGTCACCTAGGCTGCAGTGCAGTGGTGTGATCATAGCTCACTGCAGCCTTGAACTCCTGGACTCAAGGGATCCTCCCCCCTCAGCCTGTCAAGTAGCTGGGACTACAGGCATGTACCACCATGCCTGGCTAATTTTTAAATTTTTTTGTAGAGATGGGGTCTTGTTATGTTGCCCAGGGTAGTCTCGGACTTCTTCCCTTAAGCGATCCTCCCACCTTGATCTCCCAAAATGCTGGGATTACAGAAATAAGCCACCATGCCTGGCCTAGGGGTATCTTTAAAATAAGAAGGCAATGCTTACTAACTTTCCCCTATAATTCCCAAGGTCCTCTGAGTCTTCAGAGGGATGATGCTGGGCAAAGTGACAATGGCTCTCTCTTGTCTTCACAGCTGGAAGACCCAGGAGAAGGACAGGGCTCAGGTGCCCACATGATCAGCACAGCCAGGGTACCTGCAGATAAGCCTGTACGCATCGCCTTTAGCCTCAATGACGCCTCAGGTATACTCTGCTCTGGGAGAAGGGGCTGCCTCCTTCATGCCCCACCTTTCCACCATCTTTTCTAATTCCACACCTCTGTAGAAAACTTAAAGTTGCCTGTTTGCATGCCCTGATGATGGGGAGTGTGATATTTCATCATGCATTGTTAGCTGGTGGCTTCCAGGAACGCCTCTCTCTGGTCATGCTTTCCCCCACCTCTGCCTTGAATCGTTTGGTTGTTTTAGCTCATCCCCTCCCTTTCCCCCTGCCATTTAGCTTTCTTTTAGAATAAAATTCACTGAATTATAACAATTTCTAACAATAGAAAAGTGCGTTATTGTTAAAACTGCATGAGGAAACATTTATTAAGAGCTGGCAGTTGGTGAGGTAATATAAAAATATCACTGTCCCGGTTCCAGCAGCCTAAGTTTGAAATGTTAGTTTCTCGCTGGTGCTCTCCCACTTCCGGGGAAATAAACAAACTTCAGCAGGAATGATGAATGGGACAGGTGAGGAGGAGCTTTTCAAAATAGTAAGGTCTGAGGTGAGGCTGCCATACTCGGAGCCCTACGTCACGGCTCCCCTCGATGACCTCTTAACACACATATTGAATTGCACCACCTTTGAACAAAGGACCGCGTGTGGTGGGAGGTCACAGTGGTGAGGGAAGGAAGGCTTGGCTGTCTTCCACTGGTGTTGGCCATTGCTCTTAGTTTAGTGTCATTTGTTAAAATCACCTGCTTAAACAGCATTACCATTTAAACCTTGGGTCTTTTGAGGTCTCTCTCTCTCTCTCTCTCTTCCCCTTCCCTACAATGCCCATGTAGGGGTGATGTTTTAAAAAGCAATGATTTTGCTTTTTAAAAGGGATAGGATCATTCCAAAATAATGCAAAGTAAGGAGCTAGAGCTAGACTCTGTGAAGTCTGATGTTATACAGCCAATGCAGGCTTGGGGTTACTGTCCCAGGTGATTACATAGGTGACACACTTACACTAGAGTTTCCCAGACTGTGTAGCCCCCACTGGAGGATGTATGTTATAGTAGGAAGAGGTGAAGCCTTGACTCTTCATGAGCTATTTTTCTAACACTCTTCCCATGAGTGCCCCATATGAGCAGAACAAGTCTTGTTGAGATCAACATCCTTACAAAGAAAATTTCAGGATATAAAGCTGTTTATCCCAAGTGGTATTAGTACATCATAATTTTTGACCAGATAAATGTACTATTCCCTTGTCAACATTTTAACAGAATTTATGTACAGAAAAGAGCCATGGAGTGGTGAATCTCCATCTTTGGGCTACATGAATAGATTCTTTCATGAAGTACAAGATGTACAACTTGTAATTAATTTGCCACCATCCTTTGAACTCTCTTGGTACCTGACTGAAAGCTCACACATATTTTTCATCTATCAATTTAGATTGATTTGTTCCAGTCTCTTTCTCTTCTCTTTTGAATGTCTCAAGAATGCCCGCTTTTGAAATTCATTGTTTTTAACAGGTATCTTCAAAAAGGGTTATAATTTATTTTAAGTAATTCCCACCCTCTAGCCCCACAAGAAGATGCTTATGAAGTCTTATGAAAAATCTACCAAAATTAATTATTTTTATCTTATGATCGATATGTCCCTGTATCTATAGAAAGGGCACTCAACTGGAGAATCTAAGACAGAAGCTGGGGTTCAGTGTTCCTCAATCTCGCCTGATTAAAATAATCATCTGAGAGCACCACACATGTTCCAAGGTCCCACTCCTGTGTATTCTGATTCAAGAGACCCATTACTTTGCTAAGCTCACAAATGCAAGGTTTCAAGGAATAGTCAGGGCCCAGGACTCTGTATTTTTGCACACACATGAGGTTGTGAGTACACAAAAAGACACTTTGCAGATATTTGGGGACACTCCCTCTGGATTCTTGAATAAAGAGCATGTGGAGTGTCACACAGGGCAACACTTGCCATCACACAAGCTGTGCATGCCTTTTGAATTCCAATGCATATGGCCTGCAGACCACACATTAGGGGGAAAACAAAGGAAAACATCCTAGACTTTCATAGTAAATGAGGAAACTAAGGTGGGCTTTTGGGGAGTAATTTCACATTGTTGGATTTATTGTTGATGAATAAGCAGAGTCCATGAGAAAAGGAGATATCTTTGCTTGTTAATGTCGACATGTTCATTTCTTATAAGCCTAGTTTAGTGCTCATTTCCTCCAGTCATTTTAGGACTATATATTCCTGAGATGTTCTAGTGTAGAGGTTAAGGACATAGGGCTTTGGAGTCAGAGAGGTGTGATTTCTAGACCATCCATCACTCCATCACTATTTGTATGATCTTGGATGAGGCATTCAGCCTTGCTGAAATTCAGTTTCCCATAAGATGTGCATAGTTGTAACTCACAGGGTTGCAATAAGAATGAAATGACACTTTATAGGTAAAGTATTAGGAAAGTGCTTGATACAAATTAAGCATTCAATTTATCCCTGTAGTTATGATAATTGATTGTGGAGTATTAAGATACATGTAAACCACTAAGGAGTTGTGTGTCCCACCTACATATCACACTTCTACTTGATGTCAAGGTAGCTCTTATAGTGTAACTGACCTGTAACTATTTAGGGACTAAATAGTTATCCAGTTAGTGGATTGTGGGTGTCCTACTTCTCCTCTGATCAATTAGCTGACCTTTATTGGGTTTCTGTGTTTCCAGCATTCTGCCAAAGGTGGCAGACGTACTAAAGGATGTGCAAAGGAAGAGAACAGCATGATCTCTCCCATGAGCTTTATGAGGCAAAGAAATTTGGAGAAAAGTCTGTGCCACCCAGAGCAGTTGGTAACAGCTTCTATGAAGAGGAGATAGTCAAACTGGGCTTGAAGGCAGGTAGGGTATATAGGGACAGTACAGGAAAGGTGCCACTTCTGGGTACCAGGTACAAAAAAGGGGATTCGTATCTTTTAACCAGCTTGCTTTCTTTTCACTCCAAACAGAAAACATGAGCAAAACCTAGGAGTCAGAGCATGATGCGTTCAGAAACTACTAAAAACTCTATTGGAGCAGAGGTCTGAATGGTGGAATTATAACCTGGTGTCTCCTGAGCCCTGCTCTGAGCTGGGCATTGTGGTGGAGGCTTACCTAGAGTGCCTGTTTAAATTGTAGTAGGCTAGAGTTACCAAGTCAGTCATAAAAGTTCAGCAAAAGAGTTTGTGATGAGAAGCAATAGCGTATCAAAAGTCCTTAAGCAAGGGAATAAAATGATGAAACTTTAAAAAATTTGGTGGAATAGTCTGGAATGTGGAGAGCAGGGAAATGGAAAAGGCTTTTTTATAATGGTACAGAGACAAAGCAGTGAGCACCTAGATCAGAGAATGAAATGGGACGGCTGGATTCAGAGTACCTTTTGAAGGAATGGGTAAAAGGATGTGGTGACAGACCGGCCCTGGTAGATGGGCAGTTGGTCAATTGTTTAGGGATAGTAGAATGAGCCACAAGACTGCACACAGACCATGGACCTCCGGGGGCTTAAATAAAGGAAGCAAAGTTTCTGAAAAGAATATATAGCCTTTTAAAATACAACAGCATTTCTAGCCTATCATCAGAACCCTTCATTAAGTAATACTTAGCTAATTGTAATTCCCAGAGGCAGCAATGCCTCTCTTTAATAAGCTAATGATATGATTGGTATTACTTCTAAACTGGGAATTCCAAAGTGCTAACTTCCTAAACTGGGACCTTCACAGAGTTAGTTGTCTTAACAGAAAATGTACAGAAGAGAAATATGAATCCCACTTTTTGGATTAGAGAATCACTGGCCCTTTTCCAATTAGAGAGAATTAAGAGTTGGATGAACATTAGGATTTCATGTTAATTACTTGAGAGTTTTCTTTATCTTCAGCTGAGCTAAAATCTGGCACACTCTCACGTAAATTTAGACATTGGCTTTGGGATTCTCTCTCTCTTTCTTTTTGAAAGTTTTTAGTTTTCATTTAGAGAGAGTCAAGGGTACTGGTATCAACTCAAGCTGGTAGCTTTTTAACATTTTTTTCAAAAATTCTTTCAAGCTATTAGAAGTTTTCATATCTGGACATGAATTAATCACATGACATTTAGTTAAAAAAAAATCCAGGATCCATTCCGTTGGTATCTCTTTTAAAAAATACCATTTTCTCCTCAAATATTAGGGTGTTTTGTGTGGCAGTGGAAATTATGTGGAGTAGCCAAAATAGCCATCCTTGAATCTAACTTATAACAAAGCTGGGTATGGTGTGAATATCTTTTTCTGTGCACATGTAAAACTGGCTCTCAGCAAAATTGTGATGCAGGTGACGTGTCTCTTGTCATTGTTCCCTTTCTTCAATTTTTCTACCTTTGGTATTATTTCCCCTGCCCTCCTCAGGGTCCAGAGGTTTCTAGTAATCTCTTCTCCCCACACTCTTCCGCCTTGTTGTCTGGAATGAGTCTGGAAAACCTCATCCACCCTAAATTATAAATGAATATTGAGGTTTACCTTTTTCTTTCTCTTTGAGATATTTTTTTTTCATATTCACAGGGGACTCAATAAGAAGTCAAAAGATAAAGTTTTCACTGGGATTTCAGACACCAGGCAACTTGGTAGGGATGGCGTTTGGGAGAAACAGTGGTTAAGGCAGCCATTTTGAACTCTCTCAAGTCACCTTCTGTCCCAATCTGACCCTACCTTTAAGGCTGCCTCAGCACGCAGTGACAGCATGCAGTTGAAAACTCCTCAAGGGCAGAGTGTGAGATGGGGGTCTCCTATATTTACATTCCTGATGGAGCACAGATTTGAGAATCATAGTAGAAACTTAATTATCAAATACTTATAAAACCAATAATACAATACTGATAATCACTTGGAGGTCATTATTCTGGTGTCAGATGAAGATTCTTTGAGATACAATGGGATCTGTTGTTGCTTAAGGCTGTAAAGAAAGGCCAGAAAGGAAGTGGATGTTTATTGAGTATTTGCGAGCTTTTACTTGTATCTACTCATCAATTTAATGTTGGCAGCAACCCCACAGGAAGATGTTATTCTACCCATTTTAACAGACGTAGAAATGTTGGCTAAGGGAGCTGAAATAACTTGCCGCAAATCAAGTGGCTAATAAATACAAGAAAGAGTTTTAAAGCCAGGTCCTCAGGGCTGATTTTACTTCATTACCCATTTAGACGCAGGGGCCATGTAAATAAGTGTAAGCTTGATAGTCCTGACAAGAAGTAGCTTCCCGGTAAGTGGCCATGGGGGATGATGGAGGAAGGTTATTTCTGGTATGTTGTGGTAGGAAAGAAGAAAAGGAGGGGTAAATTTTATTTGGTGGTGTGCTGAGGAATAAATATACTTCTAATAGGCTCCTGTTGAAGCAGATGTTTTTGGGAGAGTGTGTTATAAGCTAAGTCAGTCAAAATATTCTGACAATAGGATAAATTGATAAGATTCACAAAATGATAGCTACAATAATACTGAATAGGTGAGTGTTTCCAAGAAACATAAAAACTGTTCTTAAACTGAATCAGGTCTCTCTTTGCAGAGAAACATCATTCATTCTGTTGATACATGATCTTGTTTGCCTAATAATTTTAGGTACTGGTTAAGGTAATGTTGTGTTTATTAATTACAAAGAACTGACAATCTTCTGGGTGTCATGCCAAATCTCTGCCTTTATCCATCTCCATATTCATATCCACATCCATCTCTATAGACACACTTTTAATCTTATGGGCCCTGAAAATCCAATGTATATTAAAGAATTCACATCTCTAATGTTTAATAAGCAGGAAGCAAAGTTTAAGAAAGCATTTGATGTTTCTCAAAACTTTGTAATGCTGTAACAAAAACCTAGGTATCTAGAAATTAATTTTTTTGTGGATTGGCAGCCTTATGTCATTTATTTTCCTCCTTTCTTCTTCTATTTTTGTTTTAGAGACAGGGTCTCACTTTGTTGCCCATACATGAGGGCAGTGGTATCATCATAGCTCACTGGAACCTCAAGCTCCCAGGCTCAAGTGATCCTCCTGCCTCAGCCTCCCAAGTAGCTGGGACTACAGGTGTGCACCACCACGTCTGGCTAATTTTTCTATTTTTTATAGAGACGGGGTCTCACTGTGTTGCTCAGGCTGGTCTCAAACTCCTGACCTCGAGTGATCCTCCTGCCTTGGCCCCCAAAGTGCTAGGATTACAGGCATGAGCCGTTGTGCCCAGCCTATTTATTTCATTTCTAAAAATAAAATATTAATCTTGATTTAGATTTAAAATGAAATTACTCAAAGACTTTTCATATATAAGTTAAATTTTTTACAATCCTTCATATAGAAAATGTTTGCTTTGATAGGGAAGTAAAGAAAAAATTCTTCTTAAATTCAGATTTAAATGAAGAGAGTAAATCCACAAGACCTGAGGTTATGGCTGCACCAGAAAAATCCTCCTTAACTGGCAGGGGGAGGACTAAGTAATTAGAGCTAGTGACTTTGACACAGTGTGTTCTCTTTGTATTATTCAGATGATGAAGAATGATACTGCTAACCCCAGCTGCTCCTCCTCCTCCTACTACACACACACACACACACACACACACACACACAGTTGCCTTGTCTCCACATTACTCCCGTGGTCAGGTTTATGGTGAAAAGGAATGAAAAGTAAGCTTAATTATATTAAGCATTCATTGTCATTACTGGTTATTTCCTAGGTGCTGGGCTTTAGGTTAAGTGATTGACATACGCATTCCTTTATCAATAGCATGTTTCTGAGCCAGGTAATACCCGCCCATTTTGCAGAGGAGAAAACTTGACTCTCAGAGAGATTACACTGATTGTTCACATTCACCAATTAAAAAGCAGTCAACCTGAGCTTGAAATGCAAGTGTGTGTCTTACTGAATGTTGCACACCCGCTGTGTCTTTAGCCTTCATAGGCAAGCATTTCCCAGGAAAATTTTTTTATGAGTCTCAGTACAGAAGCCGCTGCACAAACTCACTTGCCTCATAAGTGTCAGTTTGTCCATGGTGCCTCTAGGATACCAGTGCTGAGAGGACATACTGCAGGTAGGACCAGCTACATAAATTTGTAGGGCATTGTGCAAAATGAAAACACAGGGCTCCTCTTTCAAAAATTATTAAGAAATTCAAGACACTATAGTAGAGCATTAAACCAAGTGTGGGGCCTGTCTGGATGAAGGGCTCTGTGTGACCACACAGGTGACAATGAAGCCAGCTCTGACTGCAAGAAGTACAGACAGATTCAGTGGATCGTGGGCAGGGCTGCTTTTTGCATTCTGGGTGGGGAATGGGGTGGTCTTGGGAATGTCTTCTGAGCATGGCTTCTCCCTCTCCTGAGGTCTTCTCCTCTATGTGGAAACACAAATGCTTTCTAGCAAAGATTTAGTGTTTCCCGGACTAGACCCAGTTCTGTCTATGATGGTGAGCATTGTGGGAGAAGGAGATAATTAATTCCAAAGTCCAGTCAAGGTGTTGTTTAGAATAGTGGTTCTCAAATGCTAGTCTGTTGGCCTGGTCTGGCTTTGATGAAGTTTTCACCTCTCTGATATAAAAATGAGAGAAATATGGAGATGGTAGTGAGGCTTTTTGGGTGTGTGTGTGTTTTTGTCTACAAAGCTAAATTTATCCAATATAACAGCAACTCCTTTATTCTAAGATTATGTTTTCTTATGATTTTGGTGTTAAAATGTTCTCTCTGTCATAAAGGGATACTAATGGTACACAGCAGTTATTTATATATTTATTTATTTTGAGAGACAGAAGGGTGTTATTTGTTTGAGGTCCTGTAACTAATAAATATCTGGGTCAAAAGACTAGTTGAATCACACAGTAGTTGTTTTTGAATCATCTTCAGTAGCCAAATAAAAAGACACTCTAAGGCATGATCCCCGATATTTTGGAGAGAATTTTACTGGTTCATGAAATACAAATCTGGGAACCACGGATCCGAAGGTGAAGAAGAGCAGAGTGATATGGTGGAGAGAGCCCTGGGCTGGGGGACATGCCTTAGTTTTACATGGCCACTAATCATGAAGTCCTGGGTAGCTCCCACTCCTTCTTGGGGCCCTCGTCCTTAGCTCTACACTGAGGACACTGGACCAGATGACTGCTTAAGCCTCTTCCAGTTGTATTCTCTGACAACTCTGACTGCATAACTCTCATTGCTAAATAACCGTGAAGATTTAGATTACGGACCCAATGTGTCCCATTTATCCAGTTCATCAATTCAGGTTGAAACACAGAGAAGAAAATTTAAAAGAATCTGCAAACAAAATAATCATGAAAACAACCCAACAGCTGCTCAATAAATGCATGCGATGAGCCCATTGTAAAATGTACCATGGTATGTCATAATGCTCGGAATACCAATAAGAAAGTTCTATCTTAAGGACCATTGGCTTAGTCACATTGTGTTTGCCAAACAGGCAGTGAACATCTGTTTATTTTTTAAAAAATTCCTCTTTAATTCTTTCCTTTATATTTCATCCTTTAAAAAATTCCTTAGGATACATTTTGCTTCGTCCATTAAACCCACAGTGCCATATTGAAGAGGAAGCTTTTAAATTACTTCCTAATGCATTAAATAATATGATAAAGTGATTTGCCAATTTAGCATAGAGTTTCAGTCCCTGCCTTGCACATGATAGGCATTCCATAAATATTTGGTAAATAACTTTTAATAAAAATATACTTGTACTATGATTTTGTCCCATTATAAATATATCTAGCAACTATTCTCCCTTTTTTTTTAAAAAGGTAAATTTGCTAGGGGGTCTCTTGCACAGCTACTGTACAGTCTACTTTGTGCTTCTGGAATTGTCAAAATAAACTTAACTGCTCTCAGGAACTCTGATCCAGTATCACTGTCAAAATGTTTTACAACGATTCGGCCAAATGTTTGTGGAACAGCTGTGCTACTAGTCTGCCTGAGTCATTTTCCTTCTTTCCTTTTGGCCCAATCCTGTGATTCATCATTCTGCTTTTAGAATATTTGCCTATTTTTAAAACCAGTCAAAGAAGGCAGCCACTGTTTAAAAGTAAACACACCACACATCAACTTGGGGCAGCTTTGTAAGCAGCCTTGCAAGCCCTGAAAGTTCTGGCTGGTTGGGATGCCAGCAAAACCAGATGGCATCAAGCAGTGAAATACAGGCCTGGCTTTCAGACTTGGTAGTCTCTGTACATCTGTCTTTGGTTTTCTTGTTTCCGCTGCTATTTCCTGCTTGGCTTAATCCAACTTGATCCGTCATTCTTTAACAAAACTCTTACTCTTTTATTTTGCTTGACTCTCTAAAACATCCACTGTATGTTGGTATCTATGTTAATCAGTTAGACTTTTATTTCAACTCAAGGAGTCCAATCTTAAGCCTTCATTTATCTGCAAAATTATCAGTATGGTCACATATATGTGACTCGGCATGGTGTGACTATAAATGATGTAGACTTCCACAACAGGCCTCATTAATTCTGGGTCATACTGGGTATTTGCTATTTACATTACTATACTGAAGTAAATGGATAACTTTATTTTTCTTTTTTATAATTAAGCAGGAAGGAGTGTGACTTCACAGGGGCAAGGCAGATTAAGTCTCAGGAAGCCTTGGGTTCCATTCCTGGCTGTCTCCTGGAATTCTAGAATGTCCTATCTGCTCTCATACTTTACAGAAGTAGTTTCTCCTTCCAACAGGTGCCTGCTCGCCTATAATTATTAGGGTTGGGATGCCAAAGTATAATATGCTCCTATTTACCTGTGCCAAGTCATTCTGGCCTTGGGCCCAATGAGCTAAAATAATCATGATGTCTAGGTTATTAAAATTGTACTTAAGTAAATTTAAATGCACTTGAGACAAAAATCAGTTTTACAAAGTATAGGTTTTTTAATGCAGGCTACCTCTAAAGGGTCAATGGTCACAAGTTCATATTTCTACCTTTTGTTCAATTCTTTGCGAATGGTGGGATGGATTTAAAAAGCCACAATAATTGGAAGAATTTGTCACTTCTAGTCTGAGTAGGAAGACAGCATTCAAAGGGCCTAGGAGGAAGGATTGGGTCTCATGTCCTCTGAAGACTGTCCTCCAGCCTGCAGCAAAGGTTTTGGGAAATTTCTCAGTTTCTACTTTCTGTGAAGCTAAAAGTTAAATAGTGTCAGTGAACTCGTGGACATCCATTGTCTGTCACAGGTGCAGGTACAAAATGTATTCAAATTTGGTGGTGTATTGTTATTGTTTTAAGCCACTTTTAAATGGGAGTATCGTTATACTACTATTGACTAAAATATACCAGAGGCTATTAAGTGACATGACCCTTGAGGTGTTTGGCAGAGGTTAGTACTACCCTTGCTTAAATTATCTTTCTGGTGATTGTCTTTGGTGCCTTCAAAGAAACATAATCCCTTAGATGCTAGGGACTCCTTGTTTACTGCATTTTATTCTGGACTGTGATATCAAAGAGCTGGGAGAGGACACTTATTTCTGTATTGTGTATGGCCTGTATCACTTCCTTTAGTTCAGAAGAACATCAGTTCTTATCAACAAATTTGATTGTCAAAGTGAGAACATAAAACCATTATGATTCCTTTATTATAACTGAAAATAGCTTTGGTTTTTTAAATTATTCTTTTAGCTTGTATTTTGTATATGTACTGTGTATGTACTGGGGGGGGAACCTCAGAGCCACAGTCTGCCTGGAGATACAGAGGTTTTGCTCACAAAGTGTCTGTCCTCTAGCACCAGGGCTGGGTCAGCAGTATGTTCTTGAAGGGATTTGGGGATGACTTGAATATTTAGGCCAAATTTCTGTCAGGTTTCCTTGAATGCTTCTGAGAACTGCATCTTTTGGTACAGCAACAGCTGCCCTGTTGCCAATCAATTTAAGCACTTGCTTAGGAGGCCTTTCAAGGATCCCTGGGCTCTGGCGCTCCTGTAATAAAGCTGTGAATTTTGTCTCAGGTTAAGAGTGTTGCCTGATGCGTTGGGGAGAAATGCCCTGTTTGGGTTGCTGCCTGTTACCCACTGTAACCCAGAATGAGTTTCTGGTTAACTCCCTGTGAGTGGTGGTTTATGGTAAGAGCAGAGGGCAAAACTATCAAAACTTGTGATACTTGGAGTCATTCAGAGCAGAACGAATGCTTCTATTTTTCACTAAGTTTTTCTTCTGTCCCCTTGAGCTTCTTCTGGCCACCTCATTAGCACCTTGTTAAGAATTTTCCTGCATATCATATTTTTTGTTTTTGGCCAATGCAGGAGTATTGAAAGACGAGCAGTCCTTCTTAATTGGAAAGCTCCCAGACTAGACATTTGAGGATTCCGATATTTGTTGACAAAATTTTGGTCAGGCCAACTAAGCTCTCCATGCTTCTGTGTGTACAGAAAACGAGCAAAATTGTCTAATATGTTCTGTCTGTCCCTAACTGAAGTGATGAAAATACCTGAACCAGTATACACTGATGGTTTAACTATGTCAGTTTAAGGATGGTTCCAGCAGGGCAACTCTCATGAGAGAAAGGACTCTATAGTGAAGAATCATTTTATTTTCATGTTTTAGATGACACACCTCCTGAAGACTCCATTCCTTTGGTCTTTCCAGAATTAGACCAGCAGCTACAGGTAAGGATTTTTCTAAAGTCTCTTTTCTTTGCTCCTCAGTATCACAAAGTACAGTGAGCTGGGGAGTGGCTTGAGAGAGACTGACTTGGACACATAGTGGGGGGCTTGCAAATCATCAAGGCTCACATTTCTAGAGCTCCAAAGTCAGGCTGAGGCCCTCATGGGGTGCCCCTGTCTGGTTATCTGGCTATGGCACCAAGATATCAAGTGCTTATAGTATAAACTAGCTCCTATTGTTAAGGAGTTCTAGAGTCTGCTCTCTGCTCTCCTTTGCTATGGATGTCCCTGGGCCATTGCAATTCTGGCTCTGTTTGGGGTTAATGATGTAGCAATAAACTCTGCAGAGAAAATTTGTCATATTTGCCAAGACTTTGGAATAATCGTCTGTTCTCTACCCCCTGCCCCTTCCCCAGTTTTGACAACTTTTTATGGATTATAATTATTTTAAGTTAAACCTTCTGAAAACTGTCTGGTTTGACCCACGAGAAAAATATTTTGTGTACGTAATTCCTGGATGATCTGTCAAAAGATATCCTATTTTAACAAACTAGAATTATCTGAAAGGAGCTCATTTATGACATTTTAGACATATGGTGATTCCAGGCAAAGATGGCTTTAGGAGGAGGTTCTGTCTAAAATACCTGGATACTGGCCTTGGGTCAGCCATTCCCTTGAGTACTTAACTTTGCAGTCACATTTAGACAAGTCTAATAGGGGTCTTGAATCTTGTACATAGATGTTTTGCTCCCCCCCCCAGCTAAATATTGATTTTGAAAGTCTATAGGAGGGGTTTTCAACCTCCAGTTCCCAACAGGCCCTGACATTCCCTGTTGTCTTCTAAGCAGAGCTTTTCCCATTTGTGGGTATGTCTGGTGTCCTAAAATCATTTGAGTTTGGGACCCCTGTTCCTGGACAGCCCTCGACAGAGGTGGGAAGAACCAAGAATGAGCCCCTGCACAACCCATGATGGTGTTCCTTTTTGTTTACTTCAGTTCTTTATCTGAGTACCCGGTGCACTGAGTTAAAAACCTAGAAGCAACCAGGCCAGCTTTGAGGAGGTGGTGCTCTATTGTTGGGCTGGTCTCTAAAAATCAATCCAGGGCAACTCAGGTGCGACCTGGCCTTTTGGAGGAGCCCTCATCCTCACCTCTGCAGACGTCCTAGGCATTATCACGGTTCTCCCAACAGAAAGCCCACTCAATGGGGCAGTATCAGTCATATAGGTATTACTGGAGATTGTGTAGGAGGTGGGAGGGTTATACTGATCACCACCTGGCTGTCAAAAGACAGCTCTGTCATCCCTTAAAGTTTCTTCTCTGGCTATCAGCCATCTTGTCTCCCTCTTTTCCTGTCCCTCACTTTAACCCAGCTTTCCTGCTTCCTGATGTCAAACTATACTCCCCCCGCCCCGCCCCGCCTTCACCAGTATCTCTTCTTCTCGGCTTGAAGAACTATTCAGCCCTCTCCCTGCATTTCCCTCTGGCCTGCTCACCCTGCACGCGGTGGTCCTTGCTTAGCTTCTGCCCTCACAGAGAGGCTGTCTATGTGCTGCTGGTGGTGTAGGCGCAATTGTGAAATAATAACTATTTTTCCCCCAGTCACAGTTTTTTCCTCCCTTTATTTTACTGTCACCTCCAAGCTGTTTTATTATCATGGAAATTAGATGAAAATAGGGAGTAAGCATGTTTTGAAAATAAAGCAGTAAAAGCATATTCAGGTTCCTATTCTGCCATCAAATTATGGATCATTTATTCTACTGTTTTGTACTGGGGAAAAAAAAATTATTCCCTTGGGAAATTTAATGGTCTTCCCTGGCTTGTGGATCATCTTCTGCAGGATTCACAGCACCTCTGGCAATTATCCAGATAATTTTTCTGTTAAAGCATTGCTAGGTCCATTTGAATTTTATAGCTTTAATTCCATTTGATATGTAATAGAGATTGTCTATTTAATTATTTCACTCCAGTGAGACTGTTTCATCTTCGTTGATCTATAACGAGTTAGGCAGTTGAGAGAGTGGTTTTCGGCTCAGGGGTTTTGATTTTTCACCCCCCCTTAACATGTGGTATTACTTTACTTCTTCACGAACGGAGAGAATGTTGCCAGCATTACAACTAAAAGCATGTACGTGCTTGTTTGTTGAGTGAAGGCCACAAGTAAGTTTGTTCCAAACGTTTACCAGTGGTGAAGACATTTGGTTAGGTTTGCCTCCGTGAGAGCTGTTGCCTGTCACCGTTATTCTGTACTCCGGGGCAGGAGTGACTAAGAAGCTAGACGGTGAGAGTTGGGAGAAGGAAGCTAACACAGAAAACGACGTCTGAAAGCAGGTTCTTGTTTCCATGCTTGACCTAAGCATATACATTTAAGCCATTCTGCAGCAGGAAGCCTCTGTATTGAAAGCAATGAAAATGCTTTATGTACAAAAGGAACAACCTAATACATGAAGCAGGCCAACTTTTTATAGCCAGTCACATGTACGTTCATCCCATGGTAATGGCTCTCGGAATTTTATCAACCATCATAAGCCACTATGGAGGAGTAAAAGTTGAGTTACAAAGGCATATGAAGTGCCTTGTGGTTGCCACAATTTGCTTGAGAATGAACTGGCTCTTGATTACCTCTATTGGAGTCTTAAAAATGCTCCTAGAGAAAAATAAACGTTGCCAAGTGATAATTGCCAGCCCTACTCTCTGAAAACCCTTGGATTTAAATCCCACCAACTCACACTGAGTACCCACTAGGCAAGGGGTATTTTCCTACATGTGATCTCATTTGATCTTTGCAATACTTATGCAAGGCAACTGTTATGTCTCCACTTCACACACGAGAAACTTGAGGTCAAATTTTGGTCTAAGAAAATTTGCTATTCCCTTCTTTCTCTTACACTGTTTGTGGAATGTATGGGCTGCTTAAATTGCTTTGATAGGTTGTGTTTTTTTGTTTCTGGTTTGCAATGTAGTTGTAGAACAACTTTGTAAAATCTGTTCTGACTATGATATCCACTACACATTCTTTGGTAGTTTATAAAACACAGCCATAAAATATCTGTTTGGTAGACACTCTATTACCAATTTGACCCCCAAGATTTTTCTGTTGCTTTGCCAAGAACGTGGACGTGTTTGAGCATGTAATTCGTGGTGCTTCTATTTTCATATAAGCCAAAAAAAGCCTTGTGCAAGAATAGCAGTGACAAACATTTCTCTTGATGTCTCTATTAATGCAAAATGTTGGGCAAGACCTCAGGGTAAGGTAGGTGTGAAAATGAACATCTCTTTAAAATGTTCATTTGTGGGCCTTGGAGCTCCACCCAGGGGTAGGTGAAAGGTTTAATTCTATTTTGTGCAAATTCCTTTCTTGGGACTAGGTTTCTAAATTCCCCAAGCCCATCTGGGGCAGTATTTTGGTAGAGCTAGTTTAGGCCACAGTCAGAAGAAAGGAGGCCCAATTCTATGCCCACTTCTAAGAACTAATGAAAAATCATTACTTTTCTTTAGGTCTCAGCTTCCTTCTATCTGAAAAAGAAGTAATGACTGACCCCTCTCTCTCTGTTCTGAAAGATCAATGGAATCCTGTTATGGTCCCAGGATTTGGGTCAAGACCAAGCCTTTCTCACAGCTTAAGCATGTTGTTATGTTTTGGGAACCGTGGTTTGACTTATACATGATTCAAAGCTATGCTATAATGTGGTCTTAACTGCATGGGATGAGAAATATGATTTTATAATGAGGTAGAGGACATGATAACAAGTAGCTTGTAATAAACATCCTAATGGGAATTACAATGACCGGAGCATGGGCATTACCATTAGCTTGGTAATTGCATCTCAGCTAGTTTTGTGATTTCAGGCGTGTTATTTACTCTTTCTAAACCTCACTTTTCTCAACCTCGAAGTGGAGATAATATCAGTCTCACATTGTTGTTGGAATTAACTGTGGTAATGAGTAGATCTAGCACAGTTACTTGGCAAATAATTGCTCAATTAATGTAAAGTTCCTTCCCTGGTGAAATTATTTATTGAATGATATATTTGAGAACAAGTAATTTATCTTTATTTGTGTAACATGAAATGAAAGAAGCATTTCCTTGGATTTTTGAGTTAGGGATAGAGGTTCTGATGCCCTCTTGTTTTCATTAAGCCAAGGTGCTTGGAAAACAATATGACTTTTTTTTTTTTAAACCAAATTGAGCAATAGCTTCAATCCCTCCCAAAGTCCTCCCATCTAATCTGAGATGACAGTGACAGGTGTCTCTGTGGTACACACTGAACTTGCCTTTTCTCAGACAGAGTCTGATAAGTCCAGAAACTGATGTCACCTCCACAAATAAACAATTCCGTAGCTTCGGTTGTGTACCATAATATCTTGTTATCCGAGCAGCCTCTCCAGAAACTTCTTTTAAGTTTTGTATCAATATATTGCTTGATATCTGGGAAATGAAAATGGTGGAAAATGAAGCCTTAGCATTTCAGGATTCTGCTACACTGGTCTGTAACATCCATCTGGAAATGCAATTAGGACAAAATAGTCTCATAGAAAGTACTGAAGATGGCTGACATTTTCTTTTTCATACACATGTTGAAAAGTATCTTATACTATAGTTCTTTGGCTGATGTGACCACATAGAAAACATATATAGATGCTTTGAAGCTTTACAGTAGTACCTTTACTTTTTTTTTTTTTGAGAAGCTCAATGGTTATTGGGGTATGGCTTGCTGGAAAAACTCGGTGCACTCTTGAGTTCTCTCTCTCTCTTTTATATTCCTTACATCAATAGAAATGACCTAAATATACTTTAGTCCAATGTGATATGATGTATAAGTTATGTAGCACAATTACTAGTCCTTACTGGACCATAATATAGATGTTATAGAAATGTCAGTTCTTAAAATATTTTAAAAATATTTAAAATTCTGAGATAGTGGAGTTTTTAAATATCAGAATTAGCCTGGACTGTGTTTTTTCTCTCAGTTTTAGCAAACTATGCTTGTTAATTTTAAGACATTATATTGCAACATAAATTTAAATGACACTCCCATCCTCCCCCAAAATAGGTAACACTGAGAATCAAGGAATAAATACAAGTCTGCTCAGCGACTGTAGAATGTTTAGCTTCCTAAATATAGCCTCTGTGTGGGAAGCTGGGATAGGAAAATTAAATTCTTACATTTTTGAAGTGGATGGGGCTAGTAGTATTTGAAGAAGCCAAGTAGAAAACGGAAACGCTTAAGCCGGCTTTGCCCCTTGCTGAGGGATGCTTGGCCGGGTTCTTTCCCACGGGGCCTTGTCCACAGGACGGAATCCACTTCGGGAGGAGCTTGCTATGAACCGATGGCTCGGGCAGAGAGCGGAGATGGTGTGGTGTGGTTCAAGCTGGCATTCTTGGAACGAGACCCTGCGGTTTCTCTCTTACTTCATCTTGTTAAATCGGTCCTGATGATTGGGGTGGATACCAGAGATAGTAGCGGCTGTCTTGCACTGCCGTGTAATTTAAAGCCCTTGCAAGCTCCATCCTCAGGCAGCAGGGGGAGGAGGCGGAGATGGAGGAAAGAGGATGAGGAGGAAGTGTCCCCTCCTGGTCTCTGATCTCATCCCAGCCCCAGTGTGTGTCTTGGAAGAATGTGTTTCAAAGTTGGCTTAGGGTGCTGTTAGGAGAATGTCTTAATTTAGCCTCCCTAGAACCGGCTGTGTTGTGTAGTAGACCAGATACCATCGCATTGAGTGTGTCTGGAAGGCTGTTTCTCTGATCACACAGAATTTGTGCTCTAGTACATGAAGAATACCTTTCTTTTTTTTTTTTTTTTTAACTTAACCATCTTTGGATTCCTTTTCTTTGGAATGCAGTATTTCATTCTTTAAGCAAGAATGTGAGATAAATGTATCCAAAATGTGGGAGGATGTAGCATAATTATGGAGACAATAACAGGAGGATTTTCTTCTCCCCATGTGAAAAGAAATTAACTATCAAAACGAAGAGTTTATTTATTGCTCATCCATTCCCAGCATGGGATTATAACTACAAAAACCTCTTTGACAAGAATAGTCAAAATCAAGCAATAAGAATTGAAATAGTGCTACTTTTATGCCAAGAAGTTAATAAATGTTTTTCAACTGGTTACCAGACACATTCTTTTAAGTTATTTTTCAGTTTTTAATTTGAACATGTGTTACATACACCCAGGTACAGCCAATTAATTTATGATTGCCAGTGTTTTAGATGTCACATTACTTAAGGCTACTGGTAGCTCCATTTTTAAACTGGAAACCTGACTCTTCTGCTTGAATTTTAGGAATCTGTTTCCTCAGGCAGAAGCTTTATTCAATGAACACTGCTGGCCATATATTATCTCCTATTTTGAAGGGTTATAAGAGGGTGAGATAGAATCTCCCTCAGCGAGGCTTTGATAATACTACACATGTACACACATTATATCATAAAGCAATGAGAGTATTCTGGTGTCATACAGAATGACGCATCTCATTTTTCCATAATTCCACTTTCATATTAGGTATAAAACCTAAATTTCTTAATACTTTTATTCATCAGGATTCTCATTGTGATAAGAACCACATGTATTTAAATGAATTCTTTGATCAGTTTCTTGGGCTGGGGTAAATGTCCAGTGATGTCAACTGCCTTCTAAGGACAGTGTGTCCTGCTGACTAGAAGGCACTTTGATTTGTCCAGTGATGTTTGGGGTTAGCAGTAATTGGCTCAGGACTATAAAGGGGTAAGACATTTGAAGTTCCCTGGAGAGAACTTTGGGAAAGAGGGAAAGGTTGGGCACAAATGGAGTGAGCCTCTAATAGGGAACCCTGGTAGCACTGCTTAGAAGATGGGCTGGGGCAGCAGAAAAGTCTAATGAGCTAATTTTTTTTGCATCAATTTGTTTTTATTGTGGTTAAAAACACATAAGACAAAATTTCCCATCTTAACCATTTGTAAATGTACATTTTAGTAATACAAATATATTCACATTGTTGTGCAACCAATCTCCAGAACTTTTTCATCTTGCAAAACAGAAGCTCTACACCCGTTAAACAACAAGCCCCCAATTACCCCTTCCTCCAGCCTCTGGCAACTAATGAGATAATTTTACAATATTATGGTGTGTAATATAACCTCCCTCCTTGCTTAAAAAAAGGGAAATCTATATCGCTCTTTAATGTTTCACGCCAGTTGGGAGAACTTGAAGTGCTGCTGAGTTATATGTCAGGTTGGGGTGAAGACAGAGCTTTCAGGCTCTAGAGGCCAAAATGACACCTGGAATCTATGTACTCCATGAAACACTGTGCACTAAGTATTTTTGGCTTATTTTTTTTAATTGGCACTTTTTTTATTGTGGGGAATCTTGACAATGTTATGTATAGCTAGCATGTTCCTCCTGCTAAGAGCATATGAGGACACTGAATATATCCTGAAATACATACTGCCTACTCCCATGTATCCTTAGCAGCATGATCACACTACCTATGTGTAATAATAACCTCAAATTTCCTACGAGTAAGAAGTGCCAATAAAAAAAGAACAAACAAAAAAATTTCCCACTTAATAAAAAGCATTGCAGGGTGGCAAGATAAGGGGGAGAAGAGGCCTCTCTCTTCTTAAGAAAATTCTTTTTTTAATTCTAGCAGCAAAGGACACTTGTCCTTGTACGTGGCTGCTCTAATCTATATTCTCTGAAACATGCAAATCCTTCTTAAGCAGAATTCTGGAATCTTTTGGCTATCATGTAATTAACTATGCTGAATTTGTGGCTCAGGTACCTACAGGTGGCAAGTTATGTACTGAACTCTTGTTTGAATGGAGAATAACCTATGTGGTGTTCGTAAGGACAGGATAGGATGCGTAAAGTCTTAGAGCCTTCCAGGAAGCAAATCCTTTAACAGGGCACAGATGATTTAACAGCTTGGCTACGGTGCCCCGGATAAATTGCTTTCATTCCCCTTACTGTTATACCTGGTAATTTGCCAGTATAACAGGTGAAAACTAATGAGTGGGTGACGATTTCTGGGACACAGACTGGAAGAGCCAGGAATTCTGAATTCCTTTGGCAACAGTTTTATCACATGGGGCTAGTTATATTGTAGTACTACTGTGCACGATTTTTCGATTTAATTCCATATAGAAAGGGATAAGGGGATAATGGTTCTAACAGGCTGAGTTTATGCCGTGAGTATTTTCATGGGGCAGCAGGAAAAGATGCTACATAATATGATTATTATTAGATTTTTCATGAATTAGGCCACGACAGCTGTTCCACATGAAGGTAAATTTAATTCAAATCAATTTAGAATTTTATTTCCTTTAGAACATCTCAGAGGCCTCATGATAAATAAGAAGCACCATCTTATCTGTTAATCAGACAATAAACTTGAATTGAATTTCTACTACGTCCTGGGTGGGATCACTAAATGTGACACCCACAGAAATCTGTGTCCTTGAAGAATATAATGAGAGGAACAAATAGTAAGAAATTCATTAGTTTTAAATTTTCAAATATGAAATTAGTGAGAATATGACCTAATCAAATACATAGTTTATATATATATATAGACTATTGTGAAGAAAGGATTAGACTGAAGAACCTATTGAACAGTGAGCTGATATTTCTCAGATTTTATATAAATTCTTTTCTATAAATAATTGAAAGGGGTGATTAAAAATCTCTTTAAAAGACTATTGGGTTCCTAAAAGTAGTACTTTTAATCACGTGTTGCTAAACTAGACAGAATAATAAACTCAGGGAAAACTAGTACTTTAAAAATAATTCCTAGAAGTAGGATTTTCACCATGGTGTGGTCAGAAAGGTTTGCTGTGCTGGCCTTTGTTTCTCTCATGGATGGGAGAAAAGGAGAGACATGAATCCATGTTCTCTTTGGCCTCACACGTTACAAGCATTGTTTTATTCCGGGTCTGACCTTTCAGATAGGTTTGTTAATCCTTGCATTATTTCTAGCTCAGTGTCTTTCCTTGGGTTGGATGCATTTCTCAGAAGAAAGCCTTTCTTCTCCACTCTACAAGATAAGATTATGCCTCTGAGCTACAGGAACAGAAAGCAAGGGGTAATTGAGTCAGACAACTAAAATATTTCCCCAACACTGCCCTTTTCTAAAGCAGAGTTTAAGATATCTGCGAGAATTGCAGAATCATTAGGAGACTTATTTTTACTCTAACATGTGGCAGGTAACTGACATGTAATGGGTTTCAGGACTCTGGCTCAGGCCGGAGATACGCATGAATGATACTGGGAGATGAATGTGGGACATATCCGTCCACCTCTCTGTTTCCAGTCAAACAGAATCAGCAAAACTCTGTCAAATATTGATTGACAAAGCTGTTCTCATGTAAAAAATATCCCTCTAAAGAACATCAACAGAGCAAAATGGTTGATAATTTATTCTGATACAAAAAAAAGGGACTGATTTCTTCTTGTTGTTTTTTGTGAAGCCTCTGCCACCTTGTCATGACTCCGTGGAATCCATGCAGGTGTTCAAACAGCACTGCCAGATAGCAGAAGAATACCATGAGGTCAAAAAAGAAATCGCCCTGCTTGAGGAAAGGAAGTAAGTACTCTCCCCCTGAGCACTCTCACCTCTGAGCACTGGCCACCGGGCGAGGACAAGGGGTGGTGGGCAGCGGATAGGCTGAGCTTGGGGGTGGCGGGGCGGGGGTGATTATAGATGCCCAAATGGTGCTGCTGGAGATTAAGTGCTTTATGCAATAGTGCAAGGAATAGCAGGAGTGCTCCCTACTGAAAACTTAATTTTTTTTAATGAGAGATTTTAGTTCAGGAAATTAAAAGTGTCAAAATACTACCCAGAGCCACACTGTGTTCTCTGCAAATGTGCCCAGAGGCCCTAGAGCACTTTGGCTTGGGGTGAATTTTAATTAATATTTAAATGATGGAGTTCCTACATCACATGAGAAAGCCACTGGGATGGCTCTTTGGAATGACGTAAATGCATGAGTTGACTAACTGCATTTTATGGTCTGAGTATGTTTTTATCTTGATAGCTTCTATTACCATTATAGTTCTGCTGTAGGGAATTATACGGTTCTATTACTTAAAGTACTCTAATTTTACTCATAACTTTTTGTTTCAGAATCCTTCTTTGTAATTGCACTTGATTCTGCTGCTGTCTACCCCAGTGACTACCATTCTTTTATACTTTCTAAGCATCAGACAAGACACCTTTCTTTCACAGTACTGGCTAGGTTGTACTTAGACATTTATTGGGGAGATCTTTTGATTACTATTTGCATCTCCTACTAGGCGGTAAGTGCCACAAAAGCACAGACAGGCAGGTGTTGCTCACCATCAGATTCCTGAAGCCTGGTATGACACATGGCACCTACAGGCAGAATACATTTTTTTTTTTTTGAGACAGGATCTCACTGTGTTGCCCCAGCTAGAATGCAGTGGCGTGACCATAACTCACTGCAACCTCAAACTCCTGGGCTTAAGCAATCCTCCTGCCTTAGCCTCCAGAGTAGCTGGGATTATAGGTGTACACCACCACAACCAGTTAATTTTTTCTATTTTTTGTAAAGATGGGATTTTGCTCTTGCTCAGGCTGGTCTCAAACTCCTGGCCTTAAGCAATCCTCCCACCTTGGCTTCCCAAAGTGCTAAGATTACAGGGATGAGCCACTACACCCAGCCTGAATAAATTATTGTTGAATGCATGAAACATAACTTAAACATATTGGGATTCTTTAACTTTCTATTTATTCTCCCCTTGCTTTTATTGGAGTGACACATTATATGTATTTATTACTTATTTGTTAAATGAAAGTAAGTGAAATATATCTTGTCTTAAGACATTTATGAAATTCTTACAACTCTTACTCCCAGGATGGTGGTTGGACAGTACACCATGGTGGTGGCCAGTGTAGATTTTGGGGCCACACTTCTGTAAGATCTCAGATAGCATATTACAAATCCTTTCTGTCTTACTTGCTTTGCCATGCTTCAAACATAAAATTGTACCGGACTTTTGGTTATAGGGGATTAAAAGATGCTTGCTAGGAGATCAGAAAGACAACTTTTCCCTCATATATCTGAGGGACCAATTCTTTTTGGTCTCAGAATTTTTACAAATTGCTTGGAATATGCAGAATATATGTTTATACAAAGTCTGAGTTCTAAAAAAAATTTTGTAAAGGAATTGAAGATTATTAATAATAACATGACCAATATTGAAGTCAAAGGAGCATTTATATGATTAGTACCTTGTGAATGTATCTTCCAGTGTGTGTGTGTGAGTGTGTGTGTGTGAAGTGCAGTGGTATGATAGAAAAATCCTCAGTAATTATGCCTTTATTTGTAAACTCTTCAGATTGAAGGTACTGGAGGACTTTGTTATTTGAATTAACTTTATGTGTGGCTTTTTTTTTTTTTTGGCAACACAAGACTTAGCCACTAAATCATGTGTTCTATAACTTTATGTTTTTGTATGTTGCATTTAAAAAAATACTATAGGATAATGACGTGAGAGTGACTCATAGCTGGTCTTTGAAACATATTCTTGCTGCTTGCATTGAGAGCAATGATAACTTTGGGTACCACTGTTACCGGCCTCTGAGTGGAGGTTTTTTTTCAGGTTCTTGTTATTCATTGGGAAAAGAATTTCAGGATGCACCATTTAAGCCAAGCAAACTTTTATTGGGAGCGAAAGTACACTCTTAGGGAAGAAAGTGAGCAGGCTCACAAGAGAGCAGTTGCACTGGGAGGTAGTGGTTTTAGATCTTTTGTAGTTTTACTAATTGAGAGAAGGAATATTCAGGGTCAAGGGGTTGGCTTTTACTAAGAATTTGGGTAGTAACTTCTAGAATTGGGTTCGCTCCCATTTTCATATTTCCTATGGCTGTCTCAGAACTGTTATGGTGATTTCAAGGGCAGAGAAATTTTAAAACCACAATGTAAATGATACCGTGATTAGCCAAAGTTCATGTAAGGTAACAGAGATAGGAGACAAGCCAGCTGAAGCCAGTTCTTGCCTGTGGTTATCAGCCCCTTTTGTTTAAGGTTGTTTACTTTAACACCTGCACTGATCTTTAAGCCCCTGCATCCAATCTCAGCCCTGTCTCCTAGTCTCCTACTCTGACATTTACCCCTTAAGAGCTTTGGGCCCTCGTAATCTTACAAAGGAGGATGATGTCCATCTTCTGAAGCTGTTTCCTGCTGATAAGCGGAGTGGACCCTGCCTGTGGGTACCAGAGTCTCTTACATCTTGTTCTCTGTCTATTAATGGGACTGGTGTCAGGGCATGGGCTTTAAGGCACCTCACTGTGGTGGGAGGGACCTTCAGGGCCCTCAGGGTGGTCAGGTGGCTGCTAGTAGAAGGAATAAGCTGCCTGCTCAAGGGGATTTTGCTAGTCTCTTTCTTCTTCTCTCTGAAGAGGGATGGAGTGGAGCCCTTGGAGTGTCATGACAACCTGAAAGACAAGAGATTTTAAAAGTTTAATAATGCAAGGAGGGGAAGGGAGAGCAAGAATCATGATACTAATGGGGACTATGAAGGGTCCTAGCCAGGACCACAGCATTTGTCTAGAAGTAGGCCACCGGGAGGATAGTTTGTTCCATATGTCAGAAGCTGTGTCTGACTTTCCCTTTTGATTGTACTTGAGCAGCCATTCAGCCGCCTTATAAACTTCCTATAAATTTGTAGAGACGTGGCCAGTGGTATTAATCCAAGTGCAACAGGAAGAGTTGCAAACCCCTCCTTCGGTGGCCAGCACATAATCTCATCCTCTTCGGTTTTCTCCAACTAAATCTGCAAGTGAATTGAAGGAGATTGTCAGCTGGTTTATTGCATTTCCATGATTGTTAATGGTGGTTTCTAAGGTGGAGGTGATGTTGCTGAGGACGTTCTCAGGGTAGATAAAACCACTCCAAGGGGCAAGTAGATGGATTGTTCCTACTACTCCAGCCACTATTAGGCCAATGGCTCTCTTAGTCCAGGCAATATTCGGTCTAGAATAAACTTGGATTTTGCCTGGTGTTAGGTATCCTGGAGTGCATTCCCTGGTATGCCAGGTATTTTTTAGGCAGGGGTAGGCAAGGCCTTTCCCCGTGCTAGGCCCTGGGGGATGCCCACTGATGAATGTTTTATTTCTAGGGGCACATTGCCAAACTGGCTGGCTCTTCTTAAGTGTATGTATTTGTTGGGCCTGTAGAGGATGTGAATTACTGGCATTAGAGGGGAACGTGAGATTCCAACTTATAAGATGGTTCCAGTCTCCTTGATTCCAAAGGTCTGGCTTGAACAAAACTTCAGCCGCCTTAGGCCGACTTAAGGTGGGAATGTGACCAGTGTAAGCTTGGCAATTAGGGGAAGTAGTAGTATATAGCTGGCACCAAACTATGGCATTTTGACTATAATTGTAATGGCAGGAGGAATTTCCATTGTGGGAAGATGTTTGGCCTTTTCCCAAGAGCAGGACCTTTGATAGCCATTCTTTTTCTCTAAAGGGGGTTTTAGCACAGGGTTTACATCACTTGGGTTAGGGGTTAGGAGTTCCACAGTCCAGGGTAAGAACATGGTAGGTGTTGGTTAAAGGAAGGCCAACTAGGATTGGAAATGCTGGGAGTAAGGAGTACTTCAGTGGGAGTGACAGGGAGGGGAGGGGGCACCACATAGATCATAGGGAGAAATTAGCCCTTTTGATGGTCAAGCCAGTGTGCCAGGAGGCAAAGTATGTGGCTTTTGTTGACAGACCCAGTAGTTGGTAAGGTTTGCCCCAGAGGCCAAGGCTTGAGAAGTTTGAATATATATATTTTGTTCCCATTTTCTTGGTTAAACTCCAATGGGAATCTAGCCATAAAAAAAAGAGCATATTTAGATTTGGTTACTTGAACTGAGAGAGAGGTTAGAAGTAATGGGACCATTAGAATTTATCCATAGCAAGAATTATAGGTGGGTGGGAAGATGCACTAAACAAATAAGACATGTAAAGGGACAAAAGTAAAGCTGACCAAAAAATAGCTTGACAAATCAAACAAAAAAAGGCAAATCTACTCATCTGAGCGATGGCTTGGTGGTTGTCTTTTGAAAAGATATTTGAGGTCCTTAATGGGTTTGCAGGAATAGGAGCCTTGACCAGCATCTGGGATGTCTTCTTCTGGCAAAGACTAAGAAACAGGCTTGACTCTAGACAAGTGCACCCAACACTGTATTCCCTCCAACTTAATTGCCATGGTGGTACTCATTAAAAATTGGAAGGGGACTTTCCATTTTGGGGACAACTGGTCTGTCGGGGACCTCTCCTTCCAGGATTTGAGTAGAACCCGGTCTCCTGGTGCAACAGGGGTGGGAGGTTTTATAGCATCAGCTTGAGGCAAATGGTAATTTCCATATTCCTGGAGGGCTTGTTGAACTTAGCTCAGATTAATTATGTAAAAGTTTACAGAGTTAAGATCAGGATCTATTAATAAGTCAGATGTTAAGAATGGCTTTCCACATAGCATTTCAAACGGGCTAAGTTTTAAAGGTCCTTTGGGTGCTGTGTGAATGCAGACTAAGGCAGTGGGTAGCAAGCGGAACCAAGACTCAGAGGTTTCCTGGCATAACTTGCCTAGTATCCTTTCTAAGCCCTGGTTGGCCTGTTCTACTTTTCCAGGAGACTGGGGTCTCCAGGGGGAGTGAAGCCTATATGTGATTCCTAGTGCAGAGGCTAGTTGTTGAGTAATTTTGCTAGTAAAGGAAGGTCCATTATCACTTTGAAGTGATTTAGGTGAGCCAAAGCTAGGAATAATTTCTTTTAGTAGCTATTTAGAAACTTCAGTGGCCTTTTCAGATCTGGTAGGAAAGGCTTCTACTCATCGAGTGAAGGCATCTACAAAAACTAGCAGGTGTTGATATCCCTGGCACTGAGGAACCTGTGTGAAAGCAATTTGCCAGTCCTCTCCTGGGTGGGTTCCCTGATGTTGGACTGTTTCCAACAAGGGAGGTGGTTTTATATCTCCAGTAGGGTTATTTAGGGCATAGAGTAAGCAAGGCTTGCTTATGTTTTTAATGGTGGTAGTAATTTTGTCACCTATAAATAAGTGACAGGTCATAGAGATCGTAGGATCTCTCCCCATGTGAGTGGAGTCATGCAGGGCCTTGAGAATAGCCCATTTTTGGCTCCTGGGAAGTAAAATTTTTCCTTCCAGAGAGACTCATCATCTTTCTGTTGCTAATTGGAACCACCTTGACTTAGCTTCCTCATTTTCAGAGGGTAACAGTTTGAGGTCATAATACATACTGCCTGGGCATCTCTAGGAGGGCCGCCCATTTGCCTGTCTGGTCTGCTATTCTATTGCCCTTAACTTGGGCAAATTTACCCTTCTGATGGCCTCTACAGTATACTACACCTGCCTTGGCTGGTTCCAGGACAGCCTGTGATAATTGAAGGATTTCAAAATGATATTTAATGGGGGAATTGCTTTTTGTTAGTAATTCCCAGTCTTTCTGAATAGCAGCATGGACGTGGAGTATGAGGAAGGCGCATTTGGAGTCTGTGTAGATGTTAATTCTCTTTTTCTCTCCTAACTCGAAGGCTCTTAGGAGAGCAATCAGCTCGGCCTTTTGGGCAGAAGTGTTGGGGTGTAGAAGTCCCATTTCTACAACACCATTAAGGCTGACTATAGCATATCCTGCCTTCCAGATGCTGTCCGGCATGAAGCTACTGCCATCTGTATACTATTCTTCATCCGAGTTGTCCAAGGGGGTATCTTTTAAGTTTGTTCTGCTAGAGTATACTTGTTTTATAGTTTCTGTACAGGAATGTGTTAAGTAGATGAGGTGTCCCGTTGGGCATCAGGGTGGCTGGATTTAAAGTTTGGCAACCTTAAGACTGATTTCTGGGGACAGTCCAGCAGGAGGGCCTGGTATCTGGTAAGGGATCCTCCTGCCAATGGTGACCTTTTATTTCTAAGACCCCTTGCATCTGGTGGGGAGTTCTGACCTCTAATGACATCCCCAAGGTCAACTTAATGGCCTCTTTAACCAATAGAGCCACGGCTGCTACTGCTTTCAAGAATCCAGGCCATCCCATGGCCACTGAGTCCAACTGCTTAGAGAAGTAGGCTACGGGTCGAAGGTCCTGCCCCAGAGGTTGGATGAGCACACCCAGAGCGATCCCCTGTCTTTCTATGGTAAAGAGAATGAAAAGCTTATTCAGGTCAGGGATGCCCAAGGCTGGGGCAGGTGCTAGAGACCTTTAATGTCTTGGAAGGCCTTTTGTTGTCCTGCCCCCAATTTAAGGGCTCAGTGTCAGGTCTTTTGAAGCTTTATATAGGGGTTTTGCTATGACACTGAAGCTGGGAATCTAAATTCTGTAAAATCCAGCCATTCCCAAAAATGTCCTAAGTTGTTTTCGGGTTTGTGGAGGGCCAAGTTGTGAAATGGCCTCTTTTCTTTTTGTGGACAGGGAATGTTGCCTTGGGGTTAAAATTTATCCCAAGTACTCAACCTATTATAAGGATATTTGGACTTTTGCTTTAGAGACCCTATATCCTCTGTGGCCCAAAAAGTTAAGAACGTGGACAGTATTTTCATTACACGATTCCTTGGTGGGTCTACAGACAATAATATAATCTAAATATTAAAGAATAACCATTATAAAGGGACAGCTCTCATAATTCTTTAGCCAGGGCATTTCCAAAGAGGTGAGGACTATCTCTAAGTCCCTGGGGGAGAAGTGTCCAGGTTTACTGTTATGAGAATCACTATCTGAATCAGTCCACTCAAAAGCAAACAAAAATTGGGAGTCTGGATGTAGAAGGATGCAAAAGAGGGCATCTTGCAGGTCCAGAATGGTAAACCAATTAGATTCTCCTGGAACTTGAACTAAAATAGAATATAGATTTGGACCTACAGGATGGATGGGTAGAACAGCCTCATTAATGATCCTTATGTCTTGGACTAGGTGGTCCTCCCCATTAGGTTTTAAGACAGATAAGATGTGAGTATTGCAGGGGTCTGCCAGGGTATTAACAACCCATGGCTTAAAAATTTTTGTATCTAGTGCTTAAGTCCCCTTTGTACCTCTTTCTTTAGAGGATACTGTTTTTTTCTGAGGATAGGATGAGGGATTTTTCAAGGTAACTTTGACTGGAATTGCCCTGTAAGCCTTTCCTAGAATCCCTTTATCCCAGACTTGGGGATCTACTTGGTCCAGGATCTCCTGGGGGATAGTGGGACTGGAGTTAGGTTTGGTATGGCTTAAAGAAGCCAAGAAAAGGAGGCTCTGGGAGGCTCAGGGAAGCCCCCAAAGCCAAAAGCAAGTCTCTGCCTAATAAAGGAGTAGGGCATTCAGGCATAATCAAGAACTTGTGGGTAATTAGATGATTTCACCATTGGCAAGAAAGGGGAGAGGTAAAGACCCTATATTCAGGGACTCCATCAACCCTAACAACTGGTCATTTTTCTGGGGAGACAGGCCCAGTGTGAGAAGGCAAGACACAATAAGTAGCTCTCACGTCTATCAAAAAGGTTACAGGCTTACCTGCCACGTTAAGAGTCACCTGCGGTTCCTCCTCTGTGATAGCAATGGTCTTGTTGGAGGCCACTAGGATCCTTGGGCCCCATCAATTGGCCACAGCCATCAGTGGGGAAGGGGATGGCCCCTGCTGTCTTTGTTCCAGGGGAAGTCTCTCTTCCAATGCCCCTTCTTACATAGGGACATGGCTCGGCAGGAGGAGGATTAGGGTTGGGGCACATAGGGTTGGGGCATTCCTTGCTTCAGTGGCCCTTCTTGCCACAGTGGAAACATCCCTCATCGGATGATGGTCTTCTCAGGGTGGTTAGGGTGGCCCTGAGGGGGCTGGGCCTGCCTATGATGGCCACCCAAAGGTTGGCTTGCCTCCAGTCTCACCTCTAATCCCGCTGTTCCTGCCTCTCCTGCTCTGTCTTATCTTGGCTGTTGAATACAATGAAAGCGACGTCTAGGAGAGGGTTGTGGGGAGTCTGGGGTCCCAAGGCCAATTTTTGGAGTTTTTTCCTAATATCTGGGGCTGACCAACTGATGAAATGAGTCCCCAGTACTGCCCGCTTCTCAGGGGTTGCAGGGTCTACATTAGTATATTTGCAGATGGCATCAAGCAGTAGAGCTTCAGAAAGGGCTAGGTTTTCATCAGGTCTCTGTGTCTCCTCTCTAACCTTATCATAGTTCACAGGCTGAATGATACACCTTTTCATTCCCTCTATGAGGCACATGACCATGTGGTCTCTGAGTCTCACTCCCTGCCAGCCCCATTGGTAGTTCCAGTTGGGATCCTGAAGGGGCACAGCTGTCATTCCCACAGGGTATTGGGGAGGTTGGGCAGCATTTAAGGGGTCAGCAAAAGCTTGCTCCCGGTCCCAGTGTTGCTCTCTTCTGGGGTGCAACAGTGAGAGAGAATCACGTTAAGCTCTCTCCATGTGTAATCAAAGGAAAGAGTTAGGCTCTGGAACTCCTCAGTAAACTTTCCTGGGTCCTCAGAGAAAGGCTTGTCTGGCACTATTTAAGGTCCAACCTAGAAAAAGGAACATGTATTCTGATGGTGGCCCCTGGACCCGTGGCTACCTCCTGTAAAGGACACAGGACTTCAGGGCCCGGTTTAGGGCTGGGTATTTGAGGGTATATCGATGGGTAGGGTGGGGGGTCAGGGGCAGAGGCTGGAATTGCCTCAGGGGGTCCCGGTCCCTGCTTTGGAGGCTCCAAGGGGCTTCAGAGTTTTCTGAACTGGAGTCAAAAGAAGGCAAGAGGTTTTAGGTCAAGGGACCTAGGAACCCAGTTTTACATGGCAATGTGCTAAGGTACAAGCTCCTCATGCCTCTGGGTTTTCCTGTAAGGCCATAAATGCCTGAACATAAGGAATTTTGGACCATTTCTTCTATCATTTGCAAAAGAGGTCTAATTGGAGGATAGTATTTTAGTTTAGACTCCTGTTGACTTGCCAGACCTCCCTGTCACCCAGCTTATATTGTGGCCAGGCAGTGTTACAGAGGAATATGAGTTTTTTTCTTTTTATGCTATTTAATTTAAAGGAGGCCCAATTTTAGAGAATACAGCTGAGAGGGGAATCCTTCAGGATGGAGGGGGTATTGCCCATTTCTCTGGCTCTCTGGACAAGACCTGAAAGAAAGGAAGGAAAAGGAAGGGGTCATGATGGAGTCTCCTGGGGTAACAGTAGAGCCCCTGGGGACTCACAGGTGAGGGGGAGGCTATGGGCATCCCTGTCCTCTTCTCTGCCTGTTACCTGTTGCAACAGTGTTCATGGTCAGCCGTGTGACCCTGCCAAGTCTGGGCATCCCTGGACTCTTATCCTCACCCAGCAAGGAGGACCTCCTTGCCCCAGTGGTTGCAGCCCTGGAGGAGGCCCCATCCACGATCTCAAGGGCTGGGGTGAGGAATTGTCCAGGGGCTTGAAGTATGAGCCATGTCCAATTATTAGTGGTTCTGTGCTGGGGTGTACTGCTCTAGAACTGGCATCTCTCAGGTTCCAAGGCCTCTGATAATGCCAGCATGCTCTCTCCCGGATGTCATGGAGCACTTCTAGCCCCAAGAAGGTGGTTAAAGGGTTTGGAGCTTTCTGAGTCTGGAAGGCTCCTCTTCTATTCTCTCTGTAACATTTGATGTTTTAAAGTTTTCTTCCTGTCCAGATGGAGCTGACCTCCGTATGAGTCCTTTTATCCCAAAGTACCTCTACTTTGTGGCATTCAATCAACTGTCTGATCAAACAAGACCATAGTCCAAGTTCCCTTTCCCTCAGGTCATCCTGTCTACCCCTATAATCCTTCCATAAAAACCTAATACGAACATAGCAAATGGGGGAGATTGGCTAGTATAATACTGTAGGGCATCCCCACCTTGCAAGGTGGCATATTAAATCACAAGTGTCTTGCCCCCAAATATGGGGAAGCAGTACAGAGAAGTAAGAATGAAGTCTAGCAACAAAAACTAGGCATGGAATTGCCATGGCTTATAAAATGAGTATTTGGGCTCCTGCATGGCACAGGGAAGTCCCCAGCCATCTCCCTAGGCTGGTGTCACCCAGGGTCTGGCAACCACTTGAATCTGCATGCCCTGAGAGTGACACTTTGCCAACCTGGTCAGGGGGAGCCACGGTCAGCCACATGGAGTGAGGTTATGCACCTGTAACTCACTGAGAAACTGCGACAGCGTTCTCAAGGATGTGCTTACCCCAAGTGTGATATGACAATCAAGTCAAGGCTTACGCCACAAAGATGTCTCCTGGCTGGCTCGCCACAAAGATGTTACCAGCTTCTGAGTGGAGGTTTTTCCAAGTTCTTGGTGACAGTCAGGAAAAGAATTTCAGGGTGCATCACATAAGTCAAGCAAGCAGCAGCTTTTATCAAAAGTGAAAGTACAGTCTCAGGAAAGAGAGTGGGCAAGGGGGGGAGAGAGCAGCTGTACCAGGAGGAAGTGGTTTTAGATATTTTTTAGCTTTACTAATTGAGAGGAGGAATATTCAAGGTCAAGGGGTTGGCTTTTACTAAGAATTTGGGTAGTAATTTCTAGAATTAAGTTCCCTCCCATTTTCATATTTTATATGGCTGTCTTGGAACTGTTATGGTCTTTCAAGGACAGAGAAATGTTAAATTCACAATGTAAATTATATTGTAATTAGGCGAAGTTCGTGTAAGGTGACAGAGATAGCTGACAAGCAGGTTGAAACCGGTTCTTGCCTGCAGTTGTCAGCCCTTTTGTTTAAGATTGTTTACTTTAACACCTGCTGCAATCTTCAAGCTCCTATATCTGGTCTCAGCCCTGTTTCCTAGTGTCATACTCTAATACCACCACAATATTAACAGAAGAAAAGGCAAAGTCAGCTTCTAGATATAAGATGGCCAGCATACTTGTGGAGGTACTTTATCCAGCCTTCCAGAACCGCAAAGAAGTGTGGCAGACCCCTACTTAGGTACTCATACGCCTGCGTGTGTTCTTGCAGAACTCATCGTCTTTCCTCCTCAAACTATGTGAAGTTTCTCCCTAAATAATTGGCTAGATGTGGGGCCAAGGCCAAATTCTTTTATTATTATTTTTCTTTCTTTTTCATGAAGTCTATCAAGTTCCTTTTTCTCCGTTCCTACTTCTACCATTTGGGTTCAGGATTTATTACTTCAAGTCTCAGTTGATGTAATATTATAATTGGTTTTCCTGCCTATGATTTCTCATTGCAAAAAATGCCAGCCAGTTCTTGGCCTGGATTTCAAGACCTACTCCGTCATGCCTTGGTACCTCTGTAGAACATCCCGTCTTGTCTCTTGTCTTCAGCTACATTGGCCTTTTCACTTTTCCCAGGGCAGAGGTAGATTCTTGCTCACATCAAGCTCTTGGCCTAATGTGCCCCTTTCTGCCTTTGTGCCTGCCCACATGCTACCCTCCCTTGAAGAAGGCTCAAATCCTATACCTGCCCCAAACATCAGTGACCAGCTCTTTTCCTGAGCAAAGGAAAATTCACTGGAATGATTCTTTTGGCATGTTTTATAGGCTAGTGTTACCAGTAGTTACGCATTTAAATTTATGTCCTTTCTGACTATGTATAGTTCCCACGGACATGAACACCTTTTAACATCTCTTTGTTTCCTAATCGCCTGGCATAGATGCTGGGAATAGGGTCAAATATGAGCGAGGGTGATTTAGGGTGGCTGATCACAGGTTTTAGTAATATCCTCTGTGTACATATGTTCTTTTTGTAATTTGTATGGTTTTTATTTAAAATATGGGGCCAATATCAGCAATAAAAGGCTGCTAAGATAAATTGTTAAATTGAGAAGTATGGTTATAGCTTATATTTATATATAAATGAACTTCATTTTCCAGGAATTGCTAGTGATCACTGTTTTCCTTAAGACTTTATTGAAGCAGAAGTTCATTTTGCAACAGATCTTTTCCTGAACAGTCTTTGTTTTCAAGCAAGATAAATTGGGCCAAATGGATTTGACCCAGGTAATTAGCTCTCCATTTTTTGATGATTCTGATGAGAATTTCTTCCCCATCATTTCATAAAGTGTGGCTGATTATATTGCCTCTAGTGGTTGGCTGGCATTAGCTAGATGCAAAGAGAGATGCTAACTAAGGCATTTTTAAAGAGAGTTTTTCTTTATTGGAATCACTCAGGCACAGATTAAGGTTTGAACTCTAAACTGAACTTCTCTCTCCTCTCCAGAGGAGGTCTCCCTGGATCAAGTTTGGAAGAATTTGCAAAGGAGCAATGAGAAGAGTTGCTATAACTATTATTTTAAATCATGTCTATTGGATGGATAAAGAGAGTTAAACATTTTCTAGGATTATAAAGTCAGCATGGGATGAATCCTATTTAAAGAATCACTTCTGGCTCATGACCAATGATGTTGGAGAAGCTTGTTCTGATTTTTATTAAAATTTTTTTTCTCACTGTAAAAAAAAGGGTGTGGAGGGGGACTTTATTGAAAGCTTTAAAAAATTAGCAAGAATTCTGACATCTATAAAGAATTCCTGCTATTATTTTTGCCTATTTCTTTCTAGGCCTTTTGCATCTGAATAGATCTTTTTATATAATTGCATATATAGTAACATGGAATGTATAGCATGCTTTTTTCCATAAATATTATAAGCATTTTTATGTGATACATATAACTTTTTGTGTATGTAATAGAAACTCATTGAAGGGAGATATAGGTAATTCATGGCTTTTGAAATCTATCATCAGATTATTTGACAGAAATTTTTTAAATGTACAAGATTACATTATGATCACATGTAGAGTTTGCTTTGTTCTAGATAGAGTATTTTATCTTGTCCAATAGATAAACCACTTGTTCTATGTATGAAACAATGTGCTGGATCCTTTGGTGTTTGGAAGATTGTCTTAAAATGTCGGAAAAAGAGATAG
The DNA here is from genome assembly GCA_023783475.1 of Daubentonia madagascariensis. Lineage (NCBI taxonomy): Eukaryota > Metazoa > Chordata > Mammalia > Primates > Daubentoniidae > Daubentonia > Daubentonia madagascariensis. Next base: position 30,806,134 of record JAKFHU010001684.1, read on the forward strand.
ACTCTTAGAAAAATCAGGTTGAAGAATGTTATATACTTTTTAAAAAGTTTTATTTTGTTTTTAATTGACATATAATACTTGTACCTACTTATAGGATAGAGTGCGATGTTGTGATATATGTACACATTGTATAAAGATCAAATCAGGGTAATTAGCATATCCATCACCTCAAACACTTGTCCTTTCTCTGTGGTGAGAACATTCAAAATCCTCTCTTCTAGCTATTTTGAAATATACAACACATTATTGTTAGCTACAATCACCCTGCTATGCAATAGAACAGCAGAACTTATCCCTCCTATCTAAGTGTAACTTTGTACCTATTGACCAACCGCTTTCTGTTCTCCTCCCCCATACCTTCCCCGACCTTTGGTAATCGCTATTCTGTTCTGTATTTCTATGAGATCAACTTTTTTAGATTCCACATCTAAGTGAGATTGTGTGATATTTGTCATTCTGTGCCTGGCTTATTTCACTTACCAGGACACTTAATGTCTTCTAGGTTCCTCCATGTTGTCACAAATAACAGATTTCCTTCCTTTTTATGGCTGAATAGTATTCCATTGTGTATATATACCTCATTTTTTTATCCATTCACCCATTGAGGAACACTCAGGTTGATACTCTATCTTGACTATTAAAATTCAGTTGTTTTCAGTGTGTCCAGAGTAGTGCCACCATCACCACAATTTTAGAACATTTTCATCACCCCAGAAAGAAACCTTGTACCCTCAAGCAGTCACTCTCCATTGTCCCCTAACTCCTGGCCATTGGCAACCAGTAATCTACTATCTATCTCTATGGATTTACTTATTCTGGACATTTCATATGAATGGAATCATATAATATGTGGTCTTTTGTGATCAGCTTCTTTCTCTTAGCATAACTTTTTAAAGTTCACCCACGTTGTACCATGCATCAGTACTTAATTCCTTTTTGTTGTTGAATAATATTCCATTGTATAGATATGCAATATTTTATTTATCCTTTCATCAGTTAATGGATATTTGGGTTGTTTGCACTTCTTGGCTATTATGAATAATGATGCTATAGACATTTGTTTACAAGTTTTTGAGTGGATATATGTTTTCAATTCTCTTGACTATGGACCTAGGAGTAGAATTAGGTCATATGATAACTCAGTGTGTAACCTTCTGAGGAACTGACAGACTGTTTACAAAGGGATTGCACCATTTTATATTCTCACCAGCAGTGTGTGAGGGTTCTGATTTCTCCACATCTTTGCCAACACTTATGATGTCTTCTTGATTCTAGCCAGCCCTAGGGGGTGTGAAATGATGTGTCATTGTGGTTTTGATTTACATTTCCCTGATGGTTAATGATGTTGTATAGCTTTTCATGTGCTTATTGGCTATTTCTATGTCTTCTTGGAGAACTATTTATTCACACCTTTTGCTCATTTTTTAATTGGACTGTCTTTTATTATTGAGGTAAAAAATTTTATATAATTTTAGTGGGTTCACACAAAATATTAGAAGGGGGTTTTCATATAGGGCTACCAAAATCAATGTGAGATCTATATTCTCATGTCTGTTAAAATATATATAAAATGATGATTGGAGGATCAACACATCATCTAGGGAAACATATCAGGATGCTGGGGAAAGGGTACATATGTAATTTGTAAAAGCATAGTCTAAAATTAGCCCAGTTTTAATTTGTCTTTAGTCATGGTATTTATTTGGAGATTTCCAATAACAGGAGATTTTTATGTTTAACCAGAAGCATTTATTGCTTTGGGACATTTCTGAAGGCAGAGGTTTTTAAACTGTGTTCTGGGAAGTCTCTCAAAGATTGGGGATAGAGAGGATGTCAGGCAGGGGACTGACTGTATCAAGGTCAACCAGAGAAGGTTTAATTTTTTTTCTGAGAGAAAGGGTCTTGCTCTGTCACGCAGGCTGGAGTGTAGTGGCATGATCACAGCTCAGTGCAGCCTTAGACTCCTGGGCTCAAGCAATCCTCCTGCCTCAGCCTCCCAAAGTGGTGGGATCACAGGTGTAAGCCATGGTACCTGGCCGAGAAAGCTTAATTTTATCTGTTTTATTTGCTTCCCTTCAGGGTATGATTTTCTTTGAAAAAGGATTCCACAGCAATAAAACACTGAAAACCAAACCTCACTTTTATATACCAAGCATATTTTTCTTAAATATTTACTCAGCCCCCCTAATTGTTTTCATTATCATAAATAGTTAATGGAGACATTTCTCCACAAGTGTTTGTAGGGTATGTATAACATGGGAGAAAAGTTCTATCCTTTCTTTCCTATAATGTCCGATATGGGTAAGATGCCTTCTGGGTAAGGTGTGGGATTTGAGTTCATTTTCCAACAATGGAGATGTGCTTCCCAAGACTGACTTGGTTAGCAAGAATAAAGGGCAGTGCCTGGCTTGCAATAGGCTTTCAATAAATACTTGTTAAGTGAATGAATAGAAGAGCCAGAGAACTGTCTCAGTTCTTCACTTGCTTAAGGGGCAGAGGTATAGCCAAAGGGAATCTTTCATTTTAGCATTTTAGTTTTGTGTGAAATCCCAATATCCCAGACTTCATCAAGCTGTGAGATTACACTTTCTGTTAATGCCCCAATCATAATGATTTGGGCCTTTTACACCACCTAATCACATGCAGCCCAGTCATTTAACTGGAATCTCATTTCTAGGTATCTCTCCACTTAATTGTCTGCCTGAACATGTATTGAAAGGGATAGAATATTTACCTCTTCTCAGTGAGAGTCCTTTAAGTAGGTTTCCCTTGCTGAGGAAAGAGGCTCAAATCCAATCTCTGGGGGAGCAGAGCGAGGAAGGTGCCTTTCACCTTCTTCCTATCCAAGGATTAACTCTTTTCAGGGTGATTGATAAGTGGAATGTCCATTTCCTTTACAGAAGTGGTTCTCAAAGAGGTAATTCTCCACCCAACCCACTCCCCACCCCATCCCTACATTGGCAATATCTACAGTTGTGATAACTGGGAGGGGGAGTGGGTTTGCTTCTGGCATCTAGTGAGTAGACGCCAAGGATGTTGCTAAACCTCCTACAGTCCAGTGTATAGACAGTCCCCAACAACAAAGAATTGTCTGACCCAAACGTCAATTATGCCAAGGTTGAGAAAGCCTGCATCAGAGCAAGTCCCACGTCCTCCTCCAAGGGCACAATATTGCCTTTTGGTTCCCAGAAGACATAAGTACGTTTGTTCATGCATTATTCATTTGTAGGGCTTCAACACCATAGTCTAGACTGAACTTTGGAAATCCCAGTTCAATACCATTTAGTATTACTCTACCTGCATAAGATGAAGGTAGACTTTCACATCCTTTTTGTCATCTTGAGGCATCTACTCCTCTCCTGTGTATATATGCTTGTATTTGGACATAAGTCTCTCAAGAACCACCAAGAGTACAGTCTAAATCTGTATTTTAAAATAAAATTCTCCCTATGATGAAAATATTATTTTATTACATTATTATCCAAAAGTCTTTAGCTCACTGAGACCAAATTGTCTAGAATTTTGCCTTTTCCAAATAAAAGCCCTTAGTCAACTTTGAAAGTGCCAAGAACTATGGTAGTGCTTTCCCCAGAACAGAGAAATATTTGTCCCAATGATGAATGCATGTCTCAAGCTCATGCAACATAAGGAATCTCCTTAATTTTGGAATTAATTTCCACAAAGTTTCAAAGTCTTCTTTACCAAGTCACTTGAACTTTCCCTTCCCCCGTTTGTTTTAGCAAGTAAAAACTTTTCCAGGCACGTGGCTTAGGATGGGGACGGAAGATGATCTATGCTGGACCGCAAGGTTATGGCCTTTAGAATATTGAACTACATCATATGGAAAGCTGGGTTACAGGTTTTGACTTCAGAAATAAGATTTCTGTAACTATGGTCTTCTGTCTCCATATCACATTACATTGAAGGGATTGATAGAAATGATAACCGAGAAATCAAAGGCAGGACCGTATTCTAGTCAACTATAAATGTTGATTTGTTCTTCAGATCATCTATTTATAAGATTTTTTCTATAGCTTGATGTGTCAGGGTTTAATTATGAATTGATAATGGATGAGCATAAATATGTCTATATAAATAGGTCCTGGACAGGAGACAATAGACGGTTTGACAGTATTCATCAAATAGCTGTATAATTGCTTACCAAATGCATGAAACTAATTTGGAAACCTATCAATCGAGTCTTCTAGATTCCAGCAAAGGAAAAATTATTATTGACTTTCTCCAATGCAAGAAGATTGGACTAGACAATTTTGACCAGTCTTTTTTGTTGTAAAATCTGTGATTTTGTGATTTATTATTAACATCTCTACCAGTCAAAACTCACAACAGATGGCTTCAGGAGTTTTAAATGAGGTCAGATGTGGAACCGGGAAGATAGTCATTGTTATTCCCAGTACTACCAACTCCCAAATCATGATTTGGAAGTGAAACTCTATTTCCACCTAAATTATTTATATGACACAAATAATTTGAAAGAAAAAAAAATAGAACAAGAATGGGTGATCTGATGGATAGAGGATTTGGAGCGTGTCTCTCTCTTTTTTTTTTTTACTTATATGGGTTTTTACATATTAATTTCTTTAAGAAATTATTTACATGAATACTTTTACTAATCAATATTTAATTAATGACATTTACTGCTTAAACTATACTTAGGGGCGCAGAGCTCTAAACATTTAATCAGAAGGATAGGCTTGATTTCTGGCTCTTTCTTATTAGCTAGCTGACTTTTTCAATTAAGTGGAGCACGTTGAGTTTCTCTTTCCTTATCTTTAAAATATAAATTACTGTATCTATCACTGAGCTACCTTGTTCTTCAGTTATTCATTCAGTAGGCATTTATCAGCAGTCTGTTCTATTCTAAGCACCACAGAAGACCCAAAGATCAGTAATAGCCCAGAGGCACTTTTTATATATGTGCATCACTATTCCAGATAATCTTCCGTGTGTCCCTGATTGGGCACTTTCTTTCCGATGCCTAGTTTTGCTCAGTGAATACCAAATTGGGTGCAAAAGGCAGTTCACTGGGTGCAGGAAGAAAATACTAGAACTTCTATTCTGATTTACTTTTTGTCCTTTTTTCCAGGATAACTTTATTTTGATAGTTTCGAACTTACAGAAAAGTTGCAAAAATGGTATAAAGAACCCCCATATTTCCTTAGTGGATTCATCAGTATTAAAACTTTCCCCAGTTGTGCCTTATTTTTCCCCCCCAAACATTACTGGGATTTTCTTTCTTTCTCACCTATACACACACACCCACACACAGTGTGTATTTGTGTATATATGTGTATAAATATATGTATGTATTTATATGTATATGTACATAAATATGTGTGTATAAATATATATATGTATGAATATGTATAAATGCATATGTACATACATACACCATCATCCTTCATTGCCCTAAATACTTCAGTGAGTATTTTCTAAGAATAAGGACATTCTCTCATTTAACCATGATACAATAACTAAAATCAAGAAATTTATCACTGATATAATAGTATTGACTATTTAATTCATAGTCCATATTCAAATTGCATCAGTTTTTCAATAATGTTCTTCAAAGCTATTTTTTTCCCAGTCCAGAGTCACAGATTGCATTTGGTTGTCATTTCTCTTTGGGTTCTTTAAATATGGGATAGTTCTTAACAGTTAACATTTTTGAAGATACAGGCTAGCAATTTTGTAGAATTTTCCTCAATTTGATGTTCTCTGGCATTTCTCATGATTAAATTTAGATTATGCATTTTTGGCAGGAATACCACAAAAATGATATTATGTCTCTCACAGTGCATGTTGTATCTATTCATCTCATTACTACTGATGTCAAATTTGGTCACTTTCTTCCAGGTTTCTCCACACTTTTCCCCTTTGCAATTAAGAAATTTGTGGGAATACGTTTTGAGATTATGTAGATATCTTGTTCCTCATTAGCCTTGCATCCAATCTTATCCTGTTACATATCTCTATTTGGGTATGCTTTGTAATGTATGTATCAGTGCATATATAATTTACAAATGAATATACAGACATGTAGAAATAGTTTGGGCTTGTGTTCAAAGTTTTTTTGTTTTTGTTTTTTTTAAACTAATAGTATTATATGATAAAAAAATGTTTGGAAACCTAACTGAATGAGATGGTCGGGCTATTTTCTTGTTCTGGATTATTGGAACACAACAGGTTGTATTTTTGATCAGGAAACTCCCCCTTGCTGCCAGTGGCCATGGGCTTATTTCCAGTATAAACTTGAATATAACTCCTTTTCAGGAATACATACTTTACTTTCTTCTTATCATATTATGTAGCATCAGATCTGTATCTGATCAGTGGAAGAAGGAAGAACAGAGGCTTTTAGAAATGTGGCCAATAGTAGTAATGAATGAACATAAGGAAGATAATATTTGCCCTTATTACTAAGGCAAGATTGTTGCTATTTTAGAACAGGGGTTCTAAACTGTTCCCTGAGAACACACCTACAGAGGCTCAGGGGCTTTGCAGGATGAGAGGTGGCCAAGAAGTGAGGGCTTGAGACTAAGACTGGCAGCAGTGTGTCCCAAGCTTTGGTCAATTGGGTACAACTTCCATGAATTACGCCCTATCTGCACTGTCATTTACTCAATACTTTTCTTTAAATCAGATTTGCATAGATTTTTTTTAAAAATTAGCCTACTCTTAGGGCATGTGATATTTGAAATTACGAGTTTGATATGTTGGTTTATACTTAAAAATATATATTAAATACATTTTAAGTCTTAAAACTTTGCCTGGGTACAATCTACAATCATCTAATGTTAACATCAGCAGTACAAAGCCTTCGCTTTAGGAAGGCCATCTAGGAAACTATGTATTTGAAGAACGTTTACCAACTGTTCTACTCCTCCTACAGAGGAGGAAGAAATGTGAGCCAAAGGAGAATTTAATTAGATCAGTCTAGGTTAGGATTAACCAACCCTGTAAAGGGAGCAGACCTGCTATCTGCTGGGTTGTCATGTTTATTAAATCTAAACACGGACTGCAGATCTTTAGCTCCTTATAATGTGTATTTACATCAATCGATGAATTATTTACAAATATTTACTGAGAACTGAATTTGCTTAAGACATTGTCACTGCAAATTTCTTCCTGTACCCTCAGCCTGCTTCCTCAATTTTAGTCAGGCCAGCACCAAATGGAGACACACTGTTTTGTGAATTAGGGCTCAAATATATGTGTAAGGACTAGGGAAAGACATGGGAAATAATATCTGCAAGGATAGAGTTGGCATCCTTTAGTTCAAAGAAGCCCAGTGAAGACTTGTTAAACTCAGATATAGGAAACAAAGGAGGATAACAGCTGAATTTGGAGAATAAAGACTCGGTAAGGGGCAAACCACAAGACAATAGGCAACATCTTAAATTATAAAAAATTTTAAACTGATTTTTTTCTGTTATTTTCTAAATTAGTTATAATTTCTACAACTTCTTGTACTCTTATAAAGATCACTTTTTTGGACTATTGAAGGGCCTATGGGGCTTTTTGTGTATGTTTAGCATTTTGGATGTGTCTACTAGAGGTGCTAGAATAAAATAAAAAGATCTAACACTTGCAAAGTTGGAAAAATAAAAGTAAATCATTGGAGGCAAGTAGAGATGGGTAAAAATTTAGAAGAGCAGAATGAAACAATCTGCTTCCATCATGCTGTTACTGAATAATTTGTTTGCATTGAATTCTGTCCTTCTTCCTGCCCTGTACCCTGAATCTTCAGGAAGGAGCTCATTGCCAAGCTGGATCAGGCAGAAAAGGAGAAGGTGGATGCTGCTCAGCTGGTTCGGGAATTCGAGGCTCTGACGGAAGAGAATCGGACATTGAAGTTGGCCCAGGCACAATGTGTGGAACAACTGGAAAAACTTAGAATACAGTATCAGAAGAGGCAGGGCTCATCCTAACTTTAAATTATTCAATGCACACGTAAGAGGTTGGTGACTGCTTTGCGCTGGCCAAAAGATTTTTATTTTAAAGGAATAGTGAGTCACATTGATTGCTACTCTGTATTACCCACATGGCAAACATTATAATGAGTTTAATGCTTGTCAGCTTCTAGCTTGAGAGAAGAGATATTTTATTTTAAGTGAGATCATTAATGCGAAGCTATTACCAATGTATGTTTTCAGAGATCAGAATTCTTTTCCAAAGACATATGTATTTTTCTCACTTAGGAAGATATGATTGTGCTGTACATCAGGGTAGAAAATTATAAAAATAGAATATTGACTGACCCCATTAAGAATCATGAGCTGAGCAGAGTTAAGCCATGCAACAGACCAGTAAGATGCTCACTGTAGTTCCATATCTGTGTGTTTTTAAATTTCATGCCTTTAATATTTCAAATGTGCTCAAATCTAAACTGTCAGAAACTTCTCTGCATATATTGCTTATGTTCACCAGTCAGACTTAATCCCTCAATGATTGATTGTACTAAGAATAAATGGTTGCTAATCATAAAAGCTTCCTCACGAAAATATTAGCAGAAATCATGTTTGTGCCCAAAGCACATTTGCCAGTGCTAACTTGCTGTTATAATAAAGACGGATAAGGCTGCATTTTCTTCACGCTGTGTTCCCTCACAGTGAACATCTCTGCCTTTGTCTGTGTGTTCTAGGGGGAGGGGGAGACATGGAAAATTATTGTTTGGACGTTACTTGGGTGCGTTCCCGTGAAAACATCAGTGAAATGATAACTATTACTTTGTTTTGGATTTAAGGAGATATTTTAGGTCAGTAACAACTAACAGGAATACGTGAGTAAATTCAGAATTAAAATGATTTTTCTCTTGTTCTACCTATCACCATATTTTCCTAAATTGATCTCTGTGTTATACGTCCATTTCTATTCATGTAACTTCTTTTTCATTAAACATGGATCAAAACTGCCAGTTTGTATTCTGTTCCTTTCTTAACTCCATTTACTTATTTAAAAATAAAAAATCAATATTTATTTTTAGTTTTTAAATTTCAATTGATTTAGGGGGTAAAAGCGTTTTTTGTTACATGGATGAATTGGATAATGCTGAAGTCAGGGCTTTTAGTGTACCCATCACTAAAATAGTGTACATTGTACCTGATAGGTAGATTTTTGTCCCTCACCCTCCACCACTCTCCCTGCTTCGTACTTTTCAATGTCCATTGCACCACTCTATGACCATGTCTACCCATCATTTAGCTCCCACTTATAAGTGAGAACATGTGGTGTTTGTTTTTCCATTCCTGAGATACTTCACTTAGGATAATGGTCTCCAGTTCCATCCAAATCGCTGCAAAAGACATTTTTTCATTCCTTTTTATGTACACACACACACACACACACACACACACCCCATTTCCTTTATCCACTCATCAGTTGGTGGGCACTTAGGTTGATTCCATATCCTTGCAATTGTGAATTGTTCCCTGATGAACACCTGGTTGCAGGTGGGTTTTTTTTTTTTTTAATAAAGTGACTTCTTTTCCTTTGGTTAAACCCTTTTATATTAAAAGTTGGGATGGCCTAACCCTGGTCAGAATTTGTTCTTAGCTGTATTTGCATATGCCAAAAAAGAAGTGAAGTCTCTTTCCTTGGAAAGAAATCATGTGATTACATATAAACAACTCAGAACTATAACACTGAATATGATACATTTGTGTCTTAAGGTATTTGCCCCCAAAACATACAAGAGAATGGTTCATTAATACAATAAGATGTCCTCAGACAGACCAGTGGTTCTCAACTGGGGGTGATTTTGCTCCCAGAGGACATTTGACAATGTGTGGAAACATTTTTTTGTTGCATCAACTAGTGTGAGGGGTGCTGCCGGTATCTAGAGGGCAAAGGCCCGGGATGCTGCTAACCGTACTACAATGCACAGGACAGCTCTCCACAACAAAGAATTGTCAGGCCCAAAGTGACAACAGCACCAAGATTGATACACCCTGGGGTAGACTAATCACAGGGCAGTTTGGGTAAATGCCAAGGGGAAGCACATTGCAGGGCCACAGATTTCCTGCCGTGTGGTGCCAAGTCGTGAGGCCCTTAAGCATGTTGATCCTCAGTTTGTTTCCTCATTTGAAAAATGAAGCTTTTGGGTAAGTCTCAAAGTTTTAATGTTATGTGAGCCTATTCGCCCTTAAACTGATTTAACATTAGACCTAAGGTGAAAGTCCCTCTTATTCTGGCAGAGTCTTCTGTCTCAGTAACCTCCTTTTTTAGTATAAGGCTTATAAATACTAATAATTATATTATGCAAATGCAAAGTTAATGGAATGGGAGGAAGAAAGGTAAATTACTGACTTTTAAATACAAGGATTAATTTTTGGCCACTGTTCATCTGAAGAGGGTTGCCTATATTTATAGAATTCAAGCAGTTATGGTCCCTTGTAGGCCATGGGGAATAGGGAAATATAGTTCCAAAGTCTCTTTGCTCTACCAGAATGAAAACAGTTTAACAAGGTGGAAATATTTGCACACCACTGGTATTATATTAAGGAGTCACTGAGTAAATAGTTTTCATATCTTTGCTTGTCTCAGCATGAAATTTTACTATGTGTTTCCAAAAGATACCTATTTGTGACTTAAAAGCAAGTATTTCCCTCTGTATGTATGTTTTTAAGCAGATTTTTATTCATTAAAACATAAAAAGTCATCTACTTTTGTAGCATGTCAGAGAACTTTAAGGGCAGAATTTCTTATATTATCAGGCTCATCTTTTCATTTGTTTGACAAGTTCCCACAAATCTTATTCACCACTGCATATTATCTATGTACCACAGATCATTTAAGAACTTTCTATCTTCAAACATATTTACAATATTCATGCTATTAGGAATAACGATAATGTTATAGACTGTCAAAGACGAGCACAGAGTTTCTAGTAGTATTAGGGTGAAGGTGCTTGTTTTAGACATAGAATTAAAGGAAAATGTAATTCACATTATATTCTGCAATTGCCCTACTAAAGAATTTGCTGTTTGTGGGCCATTTAGTTTATGCAGGCATTAAAAGAATGTGATTATGAGTGGCTAGAAGTCAAATTTATAACCACTGGTGTTGGCAGAGCATGTTTCTCCATCTCATCCTGTACCTGGGCTTGGGTGTATTATTAACTCAGTACAAATAAGGACCTAAAAGAGATCTGGAATTCAAATTCAATTCAACAAAAATTCAACACCAAGCGCAGGGCAGAGCAATAGCAATAGAAGATGCAAAAATGAAGACTTAAAGGTAACTAATCTGGTTGCCGTGTGTTGGATGGATTACACTAAATAGAGAATAGAGTCACAGGGTACTGTTAGGAGGCTAATAGGAGTATTCGAGAAGAGTCTTAGGGTAGCAGCACTTGAAATGGAGGAACAAATGAGGAGGGATGGGAAAGACATCATGAGAAGTGGAATCCACATGGCTTGGGATGGATTGCATGTGTGATGAGGCAAGGAAGATGAAGAGAAACAGCACTTAATGAGCCTCTTCTGTGCCAGACTATGCTCGGTGCTTTACATAGGCTGTATTATTCTTATAACAACCTGAGAGAGAGTGATGATTATCCCCAGTCTCCAAAACCAGAAACTAATGTTATGTAATTCGTACAAAGTTCCCAGAGCTGGGTGTCAAGTACAAAGTTTCATTCATTCATTTAATATTTATTGAATGACTACGTTCTGCCAGGCATCCTGGAAGGTGCCAGGGACACAAAAGAGAATAGACACAGGGATACTGTTCTCAAGGAACCCTTAGTCTGGTAAAGGTGGCAAACATTTATTTAAATGACCACATGGTGTAGTTTTAATATATATCCAAAAATTCCCTCAAAAGGTGGGGCCTAATTTCTTTCCCCTGTCTTGTGAGTTGGGCTTAAAGACTTGATTCTAACAAATAGCGTCCAGTAGCCGTGACAGCATGTGACTTCCAAGACTAGGTCATAAAAGACACTGGATCTTCCTTCTCACCCGCTCTCTCAGATCACTTGCTGTGGGGTGACCCAGCTGCCACGTTGAGAAGACACACCAGCAGGCCTGTGGAGAGGCCCACGGGGTAAGGAACTTCCGCCCACAGTCACATGAGTGACTTGGAAGCAGATCCTCCAGCCCCAAGCATGGCTTCAAAGGGCTGCGGTCTGGCCGACGTCTTGAATGCAACCTCACGGGAGACTCTGAGCCAGAACCACCCAGCTAAACTGCTCCTGATTCCGGATTCTCAGGAACCTTGATGCAATAAATGTGTGTTTTAAGATGCTAAGTTTTGGACTGATTTGTTATGCAGCAATAGTTAATGAACAAACCAAATAGGTGAGGGCCAAATAGGAAAGAAATGTAGTTTATGAATGTGCAGAAAGGGGAATCCAACTGAGCTGAGCCAGTCTGGGATGACTTCCTTAAAGCAGTGACTATTGAGCTAAGATCTGATGAGTGAATAGAAGCTAAAGAGGCAAAGAAGGCAGGTGGAGGAAGAACATCCAGATGGAGTGAGAACACTTATAAAGGCCCCATGGAACATCTAAGGACTTGGAGGAAGGCCAGTGTGGCTGAGCAGGAAGGGGTAAGATGAAGTTGTAGAATAAGGAAAGAACTTGAAGATCACAGTATTTTGGCTTTAATCCTAAAAGCAAAGACAAGCCATTGGAGAATTTTAAGCATGTTATAGGGGTAACATGTTTTCTTCTAGTATAACATTTTTAGGAGCTTTTACTTAATAAATTACCTCATTTAGGTTGCTTAGAGTGCTATATAGGATTATTTATACTCTACATATTTACATAGATGATAGGTTTATTTAGATAGGGTTCTTATACACATTTTACTTATAATGTCATTTTAATGAATATTTTTCTCCTTAGAGAAAAATAAAGTAAAATTAAGTAAACCCTTAGCAATATCAAGTGGCCTGGCAGAATAAAAGGCACATTGAGTGTGCCTCTGCTGTTACCATGAACATATTTAATTTAGTGACACCAATAATCCTGCTTTTTATGAAAATTTCAGCAATCCACCTGTTTTTTTTTTTTTTTACTGCTTACCTCATGTTTCAGAGTTGTCAAATTCAGAGTGGTAACAGAGTATGTTTAAACAACTAGAACTCTTAAAACAGTATTTTCACCTATCTTTTTATTTTTAAAGAATGAGAATAATTTGAGCTGGGAATGCAGATCACATCAAACACAAACATAGAAAGGAAAGTGCACAAAGAGAGTGAATATCCCAAAGATGATAGCATTAACCTATTCAGATTTCCTGAATACCCTTCCATTTCTAACATCCTATGTTTTAATTAACTGGGAATATATTCTTCAATTTCTCATAGTTACGAACAAACACTCTCTGGAAGAAAAATTTATACTTGAGAGGGTTTTCAGTTACAGTGTTAAAATAATATCCATTTAATTTTGCTCTCTGAAACTTTGAAAATATCCATATTTAGTTGTGGGTGTGCAGTTCCCAGGCATCTCTGAAGGCAGAGAGACAAAAGGGGCAGCTTTTATGAATGCAGATTATTGAGGCTATGATAACAACCATGAGCTGATGGCCTGAGTTACACAAGCTGGAAAACAGATTTTCCCTAAGGAGTTGGATTTTTACAAACTTTTTATTGGCTGCTTTTGGACTAAGGAGGTTTAGGATCCATTTGGGACTCAGTGTGTATAAAGGAGGAACTAAGTGTTTCTACAGCCAGAAGACGAGGACTTTGCATTTGCAAACTGCTACACTCTGTTTTATCTGTCACTAAACAGGTCTGGGCAGTGGCTGTTTTCTCAGGTCTGAATTCCAAAAAGGGAAAGACAAAGAGCTTGTAGGACAAGGTAAAATTATATGTGAAACAGCTTTTCCCACCCAACTTCTTAATTGTCTGGTCACTTCTCATAAATGGAGTAAATGCTGAACAAGTTTTCTCCCACCATTCCTGTAAATAAGGATATGACTCACAAACTCTGCAATCTCCAAAATGTCATAGATACTATGGTGATTTGACTAGTTAAAAATAGCTAGAAAAAAAGCAAGAAATCAGCTAAGTTGGGGCAGTTTCTTTTTATTTTGTTTTGTTCATCATTTAAATTATTATGTGTGTCTCACGTTAAGTATTCTGAGAATATCTAGTTTGCCAACCAAATCTTAGGGGTTTATGATTTCTGGAAAATTACAACACGAACACGCTGGTCAGATCTCAGATCTCAGGCAAAAAAACGAGATAAAGACTCACCACGGAGTCACTGTGGTCTGCACGCAAATCTCAATTTGTTGTATGATCTCCTTTTTTATAAAGTATAGAAAGATGCTCGGTGACGCACTTGAATACACTGATCCCCCACCTCCAGATAAAAGGAGTGGTAGTAATAACAAGCTTTATGTTAAACTTATGTCAAGCTTTCTGAATGGCATTTGTTTATTTTAGCTAGCTGATCTACAAATGGGAAACAAAGGACCTCTTTATTGTTAGCCAAAATAGGACTTTTTGGGAAAACTAGGTGTAAGTCTGAAATTTAGGATTAAGATTCAATCAGGGAATCTGCATTTACCCAGCATTTCCCTCTTACCCTGTATTAATCAGGTTCCTGACAGGGAAAAGGAGTGTACTCAAAAGGGGGTGATAAAAGAAAACATAATGAAGGGATTATTTATAAAGTCAGGGGCAGGGTTCAGGGAAATCAGAAAGGCTGTGAAGCCCTTGGAGCTGGCCACCTCCGGAAAGTCTCCCCTAGGCTTTTAAGTGCAAACAAAGGACCACTAACTTTCCTCAAGAACTTGTCCTTTGGTGGGGGAGCCATGCCACAGCCTACTTGGGGCTTGGCAGGGAGTCTCTCTCCTTTTGTCCTTCCATCTTCTCCTGGTGGCTCCTGTTGGCCAAGCCCAACTAGAAGCCAGAGGACCAGGGAGCCTGGTTGCTATGGTCCAGACAGCCAGTCTCCCAGGGCATAGAGCAGGTGGGAAGGGTGGAGAGTGGATCTGCAGGGGTATGTGGAAAGTCGCCAGCACACACCACTGACAGGCTACAGGGGTGGACGTGCCTCAGAAGCTAGTGAAGAAAGCAGGATGGTCAGACTTGTGATTTTAATCCTGGGATCATGCCTCGTAGTAAAGCCTCATTAAATGCCTGGCAATCTGTACCAGGACGACCAGCAACTGCTCCTCCCTGGGAAAAGATCAAAGACAGGTAGGTACTATGGTTTGGATATGGTTTGTTTGTTCCTACCAAAAACCATGTTGAAATATTATCCCCAATGTGGCAATGTTGAGAGGTGGGGCCTAGTGGCAAGTGGTTGGGGCATGGGGGTGGATCCTTTATGAATGACGGTGCTGTTCTCAAGGTAGTGAATTCTTGCTCTCGTGAGACTGGATTAGTTCTCATGGGAATGGATTAGTTCCCTCAAGAGTGGGTTGTCATGAAGTGAGTTTCTTGCTCCTGTTTGGTGCTCTCTCTTCTCACTTGCCCACTTCCCCTTTGACCTTCTTGGCCATGTTATGACACAGCACAAAAGCCCTCACCAGAAGCCAGGGCCATGCCCTTGAACTTCCTAGCTTGTAGAACCATAAGCTAATTAAACCTCTTCTCTTATTAATAAATTACCTAGTCTCAGGTATTTTGTTATAGCAAGGCAAATGGACTAAGACAGTAGGGTTTCCAGAGAAACTACAGGATACTCAGCTAAAATTGAATTTCAGGAATCAGATAAATCATGAATAATTTTGTAGTATAAGTATATCCCAAATATTGCATGGGATATACTTTTACTTAAAAATTTGTTTCTTCATCTGAAATCCAATTTTAATTGGGCATTCTGTATTTTTATAAATACAGGCAACCCTAATTAGGATTGCAGTACGGAGAATACTCTGCAAGTGTATCTGTGTAACCCCTCATCCCTCCCAACCTAGTGCTCCACTCTAGTATGTTTAGTGGGAAGAAAATACCCTGGAAATAGAATATGGTATAGCATTTCTTTTAACACCAGTGTTTGAAATGATGTTTCAAAGTATTTCCAAAAACAACAACAAAAAGAAAACAATGTTTCATGGTCAAGTAAGTTAGAGAAAAACTGGACTGAAAAAAGTTGAAGAGTTCTCTCAGCTTTAGGATTTCTCCTGACATTTAGTGCTAACATGTGTTGTGACACCAATAATAGTTATTTCCTTGCTTTATTTAAAAACCATCCCAATGAACAAATAACAGGCTCGATACTCCTTTGTTCCACTGTGACCAGCGGTTTCCATTGAAATGCAGTTTAAATTTAACAAAGTCATTTTAGTATCCATCATGTTAAAGCAGAATTTTATCATTATCTCATAATCTTGCTTTAAGGCTAAATTTATATTTATAAAGATGTTTTAAAGCTCTCCATAAATGTTGCAAGTAATAGCATTCTATTTAATAAGCTGTTAGATTGTCTACTTGTTACTGAATGGCTTTGCTTAGCTTAATATGAAGAATCAATTAAAATCAAATTATCATCTAAGCAGGGACAATCCTAGATTATTCAGAGAGAAAAATGAGGATAAAAACATCAGCCTTCTCTGCTTCTCAAGATTATTTTTGGAAAGAAATGAAGTAATGCTGTGAAAGGCTGTGCAAACATTACTGTGCTTTACAAATTACCCTAACTGTAGAGTTGGTGGGCTACGCAGGTCTTATGTTTTTCTCTCTTCCTAGTCATAGGTGTTTTATGTAAGTTGTTGTCCAATCTGTAATTCTGTCCTATCCTATGCAATGGGAGCAAAAGGGAGGTATATCAGTTAGGATTAGAATTGCCTGTGAAGGGCAGAAGTCTGCCAAATCACAGTGGCTTAAACA
This sequence comes from Daubentonia madagascariensis, assembly GCA_023783475.1. Taxonomy (NCBI): domain Eukaryota; kingdom Metazoa; phylum Chordata; class Mammalia; order Primates; family Daubentoniidae; genus Daubentonia; species Daubentonia madagascariensis. The sequence goes on from JAKFHU010001684.1 coordinate 30,822,946, forward strand.
AGGTGGAAGTTTCTTTTTTCTCTCATGTAAAAGACTGTGGATGTGTTGTCCTGGGCTGATATGGAGGCTCTGCTCTACAAAATCTTGAGGGCCTCAAATTCCTTAGCCACTATTGAAGTATGTCCCTCATTCTCATGGTCCCAGATGGCAGCATCTATATTCCAGGCAGCCAGAAGAGGAAGGAACAAGGAAGAGGGGCTAAGGCAGTGGGCTGGCTGTTCTAGAAACTGGCACAGAGGCTTCCAGTTACATTCCCTTTTTTTAAACCTTGTACTTTAAAAATAGATTTAGGGGGTTCGAGTGTTTTTTGTTACATGGATAGCTAGGTTTTTTTATTCCTTGCACTCCCTGTCCACCCTCCTCCCTCTTTAGTTTCCAAGGTCCTTTACACCACTTTATGACCATATGTACCTATCATTTAGCTCCCACTTATAAGTGAGAACATGTGGTATTTGTCTTTCCATTCCTGAGACACTTCACTTAGGATAATGGTCTCCAGTTCCATCCAGGTTGCTGCAAAAGACATGATTTCATTCCTTTTTATGGCTGAGTGTACTCCATGTACCACATTTTCTTTATCCACTCATGAATTGATGGGCACTTAGATTGACTCCACATCTTTGCAATTGTGAATTGTGCTGCAATAAACATTCAGGTGCCCATGTCTTTTTGACAAAATGACTTATTTTCATTTGGGTAGGTACCCACTAGTGGGATTGCTGGATCAAATGGTAGGTCTACTTTTAGGTCTTTGAGGAATCTCTGTACTGTTTTCCATAGAGGTTGTGCTAGTTTACATTCCCACCAACAGTGTATAAGTGTTCCCTTATCACCACATCCAAGCCAACATCTATTGTTTTTTGACTTTTAAATAATGGCCATTCTGACAAGGGTAAGGTGGTTTCTCAATCTGGTTTTAATTTGAATTTCCCTGATGATTAGTGATGTTGAGCATTTTTTCATATGTTTGTTGGCCATTATCTTCTTTTGAAAAAAATCTGTTCATGTTTTTCACCCACTTTTTGATGAGGTCATTTGTTTTTTTCTTGCTGATTTGTTTGAGTTCTTTGTAAATTCTGGATATTAGCTTTTTGTCAGATGTATAGTTTGCAAATATTGTCTCCCATTCTGTATGTTGTCTATTTACTCTGTTGATTATTTCCTTTGCTGTGCAGAAGTTTTTAGTTTAATTAAGTCCCATTTATTTATTTTTGTTGTTACAATATTTGCTTTTGGGTTCTTACTCATAAATCTTTGCCTAGGCCAATGTCTAGAAGATTTCTTTTTTACATTTTCTTCAAGAATTTTTATGGTTTTAGGTCTTACATTTAAGTCTTCAATCCATATTGAGTTAGTTTTTGTATATGGTGAGAGATAGTTATCCAATTTCATTCTTCTGCATGATGCTATTTAATTTTCCCAGCCCCATTTATTAAATAGGGTGTCCTTTCTCTAGTGTATATTGTTGTCTGCTTTGTCAAAAATAAGTTGGTTGTAGCTATATGGCTTTATTTCTGGGTTCTTTATTCTGTTCCATTGATCTATGTGTCTACCTTATACCAGTACCATGCTGTTTTGGTTACTATAGCCTTGAAGTATAATTTGAAATAAGGTGAAACGTGATGTCTCCAAATTCTTTCTTATTGCTTAGGATTGGTTTGGCTATTTGGGTCCTTTTTTGGTTCCCTATGAAGATTAGGATCATTTTTTCTAGATTTGTGAAAAATGATGTTGGTATTTTGATGGGAATTACCTTGAATTTGTAAATCACTTTAGGCAGTACGGACATTTTAACAATGTTGATTCTTCCAATCCATGAGCATGGAATATTTTTTCATTTGTTGTAACATCTATGATTTCTTTCATCAGTGTTTTGTAGTTCTCCTTGTAGAGATATTTCACCTCCTTGGTTATGTATATTCCTATGAACTTTATTTTCCTTGCAGCTATTATAAATGGTATTGAATTCTTGATTTGACTCTCAGCTTGACTGTTATTAGTATATAGAAATGCTACTGATTTGTGTATATTAATTTTGTAATCTGAGACTTTACTGAATTTATTTGTCAATTCCATGAGTATTTTTACAGAATCTTTAGGGTTTTCTAGATACAAGATCATATCATGAGAAAACAGGGATAGTTTGACTTCCTCTTTCCCAATTTGGATGCCCTTACTTTTTTTCTTTTGCCTAATCGCTTGACTAGGACTTCCAGTACTATGTTGAATAGAAGAAGTGGTTGACAGTGGGCACACTTGTCTTGTTCTGGTTCTTAGGGAGAATGCTTTAAACTTTTCCTTATTCAGTATGATGTTTGCTGTGAGTTTGTCATATATGGCTTTTATAATCTTGAGGTATGTTCCTTCTATGCCTAGTTTGTTGAGGGTTTTTTTTTTTTAATTTCAGAATATTATGGGGGTACAACACTTTGGCTATATATATTGCCCATGCACTGCCTGTGTCAGAGCTACAATCATGGTCATCCCCCAAACTGTGCTCCCCACATCCACTCAGTGAGAGTTTTTCCCATCCCCTCCACCCCCTTCCCACCTGCCCACCCCCTGATGAATATTATTGTCCTATGTGATGTAAGTGTTGATCAGTTAGTAACAATTTGATGGTAAGTACCAGTGGTGCTTGTTTTTCCATTCCTGTGACACTTCACTTCGAAGAATGGGTTCTAGCTCCAACCAGGATAATACCAGATGTGTTAATTCACTATTGTTCCTTATTGCTGAGTAATACTCCATGGTATACATATACCACATTTTATTAATCCACTCGTGTATTGACGGGCACCTGGGTTGTTTCCACATCTTTGCAATTGTGAATAGTACTGCTATAAACATTCGTGAGCAGATGTCTTTATTATAAAATGTCTTTTTTTCCGTTGGGTAAATACCCAGTAGTGGGATTGCTGGGTCAAATGGTAATTCTACTTTTAATTCTTTGAGGTATCTCCATATTCTTTTCCATAGAGGTTGTACTAATTTGCAGTCCCACCAGCAGTGTATGAGTGTTCCTATCTGTCCACATCCCCGCCAACATTTGATGTTTGGGGATTTTTTGATATGAGCCAATCTCACTGGAGTTGAGTGATATCTCATTGTGGTTTTGATTTGCATTTCCCTGATGATTAGAGAAGTTGAGCAATTTTTTATATGTTTGCTGGCCATTATTCTGTCTTCTTTGGAAAAGTTTCTGTTCATGTCCTTTGCCCATTTTTTAATAGGGTTGTTTAATTTTTTCTTGTTGATTTTCCTAAGTTCTGTATAGATTTGGTTATCAGTCCTTTATCAGATGTGTAGCATGCAAATATTTTCTTCCATTCTGTAGGTTGTCTGTTCGCTCTAGTGATAGTTTCCTTGGCTGTGCTTAAGCTTTTTAATTTGATCAGGTCCCATGTATTTGTTTTTGTTGCTGCTGTGATTGCTTTGGGGGGTCTTCTTCATAAATTCTTTGCCTAGGCCAATGTCCATAAGAGTTTTTCCAACGTTTTCTTCGAGAATTCTTATGGTTTCATGTCTTAGGTTTAGATCTGTTATCCATTGTGAGTTGATTTTTGTGAGAGGTGAGAGGTGTGGGTCCAGTTTCAGTCTTGTACATATGGCCATCCAGTTTTCCCAGCACCTTTGTTGAATAGGGAATGTTTTCCCCAGTGTACGTTTTTCTGGAATTTGTCAAAGATCAGGTGACTGTATGAGGTTGGTTTCATATTTGGGTTCTCAGTCCTGTTCCATTGGTCTACATCTCTGTTCTTGTGCCAATACCATGCAGTTTTGGTTACTATAGCCTTGTAGTATAGTCTGAAGTCTGGTAGATAGATGCCTCCCAATTTGTTCTTTTTGCTTAAGATTGCTTTGGCTAGACGGGGTCTTCTCTGATTTCACACGAAGTGTAGAATTATTTTTTCTAGATCAGCAAAAAATGATGTTGGTATTTTGATAGGGATTGCATTGATTCTATAAATCAATTTAGGTAGCAAAGGCATTTTTACTGTGTTGACTCTGCCTATCCAAGAGCATGGTAGGGTTTTCCATCTATTTACATCCTCTGCAATTCCTTTTCTCAGTGTTTCATAATTCTCTCTATAGAGGTCTTTGACCTCCTTAGATATGTTCCTAAATATTTAATTTTCTTTGGTGCTATTGTGAAAGGTATTGCATCTTTAATTTGTTTCTTGGCTTGATTGTTATTAGCATATATGAAGGCTATGGATTTGTGTGTATTAATTTTGTATCCTGAGACTTTGCTGAATTCATTTATCAATTCCACTAATCTCTTGGTTGAATCTTTGGGGTTTTCCATGTATAGTATCATATTGTCTGCGAATAGTGAAAGTTTGACCTCTTCTGCCCCCATCTGGATGCCCCTGATTCCTCTGTCTTGTCTAATTGCTCTGGCTAGGACTTCCAGCACTATGTTGAAAAGAAGTGGAGATAGTGGGCACCCTTGTCTGGTGCCAGTTTTAAGGGGGAATGCTTTCAATTTTTCCCCATTCAGTATGATATTGGCTGTGGGTTTATCATATATGGCTTTAATAGTTTTGAGCTATGAGCCATCTATGCCTATATTGTTAAGAGTTCTTATCATAAAAGGATGCTGGATTTTGTCAAAAGCCTTTTCTGCATCTATTGAAAGGATCATGTAATCTTTGTTCTTGCTTTTATTTATATGGTGAATTACATTTATAGATTTGTGTATGTTGAATGATCCCTGCATCTCGGGAATGAAGCCCACCTGATTGTGATGAATTATTTTTTTGAGGTACATTTGAATTCGGTTTGCAAGGATTTTATTGAGAATTTTTGCATCTATATTCATAAGGGATATTGGTCTGTAGTTTTCTTTTTTTGTTGTGTCCTTTCCTGGCTTTGGTATCAAGGTGATATTGGCTTCGTAGAATGAGTTTGGGAGGATTCCATCCTTCTGGATATTTTCAAATAATTTCTGCAGTATAGGCACCAGTTCTTCTTTGTAGGTTTGGTAGAATTCAGGTGTGAACATATCTGGTCCAGGACTTTTTTTTGTGGGAAGATTTTTTATTACTGCTTCGATTTTGGTGCTTGATATTGGTCTGTTTAGAAATTCTGTTTCTTGCTGGTTGAGCCTAGGGAGGTAGTATGTCTCTAAGAATTTGTCCATTTCCTCCACGTTTTCATGTTTGTGGGCATAGAGATTTTTGTAGTATTCAAAGATGATGTTTTGTATTTCCATGGTATCAGTTGTGACTTCTCCTTTCTCATTTCTAATTGAGCTTATTAGAGTCCTTTCCTTTCTGCTTCTGGTCAACCTGGCAAGTGGCCTGTCTATTTTGTTTATCTTTTCAAAGAACCAACTTTTCGTTTTATTAATCTTCTGTATTGTTCTTTTTTTCTCGATTTCATTTAATTCTGCTCTGATCTTTGTTATTTCTTTTCTTCTGCTGGCTTTAGGATTGCTTTGCTCTTCCTTTTCCGTTTCCTTAAGATGCTTCATTAGTTTACTGATTTGTGACCTTTCTGTCTTTTGGATGTGGGCATTTAAGGCGATCAGTTTTCCTCTGAGGACTGCTTTTGCTGTATCCCACAGATTTTGATAACTTGTGTCCCCATTATTGTTTAGTTCGAAGAATCTTTTGATTTCCATTTGAATCTCCTCCTTGACCCAATAGTCGTTCAGCAACAGATTGTTTAGTTTCCAAGTTTTTGGAAGAAGATGTGAGTTTCTGTTGGAATTGATTTCTAGTTTTATTCCGCTGTGGTCTGAAAAGATACATGGTATGATTTCTATTTTTTTGAATTTGTTTAGATCTGTTTTGTGGCCTAGGATGTGGTCAATTTTAGAGAAAGTTCCATGAGCTGATGAGAAGAATGTATATTCAGTGTTATTTGGGTGGAGTGTTCTGTAGATATCTGTTAGGCCCAAATGTTCTAGAGTCCTGTTTATGTCTTTTGTTTCATTATTTAATTTTTCTTTGGAGGATCTGTCCAGTTCCGTCAGTGGGGTGTTGAAGTCCCCTGCTATTATGGCATTGCTGTTTATTATGTTGTCTAGATCTAGCAGTATTTGCTTTATGTACCTGGGTGCTCCTGTGTTGGGTGCATAAATGTTTAGGATTGTTAAATCCTCTTGTGAGATTTTTCCCTTCACCACTATATAGTGTCCACTTTTGTCCTTCTTTACTTTTGTTGCTTTAAAGTTTATATCATCTGAAATATGGATGGCTACTCCGGATTTCTTTTGGTTTCCATTAGCCTGGAACATGTTATTCCATCCTTTCACCTTGAGTCTGAATGCGTCTTTGTGTGTAAGGTGTGTTTCCTGAAGAGAACAGATACTTGGCTTGTATTTTTTAATCCACTCAGCCAGCCTATGTCTCTTCAATGGGCAGTTCAAGCCATTTACATTTATTGAGAGAATTGATATTTGGGGTAAATTTCTGATTATTCTATTGGGTGTTGTCTTTTGTTTTACCTCTTGCGTCATTGTGGAATCTGGTTTCTGGGGTTTTAGCTTTTGCGTAGTTTTACATAGGTGGGTGTCTGTTGCACTGGTTAGTGTATAATGTAGGTCTAAGCATTTCTTGCAAGGCTGGTGTGGATTTTGCAAATTCTATCAGTGATTGCTTATCTGGAAAAATCTTTATTTCTCCCTCATATAAGAACCTTAGTTTGGCAGGATACAGAATTCTGGGTTGGCCTTTGTTTTGTTTTAGGAGACTGATGATGGCTCCCCATTCCCTTCTGGCTTGTAAGGTTTCAGCTGAGAAATCTTCAGTTAATCTGATCGGTTTCCCTTTATAGGTTATCTGCTCTTTTCGTCTTACAGCTCTGAGGAGTGCCTCTTTTGTGTTTACTTTGGTCAGTCTAATAATTATGTGGCGTGGTGAATGCCTTTTCACGTTGAGTCTCCCAGGAGTCTTGTGTGCTTCTTGTACTTGGATCTGGAGATTTCTGGCTAAGCCATGGAAATTTTCCTCTTCTATTCCTTCAAATAGATTTTCCAGTCCATGTGAATTTTCTTCCTCTTCCTCAGGGATGCCTATCTATGATCCTTATGTTTGGCCTCTTTACATAATCCCACATTTCTTGTATGCTTTTTTCCTGCCTCTTGTTTTTGTGTTCTTTCTCTTTGACTGTTTTATTTAGTGCATAGGAGTTGTCTTCTAGCTCTGAAATTCTTTCCTCTGCATGGTCCAGCCTATTCTTAATGCTTTCCACTGTGTTTTGTAGATCCTTGAATGCTTCTTTCATTTCTAGGATTTCTATTTGATTTTTCCATAATATTTCTATTTCTTTGGAGAAGTTTTCATTCATTTCTTGTATTTTTCTTGTGGTTTCTTTGTGCTGGGATTCAATTTTCTCTTGAATTTCATTGAACTTTCTTATAATCCATAAATGAAATTCCTTTTCTGTCATTCTACTCATTTCATTTGAGTTGGTATCCATTGCTGAGGAACTGATGGTTTCTTTTGGGGGTGACTTTTCACTCTGATTTTTCATGTTCCCTGAATTCTTTCGCTGTTTTTTTCTCATCTGGCCTCTTGGTCAAGAGCTGGGGGTGTTAGGGCTAGTTTATGGCCCTGTCTCCAGGCCCACAATTTTCGTTCCTTGGCAGAGCCAGGGAGAGAAGTAGTGGCCTGTATTGCCTTAGGTGTCTTTTAGCAAGTTTGGTGGATCTTGAGTTATCTCTGGCCTGTTGTCTTCTCCTCTTCCCGGTGGAGTGTGGTGAGAATAAACTCCCAGCTTGGCCTCTAAGCTACTGAATCGTACTTGAGGATATGAGTCCACAGCTCCCTATTAGCTAGGTATTCTGTTATGTCCGTGGCAGACTCTGATCCCCCAGTTGGGGTATGCGAAAGCCCCGTGCTTTGGGAGGGGCCTTGTAGCTCCTAGGGGTTACTTTGACCCTGCTTGTCCTGAGGTGCAGGTAGAAACACAATTTTTTTGGCTGAAGTTTGAGAGCTGAATTGGGAAAATTCTACACAGCTCAGAGGTTGCTTATCTAGCCACATGTGTCTACCCTTCTGATGTGCATCTCCACGTGATACTGGTTGATAGGGGGATCGCCAATTGTGCACCCCTTTTCTACCACTAGACCCCAAGGCAAGGTGGGTGGCCGTCTCTATCCCCAGCAGTCTCCACCGGGAGGGATGTTCCCACGGGGAGGGGGGAATAGTGGCCACTGGAAGCGCTCTTGGATGGCGCAAAATTCCCTAATGACATGGGCAGGGTTATGGGGAGCTGCTCTGGTTCAACCTGTGGCTCTTGAGGTATTTGGTTGTTATGAGAACCAGCAGTTATACCAAATGAGTCACTATAGCCAGCAACCTTCAAAATGACCGATCTCTGGGGTACAGGAGGGCTGGGACCTGAAGGGCGGGCACTAGGACCAGCATGGAGCGGACTTGTCGAAGGCCAGAGTCGGGGTAGCGGAACCAGATGGACGAACTTCAAACTGTTTCCCGTACACAAAGGTCCCGCCGCTACAGTTCCGGGATCTTGTCCCACCTGGAACCCATGGATGCAGCTATCCCTGGCCATCAAAGGTAAAGCCTGTCTCCCCCAGCAGAAGAGCCCCGGGCCGGGCCGGGGAAGGGCGGAGCTAGAGACGTGGCTCAGAGCTCCGCGCGGGCGGCTGTAAAGATGGCGGCCGCAAAGATGGCGGCCACCGCCAGCCTGGCGCACAGCCGGGCTCCGCTCACGCCAGGAGCGCAGCTTTTCTCTGCCGGCCATGGCGGCAGCTGCTAGCAACCTCTAAGGGCGTGTCCCGCTCTCCGTTAAACTCCTGGGCCCAGTCCCGCTGACTTCCAGTGGCGCAGTGCCGGCCTTCGGGTTCCCGCGCACTGTCCCGGGAAGCTGTATCTCCACTCCATCCCCGCCCAGTTCCTCCCCAGCCCTCAGCAGTGTCTGTATATTGCAGCTGAGAGTTGTGTTTGGTTCTCGCAATTGCCTCCTCTCCACAGGGTCTGCTGCCTCGCGCCACCGCTTTGCCCCAACTCTGGGCTTGTCCCTGACTGAGTGGATGGGGAGGCGCGTAACCGCTTGGGGGGCAGGTCGCGCTGCGCCAACCTGGCAAGTGAGTCCTTCCCGCGCTCTGGGCTCTATTGTGCTCCGTGCGCCCTCCGATCTTTGTGAAAATTTTGTACCTATTTTCTTGGGCTGGGCATTCCGTGTTGTTTCTCTGTAATTCACAATGCTGTTTTCGGAGTGAGCTGTCCGTACTCACAGGTGGCCGCTGGCGTTTTTCACCTCCTTCCCTTGGGAGCGGTGTGGTGGGAGGACTCTATCAGACCGCCATTTTTTTCAGCTCCTGTTGAGGGTTTTTTAAAATCATGAAGGGTGCTGGATTTTATTGAATGCTTTTTCTGCATCTATTGAGATGATCATGTGGTTTTTGTTTTTAATTCTGTTTATGTGGTGAATCACATTTATTGATTTGCATATGTTGACCCATCTTTGCATCTCTGGGATGAAGCCCACTTGATTGTGGTGTATTACCTTTTTGATGTACTGTGGTTTGCTTATATTTTGTTGAGAATTTTTGCATCTACGTTCATGAGGGATATTGGTCTGTAGTTTTCTTGTTATATCCTTTACTGGTTTTGGTATCCAAAGATACTGGCTTTGTAGAATGTGTAAGGGAGGATTCCTGCCTTTTTCCTTTTGTTTCATTGATCCTTTGTATTGTTCTTTTGGTTTCCATCGTTTTTTGGCCTTTTGGCTAAGATCAAGTGTTCTTTTGGTTTCCATTTTGTTTAGTTCTGCTTTGATCTTTGTTATTTCTTTTCTTCTGCTGGTTTGAGTTTGGTTTGTTCTTTTTTTAGTTTCTTCAGATGTGACATTAGTTTTTAATTTGTGATCTTTCTGTCTTTTTAATGTAGACATTTCAGACTATGAAATTTCCCCTTTAATACTACTTTTGCTGTGTCCCATAGATTTTTGATAGCTTGTGTTCCCTTTGTTTTTCAATTCAAGGAATCTTTTGATTTCCATCTTAATCTCATCATTGAACCAAGGATTGTTCAGCAGCAAATTGTTTAATTCCTATGACTCTGTGTTGTGTAGATTTGAGAGTTTCTCCTGGAGTTAATTTCTAGTTTTATTCTACTATGGTCTGAGAAGATACATGGTATGATTTCAATTTTTTGAATTTGCTGAGACTTGTTTTGTGTAGTAAGATATGATCAATCTTGGAAAATGTCCCATGTGCTGATGAGATGAATGTATATTCAGTAGTTTTGGGGTAGAACGTTCTTTAAATGTCTGTTAGGCCCATTTGTTCTAGAGTCCCGTTTAAGTCCAGTGTTTCTTTTTTGATGTTTCTTTATTGATGATCTGTCCATTTCTGTCAGTGGGGTGTTGATGTACCTGGAAATTATGATGCTACTATTTATTACTTTCCTGAGATCTAGTAGAATTTGTTTTATGAATCTGGAAGCTCCTGTGTTAGGTGCATATATATTTAGGATTGTTATGTGTTCTTGTTGAATTGCTCCCTTTACCATTATATAATGACCATCTTTGTTTCATTTTTTACCATTATTGATTTAAAGTCTATTTTATCTGTTATGAGAATGACTACACCTGTTTGCTTTTGTTTTCCATTTGCGTGGAATATTTTTTTCCATCCCTTTACCTTGAGTCTGTGTGAGTCCTGGCAAGTTAGATGGGTTGGTTTCTTGGAGACAGTGTATACTTGGCTTTTGTTATTTCATCCATTCAGCCAGCCTATGTCTTTGAAGTGGGGCATGAGGACCATTCATGTTCAGTGTTTCAGTGTTAGTACTGATATGTGGGATATTGTTCTGTTTATCATGTTGGATGATACCTTGTTGTTTCATTTTCCCTCTTGTGCTACTGTTTTATAAGAGTTGTGAACTTTAACTTTCTGGTGTTTTTTTACTCTGGTGGGTATCTATTGTGCTGTTCCATGTATAGTGTACTTTTGAGCATTTCTTATAGGGCAGGTCTAGTAGTGACAAATTCCCTTAGTGTTTGCTTGTCTGGAAAAGTCTTTATTTTTCCATCATTTATGAAACATAGTTTTGCAGGATACAGAATTCTTGGCTGGCAGTTGTTCCGTTTAAGAAGATTAAAAATGGGGCCCAATCCCTTCTGGCTTGTGAGGTCTCGGCTGAGAAGTCTGCTGTTAGCCTGATGGGTTTTCCTTTGTATGTTAGTTTTTGTTTTTGATTTACAGCTTATAGAATTTTCTCTTTCATATTGACTTTGGCCAGGTTGATGACTATGCGTCTTGGAGATGCCCTATTTGCTATGAATTTTCCCGGTATTCAATGATGGTCTTATATCTGGATATCTGAATCTCTCATAGTATCAGGGAAATTTTCTTCAATACTTCCTTCAAATAGGTTTTCCATGCTTTTTGCTTTTTCTTCTTCTCCCTTAAGGATACCCATAATTCATATATTAGCTTGCTTCACATAGTCCCATATTTCTCTGGATGGCTGTTCATTCCTCTTTATTCTTTTTTTCTGCATCTTTGACTGACTGGGTTTGCTTGAAAGCCTTATCTTCAAGCTGTGAGATTCTTTCTTCTGCTTGGTCTAGCCTGTTGTTGAAGATTTCTGCTGTGTTTTGAAATTCCTTAAATCACTCTTTCATTTCTCTAAGTTCTATTATATCTTTTCTTATCTTGTCTATCTCTTTTGCAACTTTTTCATTTTTTTCATTCATGTCCTGAAATATTTCTTTTGGCTTCTTTGCGTTGGTTTTCAACTTTTTCATCAATCCTATTTATCTTATTTGCCATTCATATTCTGAATTCCATTTCTCACATTTCAACAATTTCCTTTTGGTTGGGGCCCATTGCTCTAGTTCTATCGTGATCCTTTGAGGGTGTCAAATTAGCTTGATTTTTTCATGTTGCCAGAATTCTTTTGTTGTTTTCTTCTCGTCTGAAACCTCTTCTCTCAGCTCAGGACAGATATGTTTGTGACACACCTGTTCTCCTTTGCTGGGAACTCTTCTACTTAGTAAGAAGGAGAAGAGGTCCCTACATGGCACTTTTGTGTCCTACTCCAGAAGATTGGCCTGGTGGGAGAGGGGCAGATGCACTGACATCCTGTAGTGCAGCTGTTCTATGTTGTCCTGTTCCCTTGTGATTGTCACAATCCAAGCCAGGGCTGGATGTTCTTCAGGTGGAGTGGCAAGTTGTTCCCCAGGCTACTGTTGGAAGCTTGATTGGGGGGCTTGGTGAGTCCCTCTCCACAGAGGCTGGCATTGTAGGAGATTGCTCTGCCCAGGTCTCCCTACAGCAGTGGCAGTGGCAGCTGGGAGAGGCTATCTAGGCAGTGATCATGGGTGTCAGGGTTGAGGGCATTTGCTCCACCTGGGTCCAGGTACAATGATGGCATGCAGCTAGTGGATCTGTCTGTGGTGGAAAGTTGAACTGCAGGGCGATTCCTGCCACTTGGTGTGTGGGAGCCACAGGGGCAGGGCTGAAGGGGCAGAAGGCGGCACAAGAGCCATGGGGGTGGGACCGCAGGGCCAGTCTATCCAGGCTGTTCATGTCGGGGGTGACGGCTGGGGCTCTCCCCTGCCACATCTTGCTGAGCTGAGGCAGTTGCCACAGGGCTTCTCAGGTGGTGTTGGTGGTGCCTGTTCTGTTCAGAAACCCCTCTTGGGGGTAGGGATGGTTGGCTCTCAGTCATGGGGTGCACAAGAGCATCTGCTCTCCCTGCTCCCTCCCTAGCCTGGCTGAGGTGGTGCAGAGGCAGTTACTCTGGACCCAAGTGCTCAGAATGTCATCATTGCAATGAACCAGGAATGGGAGCCACCGGATCCCTGCTGTGCCTGCTTTCTGATGCAATGTTACTGCAGACACTCCAAGCCATTCCCTGATCAGTCTGGAGGTCTGCGATGGTGCTGAGGGCCCCCCTACAGCTCAGGCTGCAGTGACCTCAGGTGGATGGTGGAGTCCCGGGGTTCTCTCCTCTTGTCCTTCCCCACGTGTGGATGCCTCCCCCACATACTTTCCAATCTTGCCAAGTGGATCACCCCGTCACCCTTTCCTTCACTCTGATTGTCTCCCATCACTTCTTTGATGATTTGCAATGCTCCATCCATAGGTGGGCATCTACTTGCAACTTTTGATCCTCTTCTTGAGAGTGGCATGTGCAGGCTGCTTCCATCTGCCATCTGCCATCTTGGCCCCTCCTTGATTCTTTTTCCTACAGTTTTGACTGGGTTAATTCCAAAGCCTGGTCTCCAAGCTCTGAAATTCTTTCTTCTGCTTGGTCCTGTGTGTTGTGAAAACTTTCTACTGTATTTTGAAATTCCCTCAATGACTCTTTCTTTCTAGAAGATCCATTATATTTTTTTCTTATCTATCTCTTTAGTGAATTTTTCATTCATATCCTGAATTATTTTTTTGATTTCTTTGTGTTGGTTTTCAACTTTCTTGTCATTCCCATTGATCTTACTTGCCGTCCATATTCTGAATTCCATATCTGACATTTCAACAGTTTCCTTTTGATTGGAGTGCATTGCTGGAGAACTATTGTGATCCTTTGGGGGTGTCAAGACAGCCCGTCTTTTCATGTTGCTAGAGTTCTTATGCTGGTGCTTTCTCATCTGAAACCTCTTCTCTCAGCTCAAGACAGATGGCTTTGCAGTGCACCTGCTCTCCTCTGCTGGGAACGCTGTTGCTCAGTGAAGAGGGGGAGAGGCCCCTGGACAGTGTGCCTGAGTCCCGCTCTGGAAGACTGACCAGGCAGGAGAGGGGCAGATGCACTGTGAGCCTTTGACGCTGCTGTTCTTCTGTGTCTCCCCATTCCCCTGGGGCTGTCATGGGTGGTGGGCATGTGGCATGAGCGTTCACCCTGCCCGGGTCCATCAGTCATGGTGGGGAGTTGGTGTGCAGCGGTGCAAGCATTTGCCCCATCCAGGTCTTTGGTGGTGGTGTTATTCAGGTGATGGTGGCTGCGGCTGCACCACCCAGATGGCAGCAGCAGGTGCCTGGGGCCACGGGTGCTCTCTTTATTTTGGTCCCATGGTAGCCATAGCTGGGTGGGGCTGCCCAGGAGGCAGCAGTGGGAGCTGGGTTCCTGGGTGCTCACTCTGCCTGGGTCCCCTGGTGGTGGTGGAGGTGTACAGCACCCACTGACAGGGCACGTGAGAGCACCCAGCCTCCTCGCTCCCTCTGTGGCCTGGCAGGGGTGATGGGGAGGCAGCAACAACTGATCTGACCCCTGTGTGGACACGACACTTTGGGGCTGGGACCTTAAAATGGTGCCAGCCACAGTGCCCAGGGTTCATTAGCCAGCAGGACCCTGCCATGCTGTCTCTCCTGAGCAATGTCACTGCACAGTCTCCAGTCAGCTCCCTGTGTCAGTCCAGAGGCCTGCTATGGTGGCTGGGCCCTCCTACAGCTCTGACTGTAATGTCCATGGGGCAAGTGTGGAGCCCTGGGGTTCTCTCCTCTGTCCCTTCTCCATGTGTGGGTGCCTTCCCCATGTCACCCCCCTTCCCCCTCCTGGACTTTGGGAGCCTCCTGCCTCTCTGTCAATTCTAATGCTCTCTCCTAGATGATCGATCTGAAGCTGAGCATCTTCTTGCCATTTTCGATCCTCCAGTGAGAGCACTGTGGGCAGGCTGCTTCTAGTCCACCATCTTGGCCCCTCCTCCCATCAGTTATATTCTTGAGATGGTTAATTTTATGTGTCAACTTGACTAGGCCACAGGGTGCCCAGATATTTGGCCAAACAGTATTCTGCATGTGTCTGTGAGGGTATTTTTGGATGAGATTAACAATTGAATCAGTAGACTGACTAAAGCAGATTGTCCACCCTAGTGTGGGTGGGCCTCACCCAATCAGTTGAAGACCTGAATAGAACAAAAGGCTGACCCCCCTTTGAGTAAGAGGGAACTCCTCCTGCCTGACTGCCTTGAGCTGGGACATGGGTTCTTTCTTGCCTGCAGTCTCAAATCAAAATATTGGCCTCTTCCTGGGTTTTGAGCCTGCTGGCCTTCAGACTGGAACTATTACCACAAGCTCTCCTGGGTCTCCAGTTTGCCTGCTTACTTACTGCAGATTTCGGGACCTGCCAGCCTTCATAATCTCATGAGCCAATTCCTTATAATAAATCTCTCTCTCTGTCTCTCTTTTTCTCTTTCCTATTGGTTCTGTTTCTCTGGAGAACCTGGACTCACACAATCCTAATGCCTCCAACTTGGAACAGAAGGAGAGTGAATGTATGGGGTGAAATGTATGTGGGTGCAACTGTGCGACTCTGCCACGGGAGGGGAGGGCAAGTCCTTCGGGACAGTTGTGAGTCAGCAGTGACGTTGGCGCCGTCTTTCATTTCTGGAGCTGATCTAGAGGACTCTCATTTTTAGTAGTTTAGGCCTTTCATTTACCAGATTGGCTAGCAGTGCCCTCCTCTGTCTTACCAGAGGAAAGTTCATGAAAGATGTTAATCATATCCAAATTCCTTCATTTTTAAAGATCTATCCAGAGTATTTTCAATACAAATGTATCTACAAATATAAAGCTTTGTCACTTTGCCCATTTAAATATGTTTTGTGTTTATGCGATTGTGTGTGTGTGTTGTGTGTGTGTAAAACACGGAAAGAAAATATTTGGTCAGTCTTGATGCCCAAAATGGAAGTAAGGGTCATTACTTTTGTACAGCAAGTAATAAACTCCCAAATGTTGGGCTTGCTCAGGGTGGGAACTCGAAAAATGTGTGGAAGGGAATGGGGTAGATAAAGAACTCAGATAAGGACCACATGGAGGGTGAAACAACAGCCGCAGGGAGAGCCTGGAGGGTCCGAAGGTTGTAAAGATAAGTGGCTGTTCCAGAGAGAACTCCCCCTCCCCACACTTTCACACAATCCTCTATAAAACCCGCCACTCTCCCCTCCTCGGTGTGGACGCTCTTTTCGGCTTCCACCCACCTACTCCCAGGTGCCCAAAATAAATGGTGTTTTGCTATATCTCAGGCTTGAGTGTCTTCCTCTTGGCTCCGACCTAACACCAATTGTTGGCATTTCCTTTTTCCTATACTAGGTGAAGTCAAGGGTAAAGGATGACAAAGAAAAGTTTTGACAATAGTGCCAAGTTACTCAGTTTTTACTCCGTTCTTAGATTGTGGATTTTGAAGCCATTTCACTGGAAAGGGCAGATGTCGCCACATGATTAGAGGCCTAGTCCTTGATTTTAGAAGCAGCTGTCCAGACTTTTGTAAGAATTAATAATAGGAACCTGCATCTCTTCTCAAGCTCTGTCCGATTGTTCACAGCTCCAGATGGTTGTTGCTCAGCCACTTTTTGCCTACGGTTCTTTCCATCCACATGGAGAGCACGAGAATGTGGAAACTCAGGTTGCTTTGCTATTATTAGGCCATCAAACTAATTGTTAGGTGGAAAGTTGAATAAATATTTACTTTTGACTTTTAATTGGTTATTAAATCTAAGAAAGTTTTACTTAGCAACAGGACTACCTACATAATTTGCAGGGCCCAGTGCTACATGAACATTTTGGGTCCCTTGTTTTAAAAATGATTCAGAACCTCAAGATACTGACAGAATATTAAACCCAGTTCAGGGTCCTTCTGCGTGCAGGACCCTGTGCAACTGCACAGGCAGCACAGCTAGGAAGTGGGTCCTGTTAGCATTATACATTTCGTACTTCAGTGTCCTTGAAATCTTTTATAAAACTCTTATCCTATTCCTTCCCCTCCAAGCCCCTACTCTTCTGTTTTTCCAAAATCTTTACTTGGGCACAACACTATGAAACATGAGTGTAACAGAGTTGTTGCCCCTCCTCCTATAGATATGGAAGGGAAATATTGACAGTGGGGAATAAGTAACAGAGGGAATGGCCTAAAAAAAAAAAAGGGCAAAATTATTTTCTATGTCTTTAAAACATCCTCCACTCCTTTTGAGAACTAAAACCTGCATCCCTGCCTCAGGCCAGTGGTTGGGAGGGGCAGGGTAAGTCTTTCGCTATTTGTGCTAAAGGAGATGGCCCAGTCCAGGCCTGGTAAAGGGAGGTCCTGGGTGGAGGCCAGGGAATTTGTCTTCAGCTGGATGAGACGATCAGAGTCACCAACTGTAGTTAAACAGTAATTGCCTGAAGGTGAGAACCCATCCTTTAAAAGCTCCGTGTTTCTGCTTAGTGGAGGGACGATGGCCTTTCAGACAGGAGTCTTCATCCTCCTGCTCTGCCGGCAAAGTAATGCAATTTCTCTTTCCTTCCTCCCCAAACCGCTTGTCCTCGTTCTTCTGATTCAGCCTCTTGGACAGGTGCCGAGCTTTCGGCAACAAGAGGGTCTGATAAGAAAGCATTAATTGGCTTTGACCTAGATTATTTTTTCCTTTTTATTCTGAATATGAGAGTTCACACACCTTTCCGTGTTTTCTCACGCCTTCTAATACAACTCAGTGTCTTAGGTGGCTTCATAGTCCTGTATGTATTTGCGGTGAACATTTATGTGGCCCTTTTTAGGGGATTGATTACTATCAAATAGATTAGGAATATTCTTCAAATGTTGTTGACATCGGATATGGAAAAACGACCTGTAAGAATTAAGTCACCCACATGTAGTGTATGTGAACTAATTACCAAGGGAAATGGGATGTACCTGGATCATGAACGATTTATAAGGCAAATTAAAGGCATGTATTCTAATCAAAGGAACTCCTGATTGCCTTATTTCCTGTGATATTGAGTTAGAGTTCTTGAGAGAAACAGAACCAATAGGATATGTGTGTGTGTGTGTGTGTAAAGAAATTTATTATAAGGAATTGGCTCACATGATTATGAAAGTGTGCAAGTCCTAAGATCTGCAGGGTGAGTGAGCAACCAGAGACCCAGAAGAGCCGACAGTGTAGTTCCCATCCAAAGGCTAGCAGGCTCAAGACCCAGGACGAGATGATATTTTAGTTTAAAAGTATCCAGGCAGCAAGAATTCTCTCTTACTTAGGGGAAAGTCAAACTTTTTGTTTTATTCAGGCCTTCAAATGATTGGATGAGGCCCACTCACGCTAGGAAGGGCAATCTGCTTTGTTTAGCCTACCTATTTAAATGTCAATCTCAGCTGGGCGAGGTGGCCCACACCTGTAATCCTAGCACTCCAGAAGCTGAGGCAGGAGGACTGCTTGAGCTCAGGGGTTTAAGACCAGCCTGAGCAAGAGCGAGGAGACACCACTACTAAAAATAGAAAAATTAGCCAGGCATTGTGGCACATGCCTGTAGTCCCAGCTACTGGGGAGGCTGAGGCAGGAGCATTGCTTAAGCCCAGGAGTTCAAGGTTGCAGTGAGCTATGATGATGCCATTGCACTCTACCCAGGGTGACAGAGTGAGATTCTGTCTCAAAAAAAAAAAAAAAAAGTCAATCTCATCCAAAACCACCCCCAAATAAACACCCAGGATAATGTTTGACCAAATAATATGAGACCCCATGGCCCAGTCAAGTTGACACATTTAAGGTATCACAGATAACCCTGTTCTTGCAATCCCTGTATAACACCTAAATACCTGGTTTCACACTTGGTACAGAAAGCTAGGCACTGTTCATCATTTGTTTAATTCTACCACCTGGCCATAACTGAAGATTAATTAGAACAAAATTTAATTAGAACTGAAGATTTAATTAGATGTAAATTCTTCCATCAATAGTTTACTGGGTGCTTTGTGGGAGGCACAAGTTAGGGCTGCAAAGATAGCTAAGAACAGCTGATGAATACAAAGGAAATTGGTTAAGAAGCAGCTTTATTAAATGGGTTTTACCTGAGAACTTCATCCTTCACTTTTTACCCCTCTTGCCAGAGATGTGATTTATTTTCTCTTGTGATCGCACTTTTAGAGTTGGAACCGCACAAATGTCACCATCACTACTGGATGGCATGTGATTTGTGATGTAGGAAATGCAGAAGGGAGAGTGAAGGGAATCACTCAGAAGTGGATCAGAAAGTAGCTGTGGTCACAGGAGTCAGCCTTGGTGGGGCAACAGGAGTTGGAAGGAGCAAACGGAGGGAAAAATAAGAAAGAACCTTGGATGCAGCGGACAGTGAGGCTGAATGGCAGAGAGGCGAGGTGGCTGGAGACAGCTGGTCACAGTCAGCCCTGCGTTCTCAAAGAAGATGCTTAGACGGCACCAAGGAGGGGAGAAAAGAAAACCAGCCTGAAGCTCAGACAAGGCAGATGTGGGAGGGAAAAAGCAGCTGTCGTCACCGAATTCCTTGAGGATAAAACTGTGAGGCTTGAGGACTCAAAGACAGGGGCATCCACGGGATAGAACAAACTTGAACTAAAGGGAAGATTTGATTAATTAACTAAACATTAATGTCACTTTCTTCCTTTCAGCTTTGTTCCTGCTGTTCTCTCTGTGTGGAATGTCTTCTCTCCAGTTAACTCCTGTCAATTTTTTTTATTTTTAAAATTTCTTTGTTTTATTTTAATAGGTTTAGAAGGTACAAGTTGAATTTTGCTACATGTATACATTGTATAGTGTGACTCCTATTAGGTCTCAGCCTCACTGTGATTTCCTCCCGGAAGACTCCTTTGATTCCTGAAGACTGGGTTTGATGGCTTCCCCCATGCTCGCTTCGAGCTGTATTTTAGAACTTACCACGCTGATTGAAAGTGCTTTCTGACATGTCTATTTTCCTGAATGAGCTGGGAGCTCCTTGATGACAATAGCTGTGTCTTGATAAAAGCTGTATCTCCAGAACTTACTTCATTGCCTGGCACCTGGTAGGAATTTAGTAGATATTAATATTTGCTACCTGAAGGAAGGAACGACAGAATGAGCGAGGACCCTATTCCTGCTGTCTCAGCGACATTTAAGACACCTCTGGGTGTGTGGTGAAGGAGCATCAGGAAGAGTGAGGCAGGCGTGGTGGTGAAACAAAGGAATTGGATGCTAGTCCTGGCCTCAAATAGCCTATAGTCTGGTAATGCTGGTGAATAATGGTGTAATACAGGACAAGTGGTACAATACTGTAACATAAGACAAGAGAGTAGGATTGCCAGAGTTAGCAAATAAAAATACAGGGTGTCCAGTTATATTAGAATTTCAGATCAGCAACAAATAGTATATGTTTCATGGAATATTTGGCACACACTAATACTTAAAATTATTCACTGCTTATTAAAATTCAAATTTGACTTGACCTCTTCCATTTTATCAACCCTAAAAGAAAAGAACATGGGCTATAAGAGGTTGCTTCTGTTTTTTTTAGGGGTGGGACAAGGATATTGCAGAAAGATTTGGGAAATATTTTCTGGAAAAGATAGGAACTGAGTTGAGTTGCAAAGATTGCAAGATAAAATGTAAGAAAATGCAGTTCTGGTAGAAGAAACCTCAGATGACAAGGCGGGATAGAGGCAGGATCAGAGACTGGCTGAAATCTGGTTTGGCCAGTGTGCAAAAGGGTGGTGAGAAACCCAGCTAGATGGTTGGGCAGGGCCTGGTGACTCCACATGTACCAAAGCCTCAGTCTCATGGGCACCCCTACCCCCTTCACCTGGGCCACACTTTGTGAACAGGCAGAACTAGATCTTTCTGCCTGGGTAAATGTTTCAGCCTTACCTAGTTAATTAGGCTAGAACATTAGTCTTGCTCTGGAAATAGTGAAGAAGAAACACCAAGAGCATTTTGCAAGGGTCATAAATTGCTCAATGTTTGAATTTTTTTAAGCACTGCTGTCAAAACAACATGATGACTTATCAAAATAAGATGTGATAGTGTGGGAAATATTAACTTTTATGGCATTTGTAATTTTAGTCTTTTTCCATTTTCTGTTACAAAATCTGTTTAGCATTTTATAGTAAATATAATAATGAAACAGATAAAAATCTAAGAAAGAGGGGATGTAAGCTTACATAAAACCTTTATTGAGCACCTACTATGTTCCAGGTGGCAACATGTTATTTCCCTTAATCTTCATAATAATACTATAACTCTATTGTATTTATGTCTATTCAGTAATACTATAATAATTTTAACGTGTAGCTTGCTGAGTCTCACCATGTTTATTTGCTCATTGATGATCACTCAACTAGCAATTGGTTATTTTGGAATTCAAACCCAGTTTGACTCCAACATGTATATTGTTTCCATTATACCACACCTATAGATAGGTACTCACAGATTAATAACAATTATTGGGCACTTATGGGAGGTACACTGTGGGATTAGAAAGGAGGGAACATCTAATTCTGTCTTAGGGATATCAAGGATGGCTTTGCAGGGAGGTGATGCTCGAGTGGTGATTGACAAAGTGATCTCACCTTTTAATCAGGTAGTAACAGGCAAAGTATGAAAAATACTTTTAAGTAAAAAAAAATTAATCTTTTAAAAAAAGATATATATTGTATTTCATCCTAAAAATCTCCCATTAGGTTTCTATAATCTTTTATTAAATGTTCCATGTTGATGACACAATTAAATACCCACTAACACCATTAGTCATGCTCATCAAGTATCATTATTTAAAATCTTCAGTTACTTATATGATTATACTTTGGTGTCTTTTTTTCAGAAACACTACACATTCACACAAAAAATGTTTTAAACGTTTTTATAATTCTCTAACCTACATGAATGGTTATAGGGTTGGGTTGACTAAATTCCTGCCACATAATTATTTCAATTACATAAAATGTTACTTATATAACTGGAATGGTATTATAGCTATAAAATATTCAAGTCTGTAATTACATAAGATTAAAATCACTAAAAAGAAAGCCCTAAAATTTTAGCAACATATTTCCTAGAGAAAAGCTGCTGAACAGTTCTGTTTCTATAATTTTTAAATACAGCTATAATGATAAAAATTAAAAACAAAATGTTTTTCAATATTTTGTTTTCTCAAAAGACATTAACCAAATTTTTATTAAAAACATTGAAGAGTTTGTCTTGAATATAATCTCGTGAGGTAAACTAGTATTACCGTCCTCTTAAACCAAATCTGGCTGCCAAATCCTCTCTCCAAGAAGCCCTCCAGACAGATCTTACTTCAGATTTTTTGGCTAATGCTTACCTATTTTTCTATTTTACCTCAGTGACTTCTTTGTATGTTGCCTTAGAAGGTTTGTAGGTTTTTTTTTTTTTGTATAGGAAAACCTATTCAAATATGCCCAGGATGTGGTTCTTAACTCAGTAAGCTCAGACAGCCACCTTTGATTGACTGTTTCTCTGACAATGATGAGAAGCTGCAGGAAGAACGATGTAATTCTGGCCTTGGAGAGAAACCTTTCAAGGAAAGTAACATGTTTGAATTTCAGATGTGTTCCTTAGTGAGTCATGTAAGTTTGATGTTTATACTCATTAAAAGATAAATTTTATTTATTGAAAAAAAATTTTAAAAATTTTATGTTTATTACAGGTACATAATATTTATATATCTTTATAGAAGGATCAATTTTAAGTGAGGATAAAATTATGACTTTTATACAACATACAATCAGCGTGTATTAAAAATTTCATTTAACTCAGGAATTAATGAGGGGACCAATAGATATTGCAACCAGTTCAAAAGAGAACCACACATTTATTGTCAGATAAAGAATGTGGGATGAATTTACAAATAAATGCAAAACTGGCAAAACATTCAATATCCACACAAACCCAATTTGCATTTGTGTGGACAGGAATTATTTGCATTCCAATCAATTTTCTACAAGTTAACAGCTATGTCTGAAGGGTTGTGAGATAGCCTGGTCAGAGGAAAACAAAGGCATAGATAACCCAGCTCCTCTTTTCAATAAAGAAGAAATCTTAGGCAAGCAAGTTTCACTGAATTATCTAAATTATAGTACCTCCAAAGCAGCATGGTTCAGTGAACTAAACAGCAATTCTTCTTGGGCTCCAGTTTCTTCAACAACTTGGCTTCTTTCAGTTTAAAGTTCTGGATAGCTTTACGTAATTGCTGATGTTTAATTCTGTGCAATGCTTTGAAAATCTCACAAGGTATAAAAACCTCAATTATTCCTCTTTTTGTAACTGGAGAGACTTGAAGAGGACTTGAGTGCTTTGCTTTAACAGAGAGATTTAGGGTCTGGAACTATTGACTTCCAGCCATTCAGAGAGAAAAAATCTGAAAGAGTCATGCAATGAAATTACAAAACAAACGTCGTTTGGGGAACTGAGATAGTATCCAGACTGCTCACATTGGAAAGCTAATTTATGTTCACACTTATTTTCTTCTTTGCGCTTCTCTCTCTCCTGTCTTGTCTCTGTTTTCTTTATCCACCTTGTATGCTTCAAGAGTCATTTAGTACCTGACTACACAAAAAGAAATGTGCTGACTTTGACTTTCTTTCTTGAATACACTAGGGAACTAATTTTAGAATATACTGTGTTATTTTACAGATGACTCTTTTTTGTTGTTGTCCTACAGAGTTCTAAACTATCACTATCCTACTCTGCATTTTTATTTCCCTGCTTTGCATTGTGACAAGAAGAAAACAAAAAGTAATCACTACACCAGGGCACCCTCTAAATAAATACGGCCCTCCCCAACCTTGACTGTGGGCTTTCTCCACCCCACTAATGGAAAGGGTTAGAACGAGGAAGTAGCATGAGTCATTGCTATTGCCACACCCTCAGGAAAACCCCTGCTCCATCTTCCTCTTGTGCTGTGGTGACTCTTTCTAGCCAATGTCCTGGGTCGCAGGAGCTAAGTTTGCAGAACATACACTCAGGGTTTTTTTTGTAGGGAGTGCAGCATCGATTTGATTGGCAACGACAGCAATAGAAAGAAAGTCAGATACAAAAAAAATCTTTGAAGAACAGAAGAATGGGTCTGATCCAAACATTCATTTATAAGCTGGTTATTTGAAAATGGAAATATAGTTCTCATTTCTTACATATATATCCTCTATGGTTGTTACTAGGACTCCTAGACTAGCCCACTCAAGCGTATCCTACACCCAAGTGGCTGCAGTGTGTGTGCAGTATTGTTTCTGTGGGGAAGACACACTTAGCTTTCCAGTTTGGTTACCAGGGACATGTTTCCTCACCCTTCACTGTGGTTCTAACAACTAGCGAGAGATGTCCCTCTAGTCAATTGGCTGTAGTCAATGAGAATAGGGCTTCTCGTGGACATGACAATATTGGCACAGAGATAGGTCTGGGAAGGGGGAGGGGAAGGCCTGTTGTGGAGGAGAGGTGATTTGGTGCACCTGACTGGGTGGCCTCTGTCACTAGGGATGGGAATATAGGGAAGAGGCAGGAAAAAATGTTGGACAGTGGGTGGTCTTGGTAAGGAATGGAGTGAAAGAGTCCTAGAATTTGTACCTGCTGGGGAAGTGACGACTGCTTTGCTGTCCTCACAGTGGATATGAAGTGGTATCACATTGTGATTTTTATTTGCATTTTCCTAATGACTGATGATAAGCATTTTTTAATGTACTTATTGGCCTTTTGGATATATTTGAAAAAAGAAGTCTATCAAATTCATTGCTCCTTTATTAATCAGATTGTCTTTTTATTATTGAATTGTAAGAATTCTGTATATATTCTGAATTCAAGTCCCCAATCAGATTTACGATTTGCAAACATTTTTTCCCATTCTGTGGGTTGTCTTTTTTCTTTCTTGATTCTGTCTTTAGAATCATGGCTTTTAATTTCTATGAAATCCAGTTTATCTACTTTTTCTTTTATTGCTCATGCTTTTGGTGTTATAGCTAAGAAATCATTGTCTAACACAATGCCATGAAGATTTACTGTTATGCTTTCTTCTAAGACTTTTTTTCTTTTTCTTAGAGATAGCATCTCACTCTGTCACCCATGCATAGCTCACTGCAACCTCCACCTCCTGGGCTCACGTGATCCTCCTGCCTCAACCTCCCGACTAGCTGGGACTACAGGCACGTGCCACTACACTCAGCTAGTTTTTAAAATTTTTTGTAGAGGTGGGGTCTTGCTGTGTTGCCCAGGCTGGTCTCAAACTCCTGGCCTCAAGCAATCCTCCTGCCTCGGCCTCCCAAAGTGCTGGGTTTACAAGTATGAGCCACCATGCCGGGCCTCTTCTAAGACTTTTATAGTTTTACATCTTACATTTAGGTCTATGATCAATTTTGAGTCAATTTTTGTATATGGTATGAGGTAGGGGTCCAAATTTATTCTTTTGCATATGGATATTCAGTTGTCCCAGCACCATTTGTTGAAAAGACTACTGCTTCTCCATTAAATTATCTTGGCATCCTTGCTGAAAATCAATTGACCTATAATTGTAAGGATTTATTTCTGAACTTAGTTCTATTGCATTGATCTATATATTTATCCTTATTCCAATACCACATTGTCTTAATCACTGCAATTTTGTAATAAGTTTTGAAATTGGGAAGTCTAAGTCTTACAACTTTGTTCATCTTTTTCAAGATTATTTTGGTTATTCTTGTTCCCATGAGTAACCACATAAATTTTAGGATCAGCTTGTCAATTTACACAAAGAAATGCAGCTGAGACTTTGAGAGGGATTGAGCAGAAAATGTAGATCAATTTGTGGAATATTGTCATCTTAACAAAAGTAAGTCTTCTGATCTACCAACATGGGATGTCTTTCCCATATTTAGGTCTTCTTTAATTTCTTTCAATGATGTTTTGTAGATTTTCAGTGTACAAGGCTTTTACTTAAAAAAAAATTTTAGTCCTAAATATTTTTTTATGGTCTCTTAAATGGAATTTTTAAATTGCACTTTCAGATTGTTTATTACCAGTGCATAGAAATACAATTCATTTTTGTATATCAGTCTTGTATTCTGTAACCTTACTAAACTTGTTTATTAGTTTCTCATAGTTTTTTGGTAGATTTTCCTTAGGATTTTTTGTATATAAGATTATATCATCTGCAAATGGAAATAATTTTACTTCTTCCTTTGTAATCTGTAAAGTCTGTATTCTTTTTTTATGTGCAGCCATTGAAGTCTGCCTGATTAGATTAGTAGTCAGCTAATGATTGGACCAAGATTTCCTTAAATGCCCTGAACCAGTAAATCTCCCAGTCCTGTCTGATGAGATATATGTGTATGTTGGGATATATCTTTAACGTTCCTACAGGCAGCTTACAACTCTGCCTTAACCTTTCTTCCTGCTTGTACAGGGCCTCATGGCAAGCCAGAGGAGAGATTAGGATTTTCTCAGATCTTTCCTGCGAATGCACACAGCCCTGTATGTGTGAATGGCCTTCTGGATTCCCAGGAATATGTGTTTGCTTTTCAAAGTCCCTTATGTACGTTTTATATCCTGGTGGTTGTGTTTTGGTCAGTCACCTGTTAGCCTCAACTGGTAACTTTGTCTCAGGCAGGAGTATTGTTAAACAATTGCCACTGATATATATATATTTTTTTAAATAAATGCCCTAGGAATAGGGCTGTTAACACAGAGCAACTTCTGAATTAGGTCAAATAAAGACAAGCCTTGAGAATGGAGATTTTCAATAAGCTACTACGCAGGTCAAGTCTTAACAATTATGGGACTTTTGGGAAGTTCCAAACCCATTCTACCCTCTCCAGTGGCTGCTAGACTGCTGGTTTCAATACTACCATGCGCTAGGGAGAGGGGGATGGGATTAGTTCAAGCTAAAATGCCACAAAGCAGCTTACTGTTCTTACAAAGGTTCGGCCATGTTTCTTGATTAAACACTCCTGGGAATTTTGCAATCCTTTAGTTAATTTCCAGAATTCTGAAAAAGTTGATTTTGACAATTTTTGCCAGTGTTCTCATTGCTTTTATGGATGAACAGATTTTTGGAGGTCCTTATTCTTCCATTCAAGAACTACTCTCCCTTTTAGGATATTAAAAGATAATTTTTTTAAAAAAAGTAAAATTATGATTAAAAAATCATAAAAATATTAAACGACCCCATGTCAAAGACTTTATTTAACTCATTATTATTGTGGAGCACCTTAAGATATTATAAATTCAAAAGAGAATTAAACACACACACAGAGGCAATTGAGATGCTAGAACAGTTTACAAGCAGATGCATATTTGGTTAATATCTACAGTCCAATAATCAATTTTATTTCATAGGGACCAATTCATTTTTGCTTTCACTTCTTCCAACAAGAATCATTTGCATTATTATCAGTTTTAACAGCTTACAGAGTTGTAAAATAGCTCAACGACAGTAAAAGGCAAAGATACACTAGAAGGGTAGATAGGGTAGACAGACAGGGCCCTAGTAATCTTTTTTGCACATATCCAAGTTTTCACAATTTTTCCTGTTTAGGGAGTGGAGAGGACAGTGTATGGAGATGCTGCACGACATTTTCAGATGCTGGACATGTGACTGAAACAGTGCAAGACGACACAGGAAAGTGCAGAAATGGTCAAGGGGACTGTTACCAGCCTCACCTTGGGTGATAATTTCCTCTCTGTGTCTCAGCTTTCTCGTCTGTAAGGTAAGGAATATGGACCAGCTCATTGCTAAGACTCCTTCCATACTAGCTGTGTTCGTTCAACTGTGCCCCGCCCCCACAGCAGCATCAGCGTCACTGGAGAGCTTGTCAGAAATGCAAATTCTCAGGCCCCACCCTAGTCCTGCTGAATCGGAAACTCCAGGGTGGATCCCAGCAAGCTCTCTAGGTGATCTTGATGCAGTTAAATTTTGAGAATCATTGAATATCAGTTTTCTATGAGATGGAACTTTGATCTCAGGGAAAGTCATTAGCTATCATGAGAGCATATTTAGGACTTCCTCCTGAAGTTTGAAAGCATAAAATTCTATGTATGTGTAAAGGGAGAAAGTCAGTTTGGTTAAAGCTCTTTTCTTTTTTTTATATTAAAAGAAAAGAGCCCATTACCCACTTACTCAGAATTCATTGTAAGAAGTGGCCTATCAATTTACTATGTCCATTTGCTGTAGGTGAAACCTCAGTCTACAATTTATTTCAACATAACCAGTCCAAAGAAAAGTCAGAGAAGTATTTTTTTGCAGCTTTGAGTTTTACATATTTTATACATTTAGAAGCTTCTCTCCTAGGCGTCATAGTGGGCAAGAATGAGATCAGACTTCCCAAGTCTTATGCTGGAAAGCATTTGGTCTTTCTCTTCACTTGCAAAGGCAAGGACCACGGCCACTATGGGTTGTGATTGGAGAACTTCTGTATAAATTTCAGTCCCTGGGTTGAACACTTCTCTTACTTATGATGGAGCCATTCTGATTCTGTTTGGTACACAGAAGACTGGTCCTGTTTGCCACTATCATTCATTTCCTTATAGGTTACAGCTATGCTGTACCATTTGAAGTGATGGTTTTCAACATCCTAATTCTATTTAATACATTCTCAGCATGATGCTCTTTCCAGTGTTTTCTACAGTAGCTGTTCCCTACTCAACCCCATCTGATCAACTGGTGCAAAGGTGATCATTGTTTCTAACCTGATGCCCTGGCTGTCTTTGAAAACTCTCTTAGCAGTGACTTACACTTAAGCATAGGTCACCAATTACACTGGTCAAAGTAGTATCTATGAACTTAAGAACTTAAGACTGCAGAATTTGTAGTCAAAACCTCACTGTTCACAGTGCAGGGAAGCTTCTCCAGCAGGTGTTAATAAGTTTCCCACAAAGAAAGCATTATTTCTGTGATCAAATCTCTCTCTTAAAGATTTGTAATGTACATTTATGTTAAACACTCTGAGAGTTTTGTAGTAAAACTTATCTGTGTTTAACTCAACATTTTTAAACTTCTTTGAGTGTGAAACATTTTTATCACTGGCATAGCTAATCATCCAGTTTGGGAAAGGTAAGTGTAGAAGATTTGAAGTGATCTTCATAACTTGTCAAAAGGAGAGTTTCTTAAAAAGCCCTGAGTGTGGCATGATGCTGAGTCCCCAAAGCCTCTCTAAGTTTGTTGCCATGACATAGGTAAAATAAGACTGGATATTTCACAGAACTCGGTTTCATTAATTTAATGATCAAAAAAGGTAAAATATGTGGGCCAGTCCTAGACAACAAGGCAGCAGTATAAATGCGAGGTATTCAGTGATTGTGGTAATTGCATCAATCACAGCGTTGTTGCTCAAAATGTGGCCATGAAGGCACAGCATTGGCATTACCTGGGAGCCTGTTAGAAATGCAGAATCTCAAGCCCTAATCCAGACTTATTTTATTAAAAGCTGCATTGTGGCAAAATGTGATTCCTATGCATGTTAAAGTCTGAAAAGCACTGATTACAACATTTTGCATTCTTACTCTTCCTGACAGATCTTGGGCTCATTCCTTCTATCTCCTTTCTTTTTTTTTTTTTTAATAAATTTTATTGTGTATAGTCGAGGTTTCAAACATGATGTTATGGGATACACATAGATACATAGATACATGTAGATAGTACAATTATTACTACAGTGAAGCAGATCAACACATCTATCATTGTACATAGTTACATTTTCACGTGACAAGAGCAACTAAAATCTATTTATTTAACAAAAATCCCTTATACAATTTTATTAACTTTAGTCTTCATGTTGTACATTAGCTCTTTAGACTTGCTTATCCTATTTTGTATCCTTTGACCCAACACTCCCTGTTTCCTCTCTGCCCACTCTCCCTAACTCGTGGTAACCAATGTTTCATTCTCTTTGTGTATTTGAGATTTTTTTTTAATATTCCACATTTAAGTGAAATCAAACAATATTTTTCTTTCTGTGTCTGGCTTATTTCACTTAGCATAATGTTCTCCACGTCCATCCATGTTGTGGCAAATGGCAGGATCTTCTTTTTTAAGGATAAATATTCAACTGAGTTGTATTTTTTCATCCATTCAGCCAGCCTATGTTTCTTGAGTGGGGCATTCAAACCGTTCACATTGATTGATAGAATTGATGTGTAGGATTCTGTTCTGTTCATCCTGTTGGTTAGTACCTTATTGCTTTGTTTTACCTCTTGTGCTACTGTTTTATATGAGCTCTGAGCTTTAGCTTTTGGATGGTTTTACACTGGTGGGTGTCTATTGTGATGATCCATGTATAATGCGATTCTGAGTATTTCCTGCAGGGCAGGTCTGATCTTCACGAATTCCCTCAGTGTTTGCTTGTCTGGAAAAGTCTTTATAGCTTTGCAGGAATAAAAATTCTAGGCTGGCAGTTGTTCTGTTTAGGAAGACTGAAGATGGGACCCCAATCTCTTCTGGTTTGTAAGGTTGAGAAGTCTACAGTTAGCCTGATGGGTTTTCCTTTGTAAGTTACTTGATGTTTTTGCCTCACAGCTCACAGGAGTTCCTCCTTCATGTTTACTTTGGCCAGTCTGTTGACTATCTGTCTTGGTGATTGCCTCTTTGCAATGAATCTCCCAGGTGTTCATTGAGCTTATTCTACATGGTTGTCTAAATATCTAGCAAGACCAGGGAAGTTTTCCTGAATTATTCCCTTAAATAAGTATTTTTTCCAGCCCTTGCATGTTTTCTTCTTCACCCTCAGGGATGCCTATGATACTTACATTTGGCCATTTTACGTAATTCCATATTTCTTGTAGGCTTTGTTCATTCCTCTTAATTCTCTATTCTTTATTTTTGACTGACTAATTTAATTCAAAAGATTTGTCTTCAAGTTCTGACATTCTTTCTTCTGCCTGGTCTAGTCTGTTCTTAAAACTTTCCACTGTGTTTTGTATGTCCTTAAATGAATTTTTCATTTCCAAAAGTTTGGTTTTTTTTTTTTTAAATATGTTGATATCTTTAGTGAATTTTGGATTTTTGTTTTTCTGGTTTCTTTGAGTTGTTTTTCTATTTTCTCTTGGATTTCATTGAGCTTCCTTACAATCTATATTTGGAATTCTTTATCTGTCATTTCAATATTTTCATTTTGGTTGGTATCCATTGCTAGAGAGCTGGTGTTCCCTTTTGGGGGTGTCCTTTTGCTCTGATTTTTCATACTTTCAGTGTTCTTTTGCTGATTCCTTCTCATCTGGGGCAGCTGCCACTCTTATTTTTGGATTTTCTTTTGTTTAGGTGGGCCTTCCCTGCCCCTCACTTGTAAAGGAGTGTCTGTAGCATATGTTGGGTAAAGGTCTTTGCCTTTGCTTCTAGGTGCTTTGATGGCAATCTAGGTTCTGGATGTATGCATTGGTAATAGATATCCTTAGTATGGTGGTTTTCTCAGTTGCTAGTTGTTTGTAGGCTATAGCAGTGGTGAGCTTTGTGTGTGGGCAGATTCCCTGTCTCTCTTTTTGATGAGGGAGGATGTGGGTCTTTGTAATCATTTCTCTTTCCCCAGCCCTGTGGCCTTATTAACAGTGTGAATTGTATTGGCATGCCCAGTTAAATCTCTGAGACAGTAGGTTGTGCTTGTGGGTAAGAATCAACCATGCCCTGTATGACTGAGTAAGTAAATTCTGTAAATGGCTGTGCAAATTGACCTCCGTGTCAGTTTTTGGTGCTTGCCAGAAGGAACAAACTACAGTGTTGTTTTGGGGACCTGTGACCAGCTCTAGCCCCTCAGGAGAAGCACTCAGATGCCCCAGGTGGTGGGTAGGGCCCTGGAACTTCCAGGTAAATCATTATTCTCTGCCACAGCAGAGGCAGGTGGGGGAGTGAGGCTGGGTGGGGCGGGGTTGATTGAGCTTGACCTCAGCCTCCATAGAAGCTGATAAGGTAGCTATTTTGGCAGGGGTCAAAGGTCTGCTCCCAGTTTCTGGGGAAAGCCACCAGAGAGGGCCTAAAGTGGCTCCAACTAGCCAGAAAGTCTGCCTGTTGGGGAGCGGCCATCTGAGATTCACAATCTGGCTATTTGGAGAACATTTCGCTCCTCTCCCCCATTCCCTGCTTTGCGATCTCCTTCTGGCATCTGCCAGCAGGCAGGAGCTCAAGTTAGCTGACTTCCCCCATGATGGCACTGCATGGTGGGAGCTTCCCTGTCCAGGATCTTGCCCTGGGCTGAGAGCACGGCCTTCCTGTGGGGGGAGGGGCACTCCATGACTGTGCTGCAGCTGGGATCCACACTGTACTCTCTTCTCAGTTCTGCCCACGTGGGACCCCTTGCCTCCTGAGATTAGTTCACAAATTTCTCCTCTGTGCCCCCAAGCAACATGATCGAGTCCTGGGGATATGGGATCTGCCCTGTGGGTCTCTGAAGATCAATCCCTGACCATGACAGAGAGAAGCGTGCTGGTCCTGAGTTGTCTATGGGGTGCTCAAACAGGCTTTATGTCCCTCTGCTTCAGGTTGTGCCCTGCTCTGATGGAGCAGCTGAGCAAGTAGCACCGGAGAGGACAGGTGAGCAGGGAGCTCACAGCCTGAGAACCCCTTAATCTTCTGCAGGTCTTTAAGAGGAAAGGTTTGAGCCCCACTCTCTGTGGAAGCCCTGGTGTGGTGTATGCACCAACAGCAGGGAAGCAGCAGCTCCTGAGAGCCCTGGCTTAATCATCTCTCTCAGCAGCTGTGGGGTGAGGGGAGGCCAAGGGGAGGAGCAGAGTCTGAATGGAGGAAAGCTGGCACTCTGGTCATCTCTGTCCTTCTCTCTGGGAGGCAGCCCACCCAGAGTGTCCAGGCTCTGGGTTCATGCAGATCCCCTGGGACCCACTGGCTCCCTGTGGCTCCTGCAGTCTGGGCCAGAGTTGGGAAATGTTTGTGTGGGAACTGAGATGGAAACTGAGGGGCTGAAGCCCCCTGGGGAGGACAAAGGCACATGGTGAGTGGAGAAGCAACATGACATCTGCCACCTTGGCTCAGGTTTGTGGTGAGGGGAAGCACCCGAGGGGGCTGGCAGGCTGGTGCTTTGTCCTCAAGGAGCTCCCAGTTCACTGGCAGCAGCAGCTTTTGGGCTCATGAGGGTAGAAAGGCTCTCCAGCAGCTCAGGAGCCTGCTGACTGCCAGAGATGTGAAGGAGAGAGAAACAAACTCCCCTACCTACCCTTTTCCCTGGATTCCAAGCCCGTTTGTCCTCTGCCAATATCTTGCTCCTTCTTGTTCTGCTCTGCAACTTCTTCCCATGGAATCTCTTGTAGGTTCTGGCACTTTGGCCTTGGAATTACACCCGATCTATGATTGTTTGTTTGTTTGTTTGTTTTCATCTAAAACTTTTTCTTCTTTCTGAGACGATGTGGCAGCTGGTGTCTCTGGTCAGCCATCTTGTCTCTCCTCTGCTTCTAACTCCTTTCTCTTGCTGCCTACCCCATCTGGAATTCTTTGCCATACTTCTCTTCCTAGAAATTCAAAATCTTAACCATTCATTTTAATCCAAACCTTTGTTCCTCTTTTTCTTCTCTGAATTCTAATATTATATATGGTTTTTTTTGTAACAGTATTATGGCTAGGCCTGGGAAAATCCTAACTGGACTGCAGTAAACTTTAGAACACTTAAAAGATTGTGTAAATTGTTCAACATTGTTGTCTTAATCTGTTTTCTGCTGCTATAAAAGAATATCACAGACTGGGTAATTTATTTAAAAAAAAAAAAGCTTATTTGGATCATAGTTCTGGAAGCTAGGAAGTCCAAGAGCATGGCACTGGCCTCTGGTGAGGGTCATCCCATAGAGGAAGAGTGGAAGGCATAAGGGAACCCATGAGACAGAGGTAGAAATTGGGGCCAAATCTATGCCTTTATGAGGAGCCCACTTCTGCAATAACTAGCCCACGGCAAAGGTGATGGCATTAATCCAGTTATGAGGGCAGAGCCCTCATGACCTAACCATTTCTTAAAAGACCCACCTCCCAATACTGTTACCATGGCAATTAAATTACAATATGAGTTTTGGCAAGGACATTCAAACCTAGCAACTGTCAATGAGTTTTCCAAAGTCAGTCTCTCTAAGTCTTTCTTCAATCATAGGAAGGGGCAGAGGGTGGGGCTGGGTGTATTAATGACCACTTTCCATTTAATAAATCTTTCTAGGAGTCAAAAATGTAAGTTTTGCATATATGAAAAGTAACATTCTTTATCACAGTGATTTAATTTCAGACACAATTGGGCATGTTCAGGGTGGTATGGCTGTAGACACACAATAGTTTACTTTCAGAAGTCTGACAGAGCCATATAGTGTTGCCACCATAAACATCAAGGAGCACAAGTTTAGAATCCTCTACCAAGGATGTTTCCTTATTGATTCCACCATTCAAGAATGGGGCTGAAGTGTTGCTTTATGTTGGTAACCATGTTGCTTGTAAAGGGACTTCGTCCTTCCAGTCTCCCTATGATCCACTGAAAATTTTTAAAATATCATAAAGAGAATCTATAGATTAAATATGAATTTTTCCACTGTAGGAAGATTAAATAACATGTTCTGGCTAGATATTAGATAAAGTTTCTGGTATTTGAACATGTCTTCACTAGATAATAAATGTGGTTTTTGATGATCCAATACTCTGCATGTTTCTGGAGGAAGCAGTTAGAGAAAAATTTAAATTCTGACAAAGATTTATTCAGCCTGTTCTTTGGTGGGGAAGAGGAACTGTATAGTAAAATCTCAGATATTCAAAACTCATAATTTTCTTTGTTCCAAGCAAATAACGAGTCTCTAGATGATAGAATTTCAAGTGTTCCTGTAAGTTCTCTCTTCAATACTCACACAAACATCTATCTATGTCAGCAAATAAGGTAGCCTTAATATATTAAAATATGGATCATGTAACAGGGAAATGAAAATGACAAATATGGGAAAAGAACGTGATAGAAAAGTGCATTATGTGTTTGTTAGAGAAACCATGAAAACGTCTGTGAAACAGCTAAGTGCATAAGGTCACTAACTCAACATTTTAAATCCCCACTACTAAATTTTTATGGTTTGCAAGCAATCTGAAGGGCATTCAGGCTTCTAGGGAGAAGTTTTGCAACTCTGGATTTCTGCCTGTCTCTTGGTCCTAGTAAGGCCGTTTAAAAATAAAGTATCAAGGGAACTCAGCCTGTCTCTAAAATGAGGAATAATATTCTAATTTTACAAGCCTCTGACATCATATACTTACTTACTTTGCAAAAGCTCAAATTCACTGAGGATTAAAATGTTAAGAGCCTTGTCATGCAGAGAAAACAAGAGTGTTATTCTCATTCAAAAGTGATTGGCTCTGACACCCTAGTGTTGTGCAAAAGAACATTCTGCAATGAGGAAAATTTTCTACATATATGCTGTCCAATATAGTGATCACTACCAAATGAATGGGTTTTTTCTAAAACTTTGATTAATTAAAATTAAAATTTAAAGCGAGGTTTGGTGGCATGCTCCTGTAGTCCCAGCTATTTGGAGGCTGAGGCAGGAGGATACCTTGAACCCAAGAGTTCAAGGCCAGGCCGGGCAACGTAGACCACACCTCTATAAAAAAAAATTTAAAGAGTTACATGTGGCCAGTGGCTACATGAGTTAGACAATGCAATCCTAGGATTATTTTCTTTACATTGTTAACAAATTTAGGGCATTTTTATTTTTTAATGTTATTTTCCAGTGTGTGTATATAGAAAAATATTCTTTTGCACCTCAGATGGGAACAGATTTTTAAATATTTTTGGTGCCATTCCTTAGAGATATTTTCTTGGAAATAATGACATCGGTGGTCCATTAGATGATGTTATGTGAGTCATAGAAATGCTTGACATAAAGTCAAAAATACCCTCACACATCCAGTCTGTGGGCCAGGCTTGCTTGTTATATAATAAAAGCACTGAAGAAAACATGAACACAGGGAAGGAGGTGAAATCTTTGCTGGCTGTGGTTTTGCATCTTCTGTTTCCTTCCATTGCAATTTATATTTCTTTTGATTGACTTTAACGAGCCCTTTGATTTATCTTGTGATAAATAAAAGCATTACATATTTTATTCTCTTCTGAGTGATGTTTAAAATTTGAGATTAGACTAAATAAGGAGACCCATTTTTTAGATGTGTACTCTGACCACCTGCCATCATATCACTGGCAAAGCCTTTAGATAATGAACTAGCACACGTGATAACCTCCAAAGAAGCCCCCTTCCAGCTCTTTCCTTATTTTAAATGTCAAGCCAATGGTGTTTTTTAAACAATTATCTTTTTTTCCTGGAGTATTTCCTTCAGGATAGGTTTATATGCCACACAAGGAAACCAGTTTTATTACTTGATAATTATGCTTTGGATATACAACCAGTTTTTGAGTGGGCTGGACTTATGAGGCAAAATGGAAAACAGGCCTGTTCTTTCAAACCCCCTCTCAGATTTCTCTTTCAGATCCCATTTTCAGGTACTAAAAGTTCAGCCCATGGGAAAAATGGATATTCACATGTGAAAGAATGATGTTGGATCTTTACCTAATACCATATATAATAATTCAAAAACCTATGTGTAAGACCTGAAATTATATAAGTCTTAGAATAAGACATAGGAGAGAAATGCCACAACATTGGATTTGGCGATGATTTTTTGGCTATCACACCAAAGGCATAGGCAACAAAAGAAAAAATAGACAAATTGGACTTCATGAAAATTTTAAAAATTGTGCACCAAAAGACAAAATTAACAGAATAAAAAGGTGACCCACAGAATAGGAGAAAATATTTGCAAATCATATAAGGGATTAATTAATATCCAGAATATATGGAAAATTCATAAAACTCAACAACAAAAACACAAACAACCTGTTTGAAATGGGCAAAGGACTTGAATAGACATTTCCCCAAAGAAGATATATAATGGCCATTAAGCACATATAAAGATGCTCAACATCGCTAATCAATCATTAGGGAGACACAAATCAAAACTAAAATGAATCTTCCCTCACACTCATTATGATGGCTACTATCAAAAAAAACCCAGAAAATAACAAGTGTTGGCAAGAATGTAGAGAAATTGGAACTTTTGTGCACCATTGGTGTGAATGTGGTTCCTCAAAATATTAAAAATAGAATTATCATATGATCCAGCAATTTTCAGAATATACCCAAAAAGCTAAAAATTGTGCACACGTGATTATAGCAGCAGCATTGTATTCACAAAAGCTGACATATGGAAACAACCCAAGTATTTATCGATTGATGAATGGATAAGCAAAACATGGTAAATACATTACAATGGAATATTATTCAGCCTTAAAAAGGAAGGAAATTCTGACATATGCTACAAGGTGGATGAACCTTGAGGACACTATGCTAAATGAGATACACCAGTCACAAGAAGACAAGTATTGTATGATTCCACTTATCCAAGGTGCCTAGAATAGGCAAAATCATAGAGACAGACAGTAGAGTGGTGGTTCCCAGCTTCTGCAGGGAGGGGTAAATGAGGAGTTATTGTTTAATGGCTATAGAGTTTTAGTTTTATGAGATAAAAAGAATTATGCAGATGGACTGTGGTAATAGTTGTACCACTGAACTGTATACTTAAAAATGGTAAATTTTATGTTATGTGTATTTTAACACAATAAAAAAAATTGGAAAAAAGTCCAGCCTAGGATAACATCAATCACTCATTCAATTTAAACCTTCCATGCCTTACAGTGGGAAAGGGGGTATTGTGGTCAGCTTCTTTGCTCTTCCCTAGCACCTTTCTATCACCAGCTACCTGCTATTTCTCATGCCTGTAGGGTAGGATGCAGGAGGGTGGGGAGGACTGGAGGCATAGCAAAGTCTTAGTTGACTGGCCCTATTGAAGTTGGGTGTTTCTACCCCTCTGGGGGGAAGATGCCCAGATGCACCCCCTACACTTTCTCTCATGGAGTGGTTAATGACAATGCCCAAAGGGCCCCCCACTGCTTCATTCTCTGGTTTTGAGTATCAAAGACCTTCTGGTTGTGAAGTAAGCTGTGTGCCCCATGACTGCTTATGAGCTCTGCTTAGCAACCTTGTCTGATGGGGCACCTCCTACAGCCTCTCCTGTACGTCTTACTTTGCCCTGTCAGGCAGACCCCTTCCATGTGGTCCTTTCAAAACTTCTTGATATGGCTACCTTCCATCATGCTCATTTAACCCACAGAACACTCAGCAGCTGGCTTCAGACAGAGTCTCTCTTCACATTGCTTAAGAGGGGGCCCTAGCAAGCCTATCATTAGATTTTGCCAGGTGAGAGTCAGGCACTTGTCTTGTGTCCCCACAAATCCAGGAAACTCTACTGCAGTTTTCCTAAGAGCCTCCACTCAAGGCCTATGCTATTGCTGGGGCCTAGAAGTTACTCCCATGTAGCTGGCATCCAGCTGGCTTGTGGGGTTTGGAGGGACAGCAGGAGGACATAGTAGTGGTGAGCTGTCATACTCCCCTCCTGCTAGACACCCCAAGCTCTACAAGTGGTTCTTCTGAAGACCCTTATTTGATGTGTACTTTGGACTGAATGTGTCCTCCCCCAAATTCATATGCTGAAACCCTAATCCCAAATGTGATGGTATAAGGAGGTCTTTGGGAGGTAATTTGGTAATTAGATGGAGCCCTCATGATGGGATTAGTGCTCTTGTGAGAAGAGACCTGCGGGAGCTTGCTTCCTCTCTCTCTCTCCACTGCAGAGGGCATAATCAGGAAGGGCTCTCACCAGGAACCAATTCAGCCCACACCTTGATCTTGGACTTGCCGACCTCCAGAACTGTGAGAAATAAATTTCTGTCACTTAAGCCACCCAGTCTATGATAGTTTTGTTATAGCAGTCTGAAGTAAGACAACATGAAATGGGAGAGAAGCATTCCTCCTACCCTCCCAGAGAGAGGTAAGCCAAACACACAAAAAAATTCTTATTAATCGTTTTACTCCTTCTGAACAGAAGCTGAAGGAAGGTGGGATACATGAGTTTTGAGTCACCTCTTGGCCAGTCATGCACAGATATTCTAATACCTCTCTTTAGGACTTGAAACATGGTGCACTAGGATAACCCCCACTGAACTGAGAAAATTAATTGGTCTCTCATTGAAGCATTCTCAAAATTATGAAGTATAAGATTTATAAAGAACAAGGAATACAGATACCTTTAAATTAATACTTTTCCTAACTCTCAGGGGATGACACTAAACTGGAAAAATACCAATATTCATCTCCTGTTAACCGTGAATCACCACAGAAGAGTCCACAATGTACACTAATATGTGGGCCTACCCTCACAGGTTTTAGGATATATTTACCCTTTAATTATAGAATTAAGATTATTTATTAAAAATGGGTAAGTAGGAATTGAAATGTGGGAAGTAAGTTGATTTCCAATAAACTCTGTCCAGCCATGCTTTTTTCTTTTTGGTAATACCCCTCCCTTTCCTTTGCAATTCTCTGCATCCCTTGCCCCTGCCAAACATAGAGACACAGACATGCGTCCACATACACACACAAATTCAGAGACACCTGATGTAGGAAAACAAGCCCCGGTCTTTACGCTTTTTCTTTGTTCCCTGGCCCTCTTTCTATAACGTATAATCCATTTAAATTTTCTGGTGCGGTGTCTCAAGCTCTGGATCTTCCTGCCTTCTAAATCCTGACAGAACTTGTGTGTCTTTTATCCTAGTCTCTTGGGCTTTATTTTCTATTTTCTACTCAGAAAAAGTAATTCCTACTAATGTTCTTGGTGAAAAAAAAAAATGACGTTCAATTGATACCTCTCGGGTACCAAATGTACACAGCTGAAGGTAAATGTCTTTTGGAAATTAACCATATTGATCCACCGGAGTGCCTCTAACGACTGGAATTCAAGACACTATGGCAGCTGGTGGAAGAGATGCTTTGGGAGCATTAGGACCTTTATTCTCTTCAGTTCACACCACGTGGACAAGTTTACAAAGAATTCCTTCTGGGAGGTTATTTGACACCTATCGAATTGGTTTTGGGGGCTCAGCCAAAAATGAGACAACAGAAATACCCTGTTATATAGAAGATATTGTACAGATTTAATACATGATGTTTCTACTCTTTGCTAGTGGAATTATTTATCAGTAGGTTCTAAGTGGCTTTTAAAAAATGACTAGTTTCATGGAGACTAAAGCTTCATTTTACACAAGTTTAATTTTAAAGCTTTTCATTCTTTCCTCCTTCATTAGTCTTTAAGTAACAAGTTTTCATCTTGAAGTAAACTGTGCAAACCATGTCATGTACAAGACACTCCTCCCTTCTTCCAGCCCGAGACATCCGTGGACTCAGTAAAGATTGTTACAGCAGAAAGGCAAAGAGAAAGAGGAGTCAATTTTTGGCATTTGGCTGCCAAAATAGGCTCTTGAATCCTCCCAGTTTCCTTTTAGCACCTTCATTGGTTAACCCCGACTCATTTTTTAAAGCACTTTATTGAGATATGATTGCCATACAAAAGCTGTGCATAATTAATAGATACAACTTGATAAGTTTGGAGATAAGTACATACCCATGAAACCAGCATGACAATCTATGCCATAAACCTATCCATCACCTCCGAAAGTTTCCTCCAATTCTCTTTATTTATTATTATATTTTTTGGTGATGAGGATCCTTACATAAAATCTACCCTCTTGGTAAATTTTAAAGTATACAATACAGTATTGTTAGGTTATGCAACGTAAAAAGTACTACTTACCTTTTACCACTTGGCTTCGATCTCATCTCTCCATAATGCCTCCTGCGGTTTCTGGGAAATTCTCCTCCTGTTTTGCCCTTGTAGTGTCAATGCATCCCTCTATCTAGGTACTTAGAAGACACCTTGAAATCATCCAGGTTACCTCTTTCTCAGTCCGTACAGTGTTCTCGGCAGGAGCCATGTCTTACGCATCTTTGTACTCCTCTCCTGAAGTGCCTACTATATAGGTGCTCAACAAATGTTTATTGAATAGAGGGAAATAGGTAAAATCAGGATATATTTCTAATCACACTTTATAGGGAAGAAAACTAACAATAACCAGGAATGGGCAAACTATTTCAGTAAAGGGCCAAAGAGTGAATATTTTATGCTCTGTTGGCCATCTGGTCTCTTTCACAACTACTCAACTCTGCGGTTGTAGCAGGACAGCAGCCACAGACTATATGTAAGTGGGTGTAGGCTGTGTTCCAATGAAACTTTATTTGCAAAAACAGATGGCACACAGATTTGGTCTTAGAGCGCCAGTTTTCCAGCTCCTGCACTAAACTAAGAGTGGTTTACTAACTTAATTCCATACCTGGAGTTTATTTGTGTATGGCAAAACTCAAAGTATTTTTACATATTTGAATGATAGTATATTACGGTGGAATCTTCTCAGTAGTTTGCTAGTGGCCTAAAGATTTGATGTTTAATCAATGATGTGTAATTTGCAACTAAGAGGTAGTTTCCTCACTAAGAGAAAGCAATTTAAGTTTTACTAATGTACTTGTGAGTGGGAAGATACAATTAATATCAGCTGTTCAACAAAAGGGTACATTCTTAAGAACAATCTGTTCCCCTAGGGTCTCCTAGGTCATCAAGACGATGAATTCCTTAATGGACAAGAATTATGTCATTAATAAAATTGAAACACTGGCTCTGCCTGTTAAAGGAAGTGCTTATTATTCACAGATTTATATTTATCTGAGTCTTCCTGAGTCAATGCCTACTTTCCCACTATTTTTTTTATATTAATAACTTCCTCTGGTAGGTCTATCTCCTCAGGGGGCTCCATGTGGTCCAAGCTGGATCTTTGCTTATCTGGCTCTTCCCATCAGGATGTGGGGGTGTTGGGAGGACAGATTCCAAGATCTCTAAGGTCTCAACCAGTCCTCAAGTTTATAAGCTTTTATCTCCTCTCCAAATTCATCTTTTCCATCCCAGCTCACTCTGGCCTTGGAACATTTTCTAAGTTTAAATTAGCTGTTCCTTCTTTGACATTCAGTTGCCCCTTTAGGCTACAGCACATATAGAAGGGTTATCTTGACTGTTACTCTGATTTCTGTGTATTTCCCTTCCCTTCTGTGTCTTACGTTCACTTGAACCCAGAGGCACCCCCAGACTCTAATCAAACAGCTTCCTAAGCATTTTCAGATGCCTGCTGGTAAAGACAACCTAAGTCCGGGGCTGAGACCATGAGGAAAAGCTGGCAGAAGGGTGATTGGGATATAAGAGGAAGGTGTGAAGGCAACGGAATTTTCAGAGTGGAACCAGGAACTGGAAGGAAGGATCAGATGCAGAGGGAGTCAACACCACACTATGCTTGAGATCAACTCGCTCTCAGTAACTCATTGCCCACAGACAACCCACCATCCAAAAGTGCTGGGCCCTTATTTGTCCCCTGAACAGAAGGTGGGGTTACCTTGTCAGGGCAGGAAGCATGAAAGAAAAACATGGTGTTCTGGCCTAGATGAAACTGATCAGAACAGTTGGGAATTCCCCTGTGAGATGGAATAACTTTGGACCCACCACCACTCTTAAACACACTGCTTGGCCTTGAATGTCTGTTATTTCTTGTGAGTTAGTCTTGTTTTTAATTACTTTTCTATAATGAATTTCTTCCTCTCAGGGTGGATAGAATAAGACCAAACTTGTAGATTTACTGTGGGGATAAAATAAGAGAATGTGTGCAATGCCTGTAAAATTATTATGATATCCCAAAATAAAGAATTATTATTACATTAAAAGCTCCCCGAGGATCAAGTTTTATTCTCTTACAACACATGATGACTCATATGATAGCTTATTCAGATGTGATTTATGGGGAGATTTTCCTGAAATTACATCATATTTGATGTCACATTTACGAGCCTTTGCAGTTACAGAATTCCTCCTACATTGAATGTTATTATTCTTCCTTCAAGATTCAATTCAAATGTCTTTGTCAATACCCCACTTTGTCAACAACTGGAATGCCTTTTTTAACACCCCACTCCCTCCAGGCTCCCCAGTGTTCTGTTCACATTCTCTTATCCACATCACATTGTGTAATGATTATTTATTTACATGTCTGATTCTCCCGCTAGTGTGTGAGCGCTCGGAGGATAGAAAACACAGAGCCTAGGTATTATTCATGTCTGTATGCCCAACATCTGCACCATCTGACGGCATAAATGCTCCATGTGTGTTAAATATCCCCTAACTTAAAGTTGGGAGTATTCCTGCAGCTTTGGAATTTTGCTGGTGTTTGAAGGGAAACCCAAGTTTAGAATTCTAAGTATAGCGTATTTGTACGTTCCTCAGGCTTGCAAACGCAGCTTGGAACTAAAGGCATCTGGTCTACCATTAAAAAAAATCTTCTGAGTGGTCTCCATTCCTCCATTCTTGTTTCCTTTCAATTATTCTCTAATTCCTGCCAAAGAGAATATTCTAAAACAAATCTGCTCATTACTTGCTTAGTTAGAATTTTTCAAAGTCTTCCCCTTGCTAAGGGATAAAGTTAAACTTTTTAGGATGGCGTCCAAGACCCTACATACCCTGATCATGTCTGCCTTTCACGACTTCTCTCTCGATGCATCTTCTCCATTCTCCAACCCCCCCCCACGCACTTCTCACCCCCCAGTGATCATCTGAAGGGACCATGCTGCGTTAA
This sequence comes from Daubentonia madagascariensis, assembly GCA_023783475.1. Classification (NCBI taxonomy): domain Eukaryota; kingdom Metazoa; phylum Chordata; class Mammalia; order Primates; family Daubentoniidae; genus Daubentonia; species Daubentonia madagascariensis. The sequence goes on from JAKFHU010001684.1 coordinate 30,866,217, forward strand.
CCTCTGTTCCGTCTTCTCTCGTCATCGTCCTGTCATTTCACTGTTGCGTCTTTTATCTCCTTGATTATTTAAACCACACTTCTTTTATAGTTTTGCTGAGATCTGTTATGTCTATGGGTGGGTTTTATTCTTATTTGCTTATTTTATTGTGAGATAATCTTCAGCAGGGGTTCCCCCACCCCAGGTTGTGGAAGCACCAGTTTTGCCAGTTTCTTCATGGCTTCATCAGTCCTAGACCAGCTCTGTGTTAATGTCCTACCTTGGGATTTTGATACCATGGGGATAATTATAAATTGGACCCTCACACACGTGTGTGCCTTAGGTTTGCGGTTTCCAGTTTTTTCCCCACCCCGAGTCCCAGGCAGATAGTGAGCTTCCTTGCTATTTTTCTGGGCCGGTGGGTGGTGTATGTCTGGTTCCTTTTTCACAGATGGGCCTGGCTAAGTGCAGAGGTCTCCGTTCCAGCTCTCCACCTCACACGAGCCAGGGTCCTTATCCCCTTCCTGCCTGGACATTAAAACTCAGCCCTATTGCTAAGGAGGGCTGACAACCCCTTGGGAGGCTGCTGCATCCGCTCCATTTACTACTTTGTATTTAATTTCCCTCTTTATTTCTTCAATCTGTGGGTTTATTTCCTTTTCCTTCTTTCAAGCTTGGCTACTTTTCCTTATGCTGTGTTATCTAGCACATGGGAGAATCTGTGTCAGTGTCATCCAATAGGTTGCTAGAGGGCCTCTCTGTCACCTGCTGTGGTTGTACTCACAGCCTCTTTGACCTATGACACTCTGTCCTCAAACCAATCCAGACCCCAGGGGAACCTTGGGCGTCTTTCTGTACTCAGCTTGGGCATCCCCCTCAATAGAGCTTTCTCTAACCTTTCTCTAGATTCGAGTTTGTCTCTCCCTCACTGGTGCCTCTGCTGTACACTGCTCAGTTTTCAACCATAGACCTGTGACACTGACGTGCACACATTGTGTTCATGACTCTCTTTCCTCCCTGGAGATTATATTTTCTTTACCTTTGTGTCCTCAGGGTCCCACACTTTACAGGGTCCATAATAGGTGCCAAATAATGAATGTATGAATGAATACATAAAATAAGTGAATAATAAGGAACAATAGAATAATAGAATTTAACAGTTATGTCTCTGCCTTTCTGCCAGGTTTCTATGGTAGTTTCCTATCTATAAAGACATTTAAAAAGTCAAATTTAAACAAAATATCTTATCCTGATATAAGAAGTGAAGTGTGAGATGTTTATTGAAAATAATAGCAGCAATCACACATAGAGCCCACCATGTGCCAGGCTCATTAAACTAACACATTTAATTTTTACACCAACCTTTTGAGGTAGATACTATGAATATCCCATTTACAGGGGAGGACACTGAGTCACAAAAAGGTTGATTAACTTGACCAAGTTCATAAATGGAAGAGCTAGGATTTGAGCCCAGGTAAGCTGGCCCTAGAGCCTGTGCTTATAACCATAATATTAGATAGCCTCTCAAGACAATGAAGTATCTGGAAGTTTCTGGATCCATGATTTTTTTAAAAAGCAATTATTTGTGAGTCCAAAGTAAATAGTTGTTTTCTAATAACTTCTCAGGCTCTTCTTAAAACCCTGCCATGTGGGAAGATAACAGCCTCACCCGGTAAAATATCTCTATATTTAGCTGATAGGTCTAAAAAAATCCTTCCAGTATTGAATTTATATTTCAGATATTGCTGTTGAAGCACCTTCTTTCGTTTCTGTTTTCCTTTCTTATTCATGGTAAAAAAAAAAAAAAAAAAAAAGAAAAAAGAAACAGAACAAATGTAACAACCTCCTCCTTGTCTTCCTGGAAATATGAGTTGAGACTTGATTAAAAATCATTTGGTGCTACATCTCTTTTTTCTTAGATTCCAGAAAGCACCTACCAATATTTTGGGTTTACTGTTGCAAAATCACCATGGCCCTTACTCACTCATCCTTCTTATTAGTGATCGAGAAGAACCAGGACACAGTGGAACAAAGCATCAGGTTCTGTCCGCCCAGCCATTCTGACTCATACCACCTGCGGGTGGTTACCACAATGCTTATACGGGTGGATGCAGACGCCTGGTGATTCCTTCATCTCCAATATGATCTCATCTCTTATCTGAACTCCTTGAATAGAATTTTGTGGAGAAGTGATAACCTCCTCTGAGTAAGACTAGGCAAAAGAATCTCAAACCACAAGACTCATTAACTATAAGCAAAATGGGAATAAATTTTTAGAGCAGCGGAAGTTTCTTACTCAGGAATTATTAAAGAATGTGCTAAAGAAAGATAAGCAACTTGAGTGATTACCAAATATACCAAGAATCCATGGGGCTAAGATATGTGGGCTTATGTACAGCTGAACAAACAAAATGACTATTTCTGTAGGGACTCTGAGTGTGTGGCGCTTTGGGTTTGATGACGCACCTTACTATTTAAGGAGTGCTGGAGAATTATCTTATCTGAAGTCCAGAATAGATTTTTCTCTTCAAGAGAAAATTATTTTTAAATGTTTGAGTGGACTTTGAGTAAAATATACCATAAAAATTATCTAACAATTTGCCATGACACCAAGATGACACAGCTTTAGAAGTATGCTTAGATCAGAAGAAAATTGATATAATTGGTAGAGTACAAGGGACCTCGTTTTTCTTTTTCTTTTTTGCAATAAACTGGCTTCATTACAGTGATAGTGAATTTCAGAAAATGGATGGTTATTCAGATGAGAGTACTTGTGAAGCACAATGTGGATAATTTGGGTGAAAAAGATTTTCTTTTTTTTCTTTTTAGGCCCAAACTATTATATTTACATCAATGTTCAAAGGCATGGCAGAAGTTATTAAAAGTATGAAAATTTAAATGGTTGGCATTTAATTAATGAATGCCAACCTTGCCTAAGGTGTCTTAGCTATGCATAGAACTGTAGTAAGATTTTTAAAGTATTAAAAAAGAAATTATACTGAAAGATAGTATCTGGTAAAGAATTCAGATGGTTTGTGTTTGTGCCTGTACCAGTATCAGGCAACAGATTTATCATTTTGGAAATTAATCTCCCTTGTGAAATATATCTGAGTTGTTTATGAGTTGCTGGCACTTTCTTATAAAGCTCCAGTTGTTGCTTTTCTCAGAGAACTGGGAAGCCCCTTTGGATTTTGGCTGTGTTCTGTCGACAGCACTCCACCTCCAAAGACCAATCTGATCTCTTTTCTAACTCTGGGAGAAAAACTGGAGCAGAAATGGCAACAAACACAGGGACCTTGACAAAAAGATTTTCAAGTTCTTTCCAATAGTCATAATTCTTTAAGAGTCAGATACCTGTCAAAATGACTCAGAAAGAAAAACACATTCTTTGACTTTGGAGGGATATGTTTTTAGGGTCAAATGATATGAGAGGGGATCACACAGTATCAGGATAGTTGACCTGAGTTGACCAAAGAACCTAAGCTGAAAAAACAAAAACAGTAGCTTATTTTAAAAAATAGCTAACACCATAGAGAAAAGCAGTGGGGAACTCAGAGAAAAAACAAAGAGGGCGTGGTTAGGGTCAAATCTGTAGAAGACTGAACCTCACATGGCAGATCTTTATTGTAACACAATTGCTTATTTTTACTTGCAGTGTTTTGGTTTCAAATGAAATCTTGATGGGTAAGAACATTTTTCAATGACCATTTTAAAGAAATGCAATCATACCCATTTTTTTGGGTATATGGTTATGAAAGGGTTAAAGAAAAAGAATGAAGGAATACTATTAATACTGAGGCATAGAAAATAATCTATGAGCAATTTTTTTAAGTAAAATTTTTTTCAGTGTTATTTTAATTTAACTGAGAGAGAAAATAAACTTAGTAAAACTGAGGAAATAATTGAATTTTAGACTGAGGATTCTTAATCCCCAAAGATATTATTTTCTGGAAAAAGTCTTCTTTAAAAGAAAACGTGTTAAATAAAATTTGAAATGGATTTTATGTGTTTTAAGGAGCAATATATTTCAATTTTAGATAGTACTTTCTGAATAACCGCTATGAAGATGGAGATTTTGTCATGTCACATTTCTTTCCCTCCCCTCTCTTATAGGGTTAGGAAACTACAACCCTGCAGGTCAAGAGCGGCCTGCCGCCTGTTTTTGTAAATAGCGTTTTATCATAACTTGCTCCTTTGCCCATGTCCATTTGCTTATATATTGTCTATTCCATTTGCTTACATATTGTCTGTTCCATTTGCTCATGTATTGTGTATTCCTGCTTTTGGACTATAACAGTGAAACCGAGTAGTCTTGAGAAAGATAATATGGTCCTGTTTTTATAAATAAAGTTTTAGTGTAACATGCCATGCCCTTCTGTTTATGTGTGGTCTATTCTTGTCTTTGAGCTATAGCTGTGAAATTAAGCAGCCTTGACAAGAGACCATAAGGCCCACAAAGCCTAAAATATTTACTATCTGTCTCTTTTCAGAAAAAGTTTGTTGACCCTTGTACTATATTGTTAGTTTTTATAGTATCAAGATTTGTAACTTCTGTACCATTTTTTGGTCTCATTATATTTAAATGCTCACCGCTAGCTCTCCTTACCATAACCTCTCCAATTACGAGTGCTTTTTAAAATTTTTTAATTTTGTTATTTTTTTCTATAGCACCAAATCATGCTTGGTATGTTTTTCTTTTTTTCTTTTTTTTCTATATATGAGTCCTTTATTTTGATGCTTTTTTGAATTTCATCAAGTAGTTCAATAAAGGTTTCTAAGACTGAATTTTCTTTATTTATATTCACAAATGTGTGTCTTTACAAATTTACTTTAAAACATCTTTGGTGGCTATTACATTCTTCCTTAAGAACTAAGTAGACCATCTTGGTCTGATAGAAATTTAATGCGAGCCACAAATGTAATTTTAAATTTTCTAGTAGCCATATTAAAAATAATATAAAGAAACAGGTAAAATTATTTTACTAAGATATTTTATTTAACCCAACATATCTAAATATTTCAACATTTCAAGTGCTCAGAAACCAATGTAGCCAGTAGCTACCATATTAGACAACATGCCGCAGGCAATTTCCATTAATATTTGGGCATGTTGGTTTGCAGAAGTCTGAGGTCTGTATGATTTTTGTTTCTCCTTGTAGATGATTAGCTTTGTGATGTCTGAAAAATTACTCTTTTCATTCTTGAAATTCAATCTTAACAAGGACATATATTAATGTAAAAAGTTCCATACCTAATTTTCATGTTCATTCCCTGTGCCAATTGAGTTCTCATTTTGGGGATATTATTTCACAATGTATCTTTGTAATACTTTTCTTGTTTCACTGTTGAGTTATTTTTTCTTCTAGGACACCAATTTAATATTTTTGTCCTCCATACTTAGAACTTTCTCTATGATTCTTTAAGCACATGCTCATTTGCATTACTGCTATTACCACAATCTTCCTCTAAATGTAAGTAAATTGATTTTGACTTTTTGTTCTTTCGAGCCTATTTGTTTTCAACTTGTTTTTAGCTTGCTTAATTTTAATGATATTATTTTGGTTCTCATTTTGTTTTCTAACAATAGTATTTTTCCTTTTCATATTATAGTGTTTTTAATATTATTTTTGCTCTCATTTTGTCAAATTCAAATGGTTGTTTTTAACTTGTTCTATTACCCAAAACTCTTCTCAAAATTGTCCTTCTGTTTCTTGTTTGCTTTTTTCCCTCATTAGGTTCTTTATTATTTACATATCATATTTTCTTCTTTTCATATTTGTGCATAGTTTCTTTTCACTGTTACCGTGACCTTTATTTTTTATCTCCTTCACTCTTATTGTCGGCCATGGTCTTTGCTCTTTTGGCCAGCAGATATCTCACTTTGAGATACTGACCTACTGGACTTTAGGTGATCCACTCTCAGGAGCAAAGAGAGGTGTTGGAACTCACCTCCACCCACCTGAAGCCTTAATCTTTTGTACCGTTTGCTGATTTGATAGCAAAACACGTGAAAGTAACTTAAGCAGAGTCTGAATAATCATTCTCATCAGTACTTAAATCTGGACCAGACCTTTGTGTCTAGACAAGCTTCAATTGTCACCCCACCTATCACAACCATGAGCTAGCAGGCCAGTGTTTGGTTCACTATCCCGTAGGCTGAGGGCACGGGGGGGGGGTGTGTGTGTGCATGCACGTGGTCGCACATGTGTGTATGCATGTGGCTGGACTCTGCTTTCACTTTTGAGGCTCTCTTTAATGTAAGGCACCTGGATTCTCTCCACCTGGTTGGGGTGTGCCCCACCCTACACCTTGGATTCACATTGGTCTTCAATTCCTGAGCATCTCAGGGACTTTATTTTCTTTGCAGAGAATCAGCCATGTTGTTTGCATCTCCTGCCTTTCTTTATTGCCTATTTTTCACCCTTCCTTGCCAGAAGAGGGAAAAGATAAGAATATATACTATATTTGCTTCTTTTCAGATGTGTGTGTGTGTGTGTGTGTGTGTATGGGTATATTAGAGAGAATTCTCAGGATTTTGTTGAAGGCCCAATGTGGCTTCTTGGGGAGTAGCTGGCACCCTTATCTTGGACTTCCAGCCTCTACAACTGTGAGAAATAAATTTTTGTTGTTTATAAACCACTCAGTCTATGGTACTTTTTTATAGCAGCCTCAACTCACTAAGACAGTCTCTAAGACCACACTTCCTGAAGGCATCAGGAAAAGGAGAAAAGTTAGTTTTCATGGCCTGCATTAGAAGAAAGCTGAAATTTCTAATGTTCTAGCATTGGTACATTTTTGTGCAGTCACTGGAGCTATAGACGAATGATGTTATATGCTCTATTTTAAGAATTGAAATTTGGGCTATTTTCAAATAAAGACTTGAAAAGCTCTGAAAGTTGTAAATCAGTGCGGGGTTAACCATTGTGAGTTAGCATGGCATACTGAAGTGAATCAAAGGATAACATAGAAATAAAACAAAAAGAGAAGAAAAGCACCTGGGCTAAACCTAACAGACATTGAGGAATAAGATTCTGATAATCAGTCTACGAAAACAACCCTTCTTAAAGAATAGGACTCAATGAAATCCAATTCTCATGGGAGCCTGCATCTTTAGTTAAATCTTTTAAAATTAAAATATATGCACTTATCTGTCTCATACTTTATACCTGAGGGAGCCTGACTACTCAATGCAGAAACCATACTGACAAATACTTTTGCCTGTTACTGGATTGCATCCTATAAAATAAGGTTAAAACTCCTATTTTACAGAAAAGGAAACAAAAATGGGGTATCCTTGAGTAAGTCTTATTTTAGCATTAAAAATTTTAAAATTAACATATAGTAACATTGACTGTTATCTTTTGTTGTACAGTTCTGAGTTTTAACACATGTATAGATTCATGTGACCACTGCCACAATAAGAATACAGCACAGTTCTCTCACCCCCAAACTTCTTAGTGCCATCCCTTAGTGCCATCACACTGTCCTCACTCCTAACCCCTGGCAACCACTGATCTCTTCTCTGTGATTCTAGTTTTATGTTTTTGATAAATGGAATCTTATAGTGTATAATCTTTTGAGACTGTTTTTTTTCCACCTAGCATACTGCCTTTGAGATTCATCCAAGTTGTTGTGTGTCAATAGTTTGTTCCTTTTCATTGCCAAGTAGTACTCCATTTTATGAATGAACTGCAGTTTGCATAACTATTTACTCACCAAAGGACATTTAGGTTCTTTCTAGTTTGGGTTAAGTATAAATAGAGCAGTTATAAACATTCACACAAATTTTTGTGTGAATATAGGTTTTCATTCTCTAGGGTAAATACCTAGGAATGGCATTGCCAGGTCATATGACAAGTCTATGTTTAACTTTATAAGAAACTGCCAAACAGTTTTCCAGAGTTGTCTGAATCATTTTGCATTGCCACCAGAAATAAATGAAAGTTCAAGTTGCTGTGCATCCTAGCCAGCACTTGGTATTGTCGGTAATTTTTATATTAGCTATTCTGATAGGTGTGTAGTATTATCTCATCCTGATTTTAATTTGCATTTCTTTATGGCAAATAATTTTGAACATCTTTTCATATGTTTACTTGACATCCTATTATTTTTGATGGAGTGTCTAAATCTCTTGCCTATTATTAAATTACATTGTTTGATTTTCTACCGTTGAATTTTGAGAGATCTTTATACATTCTGGACAAGTGCTTTGTTGGATATGTGATTTTCAAATGTTTTCTCCCAGCCAATAGCTTCTCTTTTAATTTTTTTTAACTGTATCTTTTGCAAAGTAAAAGTTTTAATTTTGATGAAGTCTAATTTATCAATTTTTTCCTTTCTGAATTGTGCTTTTGGTGTCATGTCCAAGAATGCTTTGCCTAGCCTCGATACTAAAGATTTTGTTCCATGTTTTCTTCTAAAAGTTTTATAGTTGTATGTATGTTTTACATTTAGATCTATAATCCATTTTGGGTTAATTTTTGTCTATGTTGTGAGGTTTAGGCTGAAGTTCTTTTTTTTTGCATATGAGTGTCCAATTATTCGAATACCATTTGTTGCGAAGGCTATATTTTTGCACTGAATTGCCTTTGAAAGGTTGTCAAAACAAATTGGGCACATTTGTGAGGGTCCAATTTTAGACCCTATATTCAAATCCACCCATGATATGTCTAAACCTTCACTAATGACTGCATTGTCTTGATTGCAGTTACTTTATAGCATATATTAGAATCAGGTATAGTGATTCCTCCAACTTTATTCTTCTTTTTCAAAATTGTTTTGACTATTCCAGCTCCTTTACCATTCCATACAAATTTTAAACTCAGCTTGTATATACATACAAAAATCTTGCTGGAATTTTGATTGGGATTTCGTTGGAGTTATTGATCAATTGGGGAGAATTTATATGTTTACAGTTCAATCTATGAACATAGTATGTCCTCCATTTATTTAGGTCTTCTTTGATTTCTTTCATCAGTGTTTTGTAGCTTTCAGCATGCAGCTCCCATACATATTTTGTTAGATTTATACCTAAGCACTTTATATTTTTGGAACTATTATAAATGGTATTGTATTTTTAATTTTGGTTTCCAATTATTTATTGCTAGCGGATAGAAATATAATTGATTTTTGTGTGATGACCTGGTATATGATCTTGCTAAACCTACTTATTCCTTGCTAAACTAAGAGATTTTTGTTTTTGTTTTTGTTTTTGTTTTGATAGAAACCTTGGGATTTTCTATGTAGAGACTTATATCATCTGTGAATAGGGAGTTTTATTTATTTCTTTCTAATCTGTATGCCTTTTATTTCTGTTTATTGCCTTATCATATTAGCTAGGACCTCAAGTATGATGATAGGAGTGGTGAGAGTGGACATCCTTGGCTTATTCCGTATCTTGGGAAGAAAGAAATCAGTCTTGATAATGAAGCATGATGTTATCTGAAGGTTTTTTTTTTTTTTTTTTTTGCAAATGCCCTTTATTAGGTTTAGGATATTTGCTCCTCTTCCTAGTTTGCAGAGAGACTTTTTTTTTTAATGGAGAATGCGTATTGAGTTTGGTCAAATGCCTTTCTGTATCAGTTGACATATCATGTGGTTTTAACTTTTCTGGCTCTCAACATGGTGGATTGCATTGTTTGACCCAGACTTGTATTTCCAGTATAAACCCCAGTTGGTCATGGCGTATTTTTCTTTTCATATTTTGCTGGATTTTATTTACTAATATTCTGTTGAGGATGTTTGCATCTATGTTCATGAGAGACAATGGTCTGTAGTTTCTTTTTAATTTTTAAAATAATGTTTATGTCTGTTTTGGTATAAGGTAATGTTGGTCTTGTAAAATGAAGTAGGAAGTGTTTCCTCCTCTCATAAGGAAGATCTTGTGTAGAATTTTTGCTGTTTCTTTTTAAAGGCTTGGTAGAATTGGTCAGTGAAATAATTTGTCCTGGAAATATCTTTTTCAAATATTTAAAACTATAAATTCAATTTCTTTAATAGTTTTAGGGCTATTCAGGTTATTTATTTCAGCTTAAGTGAGCATTAGTATTTTTTGATTTTTGAGAAATTGGTCCATTTCATCTCAGTTGTGAAATGTGTATGTATTGAGTTATTTGTAGCCTTTACTTACTGTCTTTTACATATCTGTGTGGTTTGTAGTGATATCCTTTCTTTTATTCCTGATATTGGTAAATCAAACCAGTTCCAAATAATAGAAATTTTCAGTTAAAAGAATTCAGTTGATAGAATTCCAAGAAAATTGGTTTTATTTTAAAATAAGACAAAACAAGATTTATGGATCTTGAAATAGATGTATCTCAAAATCAATATGTTCAAAATGGATTTCATCATCTGTCTCCCAACCCCTCCTCCTGTTATATATCATTCTTTTGCAAATGGCACCACCTACTTACTCAAGGCAAAGATTGGGGTATTTCTTCACTCTTCCCTTGCCCTAACCACCCATTTAGCATTGTAGCTTTAAAACTTTGCATCCTTAGTATCTCTGGGATGCATTCCTTTTTTTAAAACCTATTTAACCTGAATTTGTTCCGATCTCCATTACTTCTCTCCAAGATTATTTCAGTAGCCTCTAAAGGTTTCTCTGCCTCTGGCCTTATCTTTCTTCTAAACTACTCTCCATGTTATAGTCAGACCATATTTCTCAAGTGTGATTCTAGGCATATCACCTTCCCCTCACTCCCATGAAAATCCTTTAGAGATTGTCTTAGTCTTTCAAGTTACTATAACAAAAATACCATAAACTGGATGGCTTATAAACAACAAACATTTGTTTCTCACCATTATGGATGCTGGAAAGTCCAAGATCAAGGCAACAGCAGATTCATTATAAACAACAAATGTTTGTTTCTCACCATTATGGATGCTGGAAAGTCCAAGATCAAGGCAACAGCAGATTCAGTGTCTGGTGAGGGACTATTTCCTGGTTCATAGAAGATGACCTTTAGCTGTGTCCTCATGTGGTGGAAGGGGCAAGGCATTTCTCCAAGGCTTCTTTTATAAGGGCACTAATCCCATTCATGTGGATTCCACCCTCATGACCTTAATTACCTCCCAATAGTCCCCACCTCCTAATACCATCACCTTGGGAGTTAAGATTTCAATATATGAATTTTGGGGGACACAAACACTCAGAGCATAGCAGAAGTCCTCTGCAGTAGTTAGGACAGAGAATATAAACTCCAGGCATCTTGTGCTGTTTCTATTTTTTGTTTTGTTTTGGTAGTCAGACCCCTGCCAGTGTCCATCTTCACATTTGCTGCTCTCTTGTCCTTGTACTCCAGCCATCCTGACCCACGTGTGGTTCTTTCACCAAGCCTTTATTCATCTCTGTGCCTTTGCACAAGTTGCTCTTTATGCTTGGAGTACTCTCTCTTGTCACATCTCCTCTCTTGGCCAAGGCTTACTCTTGTAACAGAGTAACTACCCCTCCTCCCATAGATATGGGAGTGTAAAATTGAGAGTGGAGAATATGTAATAGGAAATGACCTGGAAAAATACAACAAAAATATTTTATGTCTCTTTAAAACTTCCCCCACTGTTTTTGGGAACTATGGCCTGGTCTACATCCCTGCCTTGGGCGGGTGGTTGGGAGGAGCAGGGGAATGTCTTTTGTTCTTTGTGTTACAGGAGATAGCTCAGTCATCCCAGGCCTGGCACTGGCCTCCCAGGTGGACAGAGGTCACAGGCTTTGTCTTTGCAGAGATGGGCAGAGATGGGACTATTAGAATCATTAACATTAGCCTAGAACTGAGGGCTCTCCCTTTAAAAGCTCTGTATTTCTGCTTATGGACAGGAATTTGGATTTTGAGAAAAGAAAGTCTACTGTTTTCCTCTTTTGCTGGCAAAGTAATAAACTTCTCTTTCTTTCTCATCAAACCACTTGTCCTCATTCTGATGCAGCCTCAGGAACAAGTGCCGAGCTTTCAGTAACACTCTCAGCTTAAGAGTAAGCTCCTGTGGTGGCCTCCCTGACCTTCCTCATCTCATAGTCATGCTTGACATGTATTGCATTTTACTTGGCTAAGTGCCTTTCAGTCAGGGACTGTCTTTTTCATGCTTATATACGCAGTACTTATCTTGATACATACTAAGTACTCAATAATTATTAAATGAATAAATGCAGAATCTTCTCCATTTAAGGGATTTGGTATTCCAACTGGAAAAGTTAACAATTATAAAATAATATTATCTGCCATTTATCTGGTTTGCTTGCATATTTTCATTTTATCCTTAGAGTAATCCTGTGAATTAAGAGGAATCCTCAATTTGTGAAGAAACACAATGAGGCTTAGGAGGGTTGGTAATTTGCCCAAAGTCACTCAGCTAATAAGTGGCAGAGTCAGGGGTTTGGTATATGGCTGTCTGAATCCAAAGCTGTTTTCTTCCCACTTTACCCTTAAGCCTGGGATTTGGGAAGAGAGAGTAAGAGAATGTCAAGAGATCTTCAATGTGATCATACCTCCAGTATTAGATAAGTTACCTGTCAGGGTATAAAAGTCTCTGGATGTGTTGTCAGAGACACTAGGGAACTAGAGAGATGAAGGAAGACTGGTGATATGCAAATATTTAAAAAATGTATCTAAGACATTCTTTTCTCAGAATCTTTTATTAGATAAATGGTTGTTGAATACTTGGAACAGAAGATAGCAATCAATAGGGACCAGCGTACCTTTCTTATGAATAGATCAGGCAAAGTAAACTCCAATTTTCTTTCTATCATAGATTTCCTAGTTTGTGTGACCATAACAAAATAGCAGATATAGTGTACACTTATTTGGTCTGGGAACCAGTCCCCCCCACCATTCATCATCATTGGGCCAAAATCCACATGGGAGAAGAAAAAGTAACAAACAATTCAAGTGAAAACTAACTTTGATTACCAATAACGACCAGTCTCAAAACTTTTCACAAAAAGAATGATCAGATCTCAAGTAAAAGTCCAAAAAACTTCATCTTCCATGACACAAGCAGGTGTCATCTATCTCTGTAATCATTGTACAGTATGTACCACATCCTATAATATACTAATCCCTTCACACATCCTAACTTATTCCACAATATCCTAGGGCAGTAAAGAGACATATTTCTTAGAAACATGGGAGTTTTCTAAGGGGATAAAGATTTCTGCATTCTCATGACTGTTTGCACATGATTTGGTGGTGTGCCCCACTATCTGAGCCCTGTGGTTTCTTTACGGACAGTTTCTGCTATTGTACTGTGATTGGTTACTCCTTTTGCTTTCTTATCAGATAGATATCTGCACTGTTCTTCTTTTTCTTCTTTCCATAGAAGTAATGATAAACAGCACAAATGAACCCTTGGCAATTTGTGTTATTATTGCATTATACCTGGATAAATACTATTTTATTAATTTTATGAACAAGATAGAGACATGTGGTATAGCTGATGCTATAAACAGATGACTTTTCAAGTAGTTGGACAATCATACATAAAAGATATAAATTAAGGGAGGTCAACTGGGAAGGAAATTTCACCAGGCATGCCATAGTTCTTTGTTTTTGAACTTGTCCTGTGAAAATTTTTTATCAGTGACTTGAACATAAACATAGAAGCCACATTTATCAAATTTAAAAATTTACAGTTTAAAAATTTACAATTTAAAAAGCTGCCAGTTAAAGATGAAAGGTTCTAAATGATCCCACCAGTTTGGACGACTGGCTATGAAATGACATGAAATGTGTTAGTTAGTATTGTTGGCTTTAAAAGGGCAATTCTGAAGTGATAAGATATAAGATCTGAAAACTTTTTTTTTTTTTTTGAGACAGGGTCTCACTCTTTTGCCTGGGCTAGAGTGCAGTGGCATGATCACAGCTATGGGTCAGTCATACATGGCTTTTATCATGTTGAGGTAAGTTCCTGCTATACCAAGTTTTGTGAGAGTTTTTATCATGAAGTGAAGTTGAATTTTATCAAATGCTTTTTCAGCCTCAATTGAAATGATCATATAGTTTTTGTCCTTCATTCTGTTGATATGATGTATCACATTGATTGATTTGCATATGTTGAACCATCCTTGTATCCTTGGGAGAAATCTCACTTGATCATGATGAATAATCTTTTTAATGTGTTGTTGAATTTGGTTTGCTAGCATTTTGTTGAGGATTTTTGCATCTATGTTTATCAGAGATATTGGCCCCATAGTTTTCTTTTTTTTGGTGTGTCTTTGTCTGATTTTGGTATCAGGGTGATATAGGCCTCACAGAATGAGTTTAGGACTATCCCCTCCTCCTCAATTTTTTGGAATAGTTTAAGTAGGATTGGTATTAATTTTTCTTTGAATGTTTGGTAGAATTCAGAAGTGAAGTCATCAGGTCCTGGGCCTTTCTTTGATGGGAGACTTTTTGTTACTGCTTATATCTCATTACTTGTTATTGGCTTATTCAGGTTTTGCATTTCTTCCTGGTTCAATCTTGGTAGGTTGTATGTGTCTAGGAATTTATCCATTTCTTCTAGGTTTTCCAATTTATTGGCATATAGTTGCTCATAGTAGTCCCTAATGATTCTTTCAATTTCTGCAGTATCAGCTGTAACGTCTCCTTTTTCATTTCTGATTTTATTTATTTGGATCTTCTCTCTTTTTTCTTAGTCCAGTTAAAGGTTTGTCAATTTTGTTTATCTTTTCAAAAAACAAACTTTTAGCTTTGTTGATCTTTTGCATTTTTTTCTTTCAATTTCATTTATTTCTGCTCTGATCTTTATTATTACTTTTCTTTATTATTTCTTTCTAATTGTGGGTTTGGTTTGCTCTTGTTTTTCTAGTTTTTTAAAATGCATCATTAGGTTGTTTATTTGAAACTTTTCTACTTTTTTGATATAGGCACATATTGCTATAAACTTTTCTCTTAGTACTGCTTTTACTATATCCCATAGGTTTTGATATGTTGTGTTTTCATTTTCATTTATTTTGAGAAATTTGTTAATTTCATTCTTAATCTCTTCATTGACCCACTGGTCATTCAGGAGTATATTGTTTAATTTCCATGTTTGTATATTTTCCAATGTTCCTTTTATTATTGATTTCTAGTTTTGTCCTATTGTGGTAAGAGAAAGTACTTGATATGATTTCAATTTTTCTGAATTTTTTAAGACTTGTTTTATGAACTAACATATGGTCTATCCTTGAGAATGATGCATGAGCTGAGGAGAAGAACATGTATTCTGCAGCTGTTGGATAAAATGTTCTGTAAATATCTATTAGGACCATTTGTTCTATAATGCAGATTAAGTCCAATGTTTCTTTGTGGATTTTCTGCCTGGATGATCTGTCCAGTGCTAAAACTGGGGTGTTGAGGTCTCCAGTTATTATTGTATTGAGGTCTATCTCTCTGTTAGCTCTGATAATATTTGCTTTATATATGTAGGTGCTTCAATGTTGGGTGCATATACATTCAGAATTCCTATATCCTCTTGCTGAATTGACCCTTTTATCATTGTGTAATGGCCTTCTTTGTCTCTTTTTACAGTTTTTGTCTTGACATCCATTTTATCTGATAGAAGTATAGCTAATCCTGCTCTTTTTTGGTTTCCATTTGCATGGAATATATTTTTCCATCCTTTTTTTCAGTCTATGTGTGTCTTTATAGGTGAAGTGAGTTTCTTGTAGACAGCATGTTATTGGGTCTTGTTTTATATTCATTCGGCCATTCTGTGTCTTTTGATTGGAGAGTTTAGTCCATTTACATTCAATGATATTATTGATAGGTAAGGACTTATGACTACCATGTTGTTATTTGATTTCTGGTTGTGTTAGAGTCCTCTCTTTCTTTCTTCCTTCCTTCAGCTCTTCCTTTGTGTAAAAGTGATTTTCTCTGGTAGTGTGTTTTGATTTCTTGCTTTTTATATTTTGTGTACCTGTTGTAAGTTTTTTGATTTGAGGTTACCATGAGGCTTGCAAAAAAAATTTATAACCAATTATTTTAAACAGATGACAACTTAACTCTGCTTACAAAAAACAAACAAGCAAAGAGATATCTAAAAGAACTCTACCCTTGACTCTACCCACCTCCCACTTTTTGACTTTTTGTTGTTTTCATTTATATCTTTTTATACTATCCATCTCTTAAAAGATTGTTGTAGTTATTATTTTTATAGGTTTGTCTTTTAGTCTTTCTATTCAAGATATAAGTAGTTTATACACCACAATTACAGCAATAGAGTATTCTGTATTTGTGTACTTACTGTTACTAGTGAGTTTTATACCTTCAGATTTTTTTTATTGTTCATTAACATCTTTTCTTTCAGATCGAAGAACTCCTTTTAGCATTTCTTATAGGACAGATACGGTGTCGATGAAATGCCTCAGCTTTTGTTCATCTTGGAAAGTCTTTATTTCTCCTCTCTGTTTGAAGAACATTTTTTCAGGATATGATATCCTAGGGCTAAGGTTTTTTCCCTTCAGCACCACTCTCTCCTGGCCTGTAAGATTTTCACTGAGAAGTCTGCTCCTTTATATGCTATTTGTTTCTTTTTTCTTCTTTCCCTTAGAATCTTTTCTTTATCCATGACCTTTGGGAGCTTGGTTATTAAATGCCTTGAGGTAGTTTTGTTTGGCTTAAATCTTCTTGGTGTTCTAGGACCTTCTTGTACCTGAATATTGATGTCTTTCTCTGGGTTTGGAAAGTTATCTTATTATTTTTTTGGATAAACTTTCTACTCCAATCTCTCTCTCTCTACCTCCTCTTAAGGCCAGTAACTCTTAGATTTTCCCTTTTAAAAGTATTTTCTAGATCTTTTAGGTGGGCTTCATTCTTTTCTTTTTTATTCTTTTTTCTTTTTTCTCTTCTGACTGTGTATTTTCAAATAGCCTGTCTTCAAGCTCACTAATTCTTTTTTCTACTTGACTAATTCTGCTGTTGAGAGACTCTGAAGCATTTTTCAGTTTGTCAATTGAATTTTTCAGCCCCCAAATTTCTACTTTTTAAAATTATTTCCATCTCTTTATTAAATTTCTCTGATAGGCTTCTGAATTCCTTCTCTGTATTGTCTTAGAGTTTGTTGAGCTTCTTCAGAACAGCTATTTTGAATTCTTTGTCTGAAAGATCACATATCTCCATTACTCCAGGATTGGTCACTGGTGCCTTATTTAGTTCATTTGGTGGGGTCATGTCTTCCTGGATATTCTTGATGCTTGTGGATGTTCATCAATGTCTGTGCATTGAAGAGATGGGTATTTATTCTAATCTTTGCAGTCTGGGCTTGTTTGAACCTGTCTTCCTTGAGAAGACTTTTTAGGTATTCAAAGGGAATTGAGTGTTGTGACCTAAGTCTTTGGTACAGCAGCTGTATCAGCACTGGTGGTGCCCCAAGCCCAGTAACACTGCAACTTTTACAGACTCCTGGGGATACCACCTTGGTGGACTTGAGTATTATATTGGAGAATTCCCTGGATTACCAGGCAAAGTCTCTCACTCCCTTCCCTCTCTCTGTGCTGGGCTGCTTGAGTTGGGGAAGGAGTGATATGGACACTCCTTTGTGGCCACTACAGCTAGGACTGTGCCAGGTCATACCTGAAGCCAGCCCAGTCTCACCCAAAGCCTGTAGTGACTGCTGCCTGGCTGCCTCTAATATTTATTCAAAGCCCAAGGTCTCTTTAGTCAGGAGGTGGTGAATCCTGCCAGGACTGGATCCTTCCCCAGGGCAGTGGGTTTCCTTCTGGCCCAGGGTGAGTCTAGAAATGCCATCCAGGAACTAAGGCCTGGAATTAGGGGCCTGAGAAGTCTGTTTGGTAATTTATTTTACTGTGGCTGAGCTGGAACCCAAGTTGCAAAACAAATTCCTCTGAACTCTTCCCTTTCCTTTCCCACAAGCAGAAGAAGGCTCTCCCTGAGCTGCACTGCCTGGAGTTGGGGGAGGGGTGACACAAGCACTGGCTTAGCTGCTGCCTCTGGTGTCTCACTGAGTCACATGCTCCCCAAGGCCACTGGATTTGAGCCAGCACAGCCACAGAACTTGCCCAAGGACTGCAGTCTTTGTGGCTTGACTCCCTTATGAATTTATTTTGGGCCCCAGGCCACTTTTGTCAGCTGGTAGTGAGGCTAGCTTTACATTGAGTTTCTACTGCTGGGGCAGAGGATTTCCCTCTAGCTGGGCTGATCTAAATGCTCCCTCCATGGGTGCTGGTACAATTCTGCCCTGTGCTAAGTTCCCCTGTGACAAGGCGGCCCTGAGTTCCAATGTAAAGTCCCACAATCACTTCACTGTCTGTCCCCAGGCACAGAGATTCTCTCTCCCCCAACCCTGCTGGTACAGCACTGCCAGGGGATGTGGAAGGGGTGGCATAGGCAATGCAAGACTGTCTTTTCTGCCCTCTTCAGTGCCTCTTTCCTTGTTATAATGTTAAAGTCGGCTACTGTGATTGCTCACTTTATTTTTGGTACTTCTGAAGATGCCTTCTTGTGTGGATAGTTGTTGAATTTGGTGTCTGTGCAGAGGGACGACTGCTGGAGGTTTCTATTCGGTCATATTGCTTTGCCTCCTCTGTAGATTTTTAGTTATTATTTGTTGAATAACAACTAAAAATGGTCAGGACATAGCTGGTGTATTGTATTAAAATTTGTCTGTCACATTTTAAGGATCAGTTGTTAACTTGGAGTGCACACAATGATGGCTGAATGAGGAGGGTCTAAAAACCATGTACTAGGAAGTCCAATGGAATTAGGAGTGTGCAGAAGAGAAGATTAATGAGAGACAGGCTGATTTTTTTTTTTTTTGTCCAGACTAGTTTTATCGTATCCTAAGGGAAGAATTCTGATCGATGTTATATAGGAAGGCAGCATTAAATTCTATATTAAGAACTTTCTATAATTAATGGAGATGAACGGCCATCTGTTAGGTATGTTGTAGAGAGAATTCCTGCCTATATATTTGGTATGGTGATTTACCATGCCAATACACTTGGATGCCCTTTCCAACTCAAAGATTCTATATTAAGTAGTTAGAATCTAATTTTAAAAATAATGATAAATGTGTGGGATATATGCAATTTTCCATTAGTGACAACATTTCACTAAAAGACCAAACACCTTTTCTTTTTACTGATTAAGCCAAGCAACAAAGTTTCTACTTCTTTCTTTATTATTTTACAATTTTACTTTTTACAATTTGTCACAAGATAGGGATCATTAGATATTTGTATTTTCTGTATCTCCATTATTTTGTCAAAATGTAGCTATCTCTCTGTTGGTTATTTTTTTGTTTTTAATTCTTTTTTAAGAGATGGGATCTCATTATGTTGCCCAGGCTGGAGTGCAGTGGCTATTCACAGATGTGATCGTGGTGCACTACAGCCTCGAACTCCTGGACTCAAGCGATTCTCCTACCTCAGCCTCCCTAGTAGCTGAGACTGCAGGTGCCTAGCTTCTGTTGGTTTTTTAAGCTCTTAAATATTTTTCTGAATTTAAGAAGTGATTTTACAGCATTCTTTCACATTCAGATGATTATGATGATTTGCAATGCCAATAATATGTTTCTGTTTCTGGTATTTTAAAATATTTTTCATATTTAAATGAACACTGAGAATTAAAAAGATTTTTTGAAAGTGCTAGTTTTTATTATACAGTGCCCAAAATATCTCAATAATGAAAAATTCAGTAAGTTTGAGTCAAACCAATTGCCTGCCCTCAATGTAACATTTATAAATAATTATTTATAAATTATTATAATTTGCTAACAGCACAAGTCAGCAGTTTGCTATGCCAGGTATTTACCACCACATCCCTAACATTATTTTACCCTTGAACCACGGGACCCTGTATTTTCTGGTTATGCTGTCCTCTGGCTTCTTCATGGCTGCCTCTCCCTCATTCTCATCTTAATTGTGCCCCCCGCCCCCCATCCCATGAAGTCCTTGTAATTCTTTTCTTTTTTTCTTTTCTGCTTCCAGTCCTCATGGGGCAAAGTCCCGGGTCCCTGCCCTGCCTCTCCCAGCTCTGTGTTAGGGCTCTCCGTTGGAGTTCACAGGTCTAACATCCAACTCATTATCTTTCCCCTTAAAACAAGACTTTGGGATCTTTTCTGTTTCTACCAGTGATTCAACCTTTCTGTTAGTCATGAAAGCTCAGGATGTATCACAGCCTCTCTCCTCCCTGCCTGGGAAGGCACAGTGCCCCATAAATATTAAGAGCACAACTTCTGACTCAAGCCATCCAGGTTCTAATCCTAGCCCTTCCCTTCTCCAGTTGTGCAACTTAAACAAGTTGTTTAGCCTTTCAAAGTTTCATTTTTCACATCTATAAAGTGGAGATGACAGTAAATGTTGATGTCCACAGAGTTGGATCAAGTGTTACAAATCTGGCAGCCCAAACATCCAGGTAGGCTGGCTGTGTCATTACTTCAGTTATTCTGACATGGCTCTGATGAAATGTGGGCATTAACAGAGCATTAAAAGTGAGAGGCAGATTATACTGTTTTTAAGTGACTCCCTAGTGGTGAATTTTTAATATGTACTGAAATCGTGGAAAAGTTAATATACTGTATTAGTTTGCTAGGGCTGCTAGAACAAAGTGCCACAGAATAGGTGACTCAGACAACAAAAATTTATTTTCTCACAATTCTGGACTCTCCAAGTCTAAGGTTAAGATGTCAGCAGGGTTAACTTCTGAGGCCTCTGTCCTTGGCATGTAGATAGATGGCTATTCCCCGTAAATTCACATGGTCTTCCTTCTGCGTGTCTGTGTTCTAATCTCTTCTTCTTATAAGGACATCAGTCAGATTGGACAAGGACCCACCCTAATAACCTCATTTTACCTTAATTGCTTCTCTATAGGCCTTATCTCCAAAAACAGTAACATTCTGAGGTACTGGAGGTTCGGATTTCAACATATGAATTTGGGGAAGGATGCGGGAACACAATTCAGCTCATAACAAATATGTACCTGAGGTCTTAACTGGTAACAAACAAACAAACAAAAAACCAAACTAGTATAGTTTTAAATTTGTCTTCTCTGTTATTTCCCATGTGGTAACCTAAAAGAACCTGGGGAATCCAGGTGGTTTTCAAAGCAGTATTTTTGTGGTGTTTCATCACTACTTCTTGAGTGGAGGGAAATGAAACTCAAACTGGCCACCTTGGTTTCTCTGATACCAGCATTGCTCACCTATCTTGGGGAGGGTGATTTTGAAACCACAGGCTAGAAAAGGCTTTTGGATTCTGTGTGAGCTGCGGTTCTCCTTCTGACTCCTACCATGCTGTGTGACAAGAGTTGGCTATAAAGTCACTACTCTGGCAAAGACCAAATTTCCATCCTAATATCAACCCTAACACTAATGTTGTCTTGATACATAATGCAATATTGTGCGAAGTTTAAAATCAATTCACTTAATAATTCCCCTTTTATAGAAGGGGGGTTTAATTGCTTCAAGGATCAGGTTTAGGGTCTGGGGTTAGGACTGCAATTAGGGGTGGGACGCTGGAGGGAGTCACAAGGAATTTTCCACCAAAATGAGTATGAGCTCAAGTGCTTTCTTATGTCTGCTTTGCCTTTACTTTGCAGAAGAAGAGCCCAAGTGACATGGAATCACATTGTTTATCTAGTTCCTCATTCTCTCTTAATTTTCGGGCTTGTTTTTGTCCCTATCAGATAGCCAGGTGATAGAATCATTTTCAGAAGTATCCAGATGCTTCAGAATTTTTAAAACCCTTTAGCTCACATAGTTGGTTGAGTGTTGTCACAGGTTAGTTACCCCTGACAGCTATTTTGAGGTCATGGTTATTGTGTGGTTTATGCCAAGAGAAACTAGTCATAGTCTGCCCCAGGTAGCAATAACAGATCCCATGAGGGGCAGTCCTAGGGGTGGGAAACCTGTGGCCTTTTGATTTCAAGATTGTTCTTTTTTAAGCACCAAAGGAGGCAAGAAAAGCTTCATCTTTCTCTGCTGCACTCCTTTTAATAAAAGGATTTGTTCTGTAAAATTTGAATTTAGTCAAAAAGCTGCACTTAAGGACCTAGAAGACCACAGGGTCTCCACTCCGCAGGGAAGTTCACCATATTGTGACACCCAAAGGCAACCAAGGTATAGAAGGAAGAGCGTCTTCCACTGGGGCCTGACAATACCTGTAGAATGAAATGAAGTTGCATTTCTGGTGGTTGAAGAGTCTGTTGATGATCTCATACATTCTATTTTGCTGAATATACTTAGAGTCTGATTTGGGAGGACATGAAAGCAAGACAACTGGCAAGCGTGAAGAAGATCTATAGACATTGGCATTTTCTGTATATTTCTAAGATTTTTATGTCAATCCAGAGTTTTAAAACAACTTTCAGTCTGTCTTCAAGCATTTTGAAGGAGTCCTTTACCCTGTTTCGCATATGAAAACTTAATGTAGCTGCACCCACCCCAGGCAAGTTGTTTTCATTACTTATCAGTAAGTGTTTTTGTAAAGCACTTCCCTCATCTTCCTTCCTCTCTGGGCCCCTTCCACTTCATTCCCCTGCCTCCCCTACCCCCAGCTCCAAATGGACTGTGATGCATTTTACTTATAGATTATGAAATTATCATTAGGGAGATGCTTTCCATCGACAATGATGGTTGACTTGTGGAATTCTCAAACATGAAGTTTCAATGATTTGGAAGTCACATGCTTGATTATTTTTTACCCCACATGCAGATAATATCTATACAACAGTATCTCATACCCCTATTCTGTTTGAAAACTTTTGGTGGAAAAGTCAATGTCTTGGGCTGATCAGTTGTCAATCACAACAGTGTTTCAGATTCAGAAGCCCTGCCTGTTGCAGGCACACCTTCTATCTGCTGTCCCAAACTTGACTTTAGAGGCTCCTGCAAAGCCCTTATATTTGTTTCAGAATAGGCTGGCGTAGAGACTAAGGAAGGGCTTTCACCAGCAGCCAGGAAATTCAGCCCCAAGCCCTGCCTCTGCCATACTCTCTCTGACCGTGTGGCCTTAGATGGGTCATTTTGCCTCTCTGGGCTCAGTTTTCCCATCCTTAAAAGAAGAGGACCGCTCTGTCAGGAGCTCTAGCATCCTTTCCAGCCTGTGGCTGCCCTGTGATCGGATGTCTTTGTTGGACAATCCTTGTTTTGCTCCCGTTGAGCTATGACTGCCAATGAGTTCCTTCTGGCAATCCTCTATAAAGCCCAGAGGGTAAGTCTAGCCAAAGAGTGAATCATTTTTGCTGCAAATCTTCTGAAGAATGACGCACTCCAGAGACAGTAGATACCATCTCCGATGGTGCCAGTCGGCGTGTCACTGGCTGTCCTTAGGAGCCCCAGGCCCCACCATCACAGCTAAGCTTGCCAAGGAATGGGGCGTTGCTCCCACGACTGTGCTTGAGGTCTGCTTCCCAGACCTGTCTGTCCTTCCTGGATTAGGCAGCAGCATTCTAGGAACAAGTCTCCTCTGCTTAGCCATGTTTCTCTGCCTTCCAGCTCATTTTCTGAATCTTGTAGTTCTTGTCCCCTCCCTGCTGGTCCTGGCAAGACTGAGTTTGCCAAGCCCTATGGAGTTCCTGTGGCCCTGTCCAGGGTGGTTAGGACTTTGGTTGCTCTTGGCTTCTCTAGATGTTTTTAAATGCTTTTAATTGATTTGAAAAACATGCTAACTTTGAGTTTTAAAGTATTTGTAATTATACTCCAAGGCCACTGGCTTAGCAGTAGAGTTGTCAAAGAACCATAAATAAACAAATTAAAAGGAAGAGGTGGGGCCAAAGGAAGCACTTGCTGTTTTGTGACTCTCTAATAGCCCTGATGGTATGTGTTTATTTCCTGGACTGCTGGAATGGAGGACAAATTAAACTGCTATGTAGTCCAAGAAATGAGCTGTAGTGGGGCCAATATAAACCTCTTCTGTGACCCACTTCTTTAAGGCAGATCTGTTTCATGGCCACTTCCAGAATTGCAGAACAAGTGACCTCCAGGATAACTCTGGCTTACCGTATAGCAGCCCAGCTCTTCTAGGATGGAAAAATTTTCTTTTATCCCCGGTACCTTATGACTACAGATGACATAGGGATTGAACCAATCCTATCTGATCTCTTTTAGCTCATCTTTAGAATAAAATCCAAGCCCCTTATGGAATGGGATGCCCTTACAGATGAGATACTTATTCCAATACAGTTGTGTTACTACTTTGTGGTATCAGATGTATTAGTCAGCTTAGCTGTGATAATATACAGTCCCCAAATCTCTGGGGCTCACACCAAGAAATTTTCATTTCCCACTTGCGTTGCATAGTGGTGGTTGTGTATTGGTTTCTACGATTCTGCTCCAAGTGTCTTTTCTTTCCTGGAACCAGAAATGCAGCAGTGTGTAGTCGGGACATGTTATTTTTGCAGCACAGAGAAAAACAGAGAATTGCCTGGAAAATGTCATGCTTCAGTGTTTGCTTGGAACTGACACAGTCACCTCTGCTTACATTTCATTGACCCAGACAAGTCATATGGCCAACCCTGACAACATGGCAGAGAAGTGTACTCCACCCATAAAAAGAAACTGCAAGTCACTCAGAAATAGGCTGGAATGTATAATCACCTTACAGGGAAGAAAGCCAATATGGGGAATAATAGTACCATCCATCGTATCAGGCTGACATGCTAGACATGTAACTTCATGAGAAAGGCGAGGCTCTGGACAGAAGCCTCTGATCCGTAAATCTTTCTTTCCTATCCTTTAGTGCTGTCATATAAAGAAGACAGGGAGCAATAGCTCTTTGGTTTTCATATGTGGGAGGGCCTGTGCCGAGGTTCCTTTTATGAGATGAGGTTCTAATTCCCTTGAGGTTTACTTATTCCTGCCTTAGACTTTATCTCCTTTTCTGTAAGTTGCTTTAATTTGTTTGGCTTCATCTTTTGATTGAATGTGATGGCTTTGGTGTTTATAAATGTCCACATTGCTCTTCTCTCAGCTGACTCTGTAATGATGCCTTTGCAGATGCAAAATCACCGTGGTTTGGAGCAAGGCCAGAAGATGCAGGAATCAGTAGAGGCAGAGATTTAGGCTTCTTGGCTCCAAGACAGATTCAGGAAGTAGAAGATGACAGGAGAAGAGCTAGACATAAGAATAAATCCATCTATTTCCCTGACTTTAAAAGTTAACATTTTTTCTCACTTTCTACAGGCAACGATCTTGTTGTTTTAGCAGTGAGTCTTTTTCATGGAACATATAGCTTACATGGTGAAACTATTTTTCTTGACTTTTAGACTGTCTTGAAAGTACAAGAGGATGGGTGTTTCTGATCTGTGACAACACTGAATTTTTATAATTACTTGAAATAGGAAAAAAATATGATTTCAGTGTAGAATAATTAGAAAATTCCTTCTTTTTCCAGAAATCAAAATGACTTCCAGCATATATAAAACATCTTTGCTAATAAAATAAAATAAACCCTCCTGTAATTATTTATTTTTATTGGTTTGTTTGTAAAAGAATAAGTATTGTGATACAATATGTCATTAAAAATATTCTACCATATTTACATGCTTATTGGTACCAAAACCAGTGTTCTTTATCAGAAATAAAATTGCATAGGAACATTTCCTTAAACCCTTCGCCTTCACCATCCAATATTGCATTTGTCAGTTTCCTTGTCTGATCCTCCACAGGAACTGTGGATTTGAGAAAAGTTGAGATCCCAGTCATTTTCTGTCTCCTCTGTCCATGTTTTGCATAATGCCTGGCATTTGCATTGAATAGAATGAATAACTAAGCAAATGAATGAATAAAATACACAATCTTGTTCCAGAAAAGAGAAGAACATCTAGTGCAGACCAGGCAACAGAGAAGGGAGTGACTGCCCCAGGTTCCCAGCCTTCTTTCCTTGGCCTTTCTGCCATCTGTGCAGTTGTCTCACCTGTAGCTACTCTGCTAGGACTCCTGGCATTGGCTGCTCTTCTTCCAAGTCCAAGCAATGAAAATACCATGTTTTCTTACTCCACGTTAGCATTCTTAGTTGGAACCCAAAGAACTTGACTAAAATAATGAGAGAAAATATAAAAAGAAATAAAAAACAATTCAACCCCCCATACAAAAGATGAAAAATAACAGTTACCACTTACTGATATTTTCCTCTATGCCAGATCCCATGCAAAAGTTTCTACAGACATGAGAAGAGGGACTATTTTCTCCATTTTGGAGTTGTGGAACCTGGAGAGAGATGTGAGGCCTGGAGAGAGTTATTCCTTGCCCAAAGTCCCATTGCTGGTCGGTGGTGAAGCTCAGGATAAGAAAAATGGCTATTTGATTCCATAGCCCATACTTTGAAAAGCAGATATTGCTAAGTAAAATAATTCTAGTTTATGCAGCAAAGAGATTGATTTAGCACCAAATTCCCTTTTCTTAAGACTCAGTAAGCTGCCTTGCAGCCCTTGTTGGGTGGGCCTTTTACAGTCAAGTTGCCTGGGTTTTCTGTCCTGGCCTCTAGTGGTAGCTCTTCTGCTGTCTATACACTGTTTTGTTTCAAAATGAACACAGCTATTCTTCTTTACAAGTTTTTTCTGGTGTTCACTCTGTTTGCCTCTCACTCCCTCCAACCTAGGCTCTTCCAAAAAATGTGTCAGGCAGCTGGAGTTTCCATTTCTAACTGCAGAGCAGTGGGTTTTGGTGCATAGAAACCCAAAGCTTGGCTGGTCTGCCTCATCTTAATTCCTGATATTTTCCACTTTCTTAGTTTCTCTATGAATCACTTAGAGTCTTTAGTGCCTTTCTTCCACCCCACCAAGGAAAAGAGTAGTCTCTTAGAATTAGGATTTTACAATAGAAATATATATTGACAATAACATACTTATAATGAGGATTTTTTTTTAGAAAAAAGAACTATGCTAACATACTTTATATAATTATGATGTAGTTGTTCTTCACAGTTTATGTCCTCTTCTTAAAAACTACACTGAACATGGCAAGATCTATCCAGAAGCAAGAAAAACTTATTTTAAGTGCTGCAATTATGTCAATTATGTCATGAAATCATGAATTGTGGCTCTCTGTCAAAATGTGCTGTCTTTCCTCAGACATACCGATGATGATGATTCCCAAGATAACCCAAAGATAACTCACTGAGGTGTCTATGTTAAGCTGACAAACCCCAGATAATTTACATGGTCAGAGAGATTATCATTATGCGACCCAACCTTGAGCAAGAAGCACTGAGGATTTTGCTCAACCAGTAATGTTCAGATGAATTGCTGATTGTCTAGTGAGCTAAATCAAGTTATTCCTCTTTCCTTGTATGGCAGCATTTATTCAAAAATATTTATTGAGAGTGGGAGGGCTGGATGATGAGAAATTACTTAATGAGTACAATGTACATTATGTGGGTGATGGACACTCTAAAAGTCCTGACTCAACCACTATGCAATCTATGTATGTAACAAAATTGCACATGTACCCCATAAATTTGTACAAATAAAAAAATACTTATCGAATGCTTTCTGTATGCCAGACAATGGGGAATTACCAGTGAACAAACTGGACACGTTCCCTGCCCTTGGGGAGCTTATGCTCTGGCATTAGTCATTAAAACAACACATTCTGAAAAATGAGCTTGGTAATTTTTAAAAATTAAATAGTTCAGGACTATCAGAGTGTAGATTTATACATTAAGCATCTTTGAAAAGGCCTTAAACACTTGTTTCAACCAGGTTATATTATTTATTTACTTTATTTCTTAACAAGTAATTTTTGATCTTTGTCTTCCAGTCTCCATTCCATAAGGTATCTGCAAAGTCAGGAAACAGAATAAATTTCTTTAAATAATATGTTAGTTACATTTTCAAATAAAATGCTCACTATGCTTTCAGATGAAGTGGATTTGTTCTAGATTTAAAATAATGGGCCTAATTGATAACCTGGAAAAAAAACCCACAACTCTTATAAAACATTATTGACTGTACAAAAATCCTGGAAGCACAGGGAGCTTAATATACTCATCAAACTTTTTACAGAGTCTAGAATTTGAAGAAATATAGATGGAGAATGTTGTTCAAAACTATAACTGACATACTGTTGAAAAATGAGTTTATTCTATGTTTTCTGACTTTATGGGACACCCTATATTTTACCTTTATACTCACTGCAATGAAAAAGTAGCCACTCCCTGATAGCTCAAATATTTCCCTTGTTTTATCTCCCCTTTATTCTTTCTACCTTGTGACACAGAGGCAAAGATGGAATGCTATTAACAAAAAGGAGGAACAGAATGCAGATTTTCTTTTAGAACAACACTGATTTACCTGGATTTAAAAAATGGAGGTATGATTCAATGGAGAGAGATAGGACATCTATTGGTTCTACATCAGCCACAAAGAGCATTCTGACATGGGCCAAACTGCCTCCTTAAGAGTAAAACAAGGAGTTGGGGATAGATGGTTTCTGAAGTCCCTTCCTGCTCTGACCTTATGTGGTTCCACTCCATATGCATCCTTTTGAATTAGGGAATGTAAAGGGGGTCCCATTTCTCCCCCACTTTTTTAATATATCTGCCCATATTTCCATCCCATTAAGGGTTTGGATTTGTCATTAATGGCAGCAATTCTTTTATGCTTTGTTAGTAAAAGGTTATAA
Organism: Daubentonia madagascariensis; assembly: GCA_023783475.1. Lineage (NCBI taxonomy): Eukaryota > Metazoa > Chordata > Mammalia > Primates > Daubentoniidae > Daubentonia > Daubentonia madagascariensis. The sequence goes on from JAKFHU010001684.1 coordinate 30,894,753, forward strand.
AGTCAGGTGACTCTTCCCTTAACCAAATTGGCAGTTGTATGAAGGAGCAAGAGATGCACTACTGTGGGGAGAACAAGGGTAGTGTCCCAGTACTTGTTATTTAGGATTTGGGGGCATGCACTTATTGCTGAACTACTCAAAAAAAAAAAAAAAAAGTAAGCACTTTCAAGAAAGATGGTTTCCAGAACTCACAAACATTGAATTCTTATATTTTCATAGTTGAAAAATATAAATCAATTTTGTCAAAGGTGGCATATTAGAGATTAGAAAGATGAGGCCTGGAATATTTCAAGTATTTTAACACATTGTTCCTCAGGAACCTTCACGTGAGTGTCTGTAAGTCAAAAGAAACCAAATTAGAAGCCCCTAAAGTGAGTCTGTGGTCACAGATCGCTCACAAACCAGAGCATATAACAAAGGACACTGTTTTGATGCATCCTCTCTCCAGCTGGAGAGCTGGAAATATTTCATAGTCAAATGATTAAAATAGTAATGGTTTATTTACTCTTCCCAAGTGTGGTTGGGAAATACACTAGATTAAAATTCAGGCGACCGAGTTTCTGTTTCTGATCTGCCATCTACTAAGGTAAGTTGTTCTCTCCATGTGCTTGTCTTGGCAAGCGTCTCCTCTGGCCCTTTACTAGAAAGACAGGAAACAAGGACGGCAGAGCCGGGCAAGCCCAGACCTTACATGAGCCTCCTCTGTAATTGTGGATAGTTCTGGAAACTGGACCATCAGCCCTAATTACCTATGCTGGGAATCTTATGCACACCAGGCAGCATTTCTCAACAGCTTGCCCATGCCATGACCCTAAAAAACAGCTCAGACCTGCTCCACGGGGGTATTAATCCTGGCAGCTGAAGAGGTTGAACTCATTTTAGGCATATGTTTCTGTAAACAACCAAAAGATCCACTATTATAAGCACAGACCTCACCCAGCTATGTCTCTGCAAATTATCTTCCTTTTCCAAGTCCATAGAGAAGCTCCACACTTTTACCTTACAACAGATCTCAGTCAGATACATTTTAGTGAACTTTCAGCTGTCTGAAAATTCGATAACTCAAACTACAACCACCCCTACCACCATAACCAAAGAACAAATTTCAGTGGTTCCTTGCCATTCCCAAGCTGTTTCTCAGAGCCACCACGCTAACTGGAACAAATGAATCAAGCTCCTTGTGCCATCAACACGAATATTTGAATTGTCAAGTGGGGGTTGCATGGATTTTTTCCACCATCCACACGCCAAGCTGTGAGGTGGATAGGAAGGCATGATATAGATAAGAAAGCCAAGGCTAAAATCAACTGCACAAAGTTACAGTTTACAGTGGCAGAACCGGCCCATTAATCCTTTGCTCTTTCATTTTACTATAGTATCAGTCAAATGGCAAAAACAAGCACAAATAGATATTTCTACATATGTCTTATTTTCATTCTGGGATTTTGAGCTCTCTTGTAGGTATTAATTTACTTAAATTTTATAATAAGAATACTACTACTATTAAAGGTAGTTTTATATTACTACATCTGAGTGACTGCTATAAGGATATGATGTGACTTATAAATGATTTTGAGAAATGTTTCATGAATATGCCTAAAATTCATGATTTCTACCTATGTAAAATTTCATATTCCTGAGAAATGGTTTAAGAAAGAGAAAATATAACACATATTTTCATTTGATGCTTTTAAATAGTTGTGAAGACAAAACTGATGAGAAGAATGTACAGACTATACTCATAAATACATTTGGCAGATGTATATTGAGAACTAACTGTGTGCAGGCTACTTTGCTAGCTAAAGGATATCTGCTCATTAGCATGCTTGGTTATGAGAGAAATAATTATTTCATAGGTTTATCAAAGGCCATTATCTTGAGCAAGCTAAAATATTTAAATAAATGATCTTGAGAGGAAAGATATTGACAATAAAGGGACAGGTTGTAGAGCAATCTTCACTTGAACCTGGATTTATCAGAATAAGTGATTACCTAATGATACCCAGTGGGAATCATAGCATGTCACAGCTGTCTGGGACCTGTTGATTTTAAAAATGGAGCAACTGAAGCCAACTGAAGTGATGTCTTACTCAAATCTAAGGGTGAGCTGAGTCTGAAACCCAGATATTCTGATAGCAAGAAAATTTTTGCTGCTTCCAGCAAAACCCAGATTCTCTTCTAAAGAAAAAATTCCTTCACCTGGCAGTTTTGCAAAATTTGTGCAGGGAAATTAATTTGAGGTTGGCCACTCTCAAGGCTATGCTTCTGTAGAAGAGAACTTGAATGTGCTTCTGAGGAATATTTTTCCCATCAAGAAATTACACTGGAAATTATAGTCACATTAACATTTTAAATTTAAAATTCAGATTTTAAATTGATTGTACAAGGTAAAAAATGGGAAATGTTCCTTCGTCTGTCTTAAGAATGTCCGCATGAAAATTTTTCATTCTTCATAATTCTTATAATAAACAAGGTAAGGAAACGTAGGCAATAAACTTTGATTTGATCTCTGGTAAGAAAGTGTGTTTCATCATTTCCCAAACTGGGAAACTTGTTTATGCCCTACATATCAATTCTTTGTAACTCTACATTTCTTTAGTTAATTAAAAATAAAAATTGCCCAGTGTTATTTCATACAGTACCCAATTGCCATTTCCCCTTGACTATACAATGATTCTTATTCACATATAGAAAATAGTCAGCAAAAAGTGGAATACATATTGTTAAATAATTATTTTTTCCTAATAGAACTTTTGTCTTTAAGTCACATGAACTTCCTTTTTTTATTGATACATAATAATTATACATATTTATGGGCTATATGTGATATTTTGATACATGCATACAATGTGTAATGAAGTCACATGAACTTCTAATCTGGGTATTCAGAGAATTTAATTTAATTTATCTTTCTTTTTGATTTACTTATCTTTAATAAATTAATTTTATTTATCTGTCTTTTATTAACAAACATTAAACTGCCTATTAAACATTTCCTATTTTCAGTTTATTCACTATTAGATACAGTGACACTGAATCTTTATTCACAAGAGGAAGGGCTTATTTCCCCATTTTCACTATAGTTCCCAAAGTGCTTTTTTTGGGTGATTTCATTTCTTCTTCCAAGAAGATTGGCTAACCTTCCTTTAAAAGTTATACTGTACAGCAAGTGTTCTGATGTTTCATTGAGTCACAAATGCAAAACAATTTATTACAACATGGCTTTCGTTCTGTGTGGGTGGGAGTCAGCATTACTTTAAAAAAAAAAAAAGGACAAACACTTCTTTGTCCTCTGTTTCAGATTCTGGAAGTCTGGAGTTCCGTCTAAACTCTTGAAGTTGTGTAATTTACATCCATCTCTCCTCTCCTGATACGAAGGCTGTATGTAGAGATTTTTAGAACAAGATTCCTTGTTCAGCTTGAGCTAGGAGTAAAATTTTTATTTTCATGTTTAAAGTCAATATTTCCAGCTTTCAAATTTTTTCTATAATCTGATTCTTTGGTGAATAAAACTAACAAATCAGTACTCATTTTTAAAAAGTACTAAGTATTCTTGCTTTTATCTCTTAGTTATTCAAAAAAAAAACATTCAGTGATGGCAAATAACAATATCCATTTGCCATAGTTTTCATATCATGAGATTGAAGAGGTTTTAATATCTTTCTATTACTGGCATTCCCCAGTTTTTTTTCTCACTCTGTTGCCCGGGCTAGAGTGCAGTGGCATCATCCTAGCTCACTGCAACCTCAAACTTCTGGGGTTAAGTGATCCTGCTGCCTCAGCCTCGCGAGTAGCTGGGACTACAGGCATGAGCCACCACGCTTGGCTAATTTTTCTATTTTTTTGTAGAGATAGGGTCTTGCTCTTGCTCAGCCTGGTCTCGAACTCCTAGGCTCAAGAAATCCTCCTGCCTTGGCCTCCCAAAGTGCTAGGATTACAGGTGTGAGTCACTGCACCCAGCCCCAAATATTGTTAACTTTAAACATTCAAAATTAATTCAGAAAATATTTAAATGTCTTCTTTATTATTGGGGTTCTGTACAAGAATTCATTTGAAAATGATTTCCACTTCTTTAAAAGTTTGAAATCATCACTTAGAAAACTTTCTTTTTTGATTATAAAAGTGCCACATTCTTATTATAATAAAAATATTTAGAACACACAAAAGAGTTGAAACATGCCAATAATCCTATCTATATACAACCATTGTTAATGTCTGATAATTCTTTTTCTTTTTTTAAAGTTTTTTCCCCTGTATATGTTTTTTAAAACATTTTAATAATTATATTGTTCATGCAATCTTGTCGTGCCGTGTATAATATATGTGCCATGTATATTATATTATAATATAATATTATATCATATGTATTTTCCATAATATTATTACGTCTCTGGTAAACAAGATTAAAAATTTTTTCACTAAAGTAATCTTTTAAGTTACTTCTTTTGTTATTATAAGAGTAATATAAAATGAAAATATGAAGTTTCCCACTCTCTGCTCCTCCCAACAATCCCCCCCCCCCCCATTACTCTCTAGAGAGAACCACTTTAAAGAATCTCAGCTATTCTTCCGGTTTCCAGCATATAAAAGTATATTCTTACATAATGTAATATTCCTACCCACTATGTTATCGATCTATGTATGAGTACACACGTACTTTGAAAAAATAATTTATCTTTCCTTTACTTAACTTAATGAAATGTCTTAGTGATTTCTTTTTCACAGCAGTCTATGTAAATTTTCCTCATTTGTTTTAGTACTGCAATAGCATTCTATTGTATCATGTACATTCATTCAGTATGTGGTCCCCTACTGATGAGCATTTAAATTATTTCTGTTTTCTTGCAATTGTAAAACGTGGATACCAAGGTAGCTGCCAACTCCATGATGCTTTAGTGTGGATTAAAAAAATGACACTCTTCTAGGAAGGATGTCTGCCCTGAGCCCTTCTGGCTCTGCCTTTTGCCACCTGGCTCTGTTCCTTAGGAGGCTGATGGGCACATGGACCACATCAGGGTCCTCCCTTGCTGGTCTAGCTTTGGGTTGGATTCAGCTAATGGAAGCAGCTGCAGGAAATTGGAAAGAGGAAGTGAGGAGAGGTTGGCTTATTTATTCCCCGGGCTCGCTTCCTGCCTGCTCCTGGAAGGCTAGCTTCCTTCCTGAAGCTTTCTTTCTCCCTCAAGCTCCTCCCCTCACCCCCCACTCTGATATCTGTTCTTTTTATTGCCTTCCTTGTCCTAGGACACTGCATTATTCCCTCTATTTTCTCTACACCTTGCCCTACCTTTGTAAATAGCCTTTTATCAAACTTGGCTTAAATTACTCAGTTTGAGTGTGCCATCAATTTCCTGCTAGGACTCTAACTGAAACACCCTCCTCCTGACAAACATAGCCTCACACCAGGATGTTTCTTGTGGTGATTGGAGCTTGTGCTATAATTCAGCCTTCCCATGCCTGCTCCCTGCTACAATTACCTGCAACCTTCTCTGGGTGTTCTGGGCAAGACACAGCCTGGACAATACATGGCAGTCTTGGCTGCAACCAAAATGGTGTGTGTGTATGGGGGTGTGTGTGTGCGTGTGTGTGTGATCTTTGTGTGATTGCATGAGATCCATAGGATAAATTACAAGCAGTGGAGTTGTTGGGGCAAAGGTTATATACCTTTTGAACTTTGAAAGAATTTGCCCAATGGCTATCCAAAAAGCCTCAATTTACATTCTCACTGTACTTTTGCCAACTGTAAGTAATAAAACTTTGAAATTTCTGCCATTTTTATAGGTATAAATGGTATTTCATTTTTCTCTTTGACATTTCATTTTTAATATAATGAGTTCACCTGGGGTATCTTTTCATATATTTCTTGATATTTATATACTCTTAGTCCATTTTTCTGTTGAGTTAAATTTTCTGTACTTATTTAAAGATACTATTTTTGTATTAAGGAAATAAGAGTGTCATATGTGTAGCGAACACTTTTTTCCAATTTTTCATTCCATATGAATGTTTAAAAGTTTTTATATAGGCAAATGATATCAAATGTTTCTTTAATGGCTTCAGGGTTTTGTGTCAGGTTAAGAAAAGCCTTTCTCACTCCAGGATAATAATTGTTAAAAATCCCATGTCTACCTCTAGTATTTATTATTTTTCTTACACGTATGGTTTTGATCCATCAAGAATTTATTTTTGTAGGGGATAGGTAGGTATCCAAATGATTTTTTTAGATGGCTAGCTAATTATTTGGAGATATGATTGGCAGATGATTTGATTTGGCAGTGGCATGATAATTAATAGAGCTTTTCATCATTATATGGAATGCTATCTTTATTGTATATTAAATTCTCAAAGGAATTTGGGTCTATTTTTATACTCTTTATTCTCTTTCATTTTTTTTTTCTCCAGTGGTGGTAGGCAGATTTGGAAGATGGCTCCATGGATCCCTGCCCCCTGGTGTTCAAACCTGTGTGTACTCCCCTCCCCCTGAATGTGGGCTGGACCTAGTGACTTTCTTTTAGTGAATAGAATACCACAAAAGTGATGGGATGTCACTTCTACAATCTACAAAGACTACGATCTCTGTCCTACTAGTACTCTCTTGCTCTCTCTTCATCCTCTTGCTTGTTCCGATAAAGCCACATGCCATGTTGTGAGTTGCCCTGTGGAGAGGTCGAGGTGGCACGGAAATGAGGGAGATCTTCAGCCAACAGCTCAGGAGGAATAGAGGCCATTAGTCCAACAGCCTGCAAGGAACTGAATCCTTCCAACAACCAAGTGAGTGAGTTGGCAGCAGGTCCTTCCCTAGTTGAGCCCCAGTACATACTTTGATTGCAGCCTTGTGAGACACCTAGAATAACACCTAGAATCAGAGAACCTGGCTGAACCATGCCCAGATTCCTGACCCGTAAAACTGTGAGATGAGAAGAGCATGTTGTTTTAAGCCAATACGTTTTGGAAGAGTTTGTTATGCAGCAGTAGATAACGAATACACTCATCCTGCCACAAAATGTTTTAGTTCCTATAGTTTTATAATATACTTTAATATTTGGCATGCTTTCTTATTTTATTTTCTCCAGATTTTTTTCCTGGCTATTCTGGTATGGTTAACCTTCCAGGTGAGCTTAATATAATTTTGTCAAATACCCCCAGGGATTTGTTGCTTTTTTAATTGAATTTTTGAAGGTTGAATTGCTAATTTTAGAGTTTTGAGTTTTTCTATTAGTATATAGGAATGTTTACTTAATTCTTTGTTTATGTCTCCTCAGTAAAGTTGTAATATTTTCTTCTTATTTGCACTGTATATTCACTGTTAATATGATTCCTAATTATTTGTTTTGTTTTGCTATTGTGAGATTTTGTTTCATTACTTTTTCTTTCATGATTTTTATATAGGAAAACTATTCATTTTTATAAATCACATTTTTTAACCAGCCACTTTATTTAATCCGTTTATGTAGTCTTATAAATTTCCAAATTGTGACAATTATGCATGTTCCTTTCCAATACATACACTCCTTATTTATTTTTCTTATTTGATTGCATTAGATTTTACTTCCAGAACAATGGACAATAATAGTGCTGATAGCACCTTTGTTTTGTTTGTGAAATTTGAATGGAAAGTTGAAAATTTACCATTAAATTTGCTGCTGGCTTTTGATGTGATTAAATATAAGAATTGATCTCTTTTGCTTTGTATCAGGAATGGATGTTATATTTTATGTCATTTCTTTTCTGCATTTATTGAGACATTAATCTTATTTTTCTCATGTGAACTAGTAATAACACAAGTTATATAATAGATTCTCTATCACTCAGCAGTGTAGTGAACGAGTACATAATATTCGGTCAAGTGAAATCACTGTAGCTTGCGTTTCTATGCAAGCCAGTTTTTGGTTTTATAAACACCTTTTCAACAAACACCTTTACATATATAACTTTATCCTTTGTTAATAATAATGGCTAACACATGTGGAAATTTCTATATCTCAGGGACTCTAACATTTTTCTGTTTAGTCATTTTTAACAATTATAATAACCTTATGAAATAGGTATTATTATGATGCCCATTTTACAGATGAGGTACCTGCAGCCCAAAGAGGTTAAATAACTTGCGCAAGTAAGTGACAGAGCCAGGATACAAACCAGGCAGACCGAGCCTAGTCAAAAACTGGACAACGGCCACCACCACAGTCAAGATGTAGAACATTTCCATCACAACAAAAAGTGTCCTCCAGCCTCTATGCAATCAAGTCTCTATCCTGCATGGCTCCAGGTAACCACTGATGTTCGCTTACCACTATAGATTAGTTTTCCTGGACTTTCATATAAATAGAATAAGATAATACATATTCTTTCACACCCAGCTTCTTTTGCTCAGCATGTTTTTCAGATTCATTCGTGTTTCTGCATATATCACTAGTGTGTTCCTTTTCATTGTTAAGGAGTATCCCATTGTATGGGTTTACCACAATTTGTTTATCCATTCACCTATTCATGGACATATGGGTGGTTTCTAATTTTTGGGCTGTTATGAATACAGCTGCTAGGAACATTTGCATGCACATATTTTGTGGACATATGTTTTTATTTCTCTTGGGTAAATAAGTAAGTGTACAATATGTCTTTCCTTACATCAATACTACACTGTTTTGACTAAGCTACCGTAGAAAGTGATATTAATGAGGTGTATATACAAGGTAATTTATTGATTTCTAAATTCTTATAGCCCCTATTCTATTACATTTCTCCTGGAAAAATATATAAGGTATTGCTGAAATTTTTAAGTAACTCTTTCAGACTCTGTCATCTTAGTATTGTCAGCTATTGATTGCTTTTTTCATTCAGTCTGAGGTCTTCCTGGCTCTTGGTAACACTAGTAATTTTTTATTAAAACCTGGACATTTAAAACACTTTCATCAAACAACAAAAAATTCACTGCTGCCCATTTGCAGTCATTTCCCATTCTGACTCCTAGCCCCAGGCAACCACTCACCTGCTTTCTGTCTCTATAACTGTGCCTTGACTAGCGATTTCATATAAATTGAACCATTTAATATGTAGTCTTTTGTGTCAAACTACTTTTACTTAGCATGATATTTTTGAGGTTCATCCGTGATTTTTCATGTATCATTAGTTCATCCCTTTTAATGCTGAGTAGTATTTCATTGTATGAATGTACCAAATTTTGTTTATCCATTTGCCATGTGGAGGACATTTGGGTTGTTTCCAGTTTTGGACTATTCTGAATAATCCTGCTATGAACATTCACACAGAAATATTCATTTCTCTTGGGAAAATGCTTAAAGTGGAATTGTTAGGCCTATGGTAAGTGTATGTTTAACTTTTTAAGAAACTGCAAAACTGCTTTCCAAAGTGGCTGAACCATTTTACACTCCAACAAGCCTGTGTGCGTCCATTTCCCTCACATCCTCCAGAAGTCTTTTAGTCTATGGGTGTTGTGTCCCAGGAGCAATGATTCCTCTTCCTTCTCCTTTCTCCCACCCTTGCCGCCATCCCACTGTGTGCACACACCACACTGGGTGTAGTTGCAATTGCCTACTTGATTCCTCACTGGGGTTTGATGTTTAGGGGGAATTCATGTCCTGTTGCACATGGGTTGTAGTTCTTCCCACACACTTGACTGAAATTGGTGTGGCCAATTATCTCTTTTATTCAGTGTTTTCTCAGGTTCCTAATTCTCTCCTTTTTTGTACAACATTGTTTTCTACTACCAGAATACTTGAAAATTTGATTATGTCATCTGTGATGTTTGCCTATCTGAAAGAAAGGATCAGTGCTGATTTTCTAGATAATACACAACTATGAAAAATGGCTTAACTTACGATACTAGAACTGGCTATCATTTTCTAACATGTGTAAACTCCTTTAAATAAAGTCCAAGGAGTATCAGCCTCCTTTAAATGTACATATCATGCTGTCCTAAGTTGGCTCTGACGTTTGTGATCTGCTAGTCCTTGAATTAGCAGTTGTGGCTTATTGAAGAAAGTAGCCTACCACTCACCTGCGTGGACAGGAAAGGTAGCACTGCCTAAAAGCCTATCTGCTCCCAGTGTCTACAGACTGTTTTCAAAGCAGGAGCTGGTGTGATTCACAGCCATTATCTCTCTCCCTCTTTTTTTATTTTTTTTTGTTGAGACAGGGTCTTGCTATGTTGCCCAGGCTGGTCTCAAACTCCTGGGCTCCAGCAATCCTCTGGCCTTGGCCTCTCAAGGTACTGGGATTACAGACATGCACCACCATGCCTGGCCCACAGCCATTATCTCTATAGGGAAAAAAGTGCAGCAGATTGGAGCTAGTTCTAGGGGAAGGCATCCAATCATTTACTTTCTCTATCCATTCTAGTTACAAAAGACTATTCAAAATGATTTTTAACAAGATATATTGTATCAGGAAGTAGCCACTGCTCTCTAAACAAAATCTGCCTTAGGAGTCTTGGGCCATATGCTGAAATATGAAGCTTGCATAAGTTCATTTTGTGATCTTCAGTGAGATACGTATTTTCCTAAATCTCGTTTTTCAAAATTTGTGAAATGGGGTAAAAATTATGCTAACCCATTACAGTATGTTTGGCAGAATTATGTACTAACAAGATTTATACAGAGAATAGCCAATAAATATCCTTACTAGATATATATTCCTTCTATTTGAACTTTGAAAAGATACCAAATTCAAAATACTTTTACTTATTACATGTTCAAAAGAAACTAGAGTCTTAAGCAAATAGGCAAGCATGTGACCAACAGGTTATTTTTGAATCATAGAGTTTTCTTTTGGTTTTGGCTTTCACACAAGTGTACAGGCTCTGGTTTCTTTTTGCATATGGTAAATTGTTGTAAATGGTTTATTGAGGATTGTCAACACGATACAGCATAAAACTTGTGTTTCAATAATTTCTTCCTCCCCACCTGCACTATATTTACCATCTCCTTTCTTGCTGGGTACCTTGGATCTTACCTACATCTTGGCCAGATTTTCTAACTTCCTGTCACTCTAGATATTAGCTCATACCTATGTAGGTTTTGCAAATTCTCTGAGACTCTCCTACCATTGAGAGGTATAGTTGCTGTCCCCTCTCCTTGAATTAGGTGAACTTGGGGCTGCTTTGATCGTCAGAGAACCACGGAAGTAGTGCAATGTGACTTCTAAGGTGAGGTCACAAAATACTAGGTGACATTTATTCTTGGAGTCCTGAACCATGTAATAAGTTTAACTAGCTGGAGAATGCCATGTTGTAAGAAAGCTCAAGTAACATAGAGAGGCCATATTTGAGCACTCTGGTCAAAAGCTGAGACATTGAATCATTCTAGGCCAGGTAGCGAATATGTTAGTAAGAAAAGTCTCTGGATGGTTCCAGCCTCCACTTTTCCAGTCTTTCCAGCTGAGGCTCCCAGACATTGTGGAGTAGAGAATCGTCCCTGCTGTGCTTGTCTGAATTCTTGACCCACAGAGACAAGCATAATAAAATGGTTGTTATTTTATGCCACTACATTTTGGAGTGATATTACACAGCAATGGATATCAGAATAGTATCTAAGACTCAGTCCTATTCATTTTAAAATTTAAATATTTAAAATTTCAAATTTGATGAAAAGATGACCCTGGCTCTGGCTGAACCTGTCAGTTTCTCTATGGCATGGAGGGAGAAATGGGGACATGTTCTTCTCTCCACACATTTCTCCATTCCTGCTACCCTGCACTTCCTTCTGGTATTGGCCAGCAAGAAGTGGGGTATAAGTAGGGGAGACTGCAGATCTCACTTTGGTTGATTGTCACATTCCTCTGGCCAACACTGACCAATCAGCAATGCCTCTTGTGTGACACGTGTCCACATGCTGCCTTCCCTGTGATGTGCTGAGGCTACTAGGAGGTCTGGGCAGAATCTACACGCTTTCCCCTTCCACCACAACCATTGGCCACCGCTGGTGTTCTAGCCTAGGGATCCTCAGCTCTGCAGTACATAAGAATCACATGGACAAGCTCTGCAGCTTTCAGTGCCCAGGCTACACCCCCGAACAATTACAGCAGATTTTGGGGGGGGGGCAGGGGGTATGCTAGGCATCAGTATTTTTAAAAACCATTTAGCATGACTACCACTTTTTAAATTTGGCTGCCATTAGAATCACCTGCAGTTAAAAAAAGAAAAAAAAACCCCAATGATTCAGCTTATGCCTACAATTTATGAACACCTATAAAGTGCCCAGCAATATGTTAGGCTCTTTACCTTTATTATTTAATCTTAACAACAATCATATAAAGCAAATTCTATTACCTATATCTTTGAGAGCAGGACACTGATGGTCTGGGAGGTTGCATAACTTGCCCAAGTGGCAAAGTCAGGATTGCAAGATTTCTGTCTGATCATGGAATCCATTGTCATTTCTCTATGCCACCTGCTTCTTTGTTTAAGAGTGTTAACATGTAATTGGCAATAAAAGGGTTTTTTAAAAAAATAGTTTGTTCCTTAAATTGTAAAGTGGACAAAAAAACAGGGTTCATGGAATTTTCCAAAGGAAGTCACCTTCATTAAATGTTTCCTATTTTGCCATTTTTCTTGGGGTCAATTTCTTTTAAATGTCTCTTTAATCCTCACAATGTCCTTATGAAGTATGAAGGAAGACAACATCATTTTCTTTTCCAAGGACTTTAGACTAAAGGACTTTAGAATGTGACGTAGTAGAAAAAGTGTAGACTTTGGAGTCTGACCAAGGCTCTAATCCTGACTCTGATGCTAAAGATCTAAGTACTTTCAGTGAAGTTTCTAAACAGTGCCCTTAACTGTAAAATGGAGATAGTACCTCTGTACTATCATATTCCGCCTCCTTTGGGGAATATGATAATTAAAACAATACAATAACATTATGTCAAGCATGTGTGTTGGAACCTAGTTCGTAGGAGATATTCAGTAAATGTCAGTCCCTCTCCTTCTTTTCCTGTGGCAGCTGTGATTATTTCAAACAATGAAACATTCAAGCAAGATTGAGTATGGACCAGGTAGGAAAGATGCTAGGAGCTAGTCCTGTTTTGAGGTAATTTGACCATTTCTGCATAAAGCAATGGTGTGCAGTGATACTCACAAACACAGATACCCCAGATCACTATGACTTAGTGGGCATTTTACAACTCCAAAAATTTAGGACAGAAGGTGCCTGAAGAGACATAGATGATAGAGAATGGGACAAACCTAGGACTCACCCAGGACCAAGTGCAGGAATTCTGATTTCTACTGGAATGAGCCAAGAGAAGGTGAAAGAAAATTTGTGTAATAGGAGGAGTTGGAATTTGGGTGCAGTCTCCTGGCACGCACTTATCCTGTGCTTCCAATTTCTGGAGGCTATGCCTACGTGATTTTGCCTGTTGTATACCTCACATCAGTCATTTCTCTTTTTTAACTTGTAGCAAACTGTGCAATCCTTTCTTGTTTGTTTTTGTTAGGATTTCCTTCCCTTCATCTCCAGCAGGAAAAACTTATCCCTTGAGATTTCCTCTGGGACACAATTATTTCCAGTAACTACAGTTCAGTGAATTCTTGAGGATTTCTTCCTGAGTTATCCTTTCTTTTTTTTTTCATTCTTAAATGTAGTTCTTTTGTTTTTGGCTGCTTTTCTCTTGGGTATTTTGAATAATTAAAAAAAAAATCTGCAGCTTTTATATCTTCTTTCTGAAATCTTTCCAAAGTGGTTTATTTCAGAAGATAGTTTCCATGTATATGACATAATACATATAGTATTTCTGTATCATTATTTTTGTGTATCATGGCTTTATATCATAAGATAATAATCTGCCACTTCTGGCTATCCCCACTGCTCAGGGGATGGTCAGCTCCATTCAGACCATTATAATCTCTTGCTCCAGTCTCCAGATTAGCCTCTTGTCTGGTCATTCCAGCCCTGGATTGCTCACCTTCTGGACTTGCACACACTGAAGCTGGAGAAATCTTTTTCTGAAGAGAAAATCTGATAATATTTGCTTAGTATCTTTCAAGGGCATCGTCAGACTTGGGGAGCATGATCTGGCCTCTGGACCCTCTCGTGCATTCCCACCCTACTCTATGTCCATACTGGCCACTTGAGAGTTACGTAGGAGCATTCTTCTCTCCCCCCTCCTGCCCTCTGCACTTGTGTTTCTCTCTGCCTTGGGAAGCTCATCCATACCCCACAGTTTCTTTCAGACTGTTTAATTCCTAGTCATTGAGCACCTGTCTTAGTTTGTTTTGTGCTGCTGTAATAGAACACTACAGACTGAGTAATTTATAACAAACAGAAATTGATTTCTCACATATCTGGAGGCTGGGAAGTCCAAGATCAAGTGCTGGCATCTGGTGAAGGCCTTCTTGCTGCGTCCTCACATAGTGGAAGGCAGGACAAGACAGAGATAGAGATAGAGACAGAGAAAAAGAAAGAAAAAAGAGAGAGAGAAAGGGGGGAGGGAGAAGGGAGCTGAACTCACCCTTTTATAATAAACACACTCCTGCAAAAACAGCATTCATGAATACATTCATGAGGGGAAGTCCTCTTGGTCTAATCACCTTTTAACAGTCTCACCTCTTAATACTATTACAATGGCAACTAAATCACAATGAAATTTTAACATGCATTTTGGAGGGGGTAAACATTCAAATCACAGTATGGCCCAATTTAGGCCTGACTTCTTCCTGAAAGCCTTCTCAAATGTCTCTGAGACTGGTTTTGTGTTCTTTATTACTCCTATTTGATGTGTCTGACATGATACCATACTCTTTTCAAATTATTTGACTGTGCCATCAGGGCAGGAGCCCCACCTGATGAGGTAGGCATTCAATAAATATTTGTTAAGTGATTGAGTTAATGGATGAAAATGATGTTTTCAGACAGTGTTGTCCAGTGGGCAAGGAAGCTGGAGTGAGATGGTTCGGGTCTGGATCCTGGCTCTACGCCTAACGAGCTGTGTGACCTCTGGCGAGTTACTTCACCTCAGTTTCTTAATTGGGAACATGGAGATAATAATAGTAAAAATCTCATCATATTATTATATTGATTCAATGTTAATAGATATAAACAAATAGAATGGTACCTACACATGATACAGTTTCATGATGTGTTAGCTATTATTATTATTATTGCCTAAATATTCATCTGGAAACTTAGTAGACAAAATAGAGGCATAGCATTTGGCATGTCCTGTTAGGTATTGTCTATGCTTAGCTCTATAAGGAAATTCACAAGAATTGATTTTTAAAATGCAGGATTTCTGCAAGAATGTTGTAAATGATCTTAGCAATAACATATACAAAAGGTCTTCTAAGTTATAATTTAATATTACACTTGTGGAGAAGATAACTCATATCTTTGCTTAAAAGTTTTAATATGTGTTGGTTAAATATGTTTTAAGGAATTAGGATCTATAACAGTCTGAATTTTCAGTAACACAGTCTTGATGACAGAAAGGAATCCATGGTAAAGGTTGTTCTCTAACGACTATTTAGGATACTAATTAGAAATCGGGTAGAGGAAGCTATAGGATTTTTCAAATAGGAAACACTGATTAAAACTTAGAAGAAAGCTATTAGAGAGCTCATGAATTAGAGAAAGACCATGTTTGATGGGAGTCAACAGTGATGGTGTGATTAATATTTCTTTTTGTACTGGGTCCAGAAATGAGAGAGGAAGGGGAGAGAGAGAGAGACAGATTGATTGAGATTTGGAAGGAATATTTTCCACCATAAATTGCAGGGATTAGCTATAAATCACACTTTTTAAGGAAATCAAAGTTTGGATGAAAGTACTCGCCCGGTGTTTGGACACAACAATGCTGAGAAGCCCGATGAACTCTGGGAAGCACAATCTCCAAATTAAGAGATTCAGCATGAATTACAGTTACTTAAACTGGGGGGAAAACTGGGATCAGATTTTGCAGTGATTCAGCAATGTTAGAGGTTAGTAACTGAGATAGGCATACTTGGTACTAACATAAATGACATTAGATATTTGAGTGTAATCTTTAAATTTCACATTGTTATTATTTTGGAAGAATAACATTAACTAGATGAAAAACGTACTGTGTTGTATTTTCTTGGATTTAGTTACTTCCGCCTATAGGAAATGACTTTTTGGATTGGGAGGCAGTGTTCAACGTAATACCAGCTACAGGAATTAACAAGTATGAGTTTCTGCCCTTGCCCTGAGGCAGTGTAGCTTGAGTCAGAAGGCCTGGGTCTGGATTCTCCTGCAAGTCAACACGGGCATACCTCGGAGATATTGCAGGTTTGGTGCCAGACCACCGCAGGGAGCGAGTCACACAAATTTTTTGGTTTCCCAGTGCATATAATAGTTATGTTTATGCTACACTGTAGTCTATTAAGTTTGCAATAACATTATGTCTAAAAAATGCACATACCTTAATTTAAAAGTACTTTATTGCTAAAAAATGCTAACAATCATCCGAACCTTTATTGAGTTGTAATCTTTTTGCTGGTGGAGGGTCTTGCCTCAGTGTTGGTGGCTGCTGACTGATCAGGGTGGTGGCTGCTGAAGGTTTGGGGTGGCTGTGGCAATTTTGTAAAATAAAACAACAATGAAGTTTGCTGCATCGATTGGCTCTTCACTTCACAAAAGATTTCTCTGTAGCATGCGATGCTGTTTGATAGCATTTTACCCACAGTAGAACTCCTCTTAAAATCGGAGTCAATCCTCTCAAACCCTGCCACTGTTTTATCAACTAAATTTATATAATATTTTAAGTTCTTAGTTGTCATTTCAACAATGTTCACAGCTTCTTCACCAGGAGTAGATTCCATCTTAAGAAACTGCTTTCTTTGCTCATCTGCAAGAAGCAACTGTTCATTCATTCAAATTTTATCATGAGATTGCAGCAATTCAGTCACGTCTTCAGGCTCCACTTCTAATTTTAGTTCTCATGCTCTTTCAACCACATCTGCAGTTACTTCCTCCCCTGAAGTCTTAAACCCCTCAAAGTCATCCATGAGGGTTGGACTCAACTTCTAACAAATTCCTGTTAAAGTTGATATTTTGATCTCCTTCCATAAATCACAAATGTTTCTTAATGGTATCTAAAATGATGAATCCTTTCCGGAAAGTTTTCAATTGACTTTGCCCAGATCCATCAGAGGAATCACTATCTATGGCCACCATAGCATTACAAAATGTATTTCATAAATCATAAAACTTGAAAAGTTCAAATTACTCCTTGATTCATAGGCTGCAGAATGGATGTTGCATTAGTAGACATGAAAACAACATTAATCTCCTTTACATCTCCATCAGAGGTCTTGGGTGACCAGGTGCATTGTAAATGTGCAGTAATATTTTGAAAGGAAACTTTTTTTCTGAGCATTACATCTCAACAGTGGGCTATGGGCTTAAAATATTCAGGAAACCATGGTATAAACAGATGTGCTGTCATCCAGGCTTTGTTATTTCTATTTATAAAGCACAGACAAAGTTGATTCAGCATAATTCTTAAGGGCCCTAGGAGTTTCAAAATGGTAAATAAGCATTGGCTTACACTTAAATTCACCAGCTGCATTATCCCCCAACAAGAGAGTCAGCCTGTCCTTTGAAGCTTTGAAGCGAGGCATTGACTTCTGTCTAGCTATGAAAGTCCTAGCCGGCATCTTCTTCCAATAGAAGACTTTTTCATCTACACTAAAAATCTGTTGTTTAGTGTAGTCACCTTCAGTGATCTTAGCTGAATCTTCTGGATAACTTGCTACAGCTTCTACATCAGAACTTGCAGCTTTATCTTGCACTTTTATGTTATAGAGATGGCTTCTTTCCATAACCTTATGAATCAACATCTACTAGCTTCAAATTTTCCTCTGTAGCTTCCTCACTTCTTTTAGTCTTCATAGAATTAAAGAGAGTTAGGGCCTTGCTCTGAATTAGGCTTCGGCTTAAGGAAATGTTGTGGCTGGTCTATCCAGACCACTAAAACTTTCTCCATATCAGCAATAAAGCTGTTTTGCTTTCTTTTCATTCCTGTGTTCACTGGAGTAGCACTTTTAATTTCCTTCAAGAACTTTTCCTGTGCATTCACAAGTTGGCTAATTATTTGGCGCTAGAGGCCTAGCTTTAAGTCTATTTCAGCTTTCAATGTGCCTTCCTTACTAAGCTTAATAATCATTTCTATCTTTGGATTTAAAGTGAGAGATGTGCAACTCTTCCTTTCACTGGAAGGCTTAGAGGTCATTGTAGGATTATTAATTGGCCTAATTTCAATATTGTTGTGTCTCAGGGAATAGAAAGGCCAGAGGAGAGGCTGAGAGACAGGGAATGGCTGGTCAGTGGAGAAGTCAGAACACACACATTTATTGATTAAGTCCATCAACTTATATGGACGTGGTTTGTGGCGCCCACATGCAGTTATAATAATATAGTAACATCAAAGATCACTGATCACAGATCACCGTAACAGATATAATACTAAGGAAAGAGTTTGAAATATTGTGAGAATTACCGAAATGTGATATGGAGACACAAAGTGAGCACACACTGTTAGAAAAATGGTGCCAACAGACATGCTTGATGCGGGGTTACCACAAACTTTCAATTTGTAAAAAATGAAATATCTGTGAAGCACAAGATAGTGAAGCTCAAGAAAACCAGTTATGCCTGTAATTTAAAAGGGTGCTTTCATCTTCTTTCCTATGTATATATTCATAAAGCCAAGTCTATCAAGTAGGAAAACATAGTCCATTTTATAAATGTCACAATTTGTGACAGATATTTTCATATTTAATGAGAGCTTACAGTGTGTGTGGCTATTAAGATATGGGGCTTATTTTTTAAATTGTGTGATATGTTACAAGTATTGTAGTTTCACATCAGGCAGTAAGGGGGATGCCTGACCTTGCTATGCCAAGAAGTAGGAAACAAATTTGAGCCCACTTTATAATACCATTCCCCTTTCCATCTCCTGGTATACAAAGGGCATGTAGCCTGGTGGTGGCACATAGAAAATGATCCGTGGACACTGCTCTTACTGTTGTTAGCAGTAGAGGTATTTGTCTTTGCAATATGCTGGATGCTTTGCTGAGTTGTTTACAATTATTTTCACATTTACTCCTCAAAAGAACCTTGAGAAATAGCTGACACCATCCCCATTTCTAGATGAAGAACTGGGCTCACAGAAGTTCAGGAATTTGTCCCAGAGAGTAGGGGTCAGAACTAGCCTTTAAGCCAGGTTTGTCCAAAACTGAAGCACTTTCTTCCATCCCATAGCGCTGATTTCTGTACTGCCAAAGAAGGCCAAGCAGAGTTTAGTATGGGGGCAGTAGAAATAGAAGAATATTCTTCGGTTCATCCTCAATTACCAGGTTGTAGATTTGAATAATTTAATTAATATGCTGGAATTCATATTACGTACATAATATATACAGGAATATTATATATTTATATGTGCACATCTTTTCCCAACTAAAGGCAAATATATATTTCTATTAAAACAAATTCCCACATATCAAATTATATTTTTCCTTCAATTTCATTATAAAATTGGAAATTTGTTCATTAAATATTCTTTGACCACAAGATTTAACGTAGCACATTTAAACAGCAACAAACCTGTAAACAATCACTATTTAAGGGGTAAATATAATAATTTTTGGTTAACATGTCAAAATCCTAGAGATTTTGATTTGAAACAAAGCTTAAATGTCTAAAGCAGTTTTCAAACCTGACTGCATGTGAGATCTACCTGGGCATATCTGAAACTACAGTGACAACCACCACCCCCAGTCCCCATGCCTGGGACTCAGCACCAAAGGTTGCATTTTAACTGATGGGGGGATTGGCCCTGTTTGAAACCTCCCCAGGTGATTCTAATGGGCAGTCAGGGATTACTGGTCTAAGGGAAAAGTAGAAGCACCTAACTGAACAGGACAATAAATACTTGCTCAAATGAATTAAGTACATAGGGCTTAAAAAAAAAATCAATGACCTTGCCTGTCCTGTATCCATTAAACAGTCTTCCTTTCATCTTGAACCTTCCTCAGATGCTATCTCCTTCCTTCAGAGCTACTTGTCTCTAAAGAGTAGAGGCTGCTCAATGTTTCTATTTCCTCTACTTATCTCAAATCAGCGGTCATGATCTCCATCCTCCTGAAGCTGATCTCATCAAGCCTCAATCAGTAATTCATTTAACATATCTTAACATGTAATATAATTAATACATAATATTAATATAGGTTGAAGACCTACCTGAAGACTTCTGTGGGTCACAAGCAGGGCTACTTAATGCCTTACTCTTTAGGAATTGATAAGATTATACAGCTGAATAAAGATTTGGAGATTACCTTGTCCTGTGGTTCTCAAATTAATTTAACTGAAAGCAACACATCTATTTGGGAAGCTTATTTGAAATGTCAGTGGGTAGTAAAAGAGAGGGTGGGCTACTTTGTGTGGTGGTGGTGGGGTCAGAGCCCTGATTGGGGGGTTCTGTCCACTTTTCTGCCCACCTTCCCCTCAGAGATAGCCCTTAGAGATTTACACAGACCCTCTGTTTCTCTGAGGAGCACGATTTGGAAACTACCCCCCTAGTCTCGATCCCTTCCAGGTAGAACACAGGATATGCCTGCTGCCTTAAGAAGCTTCTAGGTTTGTAAATAAAATACCTCTCGGTGTTAAAAACATCATAACTTATGAGCTGACATTTACGTTGTGTTTATTATGTCCCAGGCACATTTTTGTGTCACATGTAATGATTTGTTTACTCTTCACAACAGTACTGTGCATTGCAGGTATTATTACCCCCATTTTATGGATGACACAGAAGCAGGAGGCTTTATGTCACCTGCCAGTCACACAGCTGGGGAGTGCACTTATGAGCCCATGCTCTTAGCCAGTAATACCCCACCTGATATATACATAGTGTGTATCTGGTAACCTGCACCACGCATATACCATGCCTCTGTGCAAATGCATTATGTAACCAATAGATCTTTGGTAGTAATGGCTCATCATGTTACAGATACTAGAGATACAGGAGTGAATACCATGGTAGGGAGATAGACGATATACCTATAAACAAATAAGGAAATAAAATGATGCACATGGAGAAGAATGCAATTAAGAATATATGAGAGGATGAAGCCATAGGAGATACGGGGGGAGGGTGCATCCTACTTCACATAGGCTTACTAGAACCTTGCTGCTCAAAGGGTGCTCAACATCCCTCAAAGGTCAGTGTCGCTTGAGAGTTTGTTAGAAACAAAGAATCTTGGGGCTGGGCACAGTGCCTCAGCCCTGTAATCCTAGCACTCTGGGAGGCCGAGGCAGGAGGACCACTTGAGGCCAGGAGTTCGAGACCAGCCTGAGCAAGAGCGAGACCCTGTCTCTACAAAAAATAGAAAAATTAGGCAGGAGTGGTGGTGTGCATGTGTAGTTCCAGCTACTCGGGAGGCTGAGGCAGGAGGATTACTTGAGCCCAGGAGTTTGAGGTTGCAGTGAGCTATGATCACGCCATTGTACTCTAACCCAGGCAACAGAGCAAGACCCTGTCTCAAAACAACAACAACAAAAACAACAGAGGTTCTTGGGAACCACCCAAGACCTAACTCAGAATGAGAATCTGCATTTTAATAAGCTCCCCAGTTGATTCCTGTGTACATTAAGGTTTGAGAGGCACTGAACAGCACAGAGCAATTTCTGTTTCTAGCTGCCAAGATTCATTCTTTCTCTTTCTCTCTCATTTGAACACACACACACACACACACACACTCTAAGTACATGATAAATGGAAAATATGGACTTTGTATTTAGAAATATCATTGTAATATAAAAGCATGTCTAATTTTATTTGCAGTGTATTCTCAGAAACTTCATCATTTTAAAATAGTGTTTTGTCATAGGCCTAATGATATAATTGGGGGTTATATTGGTGATTCAACATGAAATGATTCATAGCTCTGAGTAAAAACATCATAAAAGTAAAACTGTAAGTAAAATTTCTATATATCCTTTTGAAATATGGAATTTAATGCTTCAACTCCATCCAATAAAATGAATAAAAATATACTGTAAAGTTAAGTATATAGAGAACTTCATTTTGCTACAAAAATATGTATAGTATGTAAATATGACTCCAATGTAAATTTGCTCTAAATTAGTATGCTACTTATAAGCATTATTTAAACATTTAACTAAACTATTGTGTTTGCATTTTGAAGAGAAAATTCATAATTGTCCAGGCCACTTTATAAAACCATCTAATTTTATTTAAGCTCATACAACCCTTTTCTCTGAGGATAGTTTCCTCTAACAAGTAACGTTCAGAATCATCCCAATTACCTTAAAGTTTTAAGAAACTACTACTCAGAGTACTGGGTTATTACTTATTTCAGTAAAGGTTTGTGTCACTTTTCTTGCTAAAGACATTTAGAAAACTAGAGACTGCCCAACATTCCTCTACTTGGCACTGCCCAGCCTCCTCAGAACTCTTGTATAGAAAAGGTCAAACAAAAGCCACTGGGCAAAAAAAGGAAAAGTACCAAGGTACCCAAGTCCTTTGAAAGCAGGCAGAACAATCGTCAGATAAGGTGACCAATTCATCCCGCTTTGCCCAGGACTTTCCCTGCTTTGGCACTAAAAGTCCCAATTCTCAGGAACCCTCTCAGTTCTAGAAAACTGAATGGTTGGTCACTCTAGGTCACTAAAGATTAACTTCTAAAAAATGAGTTTCAACATAACTGTCAGAATTTTGAATGCAATATTGTATCTTATTTTGCTACTTTCAGTGAACCCCCTCCAAAATAGTTAAAATTTAACAATATCAAAGAGCACCAAATGTTAATTCAATAGTATCAAATGGATGAAAAATGTGTTTTGGTAAAAAGAAAAATAGAAATTACCATAGCCTTCTTTTTCCCTTTCTCAATATTGTGGTATAGTCTGTTTGAGCAAAAGAGAGGATGGCAGAAAAATAGACATTGCCTTCATTATTCACTAGACCACTGAGCTCCAAAATGGAGGTAAATAAAGAAAATATTAGCTATTCTAATTTTACTTATGTAATTTTCCTAAAACTGAATAATAGAAACTATGCCTTACTGATGTGTAATCTACAGATTGATACTAATGTCTTCAATGGATCAGTAAGTCAGAATGCGTACTCTTTGGAGGGAGGAAGTGGGTGACAGTGGTTCCTTCTGCCATTGGTTTATTTTTGAGAATTTTAGGATGCATTATCGGTGACAAGCTACAGGAAGTCATCTTTGTGTTAATTTATAAAAATAAAATCTCTGAATATAGAATGTGTAATACTTTGTACTTGAGATAGAGTGTATCAACCTGCTTTTGTTGTGTAACAAATCACTTCAAAACTTAGTAGCTTAAAACAGCAACTTTCATTCTTTTTCATGATTCTGTGGGTAGGCTAAATGGTTCTGCTGTCAGCTGACTTGTTTGGTGTGGACTAGTCTAGGATGCCTTTATTGGCAATTTTTGCCTGCTGGCAGGCTAGGGAGGCGGGGGCAGTCCACCTCTGCTCCACTTGTTCTCTCACCCTCTACCAGACTAGCCTGGGTCTCTTCACTTGGTGATTAATGAAGAGTAAGTAGCAGGAAGAGAGGAAGCATAACCACTTTTCAAGCCTTTGCTTGCACTGCCTTTGCTAATGTCCCATTGGCCAAAGAAAGTCACGTGGCTAAGCCCAGGTTCAAAGGTTAGAGGAAAATACTCTGCCTCTTTATTGGAGGGTCTGCAAAATCATATTGCTGGAATGGGCAGAATTTATGGCTACTTTATAAGCAATTACAGAGGTGGAACTATTAAGCCATTAAAATATTCTGTAACACAGAAGTTCCTGGCTCAATTTCTGGCAAAGTGTTTAAAAGATATATTAAAAGATGGCATGCATAACACAAACAATCCAAATTTGCTGACTTTTTCTGTAAATGGCTCCTAGAATCATGTTAAGGAGCAAATATTTTGGACAGATAAACACAATCTGTCCCTTTGAGAAGTAAATATGATATTTCAATAATGAGCAAGAAAGCACCTATTTTTTAAAAGAAATTTGTGGTTTGTAAAAAAGCCTTTCAAAATAGTTGTTTGAAAGTATTTCCAATGTGAAATTATTTTGCTTCAAAAGTGGATATTGAGATTATGCAAGAAAATCTAAGACATCCCCACCACTTATAACTGTGCTTCTTAAATTGAGGTATACATACTTGTGAGTATGCCAGGAAGAGTAGATTAACACAAAATAAATATACTATATAATTTTGGGTTATCAATTATACTCAAAAATTTGTGGTAAAATATTTTACATTGGAACAAATGGTTATATTGTGGAGTAACAGTCAAGAATTTAAAAAAAATTTATTTACAATGAAACATGAAACTTCAAATGAATTTTGAAGTTTGACCTTGTCTCCAGTCTTGGTGAGGAGGGGTGGGAAGGAGGTACAAGGTGGGAAAAACTGTGTGTTCGTGTTTCTCTAGCATTAGGTATACATTCTGAGAAAAGTGTGTTTGAGGTGTACTGTCACCCTATGAGGAGCTATCATAATATTTATATAACATCTTGGTATTGCCAATTTGCCTATTTGTTTTAGATATAATTTTTCTTTTAATTTAGATTGTCTTCTACAGGACAGGGATATATTTCCTTATTTACTTTTCAGGATAATACTCATGTCTGAATAGTTTTTAATTTAAAAAAAGAAAAAGTCTTGAAAATCTATTGAAGTTTGATGTGTTACTAGTGGGAATGTAAACAGGCGCAGTATCTTTTGAAAACAGATTGGCATTATTTCCTAAAGCTGAATATTCACATACCAGGTGACTTAGCAGTTCTAGTCTTAGGAATATGTTTGAGAGAAACTCTTGCACATGTCTAAGAATGTTCATAGCAGCACTGTTCATAACAGCAAAAACCTGGAAAGAACAACTCAAATGCCCATCAACGGAGAGTGGATTAAAGAACTGTTGTGTAATCACACAATGAAATATTATACAGCATTCTTAACTAGTGTAGTACTGCAATACCCAAAACTGGATAACTCTTACAAATAAACTATCAAGTGGAGAAAAACTAAGTGGCAAGAGATTATCTACAGCATGCTGCCTTTTTTTCATAAAATTACAAAAACAAATAAAAGTATACATGTTTTAGAAATACATGGAGGTAAAAATTAGAGAATAAAACAGAAGTTCTTGTTGAATTGAATTTAATATTAATATAATTTTTAAAATTGATAATTTTCTGATGCAGTACTTAAACATTAGGTTCCAATTAAGGCTCATGATAGCCAGCCTCTAGGATGGCACCTAATGATCCTCACATCCTCACATTCATGACCCCTTTTGTAGTCCCCTCTCACTTGGAGTAGGATGGAGTTTTGTAACCCATAGGAGATTGCAGAAGTAACCATGTGTGACTTCTGAAGCCAGCTTATAAAAACAATTCAGCTTCTGCCTTGGATCTCTCAGGCTGAGCCTATTAACATGATTTTAACGAAAATCAGCAGAGTGAAAATTCAAATTTAAAAAATAGTTCCAGCTTTCCTTCGCTTCTTTGTCACCTTCCTTTGGGTGATGGTAAATTTTCATTACTCTCTTCAATTCTTCTTTACTGAGTTTAAAGTAATGATAAATAACAAATTTTAAATGTCACTTAATTATAAGTGTATATTAAGTGAGCCCTAATGACTGTACTCTATTTATTTATTTCAAATGGCAGATATTTTCAGAAGCATGTAGCACAGAGCCATTAATTTTTCCTGGAAAGGTTGGGGAAAGTTTTAATCAGGAGATGAATAATTTTGAGTTGGGTCTTGAAAGCAAGTAATCAGTAAGGGAGAGGCTTTGGGTACAATGCCATTCAGGGTGAGATGATAGCAGGTGGAAAAGTACAGAGCTGATTTTCTCTATACTAGCAACAGACAACTGAAAAATAAAGTTTAAAAACAATACGATTTAAAAAATGCCATCAACTTATAACATATTAAGAATAAGTTTAGCAAAATATGTGCTGTATAATTGGTTTTTGTATATTAACCTGGTATTCTGTGACCCCATTAAATTCACTAATTAATTCCAGTAAGTTTAAAAATTTTTTTATGATTTTTCTACATAAAAGAACATATCAACTGTTAATATAGAGTCTTACTTCTGTCCATTTTTCATTCTTTTTTATTTATTTTTGCCTTATTGAACTATTACCACCAGTATAGTACAAACCATAAAATATTACAGAGAAAAATTAAATACATCTAAATAAATGATGAAATATATCATATTCATGCACTGGAAGATTCAAGACTGTTAAGACATCAATTCTCATCCAAATATAGCCAACACTATTGCAAATAAAATCTCAGCATGCTTTTTTTTTTTTAAAGAAATTTACAAACTGATTCTAAAATTTTATGGGCTGCAGAGGACCTGGAATAGCCGAAACATTCTTAAAAAGAACAAAAATATTGGAGATTTTAGACACTGGCTTTCAAGATATACTTTAAAGCTACCATAATTGAGATAATATGGCATTAGTATAAGTATAGACAACTAGATCCCAGGAAAATTAAATAGAGTCCAAAAGTTGTTCCATACTTACATGCTAATCAATTTTTGGCAAAGTATAAATCAATGGGAAAAGAACAATTTCAACAAATGGTGTGAAACATTTGTACATCTACATGGGAGAAAAAATTAACCTTGACCTCTACCTCATGCCATCCACAAAAATCTATTTTCCATCTATCTAAAAATGGAAAATAGACCTCAGTATAAAAGCTAAAATGATAAAACTTCCAGAGAAAGTATAGTAGAATATCTTTGAGATCTTGCTATTGACATAGATTTCTAGGATACAACACAAAAAATGCTAACTATAACAAGAAAAATTGATATGTGATGAACAATGCATCACTAAGAAAATTGAAAGGCAGAATAGACAAGAATAAAACATTTTCTTTCTTGCTATTGCTCTCCCTCTATGTGTGTGTGCGCATGTGTGTGCATGAGTATGCATCTTGTATACAGAATACACAAAGAACTCTTAAAAATCAGTAATAAAATATAAGCAATCAATAAAAAATTAGCCAGGTGTGGTGGTGTGCACCTGTAGCCCCAGCTACTCCAGAGACTGAGGTGGGAGGATTGCTTGAGCCCACGAATTTGAGGTTACGGTGAGCTCTGATTGCACTACTGCACTCCAGCCTGGGTGACAGAGTGAGACTCTGTCTCTAAAAAGACAAAATAAAGTAGTTTATCACAGCACAATTCACAAATGCAAAGATATGAATCCAACCTAAATGACTATTAACTGATGAGTAGATAAAGAAAATGTGGTATATATACACCATGGAATACTACTCATCCTTGGAAAAGAATGAAATAATGTATTTTGCAGCAGGTTGGATGGAACTGGAAACCATTATCCTAAGTGAAGTAACACAGGAACCAAAAACCAAACACTGCATGTTCTCATTTATAAGCGGGAGCTAAGCAATTGGTATGCATGGTCCTACAAGGTGACATAATGGACACTGGAGACACACTGAAGAGGGAGGGCAAGAGGGGGGTGTGGGATAAAAAATTACCTATTGCGTATGATGTATACTATGCAGGCAATGGGTATACTAAAAGCCTAGACTTCTCCACTATACAATTCATCCATGTAACAAAAAACCATTTGTACCTCCTACATCTATTAAAATAAAATGTAAAAAAATTCCACTCACTAAAAGAAAATAACTTCAGATTCAACTTCTAGGAAATAAATAAATTAAATTAAATTAAAATAAATAGGCAAACCCTTGAATAGATACTGCACAAAATAAAATATAGGAATGGCTAATAAATACATGAAAAGATAAAAATGACATTATTAGTCATCAGTGAAATGGAAATACATCTCCATGAGATACCATACATACCCATCAGAATGACTAATGTTTAAAAGATGAACAATATCAAGTGTGGGAGGGTATATAGAGCAAATGGAATGCTCACACATTGCTGATGGGAGTGTATACCCCCATTGGGTTCCATTGACATATAACTTCATCTATTCTTCACAACAACCAGAAGGAGCGTATATGCCATCCCTGTATCATGATGAGGAACTTGAGGATCATAGATGTTAAGTAATTTGTCCAAGATTGCACTGAATGAGTATTTAAATGCAGGGAAGCTTATATAGAATGTAGAATTATAAGAATGAATCACAAAAAAGATAAAAATTCCATTATATGCAACTTAATGCTATAAAGAAAATCTGCATGCAAGTTTGCAAAGTAGACTGCAATCAAAAATTGAGAAAGTGCAAAGATATATGGAGCAGATCTCACTGAACATCATGCTGAAAAATGGCAATTCAAGGTTTCAAGAAGGAGAGAGAAAAAGGGGCCGGTGAAGAATGAGCTATTAAATATAGCTGGCAGGAAAGAAAATCAAAGAAGGGTGGGGGTGGTGACTCTCAATGTTAAAATATGGTGGGAAATCAAATGAATGAAGTCGAAAGGAGCCACTGGAAGAAGGACAACAGTGGTGAATGTCAGCCCCCGGAGATCAGGGCCAGGAAAATCCCTCTGCAAGTTCTCATAGACATGATTGCCAGGGTAAACTGAACAAGAACTGGAGGGTGTTAGTCTGGGTTCTTTAAAAAGATGACACTAAAACAGGATTAAACATGCAAGGGTTTGTTTAGAAGGAATGCCTACATAAAAGGAGATGGAGAAGAAGCCAGAAAAAGCTGGTAGAGCCACAAAACTCCATTGCAAGTCTAACCTCAAGCAAAGAAGAGAGGAGAGAAAGTTGCATAGAAGCATCCCAGAACTGCAGTACGGTCGAATGCAAAGCCGTCAGAAAGTCCTTACGCCTAAATTGACACCAGTAGGAGTCCCATGTTTCCGTGAATGGGTCTGCCTTAGTATCCCCACTGCACGCCATCACTTGCAGGGAGCAGCCCTTGGGAGATGTGGCCTCGAACAAAGGTACCAATGCATTTCAAAGCTTAGCAGCTGGTGCCATCGGTCAATTACAATTATGGCCTGCAGTAGAAGGTCTGGGAGGTGTGTTCTCATGGCCCCTTTATCAAGTTCTCTTCCCCAAAAGTCTCTGTTTGAAAGTTACAAAGTAACATCCCTTTTATTCGCAATACTTCACAGAAAAATAATGCAACTAGTCACCTTTTATTGAGCACTTACATGCACCAATCGCCATGCTAAGCACTTTGTATATTTTTTTCCTTTATACTCCTCACAGCACAGTGAGGGAGATATTATTCCCACTTTACAGATGAAGAATCCAAGGCTTGAGGTAGTTAAAGAACTTCCCCAATAATACAAAGTTAGTAAGGAGTAATGAATGCCAGGATCCGACTCAGGCATGCTGACTCCTATTGCAGATCTCCATAGTGTAACCCGTAATAATAATACCAACTATGCCAGTAGGTATAGGGTTGTTGTGAAAATTAAATAAAATATTTCATGTAAAAGCCCATATCACGTTGCCTGGCCAGGTAGTAAGAGCTCAAGGAATGTTATTGTTATTCAGTAGCTGAGCCAAGATTTCGATCAGATAGTATTGAGAAAGGCTGAAAAGGCGTTAAAAAAGAAAAAGGAGGGCAGGAACTAAACCTATTTTCAAGAAATAGTTTCAGTCACACAGATCGAATTCAATGATAGGAGATACTAGACATGTAAGCTATGACTTCCTTTGGTTCCCCAGGGAAGAAAGTCACACAGGTGTGGCCTGCTTATTACTTATTCTTAAATAGGAATATGTAAGATTTAAATGCCAATGGGAAAAACATGAAACAGGTTACTCTCTACACTCTTTTAGAAGAAAGCAGAAAGAAAAAAAAAAGGAGTTTACAGAAGAAGACTTCCTGTTTATGACCAAGATAGAGTAACAGGGACAAGATTTATCCTCCCACCAGAAACAACTAAAAAAATCAGGAAAAATGAAACAATGGTTTTTAGACATTGGATTCTGGCAACATAGGACAGTGTTTCCCGAGAGTGAGGAAACAAAATGAGTATATGAGTATCCCAGATTGCTGCCTAAAGAGAAGGGAAACCCCAGTGGAGCCTGGTGGTCAACCTGAGGTGGGAAGCTGGAGCTGGTAATCTGGAAAAACCAAGGCAGCTGGAATTCACTGAGCAGAATGCTGAAGAAAGGGAACTACACGCAGAGAGAGGACTCCAGCAATCTGCAGAGTCCCCTTTATGTCTTCAGCTTAGTAATGGTCAGTGCATGCCTGTGAGGCAAATGCTGTTGGGTGGGGAAAGAGTCACCTAAAAGGAGCAGAGGAAGCAAATACTGGGGCTCACACAAGGCTGGAAATAGTTTAAGAGTCTCCCAGCCAGAGCAGAAAACCTCATTCATGGGCATTGGGTAGAGTACTTAGAAAGATATT
Source organism: Daubentonia madagascariensis (assembly GCA_023783475.1). NCBI lineage: Eukaryota > Metazoa > Chordata > Mammalia > Primates > Daubentoniidae > Daubentonia > Daubentonia madagascariensis. Next base: position 30,925,128 of record JAKFHU010001684.1, read on the forward strand.
GCTTCACTAATGGGGCAAAATTAGCCCTAAACTAAAGGCTACTCTGGTCCCACATAACAAAGCTTAAGAGTTTGAAAGGATCGGACTGTTTTTATAACTGCATCTCAATAAAACTCAAAAATATTTATGGGAATACAAAAATATCCAGAATCCCAAAAAGGTAAAATTTATAATGCATGGCATCCAATCAAATATTATCAGGTATACAAAGGAACAGAAGAATATGACAACCCATAATGAAGAGAAAAATTAATCAATAAGAAAGTGGATCCAGAAATGATGGGTCTACAAATGATAGTATTAGTAGATAAGGACTTTCTGTTATTATAGTGATGTTCTGTATTTCCAAGAAGATAGAGGAAAAATTAAACATGTTTAGTAGAGATTTGGGATATATTAAAATGACCCAAATCCAACTTCTAGAAATAAAAAATACTATGCTTAAATGAAAATTCTGTCTGTTAGATGGGATTAACAGCACATTACACACTATAAAAGGATGGAATAATTAATTTGAAGATGGCAATAGAAACTCTTCAAAATGAAATTGAAAAAAACAACTGGAAAAAAATGAACAGAGCATCACTTAACTGTGGGATAACCTCAAACAGCCTAATATAATTGGAGTTCCCAAAGTATGGGAGGGAACAGAAAAAATTTAAAGAAATAATGGCTAAAAAAATTTATAAATTTGATGAAAACCACCTTTTTTTCTTTCTGCTTTCTTTTGAAAGAGTGTAGAGAGTAACCTGTTTCATCTTTTCCCATATATGTATCCAAGAAACTCAACAAACCCCAAGGACAGAAAAAGGCATCTTACTACACAATGCAAACAAATTTAGAATGTAATGATTATATAACCATAAAAGTTTCCAAGATAAGGAGATAAGCCCCCAAATTGTATTCAAGACAAACATTAAGAGCTCTGATGCAGGATGTCAGGTGAAATAGGAAATCTCTATCCAATCTATTTAAAAATATATAAGGTTATGTATAAGGAGGGAGCAATTAGAAGAGTCAAAGAGATAAAAAGTTTAGATACCACACCAAAGTGTAGAATAAAGCCAAGATGAAATCTACTAGAAAGGACCTAAATACCTCATATGATAGTGATGGCAAAACTACCTCATATGATAATGGTGACAAGAAGGTATCTCTATCCCTAACATATCTCTAAGCTTCAGATCTTTACTTTCATTTGCCCACAGGCATATTCATAGTCCCACGGTTTCTTAACTCTGTACATGCATCTGATTATCGTACTTCCTCCATCACCCCACCTTGCTCCTCACCTCAAAGTCCTTCATTGCTTGTATTCTCAGTCTCCATTGATGATATCACCACCTTCCACCAGCCTACCTTGTGCTCATCTGTGACTCCTCTGCCTTCCTCAAAAACAATTAATCAGCAAATCCTGTGGATTTGACCTCTGAAATATTCTCAAGATCAAGTACTTTTGTCTTGATAGCCTTTTCTCTATTCCCACTTCTTCAGGCCTTCATTATTTCTTTTATTTTAATTTAATATAAACATTTTATATAATTAAATAATACATACAGAAAATACATAAATCATAAGTGTAAAACAAAAGTTATTACAAAATGAATATACCTATGTAACCACCATCTAGATCGATATGTAGATTTTTTCCATTATCCCAGAGGACTCCTTGTTGTCACCTTCTGATAATTACCTGTGCCTCCCAAAGAGAAACATTATTCCAAAACCAAACCCTACAGATTAGTTTTGCCTAACTAAACCCCACAGATTAGTTTTTTAGAACTTCACGTAAATGGAATTACACAGGATACCGTCTTGTGTCTGGCTTCTTTAGCCCTACATGATTTTTTTGCAAAATTAATTACTGTTTTTAGGAGTAGTAATACCGTGCACATTCCATTGCTGTATATGATTATACCATAGTGTGTGTATCCATTTTACTATTAGTAGACATGTTTGGGGCCATTATGAATAAAGTTAGTGTGAATATACTTGTAAACGTTTTCTGGGGAGTGTATGTTCACATTTGTTTTGGATATAAACTAGGAATGGGATTACTAGGGCAAAGGGTATGCAGATAATCAGCATTAGTAGATATTGCCCAACAACTTTTCAAAATGGTAGTTTAATTTATATTCCTACTAGTGGTTCTATGAGAGTTACAATTGTTTCACATCCACTAAAACACCTGACATTTTCAATTTTTAAAGGTTTACCCATTCTGGCAGTTGCGTAATGATATTCATTGTGGTATTAATTTGCATTTCTATGATAGAAATCCCACTTCATAAATTTATTGGCCATTTGAAAATCCTGTTATGTGAAGTCTTGCTCAAGTCCTTTGACTTTTTCTATTGGATTGTCTGTATTTTTCTTAATGAATTCTAGAAAGATTTTAAATATGTACATATTATGGATATATGTCTTTTAGTTTTCCCTCATTCTATGGCTTGCTTTTTCAATCTCTTAATTGGGCTCTTTTTTGTTAATTAGGGCAAAATTTATGTACAATTAACTGCATAGATTTTAAATGTACAGTTCTGTGAGTTTTGACAAATATACACACATGTGCAACCCCAGTCATAATATAGAACATTTCCATCATCTCAGAAAATTCTCTCATGCACCTTTGCAACGACTTATCCTCCCTCTTCTCCAGGCAACCACTGATCTGATTTCTATGACCATAGCTTAGAGTTTTGCCTGTTCTGAAGGTGCAGATTTGGTGCAGATTTGCTCATGTTATTGTGCTCATTCATTTTATTGCTAAGAAGTATACATTTGTACAACTATACCACAATTTGTTTATCCATTCACCTGTTGAAGGACATTTGGGTTGTTTCAGTTTGGGACTATTAGGGATAAAGCTGGTGTAAATATTCTTGTACAAGATTTTTTATGGATATATTTTTTTATTTCCCTAGCAGTGGAATTGCTGGGCATAAGATAGGCATGTGTATTACTTTATTAGAAATTACCAGTTTTGTAACATTTTACACTCCCACTGGGTATAGTCCAGTGTTTGGCAAATGTTGGTTTGTTCCTCTATCTAGGCAACTCAAAATCTAAGATAGTTCTTGGTTGTATTAAGAAGAAATGATATGCTACTTAAACAAAACATTCACAAATAGGAAGCAGGCTCAGAGAAGTTAGGATGGCTAAGTGGCAAAATAAGATTTGAAGTTATCTGGCCCCAGAGTGTGCCTTAATTACCAACCATTTATTATAAAATAAGACAAAACATATTTTCACCTGTATTAAGTCAGCATCTAGTCCATTTAGAATGCTATAACAAAATACCATAAACCAGGTAGCCTATAAACAACAGAAATTTATTTATCAAAGTTCTGGAGGCTGGGAAGTCCAAGATTCTGTGTCTGGCAAGGGCCTGCTTCCCGGTTCATAGATGGTGTCTTCTCTCTATGTCCTCACATGGGGAAGGGGCTAGTTAGCTCTCTGAGGTCCCTTTTGTAAGGGCACTACTTGAATGCTCTGCCCTCATGACATGACTTAATCACTTCATAAAGGCCCCATCTCCTACAACCATCACCTTGGGGGTTAGGATTTTCACATATGGATTTTGGGGGGACTTAAACTTTCAGATCATAGCAGTCAGGTTCCCCAGAAGCAGACCTTGAGAGAGGTATTCAAGTGCAAGTGATTTATTATTTATTATTTCCTCCCAGGGGAAATCACGGAGGAAATGAAGGAAGAAAGGGAAGAGGAGGAAGCCAAACAAGGTGCAATCTCAGACAAAAGTCCTGTAGAAGGTAGGCTTAGCTTGATTCCATAGGGAAACTTAAAGAACAACCTGTGGCAAGAGAGCTTGGTTTTCGTATCCTACTCCTGGGCCCATCAGCTGAGCACTGCCCAGGGAGAGGTAACATCGAAGGCATTTCTGAATCAGATGTGCAGTGGAGTGGGCAGCAGCTTCAGGAGACTGAGGGAAGTCTTCCACAGAAGGGCTGCAGGTGCTGGCCATTGGGAACAAAAGCATGTGGAAACCAGAGAGGTGCACAAAAATGGTAAAAGGGGTCCGAATGGCCTAGGCAAGTCACTGACATCATCTGCTATGACCCCAACCTAGTCCCTATGAAGTTGTTCTCATGGTTTTTTCCACTTTTACAAGATGCTCATCTCAAAGCACACATATATTCTCCATTTTGAAGACCATCACCAAACTAGTTTATAACTGAGATTTAAATTAGGGTAAGATCTCCTGGATACTTTTACACTAATGAATGATTAATATTCCTATTACATAACTTTAAAACTAAAAAATCCTCTGTGCCATCACCTTCTTATTTCTTCATGCTATCTAGTTCCCTCTCAGAATCAGCAGATTAGGCTTGTACAGGACCTGATCTTTGCTTTGTCCTTGCTTTTGTCTAAAATATTCTTGGCTTCCATAATAATAAAGCTAATACTTACATAATTCTTCCTACATGCTGTTCTAAATGCTCTTTGCACATTAACTCATTTAACATTTGCAACAACTCTGTTGTAATAAGTACCAGCATAATCCCTACTAATCATCGAAGAAACAAGCACAAACGGGTAAGTAGTAGATCTGGGACTCAAACAGTCTGGCTCTAAAGTCCAAGCTAGAAAACACTATGCTGAAACGCCTCTCCATAAGGACAAAAGTCCCTCCAAAAGCAGCCTACGTTGATTTGTGTCCAGTCCACTTTCTCATCAATGACTCCCTGTCAACCTGGATTGGACTAATAAGTATTCAAGACTAGTAAATACTTAGTCCCTGAGGTAGTGATTCAGATAGTCAGAAGCACAACTTAGCTTCCTCCCAGTTTCTACTCCAGGCTATCCCTGGCTTGCTTCATACTCTCTCCCAGCAGAACTCCATAGGAGCCAGGATTTTGCCATTTTGACCACCATAAATAAAATTGATCAAAATACCCCCAACCAATCATACTGTAATAGAGAATCGGCAGACTTTTTGTAAAAATGATCACAAATTATACTTAAAAAATAAAGAATATAACTGTACATTGTACAATATAAAGCTTTTAAACATGCATATACATCGACATAAGAGGATTACTGAAATCCATGGAGTCACATTTATTTACCTGTATTTATTTACGAGATCTTCAGGGAATGTTTCAGGTGGAAGAAAGGCTCTTGGTCTGTGAGCCCAGAGTGCTGCATGGTAACCTTTGCTAGCTTTTGGCCTGAAAACTCAACTTCCTCCTTTGGGATAATTCCTGTTTTATCTACTTGAGATGGTGGTGCATCAAATGAAACAAAATCTATGAAAATCGTTTATAAATTAATAAGTATTAAATACACAAAATACATTTAGAGTATTAAATGGTGGACAGATATATCTGAATCTTTCCTGCTTTTTGCACTTTTATGACATATGCTGTTCTTTATTTTTCTACTAATCATGATGAATTTATAATTTCTCAGGATCTTATTTTCAATATCATACTTAAAGGTGGATTTTTAATAAAAATCTTACTGAACAGGTAACACTTGTTTCCAAAAGCAATGCTATCTTGGCAATAATTCTGAATTAGTCTCTGTGATCCTGCTGCTATTTAGCATTGGGTGCCCTCTTCTGCTCTCCCCAGCCCCCCAAACTTCTCTCAGGCCCTCACAGTGGCATAGATTCCTATTCTAGACACTTCCTTCCACTTTCCTGTCAAGATGCATTTAAATCCCATTCACCATGTGTACTTTTATGAGCTTCTTCTCACTAGAGTGATTGTGATTGTCTTTAAACGTGGCTTAATGTGTTTGCCCTCTGAAAGAATCTGTATTTTAACAGAGAACTTCTGAATATGAAAACCTTCTCCCAAAATAATCAGTCTTCAAGGGGTTTCAGGCACCAAGTAGAGAAGTAATAAAGGAAAAGCCTGATCTGTTTGTATCTGCTAATAGAAACATGGGATTTTTCATCTACTAAAAAGTGATGGAAATGTATATGATTAATTTTTTCTTTCCTACACCACATCATGTGGTGCCAGCAAATGGTTTTATGCATGACTTCTCATTGCTAAGGACAAAGAATCAAATCATATTAGAACATGTCTTTGGAAACCCAAGGGGCACATGTAGTTAATTAGAGATATGCCCTCTGTTTCTTTCCCCTATTTATCCTAAGGGATATAAAAACCATTTTCAAGAGTATTTCTTCTGGAAATCTTATTTAGCCAGTGGGCAATTTTCCAGTATTCTAATTAATTTAAATGCTTTTAGAATTTTAAGCTTAATATTAATTCTAAAGCCTCCTTTTACTTCAGTAAAATTCAAATTGTTAGTATAAAAAGGTATCTCCTTTTATCAAATGGGAATCAGCATCTCCTCATTCCTATAACGTCATTCCATAGACATGGATTTAACATACATTTAGTTTCTTTATTTTGGCCACTTTAAGTGGGTCTGCCTTTTTCAATTTATGTAATCTATTAATTATGATGCAGATCATTTATTAGTCTGTTACGAACTGCACAATAAAAGAGTTTGGAATGGCTGAATTATTCCGTACAATTTCTCATGCTCGTCCATGTTTTTGCAGAGCTTAAATCCATGAAATTGTTTTGAAGGATTTTAATTTTCTTTTTTTTCTTCTTTGGCAGCTGTCCCATGTTTCAAAAGAGCTACTTCCTGGAACTTTATCAGAGTATTTTTACCGGTTTATCTGCATCTCTGTTTTCTTATTGGCGACCTAGTTATATCCAAGGGAGTAGCAATAATGATGTCAATAATAATATTCTTCATAATTTCATAATAAGATTCATTTCTTGTTATTCCATTACTTCCAACACTATTATACTGTTATTCACTGCTATTCATTTGCTAGCTTCCAGGGTCATGTGTATAGGCTGAGTGTCTTAGTCATTCATGCTGCTATAACAGAATATCACAGTGGCTTAAACACCCAACATTTATTTCTCACAGTTCTGGAGGCTGGAAGTCCAAGATCAGGGCCCAGCATGGTCAGGCTCTGTGAGGGCCCTCTTCTAGGTTGCAGATGGCCACCTTCTCTCTGTGTTCTTAGATGGTGGAAGGGGGGAAAGAGCTTTCTGGGGTCTCTTTTATAAGGGCAGTAATCCCATTCATGAGAGCTGCACCCTCATGATGTAATCACCTTCCAAAGGCCCCACATCCTACTACCATCACAATGGGGGTTAGAATTTCAAGATGAGAATTTTGGTGGGGCACAAACATTCAATCTATTGCACTAAATATTTTCATAACAATCCACTTACTCCCACATAACCTAGGGTGCATGACTTCAGGGTTCTTAGCCCACGCATTTATATAGAATGAGTATGGGGGACTTGAGATTAAGAAGGGGTATCAGTTAGGAATGAATTCAGCTTCATGTCATAGAAATTCAACTCTAGAAGTTTAACTGAATAGGGTTTCCTTTCTCTGGAATGGTAAGAAGAGTAAACCAGCAACGAGGGTGGCTCAGCTGCTCAAGAAAGTCATCAAGGACCTGAGCTTCCTGCTCTGCTATCCTTAGCCTGTGATTTTTATCCTCATGGTTGAAAAGAGCTCCTCCTCAAGTCATTCAAGGGAAGGAGGGCAGAGGGCAAAGGTGCATACCAGCTTAGCTGATTTAGTCTTTTGTTATCAGGAAAGTAAGAGCTTTCCTGGAAATTCCATTGAGTGCATATTTGCTTATGTCTGGTTGAGCAGAACTAGGTCACATGGCTAAAGGAGTTTGAGAAGGTGTTTTTAAACAGGTACATTGCACATTGAATCAGGATTATGTTAGAAAGGAAGAAGAGGAAATGGATATTGGGCAGGCAACTAGCAGTGTCTACCACAAAAGGATTTAGGGAAAGGTAAGTGAATGTGGAATAAAGCATCCCTGAGCTAAAGGTCAGTCCTGAAGCTACTAATGATGAACACCAAGGGTGTTTCTGTGAAGTAGGGACCATCTGGAATAGGCAACTACAGGCTTTAACTTGTCAAGCTCACTGTGATTTTGAACTTGATGATGCAGAAACTTGAACTGTAGACATATCAATGGTCATCTTGCTTTCAGATAACACTCACCTGAAGCTGCAGAGGCAGGAAGAACACTGGAAGATAATTTATTAATTTACAATGAGGACATAGCTAACAAGTACATCAAATATTGATGCTTACTAACAAACCTATCTCTTTCTATGGGCAAATGTACATGTGAAGCCAAATAATTAGTAGAAAGAAATCAAAGAGGGATGTGACTGGGCAGAACTTGATGGCTAATCTAGTAGAACCAAGCCATGGTATCCTGCGCTGCCATCCTCCCCATGTCCTGCACATATCCTGCAGGTAACAGGGCCAGGAGTAAAATACTGTCCTTGGCTATGTACCCTCACCCCTACACAGGGCAAGGGATATATTGCCCCTGTTTGTACCTCTGGCTCTCCCTTTTCTTGACTCTTCTACGATAGTCACATTCTGTCCTTAGATGTGTTAGTATATTCACTCAGGTTATCCCCAAGCCTTGACCTGAACCAATCAGTCAGGGAACTGGCAGGAAACAGATGGGACCACTTACAAGGATAAGGGTGGGAAACTTACCAAGAGGGTGACACACCTTGGGTCTTGCAAAAGTGAGAAGGCATGATCACGCCTAGAGTGAGGTTGCTTTGGCTATAGCCCTAGGTGAGGGTTGCCTGGCAGGAGCTGGGGCCTTTGATAGAGGAATATAGCCACAGCCAACCCATGGCCTTCCAGGAAGATAGCTGAACTCCTGCTGACACCTTCCATTATCCATATACAACCAGAAGTGATGGGAACCCAGTAATACCATCCCAAGAGACCTGCCTCCTAGGGCACAGAGCAGTGTAAAGGAGGCTGGAGAGGGAACTAGAATGGCCAACGGTGAAAACTCAGCACCCCCAATCAATCAGCTTTTCTATCTCTTCATGCTGTATGTGTATCTTTCTTCTGAGCCAATAGGCCTTATTTTATAGCTTTTATATCTCAGAGGTCAATTGTTTTCCTTCCTTTCCAAAGTGTTTTCTACGTGGGAATGGGCTGTTGTGATGGGCCTGTGCCCACTGTCTCTCCTCTAGGAGTTCAGTACTTCTTCCTCCCATGGTGGCCACACCAGTTCAACCTCCCCCTCCTTATTAGCTCATTATGGACTTATCAGGTTTACCTTTTTAACTGGCTGCCAGGAAGCTACAGATAAATTTGAAGCTCATCTTTATCAAAGATATGTTTTGTGATATGTATTTTTTAGCTTCTTTCCTGGCTCCACTTTATTTTCTTTCTACTTAGAAAAAGAAGAAATTCTTTTACACCTTCTTTATAATTTATACACACATTTCTCATATTGGGGTATGGGTATCTCTAGGTCAGCATTTCTCACCCTTGGCACTGTTGACACTTTGCTCCAGACAATTCTTCGTTGTGAATGGAGAATAAGGTGTCCAGGTGTCCTTATGCACAGAGTATTTTATCCATGGGTACTGTCCTGTGCATTGTAGGATGTGTCACAACATCTCTGGCCTCTACTCACTAGAGGTCTGTACCGCTCCCCTATCCCCCCAATATCTACTGGGGAAAAAAATTGGCCTCTATTGAGAACCACTGATCTAGATGAATGAAGTGGTATATGCCAGGGGTTAAGTAAAACCATGAATTAAAACATGGTGCCTCTATTGGTTGTGCCTGTTTTACTAAAAAAAAATTATTTGAGAACACTTGTATTAAAACAAATATATTATAGACTAGACTTTAATACTTGCATACATTTTAAGCATGAAAGATCAAGAGCTGCAGGATACAATTTTTGGGGTACCATCAACAAATACAAGTAACAAAGCTATCAGGATGGAGTTTTCTGTCCTTTGCAGATGTGTGCTTGTGGCTGAAGGCTCAGTATGTGCTGTCTCTGACTCAGCACCAAGCACAAGCATCACTGGCTCCACAGGAAGGCACTGGCACCAAACATTTAGTCACTTTACTGCAGGCTTGAGGGATTGGTTACATCAAGTTTTGTGCAATCTTCTGTCACCTTTCTGGCTTGAACTCTACTCTCTTCTTCTCTCTCACCTCCCCAGTTGGGTACAGAGCAGTCAGGCAAGATCCTGAGGTTCTCATTTTCTACCCCCAAGCATATATATATAATGTTCAGTAGAGCAATATCTCTAACTTCATTATATAAATATATGCAACAGAGTGACAGAAAAATTGGAGCACAGTGAATTTGTAATTGAAGAAAATCTCAAGTGTCATTTCAGGTCTAAGGGCTTGACAGGTTTAAAATTTAACAGTCTTTTCCACAAATTTTCTGTTTTATTTACCTGAGCTTTCCTCTAAGTCTTGATCATTGGGGTTGTGGTTCTTCTTTAAATTTAATTCCATTTTCATCCTCCATTTCATCATTAGATATTTTCTTTAGCCTTTATTTTGGTTATCTATTGCTATATATAAAAAAAAAATCCCCAACCTTAATGGCTTAAAGCATTAACCATTTTATTATTTCATAATTCTATGAGTTGGCTGTGCTCAGCTGGAAGGTTCTTTTGTATAAACTTGATAAGACCAGAGAACAGCCAAGATAGCTCACTCACATGAGTGGCATTTGATGTTGACTATTGGCTGGTTGCTCTGCTGGGGCTCCTGAGTGGAGAAGCTATACACGTCCCATGCTGGGTCTCTCATGGCATGGTGGCTTGATTCTGAGAGGGAGTGTCCCAAGAGAGATCATTTGAAAGAAGAGGAAGTGGAAGCTACCAGTCTTCCAAAAGATTAGCTCCAGAACTGGCATAGCATCATTTCTGCAGTGTTTTCTGGGCTATGCAGTCACTGGGCCAGATTCAAGATGATGGAAAATAAATTCCCATTCTTGACAGGGAGAATGACAAAAAATTTAGTCCACTACAGCCTCCTACTGGATTTCAGAAGCACCAGAATTTTTCCATATTTGAGCCACTTTGGTTGTCATTAAATCTGGTATCTGAGCAGTTCCTCTTTCACCAATTTGGCCTGTCTCACTGAGTTCTTCTGTTCCAATATTATCTTTTTTCTTTTTTTCCCTGCCTTTTATCTTGATGTTAGACTTTGTAACATTTCAAACGAGAGGCTGTATTCCCTTCACCTTATCTTTCATTTCAGTTATCAGGTAAACACTATGGTGTGTTTACGTGTCCGGCTTCAGGAAGTCCTCATTGTCTTCTAATAAAATATGTTCATTTTCCACAAAAACCTTCCAACTTGGGGGCAGGGTTGCTATGACTTCAATCCATAATCACTTTTGAGGGAAGAGGTGTCAAATGGTAGTTTTTCAAGTTGGGGAGACATATGCTTATTTCATCTTGGTAATCTCCCACAGTTTAAACAATAGTTTTTTGCTCCCCTCCCCCCCATTTTGTTGATTGAATTAGTGAGTGAATATTTAAGGACAAAAGGAGCTACAGTGGTAGAGATGGAGTGAATGAAGTTCTGGGGAGGCTCTAGAGGTATAAAGATGTGTAGGGTTATAGATGCCATGTTGCATCTGGGGAAAGGAGGATACAAAACTGAGAGGGGGGTAGGGAACAAATGTGGATGTGTGGATCTTTCCTGAGGTTAGGAAGGGGAGGAGAGAGGGGACAAAAGTTACGGTGACTACACATTAAGGTTTTCCCAGGATATGTATTATGTCTTATTGCCCAAATGTTATGCCATATTGTTCCTTATAGCCATTGACATGTCACCTATCTATGTAACTTGGCTCTCTGCATTTTGAGAGCCAGGCAAGGCAATCTGATTGTTATGGAGGAGAAAATGAGATGTATATTTCTAGTTTTTATTTTAATGGTTCCCTGACTTGTGGCCTGTAGTTATTTAAATTGTTTTCAGAGTTAATTTAATGATAAGATTTTATTTTGGTGATAGAATCAGTATAATGGCTAGAAAGAGAATATGTTCAGAAAAATTTTGAAAAGGGAATATCATTTTTGAAAGAAATGTGACAATGTACATATATAACATCTTGGGAGCAGTGCTGCATACTGACAAACACTGCTCCCAGCAGAAAAATTTGTCGTCGCTTCTCATAGTCAATGAGAAGTATAAGTCAAGGACATATCAATAAGCTGTGATGCCCATGCTTCATGGATAAATCCTCCTAAAAAATAACGCACTAAAAACAAAACTATGTGGCAAAGAAGCACTAATTGCAAATCACAGTGAAACAGTAGCACAGAATCTTCATGTTGTACCACTAGGCTAATTTTCCCAGTTTCAAACTATTATCAATACCAATTGAAAGCAATCATAATTTTTTTTTTTTGCCCAAGTCTTAAAGTTTCTTTTTTTAAATAGGAATTGGGCAGAGGCACTATGTCTCATTATAAGCACAAGACAATTTTAAAAAATCAGTTTTGTTAAGATATTGTAATAAATGTGTGAGTTAATGTGAAAGATTTTGAGGCTGATATTCTTAAAAGTTGACCAATTAAGTAGACTCTTTTCTTGATTCGGAGTACAGTAGGATTACTCAAGGTTTTGTTGGCCTGGCAACTAATAATGTTAAGGCTAACTCTGTAAGTTCAGAAGGCATAGGTCAGAACATAAAAGTTGCTTGTGAATATTTGCACTGATATTCAGGCTTTAAAGGAAAGATAGTCCAGGTGGTTTTTGTTGAAAGCATGAGAATACTGAAAACAAAAAGTGCCACATCATTTACTGAGTATTTTACTGCACCATCACTCATTCATTCTTTCATCAACCTGCAATGTTTCCCCTCCCCCATCCCTTCTCCATGCTAGAATTAGCTTTTAAAAACAATCACATGACTTACAGACCTCTACTCACTCCCTTCAGCCCATGGGATAAAGTCCAAACTCTAGGCACAGTGCATGAGGCCCTTCCCATTCTGACCTGGTTTGATTTCATTCTCTAATTTCATTTTCCATCCTATCCCTACTACACACCATAAGCTCTAACTCAGTACTTCTCAAGTGTGACTTAACGACCATCTTCATCAGTATTAAAAATAGAAATCCTTAGGTCTCACTCAGACCTACAAAATCAGGATCTATGGGGGCAGGGCCCAGGGACCTGCATTTTAAAAAGCCCCCCAGATATTCCTAGACACTCAAGTTTGAGAGTCATTCCTAACTGCCTTGATAGTCTCAACATCTTGGTATACCTTTGTAAGAACTTCTTAAGTAATTAAATATATCAGAGTATGTCATAATTTTCAGGCTAGAAAATGTCATCACCATTATCTACAGTAAAGAAGCAAGAGTTCCCCCCAAAGGCGGGGAGTGTCTGTTCTCCCCCTAGAAGAAATAGCACAGGTGTGGGGAAAAAGACGAATGTAATTCCATTGGCTCAGGGTTGAAGAAGAGTGAAGCCACAAAAATTCTCACAATTCTGTAAAAACCCCAATCCTTCTTTCATGGTCTATTCCCAAGTGTCTTTTCCTCATTTTTCGCTAAATATCTGTACTCCCACCATGAACTCAGGCAGCCTAGGATGCCAACTGCCTCCTACCTCTGGCCCCTCCTCGGACTGCTGGGTCCCCTTCTTCCCAGTTAAGACCCAATATAACTGTTACCTCCTCCAGGAAGCCTCCTCTGAATTCTAGGTCATAGTATGTCACCTTACCCTTCCATCCAATTTCACCTATGTCATTTTCTCATGTATTTTGGATGTAACCCGAATGTCCCTAAGTCCTACAGCCTGTGGGTAAAAATGCAGCCATGTTAGTGATAATACCTCAACTTACTATCTTGGTAGCCTTTTTTGCCCTGGGAGCTCGAGGGCTGTCTTCTTGTGCTCAAGAACAAGTCCATACTCTCTGGGGCTGCTGCTGCTCAGCCACCAAATTTTCTTCATCTCTCTGTCCACTGGAATCCCAAAGCCAACCACAAAATCCCTTCACATAGATCATCCGAAGGCTACAGGCCTGAGGGCCGGTGCTACCTGCCCAGGAACTATGCACCAGTTGTCTTGTGTCCTTCTCACTCCGCTGAGAGACAGTGCTTTAAACTCCAGAGGTGTTAAACGGCTCGGGGACATAATTTAAAAACACCATTGGACGACAGCGCAACCGAGGCTTGAGATGAGCCGGCTGACGCCGCCGCGCGCTGAACCTGGCTGCAAGTTTCCTGGCAGCTACAGCGCAAAGGCAACACCTGTTAGCGGGCGCCCTTGTTTCACTGTCAGACACCAGGAGGTGGCTGACATTTGTGGCCAGATGCTGTCCACAAAAACCTGGACGCACTTGACACGTCCCCACCAGCACGCTCAAATACCTTGAGCACTTGGCGCCCGGCCACCACAAGGGCAGGCAGACGAGGAGCTCTGCCGAGGGGGCTAGAAGCGACCCCTGCGGGGCTCTGGGGAGGGACGTGGCCCAGCGCCCGCTCTCCCTCCCGAGGTCCGCGGGCACCCTGGGCACGCGGCGGCTTGGCTCGGTTAGGGCGTCCCAGGACAAAAGGAGGAGGTGGTCCTCGGCTGTCCTGTCCGTTCAGGCGGCGGGCTGTGTCGCAGCCGCAGGGGGACTCCGCGGCCGCCCCCAAGCCCGCCCCGCCCCCGGCCCGCGCGGCCGTCCCCGCGAGCCCTCGCGTGGCCTTCCGGCCGCGGCGACCCCAGCCCGCGCTCGCTCGCTCGCTCGCCGGCGCAGGCCTGGCAGGCGGCGGGGCGGGGGGCCGCTGGTGGGGGCGGGGTTTCGGCGCCGGGCGCCGAGGGAGAGAGGGAGGGTAGGGGGCGGCGGGCCGCGCGGAGGGAGTGAGTCACCTGACCGCTGCCCGCGCCGCCCGCCCGGCTCGCTCGCTGCCGTCAGTCGGGCCGCGCCGCGCCTCGGCTCTGGTGAGTGGTCGGCCGTCCTGGCGCCCTCGTCCGGGAGGGTCCGCGCGGCGGCGCGCGGGACCGGGGCCGCCAGCCTGAGGGGCAGCGGGCGGCCAGGTCCGGGGGAGGCGGCAAGGGGGCCTGGGCGGCCGCTTTCCGGGCGGGGGGCGCAGAGCTGGGCCTGCGGGGGCGTCCGCGGCCCCTGTTCCTGGAAGCGGCCGCGTCCGCCGGAAGGGCGAGCCGTCGGCGCCCGTGGCTCCTGCGCGGCCGGCGCTGTTGTTTACCGGCCCGCGCCGCACTTCGGCCGGGGGCGTGCCGGGGTCTCCCGGGCGCCCGCTCCCCACCGCGGCCCTCCCGGGCGGTGACACATCAGCACCGCCCTCGCGGCCCGGGCCGTGCTGTCCTCCCGCCCGCTGCCACCACCCTCCGCAGCCGCGGCGTCCGGAGAGCTGTTGCCTCCCATCTTCCCAGCCTGGGAGTGTGTCGCGCGTGTAACCACGTAAGGAAGGCCGAGTCTGTGGCTGGAGCGACAATACCACCTTGCTGAGCTGGCTTTAGCGAAGATTGGCTTTGGGGAGCGGAGATCCCAGGGCTCCCTTTGTTGGAGTTTTGCCCACACGTTGTAATTAAGACTCTCACAATATGGTGAGAGTGGGTGTCGGTTATAGAGACACCAGCTTCGTGCTCGTGTAATGTAACACGAGTGCCATTGCTTTTTCATTCTTCCACGGCAGTTTCGTGTCATTGAGTAGAATTGTGCGGAATGCTTTTATGCGGTGAGCCTTCTGCGTTGAACTGGTGCTGATTCAAGGTAAAGTGCAGTAGTAATTGTGAAAGAACAAGTGTGGAGAAAACAAGCTACAACGTCATGCTTGGAGGAACAAAGGTTGTTTTGTAGGATGCTAATATTTTTGGAGAATTATCTGAGTGTTAGACTGTCACCCATGGTGGATGCCACCACTAGGTCTTTGTTCGTATATTTGAACAGTCCTTACATCCCAGAGGGTTTGCATTTAAGGCAGTTAGAAAGATAAAGGGTGGAAACCCCTAGACCTGTTGTTAGTGGCAGAGCACTTGAGGTTGGCTTGTTTCTTCCTGGTCTTGGGGTAGTGGTGCAAGGGCTGGGCTGGGCTTGAAGGCACTTGCCACTTCTGCCTTTGGCCCTTTTAAAGAAGCCTAGGGAAAAAAAGCCTTGGTGAGTCAGTTTGGAGTAGAGTGGCCTTGGTGTAGTGATTGCATCGGATAGGATATTGTTGTTTAACCTATGGTTCTGTCAAGTGGTTTACCATTCTTCAATATGTTTGTTGGATAACAAGGTAGGATGATTCTAAAAAAGTTGGGTTGCTGAGTCATTCACCCCAGCCAGAGAGGTAATTAGGAACAGCTGGTGCAGACGCTCATCGCATGCCTCCACTATAAAAGGGCAAGGAGCACTGTAAAGGGGTTGCTTCTCAAGGCTGAAGGGGACCCAACTGGAGTTGTCTGTTTTGATACAGGTAATCAGTGGGTGAAGTGCAGTAGAACTCTTAGTGGCCAAGGAGCACTGAGGTGGTGTTGAAACACAGAGCAGCCTCATGACCTACTGCCTGAGAATAAATTTGTGCTGGAGAGAACTAAAACTGGGGAAGAAATTTGCAGCTAGGAGTAACCCAATAAGCAGTATTATAACAAAAATATTTACTACTCTTACTGTACTTAGTTTTTTGTTTCCTTTTTTGGTTTTTTGTGTGGTCTATAAGTTTCAAAAAGTGAATTCTTCCTAAAAATTTCTTTATGAGAACACAGAAGGGGACTTGTTCTGTTTGGCATGGACCTTGGCTTTGCATGTGTACGCAAGTAGTTTCTGGTGTCAGAGAGGAGGGTAAGGAGAATATGGGTGGAATTAACAGGTCTCATTGGGTCAAGTCTAGAAAGAGCTGTTTAATGAAAGGCAAACCATACGTATCTGTCTCCTTCTCTTGATACATGGTGCTGCTGTCTTTACGTCTTGTGTCATTGCTTCTTGCTTAAAAAATGAGGACACAGCCCAAGCATATGAGTCCTCATTACAAATTTCAGGAATGGGAAGTGTGGAGCGGGGATTTGGCCCTTTCCTGTGGTGAAAAGAATGATTAATTATTATCAATGGTAGGTCATTTAAAACATTTTGAATTAAGAAAAATGATTAATTTTGTTGCTTTAAGTTTGGGACTAGAAGAGATTAGAAATCATGAATTTTTTTAGTTATTAGGGGCGTCTAAGGTGTGGTTTATTTGGGAAGTGATTTATTTGGGAAGAAAATATTAAAACTTTGCTTTTTAAAACTTAATTTTATGTAAAATAAGAAAGTCATTAAGCTTAAACATACAGACTAAAAGTAGAGCATGCATATTATATAATTTGGGTGCCTGCACCTACCCCTTTTCTGTCGGGAAACATAAAGAGTGTTAACTACTGACAATAACATTCTTTCAATAATCGAAATGCTTTTTTAAAAACTTCTGATTTCCTCTTAAGAGCTATAGTTCTTTCAAAATATTCTTAACATTCCATTTAATTTTTATTTCATATGTAGTTCTATTTTGTATTGTACTTTAAAGATTAGAAGCTTGAGTATAAATTTCTTGTTACATTGTTGATGTTGAAGATGGAAATACAAAAAAATAGAGTTACATTTGATAACATCATATTTTAAATTTGGAGACAAGTCCAGCAGTTGATTTGTTTAATGTATGTGTTATCTGAAGTGTAGTGATGTGTAAAAAGGTGTAATGGGAACACTTGAAGATAATCTACGGAGTAGATTGGAGTGTAATATGTATATAGCACATTCTTTTAAAAATTACTTATGTTACTCCTTGAAATCTGCCCTTTTTTGTTTTTTGGGTTTTTTTGGCCAAAATTACAGCCCTTAATGATGATTAATAAGACTACTTATTAATCTCTTGGGAAGTTGCATTTATTCAGAAAATCAACCTCTTGTGAGTGCTGGGGGTGGTTAGTATTTACTATTCAGTTAGCTCTCGTATGCCTTCTATACCCCTCTACTGTGAGAAGTCATGCTCAGACTAACAATTGCAAAGCCCTTTAAATTACCAGTTGCAGAGATTCTCTTCGCAGTGCTAATGTCTCCAAGACTTATGTTTAGGAATCATCTCTTCCCTCCTAATTTCCTTCCTGTTAATGGGAGAATTGTTTTAACCCTAAAACCTGTATTTCCTGAGGATTCTTCTAGATGGAGAGTTTATGTGGTGATATGAATGATTTATGAGATTATTTTGATTTTAAAAAATATGCCAAATAAGGTAATCCACCAGTACAATGTATGGGCAATTTTAGTGCTTTTTGCCAGAATGCAGGCCTCTTGGAGAGAATAAACATTTCAGGGCTACAGAAAATACTGACTTGTACCACCATGAAGTCTGGGCATCTGGCTACTCAGTGCATAGTGTTAACAGAACTGAAGTCGTGAGTTCGGTCTCTGTACGGAGAAGCAGTAGTAAGCAAAGTGGTTAAAAGTAGGTGATCTGGAGTCAAACTGCTTAAGGTCAAGTTCTGGCTGTGTTACCCCTCTGAAGCCTTGAGCAAGCTATTCCACCTAGTACCTAGTGCCTCATTGTGTCTTCTGTAAAACGGAGATGGTAATAATCTATATTATAGAGATTGTTGTGAGGATTAAATGCATTAATATGGGTTAAGATGTGGTTAGAACAGTGTCAGCTCTATATTAACACATTGACTGCCACACTAGAAAAAAAAATTTTTTCCTTGGGGCCACGGTGTTTTATTATGAAAGCAGAATAAAAACTTCGAAACCAAAATGATCCTGATTTAATGAAAATTTGTTATTTTTTTATTGTTTTCTGTGCATCAGTTATATGCAATTAAGTTGTCAATGTTAATTGTGACAATAAGAACATCAACAAGATTTTCAGGAACTAACTGCAGTTACATATGCTTCACAAGGCCCTGGGCTCAAAACTAGTGTTAAATACAACTCACATGGCAGTTAATGTGTTAAACATCAATAAAGGTTAGGTGTTATTATCTGTTGTTCAGAATCAGGGAAGTACTTAGTTACACAGCCACATTTTGTAGCTTCCCAGAGTTGAATTGTAGCCATTGATCACAAGTGAGACTGAGCAATGCCCCAGGTCACTGCTACTGAAAAAACAACTCAAGTGAACACTCTGATGATAAATCAGTAGCACCGTCTCAAACACATTCAACTTCTGAGGGCAAGGAACATGTGACATAGGTTTTTATTTAAAAGACTCCAACGGTTTCAGCAGAGTGCTCTAGAGGTAGTTACTACCAGTTAATTGAAATTGGCTTTTGGAGAAATAAAACACTTGCCATTCTTAGTCGAGTGTTGTCTTCACATTACAGTTGAGGACATATGTGGCCCAGGAGGTTTAGTATCCTGTCCACTCCCTCCCTGCTTATTAATATCAGGACAGAACTCATTTCCAAATACATGTTCCTGGGTGCCATACAGTTTGTTGGAGACATTTGGAACATAAATTTACCTGCCATTTACTTCGTCTAAGTATTGTGTTTTCTTTAGATGATATGTCTATGCTGATATAGAAAAATTATCCATGATATGCATATGAATACAGTAGATACATTTATCATATAGCTTGTACCTATTAGTAATTCAGAAAGGTTGTGTTAGGCATTTTGACCATCCTTTCAACTACAGTGTAAGTTTCTTGAAGGTGAAGATCTCTGTCTTTATGTTTTATTTCCTATGGCAAACTGAATGTGCTTTGTCTGTGTTTGTTCAGTAAACTATTGGTTGCTGCACTGGGTGTTATGAGTTCATTCTAGTTCAGTGGTTTTGAACTTGGGAATTTTTAACAGATTAAAGGAGAGAACATTATGTGTTGTACCTCTTAAGTGTGTACTGAGTTGAAACTCTTGATTATTTAGATTTCTACTTTCTGTTTTCATCATTGGTGTGATATTGAGGAAGCAGCTGGAATTAAGTCATTCTTCTAGTTCATCTCCTAAGATAGAAAGAAAACTTGTCTTGTGACTTATTTTTACACATATTTGGCTTAGAATTGAATTGAGCAAAATATAATTTGGGTCTTCTTATACATCTGATGCTTATAATATCATCACTCCTCTAGAACAGATCCTTTGTTTTATTTATGATCAGGGACAGTTTGGAAAATATTAATAGGATAATAAATTGCCTCAAAGCAAACATAAGGAACAAAGAAATGGTGGTTGCCAGAATCTTGGTTGTTAATGACTGTTGTATGAGCACAGTGGGCATGCAATGAAGTTGGCTGGCTGCTCACTTCCTTTCTCAGTACTGGCACAATTTAGAAAATGTTACCTTAATGCTGCTGAAACTGTGTGCAAATCATGTTCATTTAAAAATAAATTTAAATCCTTTTCTTAATGCTATGGGAAACTCATTGTTCAAAAGAATATTTTTGTAGTAAAATAATTATTCCCAGTTTCTATCTGGTAAAGTTATTTCCACTTTTTTTTTGTTTGTCATTTTTTAGATTGGATCAGAGTCATAGTGGAACAGCTACACTCCGCTTCCCCATCCCCCATTAAAGTGAAATTACACTGAGAAGTATTTCCAATTCCTCTGTAGCCTGGACATTAGTAACAGCTCACCTCCAGGGTTACAGACTAAATAGTATAGTAAGGGAAATAGCCCTCTCTACTCCTATACACCTTTTTTCCATTAGTCTCTTCTTTTTATTGGCTTGTCTGCTTCCTGGACTGAAGTGTTGTTGGCCTAAGGAGGTGAACTCTTTAGGGCCCTGTTGAAAAAATGGGGAGACCTACCTACCCAGCTCCCTGCCTATTGGTGTCTTTACATACTTAATGCATAATTCCTCTTTGTGCCAGCATCTTTTGGAAGTCCTCTAAATCAGTGCACTTATCCGTCAGACAGTATGTTATAAATGTGTAGCTATAAAAGATTCATTTTAATAAATTTATGAGGCAGTAATTTTAATAAGTTTAGGTTGTAATTTTGGAGTAAGTGGTTTGTGGTAAGGTTAGTAATTTCATTAGTGTATATGTTATATTTAAAGATTATTTTAAAAAATGTAAAGTGGTTATAAGGTCTTGGCCCAGGCCTCTTCAATTTCCAAAGTATCTGATGTCTGTCTACTATGTTTTTTGAAGGAGTGTTACCAGCATGGCTCAGGATTCTCCCCTAGATAGGATTTATCATTTAAATTAAAAGAAGTAAGGAAAAAGCTATTAGCTGTTATAATTTTTTTCACATAAGCAAAAGACTTTTGAAGTAGAAAAGCATTTTGCCCAGCTGACTAGGGTTCTTTGCTGACATGCTTTCAGTTTCAGCTGTCATCCAGAGAAATCAAAGGAAATACTAGAAGGGGATGAGAGTCTGTAGCTGCTATTAACTTTCCCTGCTTAGTTGTCCCTTTGTGGTAAAGGACTGGTCGTAAGGGCTGATCAAACTCTAGGTATATTTCTTTGCATTTTTAAAAAATATGTTTTGCCTCTGAGGGCGTGCCTTTTGTCATTAGCCTACTTTGTCTGTTTTCCAGATCCCAGGAGGGCTGGGATACCTTTTCTTCTCTGGAGCAGGTTGGCAGCAGTGGTCAGCAGTAGCAGAGGAGTTTAGATACTAGTGTGCTGTCCTGCCCTTGCTTCTCAGATGCCAGTGTGAAAACACCTTATTCTCTTCTGGTGAGTTAACTTGGGACAGATCTCTAATCCCTGTAGAGTAAGGAATAACTATATTTTTAAATTTCAAGACATTTTGTTCCCTTATCTTCTGATGCATGATGCTTCTGCCACCAAACTCACAAACACACATTGAACTTTGTTGTGTGTGTAGACAGTAGGTTGGCTAAATTCATTTCAGTATTTGTGGAATTCCTACCTGTTAGGTATTGGGTTTACATTTAACTTATGAAACAAATATTTATGCCTTCATAAGCCAGGAACTTTTCTAGATATTGGCAATACAGAACTTTTCAGAAGTTTAGAGTCTAATAAACAAACCATTACTATAGCGTGTGTTAATTGTTGTAGTAGCACATGTAAAAGCCATAGACTATTAGAAGCCTAAGTTATGGGAAATTAGGAAAGCCTTAGGAATGTTAATAATGAGTGCATAGTTTTAGTGGAGGAAATAGCTTGTATTGACAACTCAATTTTGAGACGCTTAGCTGTTAAAAAGACTAGAGAGAAATAGATTTTAGTAGGAGGATGTTGGGTCAGGAAGGTTGTGTCTGTGTGTGTGTGTGTTTGTGTGTGTTTAAAACTTTGGTCAGTGGAAAAAGGTTGAAAAATGCAAGCAACATCCTTGTTTTGTCCTTGACTAGTTCCTCTTATGGTTGCAAGATGGCTGCTACAAGTTCAAGTGTCACAAGAAAATGACTATGACTAAGTTTCCTGGAAGAAGAGACAACTATTTTTTCTTTCTGGGATGTCTCTATCAGAAAAGCTTTTCCCAGAAGCCTCGTAGTAGATGCTACCCTATTCCTTTCTTTGGGGGTCAGTATTGCTCACAAGCCCATGCCTAAATCATTTAATGTCAAGGGAAATGGCACCACTGTGATTGGCTTAAATGGATCATCATTCATCTTGGGCTGGGACTGGGGTTTGCTTGCCCAGAAATACATGGCGTCAGGTGCAGAGTAGATATGTGAACACAGGGTTTGGTTAGAAAGTGAGGGGGTGAATGATGCTGGGCGATCAGCAGTGTTGTCTTTGTGTACTACTCCTGCCACCACTACACACAGGCACGTGTTTCTGAGGAGAAAAAGAAAATGTGCTTGTCTTTGGATTTGGAATTTTAGCTGACTTTTTTTTTCTTTTAATATGTCATTATAATTCCTGTTATGATCAAGTAGTACTTTTACAATCAAATAAATTTTTTTATTTAACTTTTTTTAAATTTCAGAATATTACAGGGGTACAAATGTTTTGGTTACATGGATTGCTTTTGTACTGCTTGAGTCAAAGTTATAAGTGTGCCCATCACCCAGATAGTGTGCATTGTACCCCTTAGGTATGATTTCACCCATGTCCTCCTCCCGCCTCCCTCCTGCACGGTTTCCGTTGAGTTTTACTTCCATCTGTGCACATGAGTGCTGATCAGTTAGTTCCAATTTAATAGTGAGTACCTGTGTTTGTTTTAAAAATCATTTAAAAATTGAAATTACCTATTATGCCAAAAATTTATATATAGAAGGAATATATTTCAGTACTCTAAACATTTCAGAAGTTCTCTGCCATTCTTTTAATACTTTCAGGGAGAGGAGAACCTACAATTATATCTTGTAGTTTCTGATTCTATCTATACTAAGAGGACTGCTCTCTTTATCTGCAGGGCACACCCACCTGTGATATCTGTGGCTCACACTGAGTGGTGAGGCTAGCCTGGCTCCAATAGAATGGTAGTCTCTTTTGCTAGATGGGCCGGGATTCTTTAGAACCCAAATTCTTGAATCAGGGATACAAACAGGAACATTCCCTCCCTCTCTACACACTCATTCCCCTCCTAGAAGGGAGAACTGTTCTGGGATTAGTTTATTTGCCATTCTTTTCAGACTTCAAGAATAATGCCACCTTAAATTTATACAGTGTTCTTGTAGCACTCCTAAACTTTTCAAAGCACTTTAAAAATTTATGTATTTAGTTGACAAATAATAATTGTATAAACTTACGGGGTACATGGGTTGTTTTGCCATATGTATACATTGTAGAAAGATTATACCAAGCTAATTAACATATTCATCACCTCACTTATTTTTTTGTGGTGAGAACCTTTAAATCTAACTCTCTTAGCAATTTTGAAATATAGTAGCCGTCCCCTTACCCACGGTTTCACTTTCTGCAGTTTCAGTTACCTATGGTCAAATGAAGTCTGAAAATATTACATATACTAGATATTTTGAGAGAGAGAGACACACATACCACATTCACGTAACTTTTATTGCAGTACATTGTTACAGTTGTTTTATTTTATCATTAGTTATTGTGAATCTCTTCCTGTGCCTAATTATAACTTAAACTTTGTCATAGGTATGTATGTAGAGGAAAAAACAGTATATATAGAATTCATGACAATCTGCAGTTTCAGGCATCCACTGGGGGTCTTGGAATGTATCCCCCAGGGATAAAGGTGGCTACTGTATACATTGGCCACTGTGCAAAGAACTTTTATGTTTCATTCTTGTTCCTTCTTCTCAATCCCAGGTTTTGGTGCTGTTTGCTATATGAGAGGCAAACAAATAACATAGGTACATAAACACTTGAGTGTTACAAAATAGAAATTAATTGCTAATAGTTGTTTCTATTAATATTTGGGAGTGACTATTAGACTGTGATAAACGGCCAGTGTAGGCTTCTGAAGTGGTATTAGTTTTTTGGATAGCATTTGGAAAGACTTGTAATACTGCCAAAATAATTTTTGTCTCCGATAAAATGCAGTAGTATTTACATACTCAGTAGTTCCTCAAATACTGTTTGAACTGAGATATATTTTAGCATTATTTATGGGCCCCAAATTATTACTTACTTGACTGAATCTTGTGATTATTATACAATGAAAAGTAGTTATTGAGAACACTGGTGGAAATTCTGTAGTTTGGAAATCTCCATTATAGAAGTGATTATTTTCACTCCCAAGTTAACATAAATAATAAAAAATGGACTTAACAATTTTTAGTTGTAGTATGTACATTGAGACACCATAGCCCTATGTGGCTGTGAGGGATTAGTGGATTAGGTTATTTTAAAATAAAACCTTTTAATTTAGTACCTCTGCTTGAATTAAAGAGTGTTAAGTCTGTGATTCATGTGATATACTAATTGCTCTACTATAACTGCTGCTTTATTTAATTAAAATTGTTACTTAACATTCTTTTAACTCTTAACCTGCTCCCTTCCCCTTTTTGACTCAAGTTTATTATGAGTTGGTGTATGGTTGGGAATTTGAAGGGGACTTTTTTTATTGTTTTGTCTTTTCAGTTACTTTGCATACTATGTGTGTCAACTCTTAAACCTACAGAGGATCATTCTGCCCTTGAACTAGTTTTAGGGCTTTCACCTCCTCTAGGCAGTTGGAAATAAATAATTTGGATTATGGTAATAATTTTCGCAGTTTGAAAACAAAATGGCATATGAAGAATCTTTAATATTTTATTATAGACATAGGAATGGACACTTAATACTCTGTATTTAAAGCAACTTTTAGTGAAATGTATAACTATAGACTATGTTCAGCATAGTTTAGTGTGAGATTCCATTCAAATGATATTTGAGATTGCTTATGTAATACAAAAAGTGCTAATTAGAAATTAATTCACCAAATATTGAATAGTAAGGTTAAATTTGCTATTCCATTAATGCCCATTTGATCTGTTTGTCTAATCGTGTTCATTCTCATTACACACAGGATATTTGAGGCTCTTCCCTGTTCTCGCTCTTCCATCCCTCCTCACTTGTACCCACGCCTCCCCCCACACATGACTTAAGTCCTGTAACATGAATTGAAATGTAACATTTGGACCTAGGAGCAGAGACCTTTTCAACCTTTAAGTTACTGACCCTCTCAGGGCTTCAGTGTCCTTAACTGTAACAGAAGGAGATCATTCTTTAGCTTTTTGAAATTAGCAATTATCTTGGGCAGACTTGTACAGTTTTAATATTTTCTTTTTACCTTTTTGAGATTCTTATTAGGCTTACTGAATTTTTCTTGTTATGGGAAGTGTTAAATCAGGTTACTTACAGAAGATCACATAGATGATGATATCAGTAGAGCCTTAATTATATCCCAGTGCTGCTGGTAGTATTACGGTAACCTAAATTAAAACTTGATTTCCTTTTGTCTTTCCTAATTCTATGAGTTTGTTTAGCACTTCATACTTTTGAAAGGGCTTTGTGAGACAAGTGGGGAAGGAGCTACCTACTTAAGGTGTCTACTCCAGTTTCACAGATGTGCGTTTGTCCTTGTTCTCATGGCTAGACCTAACTTGAAGGGTCTTCCCCCTTATTTTCCTATAGTAGGGTTCTCTTTTTACCAACATTGTCGTCTTTTTATTTTGAGTTTCTACAAAATTTAATTTATTCTTTAGTAATTACTGTGAAGAGACTGTTGTGTTTTAGAGTTTCCCATGAATTTACCAGATAGTAACAAACCAATATCTGCTGATGACTGGAGGAAATATCTGATATAAAGGGGGAAAAAGTAATTGGCATTCTTTGGGAGGCTTCAAGACAGTTGAAATAAATGTGGACTACATTTTTAACCAGGATACATTTTTTTTGGTTCATGTTTTTTAATTCTAATACTTTTCTGATTGTAAAGTAATATGTGTTTATGGTTAAGAATTGGAATGCACAAACAACAAAAAAATTACCTAGATCTAAGCATTGTTAATATTTTGATATCTGTCCTAACAGGGCGTGGGTGGGAGGGTGGCAACCAAGATTTCTGGACGTGTCAAATTTAAGATGCCTGTTAGACATACAGGTAATAATTTGAGTATGCAGTTGGATACATGAGTAGGAAGTTCAAGAGAAAAGTGGAGATTAGATCAAATATAAATATGAGAGTGTCCAGCAAGTCCATGACATGATCATGTCCCAGCTATGGGTCCAGATGAGTTCACCTAGGGAGTGTGTGCAAAGAAGAGGAGAGATCCAAGGACTAAGCCCTGGGTTGTCCCGGATTTAGAGGTTTGGAGGAGGGTCTATCAAAGAACATTGATAAGTAGCTGCCATTGAGGTAGGTAGGAAACCAGAGGATTGTGATGTCCTGAAAGCCAAGTGAAGAAAAAGTTTCAGAGAGGGAATGATCAACCTGCTGAATATTGCTGAGATGCTGTGTAAGAAGACTGAAAATTTGCCATTTGGCACTTTGGAGGACATTGAACTTCATAAAATGGTTTCCATGCAGTAAAGGGGAAAAGGCCTGATTTTAGTGGGCTCAGGTGAAATTGGGAATAGAGGGAAGTGGAGACAGTGTGAGTATTAATGGTTCTTTTGGGAGTTCTGCTATAAAGAGGAACAGAGAATTATAGATGGAGGGTTATAGGGAAAGTCAAGAAATTTTAAGAGACGATTCATTTTGGTGTGTTTGGTGTGATGCTAGGAATGCTATTCATTTTTTTTCTCATTTTTTTCTTGATGAGACTTTGTAGAAGTTTTTCAGTTTTATTGGTGTTCTCAAGAATCAGCTCTTGATTTAATCCATCAGTTCCATTAAAAGCAAATGCAAAATTTTATTATGTGAGTGATTTTCTTCGTGGAAGTATAATAGATTTCATCAGATTCTGTAAGATGGAGAATCAGTGCTCTAGTGGTTTGGCAGTTTGAGAGCTCATTTTTCTAGAGGATACCCTTAGCTTTTTAAAGAACCTGTTTAAATTGGCATCTGTCAATATTAAATATTAAATAGTATGTATAACATTGTTCCCAAAGAAGAAGATATCTTACTGTATTTTTTCTACCTTCCCCATCTCTTAGTTTTGTCAAAATCTCAGATTTTAGTTCAGGGTTGATTTTTTTCTATCAAATGCCTTTTTATTTGAAAAATCTTTAAAAAGTTGCATTAAGACTCACAACCAAGTTGTCAACAATTTAGATTTAACTAAGTTTTGCTGCTTTTGTTTATTATCTGTTTAAACATATTTTAAGTTTGTGTTTTTGGTGAAAGTAATACATGTTCTTGGCTTTTAAAAAATGTACAGAGAGCAGCTTTATCTGCTGCACCTCACCCTACCCCTGATTCTGCTTCATAGATATATACGATGTTTACTCGTTTCTGCTCGTTTATTTTTTGGTGGCTACTTCTCTCTCTCTAAGATGTTTATACCTCAGTTTATCAACCTAAGACATTATCTGTAGACTTCCTGTTACCATGGGTGATGATTTGCTTATTTCTATCCTCCACCTATATTTATAAACGTATTATTAATTCCATTTCTGCTCTTGGCCACTTGAAACTCCAGCTCTAAACTTGTTTTTTTGTTTTTTTTGGTCTCATTGATCTAAGGCGGTATCTTTTGACTCTGCACATTATAAGTCATATGGAAATACTACTTTTCTATTCTCCTTGATTTCATCTCCTAGCCTGTCAGTTTTACTCTTATTTTGTCAAAGTTAATAATATTTACATTTTGTTCTGTAACCATAATTAAGTCTTCTGTTATTTCTCTAAGTATGAAAGTTGAAAGCCAATTAGCAGTGTTTGTTACCATGCCTGTGCTGTGTCACTGCTGGGCACTGAGCTAGGTAGTTGCTCTCACACTTCTTTGCCTGCAGGTTCAGTGTCATCCTGTGCTATTCAAAAAACATTTCTAGCATCAAATTCAAATAATAGGTAATGATTATTGAGCACTCATTATGTGCCAGGCATTGCTCTAAGAAGATTATGTATATTATTTCATTAGAACTTTCCAACAAAAAGTATTATTCTTGTTCCTAGTTTGCCAGAAAAAAAAATTGCCACAGACAAGAGATGTAAAGTAACTTGCTCAACTGGTAGGGGAGTTATCAAGTTATGAACTGCTGTTTTGTGCTCTCCACCCCTAGTTATTTGTAGAACAGCTAGCTGTTACGTTAGTGAGGTTCTGATAGAGTCTTTAAGTCCTTTTGCATGCTGTCTGATAACAACTCTCTTTCTTTCTCATCTCTAGCCCCTGATTGTGAGATCTTAGGGATATCTGAGGTGTAAGCATTTAGAAAATGATGTAGGCATACCTTGGAGGAGGCTGAGTTAGGAAATTTTGCTCTTTGGGGGAATTTTTGGAAATTTTCATTCGTTGCTTTTTTTCTTCCCCTTTGAGTTTCTTGCGGGAGCCTTAAGTTAACTGAGGTAGTAATTATTGCACCTCCTTTTCTGCCCATTAATTGCTCACCTTAGAATACCTAGTTAATGTCATATTTAATGGTGAAATACTGAACATTATCCTTATAAGAGACTAAGATGAGTGCAACCACTGTCACCATTCTCACTGTTTAGTCCTTGCAAGAAGGAAATAAAAAGAACTAAGAAGCATAAAGACGGGAAAGAAGTAAAACTCTATTTGCAGACAACGTTATTGTGTACATAGAAAATCCTAAGGAATCTACAAAGCAACTATCAGAACTAGTAAGCAGATTAAGTAAGGTTGCAGAATTCATGGTTAATATTTAAAAAAATAATTTTGTGTTTACACAGTAGTAGCAAAAAACCAGAAAATGAATTTTAAGAACCAACTCTATTTATATTAACTACAAAAAAAACCCCACAAAATACTTAGGAATAAATATAACAAAAGTTGTGCAAGTTCTCTTTACTAAAAAGATCATAATAATGCTGAGAGAAATTAAAGAAGACTAAGTAAGTGGAGAGAGATGCCATGTTCATGTACTGGAGGACTCAATTTTTTAGATGTTGGTTCTCTCCAAATTGATCTACAGTTTCATTGTAATCTTAACCAAAATTCTATCATCTCTTATAACTCAATAATAAAAATAAAAAAGCCCAGATGAATTAAACAGACATTTCACAAAAGAATATATACAAATGGCTAATAAAGTATATATGAAGATGCTCAACATCATTACTTATCAGGAAATGCAAACTAAAATTCCAGTGAAATATGAAATATATGTCCATGCAAATGTACATTGAAGCTTTATGATAATAATACCAAACTGAGAACAATGCAATCTTTATATCAGTACTCCATCACAATCAAATGGATAAACAAATAGTGACATATCCATATAATGGAATATCATCCAGCAATAAAAAGGAACAAGCATCTGATGTACACAACAACAGGAGTGAATATCGAAATCATTAAGTTGAGTGAAAGAAACCCTAAGTGAGTACATAGTGTGTATTCCAATTATATAAAAAGAAAATGCACATTAATCTATGGTGACATAAAGCAAATCATTGGTTACCTGGAGCCAGAGGCACAGGAGAGGAGATACCTTGAAGGGGCCTGTGGAATTTTGAGGAGTGATGGAAATTTTTGTATCTTGATTGTGGTGATGGTGGTTTCATGCACGTACAAAATTGTCAAAACTCATTCAGCGTGCTTTTAAATAGATGCAGTTCATTCTATATAAATCATACCTGAAAGCTGATTAAAAAATAGTGACTGACAAATACTAGATAGATAATATAATATATGTATGCAGTAAGTAAGCTTTGTTGGTGTGGACCAATTTTAGTTGCTAGTTTGTATTTTCATAACATAAAGATATAACAATCCTATTAAGAATCAAGTAGCTGCCAAATATGTTAAGCAAATGAAAGACTTCATTGTTTCTTAAATTCTTTGTAGTAAGAAGGTATGACACTGGAATCCATTAGTCTTGTTTTGGTTCTGGAGCTTGGATTTCCTATGTTTCTTTTTGTCTTTGTTCCTTTATTCTCTTCCAAGCTGTTCTAAACTTATGACCCAGAATTACTGAAGTTAGATTTGTTGATTTGGGAAGTAAAAAGTCTTGTTTCTGACCTCCAAGTAGGTGAGTCTATAAACAACTTCTTCAAACTTCTATAACAGTTCAAACTCCTCCTCTAAGTTTAACCTTAGTTTCATAATTTCAAATGTGGTTTTAGATCCAGTAAATATAACAAAGGTCCATGACTTAACTATATAATATTTAATATTAGTAAAAGTAAATGACAAAAAAAAAAACACCCAACTTCGCCTGTATGGGACCTCAAATAGTGTTGTAATAATCATGAGCTGCAAAAATTGTAGTGATTTTTTTTTTCCATTTTGAAAAAACTATGGCATCTTTAGTTATATATAGTTTTAACATGAATTATCAGGTCATTTATTGGTCATCATTCTGGGTGTTGCTGCAAGCACCTCTGCTACTTACCTTAGTGCAAACTCTTTGTTTTCCATTTTCATTCAGCCTTTTAAAAATATATTTGTGGGCCTTATCCAGTCATACTTAAAGTTTTTCTTAAGGCTGAGAGAAATGACTTTAGAAAATGTGGTTGTCAGATACAGATGTTTAAACAGTTGTGATATTTAAGCCTACAAAAGGTTAAAGAAAATAGCAAGTCTTGGTCACTGAGTTATTCTGCCTGGCTTTCCTGGCAGGTCAGTGAGGTCTTAGGACCTTAGGAAGAGTGCTGTGTTGAATTACTGTCCTGATTTAAATTCCCACAGATTTTTTGATATTAAGTTTCTTTTAAAATTGAGAGTGATAAAAAGAAAAGCCATGGCTTTAAAAAGATTCTTTCTTATGGGCATCGCCACCTTAAATTTAAAATAATTTAAAAAATAAAGACCCTTAAAGGAAAGTCAGAGGTGAACACACATGATACCGTTGGGTCTTTGCCATCCACTTGAAAAACTGAAGATAATATTCACCTAATTTCAAAAGAACACTCAAACTCTGGATATCTTGGGTATGTCGTAACAGGAACTGGTTTAGGAGATTTTGAAGCTTGGGCTGGAGATAAGAAAGATGTCATGGTAAGAGGAATTTGGCCTGTTTTCTGAGCCATTAAAGACCCTGCGCTGAAATTGAGTGAGGCCAGAGTAATTGACAGGGTGGTAGGTGGTTGGCAGAAGCAGCGAGAAGGAAAAGGTGGAAATCCAAATGGCCACTAGAAAGAAGGGGCAGGCTGTTCTGAGGAGTAGACCAGCCCGCAGATCCAGGGCATGGCTGTTACTTAAAGGCCATTACAATTGCCTGTGTTGCTCCGTTTCTGATGTCCACAGGTCACCATACACACACAAACCCTTGACTAACAGACTGATCGTGGAAATAATTGTTCTCATTAATTGAATATTATGGCTAAATGAAGACTGGCCAGAAAGTAGTTTTTGTTTGCAGACTTACTGTTTGGGAATGTCCACATTCCTGTGTAAATTGATTATAATGACCATTGTTGTCTCTTTCACCCTGAGGCATCATTCTTATTTGAACATATCTAGGTTATGTTCTTCTTGAATGTAGGAATTATCTTTTATTTATATTTTATTTATATTTTCACCTAGTGCATTGTGTGGCACAGGTAAACAAACCCTTATAGGAAGAACAGTTGTCATTGTTCAGTGAAATAAAAAATGTTTGGATGGTGGCCTTTTTCTTTTAAGTGAATCTTTGGTGTTAGATTATTTACTGTACCCTTCTGCATTGAGAATTGAAATACAGCATAGTTCTTTGAGACCTGAGGTATATAAAAATCCAGCTCTTTTGTACACATGGAACTTTATCCCCATGCAAAGTTCTTATGAATTTCTGTTACATGAAGTATTATACAGCTGGCTCCATGATCAGATGTTCACTTTAGGTTTTTAAGTTTCTTTTTAAGTAAATTAAAGATAATTTATTAAAATGTTACATTAAAATGTTAAAATTATTAAAATGTGATAAAGCCATAGCATCTTGTTTTATTTTCTGTATCATTTTGAAAGCAAAAACATCAAGTGGTAACTGTATTAAAACTTAAATTGTGTATATTGAGCAGAGAGCAGAAGTTATTTCCAAATTGAGGCACAGGAAGCTTTAAAATGCCTGTTCATCCTTTATCAGCATTAGTGAATGAATCGGCAATTTGCTAAGGTCAGCAAACCTTTATTTTGAATTATAACATTAGTATATATTTCCAAGAATATGGAAAAATTCAGGTGTAACATAGGAATCTAAATTGGGTATTAATAAATTAATAGAATTTTAGATCTGGAAGGCTGGAGTGTTATATTTTACTTTTTAGGTTTGAGAAACGTTAGAAGGTGCCTGATGGACATTAGAAGGATGTGTGCCATTCTTATCTGGTGTCGTTGTTACATAGTCAAGTTATTGGGCAAAAATGGATTCTGACCACTTAGATGGTTTTCAGAATTCGAAACTGAAAAAACACCCGTCTGTAGTGCCCCATGCTAATGAGAGTGAGGGTCGAGGTGTCTTCACTCTCACAAGTCGATCGTATTGGCTGTGTTTATAGCTGCCAACTGTAACTTTTCTTTGGCCAGTTGTCTTGCAGGTGTGTTTCTAGCTTCCAGAGGGATGAGCTGGGGCTCCCCATCACCCCTGGTAGCTCTGGAAAAGCTGTTTAAGAACTTTTCTCTGAGTGCTTGGCTCAATGGTGTTGTTTCATATATATTGGAATAGCTGAATGGGCTGTGTATGGAAGATCTAGATGATCTGGGTTTGGGAATTGTATTAAAAATGCCAAGTTCATTCAGCAGCAAGTACCTGTATTAGACCAGATACTCCACAGCAGTCCCCAACCTTTTTGGCACCAGGCACTGGTTTCATGGAAGACAATTTTTCCGCAGATGGTGGGCTGGGGGGTGGGGCGGGGGGGGTGGTAGGCAGAGCTCAGGTGGTGATAGGTGATGGGGAGTGGCTGTAAATACAGATGAAGCTTTGCTCCCTCACTGGCTGCTCACCACCTGCTGTGTGGCGTGGTTCCCAAGTTTCATGGAAGACAATTTTGCCACATATGGGGGAGGGGAGGGGGGAGCTCAAGCAGTGATGCAAAGCCCAGTTCCTAACAGGCCACGGACCGGGGGATGGGGACCGCAGATCTGTTATATGCTTGGGCTATGGCAGAGGCAAGATTGTGACATTTAAGCTGAGAACTAAAAGGTGAGGTGTTAGCCAGCTGAAAAGTAGATGTCCAGGTAGTGGGCACAGCATATGCAAAGGCCCTGAGATTATAGGAGCTTGGTACCTCAGGAGCAGGAAGGGAGGGATGGTGAGGCTGGAGAACAGCAGGAAAGGGAGACAGCGGCTTGAGGTAAGCCTGGATTAATAGGTAGAAAACCTGACCACACAGGTCTTGAGGACATGTTAAGGATTTTGAAGTGATCATTAGTAATTTGGAAGATACCACAGGTTTTTGGCAAGGGAGGAATCACTTTGATATGGACAGAATAAATTGGAGGGGATCAAGAGGGGCTTGAGGGGTATAAGGCTTTTGTTAATATGTCATTAATAGCTAATGTTTATTATTTGCTTGCTGTAGGCCAAGCACTGTGCTAAACCCTTTTCCCTCATCATCTCATATAAACTCCACAACATCCTGTGAGGTGGTGCTATCCCTATTTTATAGATGAGGGGTCCAAGATACAGCAAGGTTAAGCAACTTGGCCAAGGTCATATAGCTAGTAAGCGGCAGCTGGGATTTGAACCCAGATAGTTTAAGATTCTAAATCCTGAGCTGTGTTAGCCACTGGACCCCTAGTTTTCAATGCATGAGGTGATGGACCATTAGTGGGACTTGAAATTAAAGGGATCACAACTGGTATTCTTTTTTAAATTTAAATAGAGTAGTAAATATCCTCATTACATGCAAAGTTCTCTGATAAAATACAAGTGAAACTTGATTTCACTTGTTATTTTATGTAACTATATTTGTACATTTGTGAGCTTGTGAGCCATTGCAAAAGGCTAAACAGCATTTGTCCAGGCAGGAGCTGATGATGGCTTGGATTAGAATTGTGCCAGTGCATATGGAGAGAAGAGGACCTCAGCATTAAGAGGCAGAGGCAGCAGGACTCTGAGAGATTGAATGTAGGAGCCCGGCTGAGGAAGGTGTCAGAATGAGCCCCAGATAGCATCAATCATGGTGCATGCTGCACTCAGTCCACTTGAGACTGGCTCTTCTTAGGGGGTATTCCTTGCTGGCTGTTTTACCATCTGAGTCTCTAGTTTCTCCCAGCTGCAGCTCGTAGAACTTGGGGTTGGCATCTTGCCCAAGGGCAGCAAATCTGTAAGCTGGCGGTGAACCCATGAGGTGATCTGTTACTGAAAACAGCCTAAACGGATGTTGAGCCAAGGATAAAGGCTCTCTCTGGAATTTGGGGTGAGTAGTGAGTCAACTGGTGGCAGGATGAGAAGCAGCAGGCCACAAATGCACGTATGTGGACTACCAGCAGGTCTGGAGTGAAGGCGTGAGAATTGTTTATGCTGGAGTCACCTTGGGATGCAAAGAACCTTTAAGTCCCAGTGTCCAAGGCCCAGAGTACTTCTCTTTCTGAAGCTTAAGTCCAATTGTTTTGTTTCTGGCTTTCTGTGAGGTTCATTTCCTCATTCTTAAGCATCACCTTTTAGTAATAGCTGGCTCCCCATATTACTACAGTGGGTCTCCATACTGTGCATTCGGCTAATACTAACTGGAGACAGAATAATGGAGTAGTTAAAAATACTTGAAAGGAATTCCCCTTTGTCTTACTGGTCTTTTGTTGTTGGCCAAGATACTTTTCATTGAACCTTGGTTTCCTCAGCTGTAAAATTGGGAGGATAGCAGAGTATCACAGGGTGGTTGTGAGGAGTAAGCGAGATAAACTGTGTCTAGCACTTAGCTCAGTACCTGGTGCAGAATTAGAGCTTAATAAATATTTGCTGTTAGTGGTTGATTTTTTTTAGGACAGTCTCTGGAGAGACTAAACATGTTTATGAACAAAAACTATGGGAAGGAAACAGCCTGGAGGGAGAGGCTGGGTATATATGAGAGAGGGTGTTAAGAGAAAGTCTTGGATCCCAGAGAAGCAAGGATGATATAGGATCAAGAGAAGACATTATGGATTGTTCTCAACAGCAGAGGGAACCTGGTGGAGGTGGAAGGAGGGAATTTTTTTTAGAGGTTGCGTCCTAGTTGTGGTGGTCTACCGGGAGAGATGCTGATTGAGGAGAAAGGTGGCAAGTTGGAAAACTGTTATGGAGAACAGGAGACAGGGACGTATGAAGGAATTGGTAAACAGTGCTAAGATCCTGAGATTGCACACCATACATTTATAGTGATACCAGTCTACGTGTTTGTACAGCTTTTTTTCCTGGTGTGCTGTGTTCAGCAGAATGCTGAGATGTAAAAGCAAGAGTAGTATAGTTTTAAGGGTTTGCAAGCCAAATGCCAGGAAAGAATAAGGAGGCTGGGGTCTTAGGTGCAGGGACATAGAAGGGCAGGTGGTCAACTGCAGAGTCCAGCTTGGCTGGGGAGGCCATTGTGCTCTGGACAGGGAGAAAGTCTTGGAGAAAGAAGAGAGCAGTGGTCTGTGTGGTGCCGTCTACAAAAGATAATTTCTTTGAATTATGGTTTTCCCTATTATCCCCAACACTAATTCCTTGTGTTGATAACTGAAATATAATACCAATTGCTAAAAGGAATTTACTACCCTTTTGTATGGGCACAGCCCAAAAGTTAAATTAGTTCTAGTTTTAATTTTGAAGTCACCAGTGATTTCATGTGGTGGTATGCTGAATCAGTAAATGACAAATTGTGATACTTAATCTTAGGTATATTTTAACCACATGATGAGATATTTTATTTTCATTGACTATTTTTTAACATTCCAGTTATATTGAGGACTGAAAATAAACACTAAGTAGTGGAGGATTTTTAGATGCATTTCATGTGTTTGAAACTAAGCCTATCTTTGAGGTGGAATTCACCAGTGATCTGGGCCTGGTCTGTCTGAACTTTAGTAGTCCTTGCTTCTCCTTTCATTTTTGTTTGGAGGGTAGCAGATCTGAAAACAGTAAATATCCTTGAGACTGGCTAGTCTTAGGGGGTACTCCTCGGTGGCTGTTTTTCCATCTGATTCTCTAGTTTCTCCCAGCTGCAGCTCCTAGAACTTGGGGTTGTCATCTTGCCCAAGGGCAGCAAATCTGAAACATTTACTCATTCACTGACCGTTCGAGGGCGTCCCGTGATTCAAGCAGCGAGTAAGGCGTCCGAAGAACAGAAGCGAGTGGTGCAGGGGTGATGCCCTGAGGAGCTTATCCGCCTGCGTCCGTCCGTCTGTCTGTGTGATTGCCACAGTGGGATCCGCACAGCTGCGGTGCTCACCACAGGCTTTGGGGGGCCGGAAGAAAATATTAGAACTTCTCTTTTAATCTCATACTTTCTACTTATCTATGTTTCAGAACATGAACATCTATATCAGAAAAGTAGAACATGTCTGAAGAATACAGATGAGCATACATGTACTAGGGGTGCTCTTTTTTTTTTTTTTTTTGCCAGTCAGTAGTGTATATGTGATCAAAAAATGTTTGGAGGCATGTTAGTATATATTTTAAGAAATACGAAGTTTTAATAATTTTCTCTTATGTTTTAACATTTTGGGAAAACCAAAAGTTTCTGTGTATGTTAAACCATGCTGTTAAGGAGGAAGTATTGTAGTTTTACTTGTTGCCTATATTTGTAGCGTAAAGTAAGACTTAATGTATAAAGAGACTCATTACCAAGATCTGGCCTGACAAATTTGAGTCATTTTCTTCTTTGTGTTGGAGGAACTTTATCTTTTGTAGGGTGGTGTTCCTTATTATAAAGCACTAAACCCACCCACCGTCTGTCAGATGCTGGGGAAGGGGGCAAGGGGAATGTGGAATGGCACATGCCTGTCCTACTGTTCAATATCATCCCAGAGTGTGACCTTTGGGGACCTCCCCTCCCACCTTTCTACCCCTCCCTTCCCCCACATTGTCTTAAAGCAATAGTGTTGAGATGCCACAGAGAAATTTCCTGGCCTCGTCTATTTGCTCATAGTAGGCGTTTTCTCAGTGTGAAATATCTCACTTTCAGAAAGCCATGAAATCCTTGGTTCAGAAAGTTTTTCTCTCCCTCACCCCAAGATACTTTCCCTAAAATTAGTTAGAAAAGCTGCTATCCAGAACCTGTTTTAAATGAGGTATAGTGAATAAATGCTTCTAGGTTTTTCCTCTGGAGGTTTTTATTTTCATTTTTGTTTCAGCAATGAATATGTATTTTAATTTATATTTTACAATCTGGCATTATTTTAAACATTTTAAAACAAGATTTTATTTAAGTGAAATATTGCATGTGTCTTTGCAGGTTGATGACAATTAGAAGCATGCTTTCCACTGAACTTCCTTGGACACCAATTGTTATGCAGAATGTCTCTGAGTGAGAACTCAGTTTTTGCCTATGAGTCTTCGGTGCACAGCACCCATGTCTTGCTCAGTCTCAATGACCAGAGGAAGAAAGACGTGCTGTGTGACATCACTGTCTTCGTGGAGGGTCAGCGATTCCGCGCCCACCGGTCAGTGCTGGCAGCATGCAGCAGCTACTTCCACTCGAGAATCGTAGGCCAGGCTGACGCGGAGCTTAGCATTACTCTACCGGAAGAGGTGAGAGGGCCTAATTTCCTGTGATTTTAATTTAATTTTACTTAGTTAAGTTTCTTGTGGTTTATAAAGTTAAAACTACAGCAGTGTCCTTGTCAGGTGGCCGAGGAGTATTTTCCAGGTTCTGTAGCAACCCATTTCTTTAGCTTTTTTCATGTAAAATCGTTAATTTTGGATGTTAGTTAACAATATTTATTGAGCAGTTGAATGACTTGACCCACTTATGTTATTTTTGATAAAATGACCAAATCAGGGCACACACAAATGGATTATAGACATTTGGAAGGGTCCCGGCTTGGAGAGGCCACGTGCGACATTCTCTCCTTATGCACCTTTTCCTATGATTGCCGACTGTAACTAGGTTTAGGGTTCTATAAAATGTCCATTTCCCCAGGACATCCCCATGGAAAGTAGATGCTCCCTGAGCATTCTCCTTTCCTCCCCTTTCTTTTTTGAGATTGTCTTTATGTATCGTAGAAAAAAGAAATGGTTTTGTGTCATGTTTATAGAGCCTTAGTTTTATATACATCTTTTCCCTTGGCACACTCATAAATGTTTGTGTCTTTGTTAACGTCCTGCCTCCAAGAGACTCTCTCCTGGGTGGAGGCATGATGATTACACTGACTCTTACTAAAACGGCTTGCTTTATTTAGTTAATAGCTGCTACCAGCAGAGTGTCAAGCCTTGGGTATTGGGACACAAATAGAAGTTGTTAAGAGGAATATGGAGTAAGTATCTAGAACTTTGTGTATGACAAGTGGGTGTAGGATGTTCCCTGTTGGATACAGCTGAATAAACTCTGTCTACAGTTTAGCTTGTCACTGGCTGTGCATACTTCTATGAAATTGTAGCTATGGTTTTGGGAACAGATAGTCTCTTCTGTGCTAGAAGTCAGAGTGAATAGGGCAATATCAAGAAAATGGCAAAAAAAGGCCAACCTATAAAGTAGCCATTGTTTTAAAAAAGGAGTAACACATATCATAATGGAGATATACTTATTATGGTTCATATTTTCAAATTATTTCATGAGACTTTCCAAGTAAAGCAAAGTTTGATTCATGGGTTTGGGAGGAAAGGCATGCGTGTGCATGCACGCATGTATCTATCCATTCATTCTGATTTGAATTGTAAGTCATCAGTTTTCAAATATTTGAAGTGTTTCATCATAGTGACAGATTGAAAACATTATTGTATAACTTACTGTCTTAAAGGCCTTTTTAGGATATTTTAAAAATTTTTATTTGAAAATTTTATGGAGATAATTGTAAATTCACATACAGCTGTAAGAAATCATGCAGAGAGTTCCCTTTTACACTTTGCCCAGTGTCCCCTAATAGTAACATTTTGCAAAATCACCATATAATATTACAACCAGGGTATTGATGTTGATATGATCCACCCATAGTATTCGGATTACCCCAGTTTTACTTGTACTAATCTGTGTATGTAAGTTCTATATAGTTTTATCCCCTGTGAAGGTTTGTGTATCCACCACCAGTTAAGCTACTGAACGGTTCCAACACCCAAGGATCCCTTGTGTCGTTCTTTTATAACCACACCCTCCTCATCCATCCCTAACCTGTGGCAACCACTAATCTGTCTTCTTTTTGTAAAGCTTTGTCATTTCAAAAAATGTTATATAAATGGAATTATACAGTATGTCACCTTTCAGGATTGACTTTTTCCCACTTTGCTGAGATTATCCAGGTTGTGTGTATCAGTAGTTTCTTTTTATTGCTGAGTGTATTTCATAGTACTAGTTTTTTAAAAATCTTTTCACCTATTGAAGGAAATCAGGCTAACTCAAGTTTTGGGATATTACAAATAAAGTTGCTGTGGACATTTGTATCCAGGTTTTTGTGTGAACATGAGTTTTTATTTTTCTGGGATAAAAGACCAGGAGTGCACTTGCTGAGTCAGATGGTAGTTGCCGGCTTAGTTTTATAAGAAGTTATCAAAGTGTTTTTCAAAGTGGCCATACAATTTTACATCCCCACTGCCAGTGTGTGAGTGATCCAGCTTCTCTGTGTTCTCACTAGCATTTGGTGGTGTTGCTACTTTTTATTTTAGCCATTTAAAAGTTAAATACTCATAGCTGAGCATGTCTTTAAGATCACAATTATTAATAATATCTTGATCACTCTTACAGGAATTCAGTGAATTAAAATTAGCTTTGTATTTTTAACCCAGTATGAGGCTTTCTCTGTACTTCAACGGGTTCCATTTGCCCCTCAGTTTGCAGAGGCAGGTTTAATGTAAATGGGCAAGTTTCTGCTTAAAGATTTTGTTGCCTAGAGTCCGTGAATTTTTGCTGAACAGTACTGAGGCATGATTTTTAAAACTTCACTTAGATTGCTTTTTAAAACCTGAATCTTAATATTTTATTATTAGAAATCTTTGGCATGAGCTAAAGATAACAGTTACCATTTACTATGCATTTACTGTGGGTCAGGACTTCTTTATAAGTGCTTTATGTGTGTTGTTTTTAATCCTTAAAAACACCTGGTGCTCACTATGTGTGTAGCAAGTGGTGACCGTCCTGCTCTATTTTATAGATGATTTATTTCTGCTAACATGGGAACATTGTAGTACTGTCTTATGTCTTTACTTCATGTGAGTAAACCGTAAGTCATGTGCAGTTGAGAGTGGAATCTATAAAATGGAGGGTTTCCGGTGAACATGGCGTGATAAGCATGCTTTTCCAGGCTCCCTTAGTTTTGCATTGCCTAGAAGAATATGTTTTTCTTACCAAATTAAAATATCTGTTTTATGATTATCACAAATAAGTTATACATCTCTCTATTTCCTTTACTTCTCTTCTTTTTACCTACCAGACAGCTTTCAAATGATGTGTTTGTTTTTATTTTGTATACTAACAGGTGACACTTAAAGGATTTGAACCTTTAATTCAGTTTGTCTACACTGCTAAACTGATTTTAAGTAAAGACAATGTGGATGAAGTGTGCAAGTGTGTGGAATTTTTAAGTGTACATAATATTGAGGAATCCTGCTTTCAGTTTCTCAAATTTAAGTTTTTGGACTCCACTGCAGACCAGCCAGAATGCCCAAGAGAAAAATGCTTTCCATCACACTGTCAGAAAACAGACCTTAAATTTTCACTTTTGGACCAGAGGGATCTAGGAATTGATGACGTGGAGGAATTTGTGGAAAATAAAAACGTTCAGACTCCTCAATGTAAACTACGCAGGTCTCAAGGAAATGCAAAAGTATCACCTCCTCTACAAGACAGTGCC
This sequence comes from Daubentonia madagascariensis, assembly GCA_023783475.1. Lineage (NCBI taxonomy): Eukaryota > Metazoa > Chordata > Mammalia > Primates > Daubentoniidae > Daubentonia > Daubentonia madagascariensis. The sequence goes on from JAKFHU010001684.1 coordinate 30,966,203, forward strand.
AGTCAAACGTATGAATCTATGTGCTTAGAAAAGGATGCTGCTCTAGCTTTGCCATCTTTATGCCCCAAATACAGAAAATTCCAGAAAGCATTTGGAACTGACAGAGTCCGTGCTGTGGAATCCAGTGTCAAAGATGCTCAGGCTTCTGTGCAGCCCAATGAGACATCTGAAAGTGAATGCCTAGGAGGGGCCCAGGAGTGTGCAGATTTGCAGGTGGTTTTAAAATGTGAAGAAAGTAAATTGGCAATGGAACCTGAAGAAACAAAGAGGAAAGATCCTGCTTCTCATTGCCCAACTGAAAAAACGGAAGTGACTCCTTTCCCCTACAGTTCTTCCACAGACCCTCATGGACTCTATTCTCTGTCTCTTTTACACACATACGACCAATATGGTGACTTGAATTTTGCTGGTATGCAAAACACAACAGTGTTAACAGAAAAGCCTTTGCCAGGTACAGATGTTCAAGAAGAGAAAACGTTTGGTGAAAGTCCAGGTTTACATCCGAAATGTGACTCGGGCCCCAGGGAAGATAGTAGCCTTGCCTCTAGTGATCGGAGTAGTGTGGAACGAGAAGTGGCAGAACACCTAGCAAAAGGCTTCTGGAGTGACATCTGCAGCACAGACTCTCCTTGCCAAACGCAGTTATCACCTGCCGTGGCCAAAGATGGCTCAGAACAGATCTACTCACAGAGACGGTCTGAGTGTCCCTGGTTAGGGATCAGGATCAGTGAGAGCCCAGAACCAGGTCAGAGGACTTTTACAACGTTGAGTTCTGTCAACTGCCCTTTTATAAGTACTCTGAGTACTGAAGGCTGTTCAAGCAATCTGGAAATTGGAAATGATGATTATGTTTCAGAACCCCAGCAGGAACCTTGTCCGTATGCTTGTGTAATTAGCTTGGGAGATGACTCTGAGACGGACACAGAAGGAGACAGTGAGTCCTGTTCAGCCAGAGAACAAGAATGTGAGGTGAGCAGGAGTATGTTGTTAATTCATTGTTTTAACAGCCATTAATTGGTATTTACCCTGGGTCAGCTCCTATTGTATCCCTAGGGCTATGAGCAGGCGGGAAGAAGGAGGAAACTCATATGCAGTTAATTACAAGACTGTGTGATAAATACCAAAAGAGAGAGATGAAATTTGAAGCACTTATGTGTTCATATATTTTAAGTAGGCATATTTATGTTAACCATGGAGTAGGTTCACACATTGGCTGTGTTCACACATGGGCCATTTAACTATTTAAATCAAATGCCATGTCCCAAGAGAGAAAAGAGTAATGATTCTGTGGTCATTACATGATGACTCCTGGAAAAATGCAGCATATGTTCATTCAGGCTTGCTCATTGCCACAAGGATCTCTAGACCTGGAACTAGGCACCGAGCAGTTCTTTAGCAGTGACTGGTTGCAGGATGTGGCTTCTAGTGAAGTTTTTTGGACCTAGTGTTTTCATGGCCATTGATTTTTTTTTTTTTCCCCTTAGCCATTTCAGCTATTAGTTTAATGAATGTCTTAATAATTTAGCATGAGTTACACGTAGCTGGTATGATATTAATCATACCAGGCTTGATTTGCGTATAACAGTTTATATTTGATAGCTGCTGTTTATAAAATATTACTATAAATCCAGTGATAATACGGTTCAGTTCTTTTAAAAAATATTATTTAAAACAATTTGTTTCTTAATGTGATTTTGTTTACTTTTGAAAGGTTGAATTTTCTCTTTAGAGTTACAGTTTATGCTTTCTTTTTATAAATTACTTTTCTATTTTACCCATTGCATTTTTGCCTTTTCTAGGATTTATTTTACTTTTTATTGTATAAGGACACTTAATATGAGATCTACCCTCATAACAAATTCTTGTATAACTGAACCTTTAGCCGTTGAACAGCAATTCCACATTTTTCCCTCTGCCCAGCCCCTGGCAACTACCATTCTACTCTGTTTCTATGAGTTTGACTATTTTAGATACTTCCTGTAAGTGGGACCACGTAGGATTTGCTCCTCTGTGTCTGGCTTATTTCACTTAGCGTGATGCCCTTCAAGTTCGTCTATATTGTAGCAAACGGCAGGATTTCCTTCTTTTCATAAGGCTGAATAGTGCTTGTTCATGTGTCCACCACGTTTTCTTTACGCATTCGTTCATCCCGTGGTCCTTAGGTTGTCTCCATATTTTGGCTTTTGTGACAGTGCTGCAGGGAATACAGGAGCGCAGGTGTCTCTTGGAGGTCCTGATTTCGGCTTTGGGGTGGATGCTCGGGAGTGAGATAGCGGGTCACGTGGCGGCTACAGCGGTAGCTTTTGGGGACCCTCCGTACCATTTTCCCGCCAGCAGTAACGAGGGTTCCGGTCTCTCCACGTCCTGTTCTTCAGCATTTTCTTTGGTTTTGTAGCTGTTAGATGACATAGGTTTGGAAGAGCCTTTTTTTCCCCTTAGCTTTGGAAGGCTGTGGATTGGTGATTTAATTTAAGAACTAATATGTATACATGGTTATAGCTATAGATTTTTATGGCATTTGGAATTACTATGAAAAGAATGTTAAAATAAAACATTTTTAAAAATTTAAAACATTTTGTGTAAGTAATTCCTGTAAGCTTGAAAGGCAGGCTAAGTAGGTTGCCAGACTAGCTGACCAGTGTTTCTTTTGCATTTTAGATAATTAAAATAAACTTCCACAATTCTATTATTTTAAAAAAAGTTATCTTTTCCTTTTTCCAAATTTAAGTATGTTGAAAATGATTTTAAAATACTCATGAGTATTTTATGCATTGGCCTTTTTAATACTCATAAGTATTTTATTCACTTGCCTTTTCTGCATTGGCAAGTGGAAATGTATAGCTTTTAAAATGAGTTATGGAAAGCTACCATTTTCTTGACAGAAAACTAAATTTTCTGAAACGCTTTAGAAATTACTAGCATAATTTATACCAGTATTAAATCAGTGCTGCATAGTAATAGCATTCAGAGAATAAAATAGATTTTATTTTTAGGTTGAGTAAAAACATCTGTGGGGTATTAACATGCAATAGTAGAATAACTTAAATTCTGTCTTTGCATTTTAAATATGTTAACATTTGTGTTCATATGTTTGATTTGCTGGAAAATATCTGCTTAATTTTCTTCTGAAATAGACTAGAACTATCAATTATATTATCAGTTTTTATTATAATGGATTATATAGAAATTGGGAATAGAGGCTTATTTTTTTTTAAATCTAAAGTTCTCTGAAAAGCCTAGACGTACATCTTCATCTTCTTAGATTTAAGTATAATTACGAAATATAGCAATAATTACTAATGTTTATTTTATATTCTAGGTAAAACTGCCATTCAATGCACAACGGATAATCTCACTCTCTCGAAATGATTTTCAGTCCTTGTTGAAAATGCACAAGCTGACTCCAGAACAACTGGATTGTATCCATGATATTCGAAGAAGAAGTAAAAACAGAATTGCTGCACAGCGCTGTCGCAAGAGAAAACTTGACTGCATACAGAACCTTGAATCAGAAATTGAGAAGCTGGTAAGTGGACAAGTTTCTTGTTATTATTTAAATTCTACCACTTTCTTGTTTTGTAGAGGAAATAACTATTTAAATTCCTAGGTCCTATGCTCAATTATATATTAATTTTAATATGTATAAATTATCATTTTAGGAAAAATTATGTGGCATTTTCAGAAAGATTAGGAAATAAAAAAGTAGAATTTTCATACACAAATTTTACTTACATAAGTATTCTACATGTTTAGCATGACATACTACGATCGATATATAAGTTGAACTGTTTCTGGGTACTTTTTAAAAAAAAAAAAGATTTTCAAATTAAGGATGATTTTACTATCTACCTAATCCTTAGTGGTTGAGTAAAGGTTAAAGAAATGATAAATCACTTTAATTTCTCTGTGATGTATTTGGTGTCTATAAATGCTAATATTCCGGATTTTAGTTTAAATGAACTGAAGACTTGAGTAACTTATTTTGGCTAATACCAGAACAAACACATCAACCAGCATCTTTCATCTAAAGGAAAAAAAATTCTGATAAGATATGGTGATATAAACTGAAAATTTTAATGTCTAATGAGATCCTAAGTGAGAATTGTGCTTGCTTGTTGAATCTTATTTTCTATTCCAGCATCAAAACACAAATTAACTGAAAAGTGGATTAGTTTACTCTCTGTTTCTTTTTTCCCCTGGTGGTTGGTGGAAGGAAGCATTGCATGAAAGAGGACAGCTGTGATAGTGTAGGCCAGCTGAGGGTGAAATATGGTTAAAGACAGCAGGGCAGCAGCCTAGAAGTACTGACAGCATTCCTTGAATATTCAAGGAATATTCTTTGTTAGTATGTCTTTGTTAATTACTGGTGAAAGTTTAAAGTTGTGATTGTAGCGACAATCAATGTTTCAAGCATGAACATTCTAGCTATGAATGGCAATTAAACAGCAACAATTTAGAAAACTTGTGCCTTTTTATGCCCTCAAGAAAAATTGAAAAATAAAAATTTATTATTTATATAATGTGCGTATACTTTATGCAAAAAGATGAAGTGTAACTATAAAAAGAGCATAACTATATAACAAGATAAAGGAGAAACCAGATGTTTTACAAATGAAGTCATGACAGTTATTTAAAAAAAAACCTATGTGATATTGCTGTATAATTAAAGTTGTTAGGACCAGAAAGGAAAAGTTATGAATTCATAGTATTTATTCAGTACTTTTGCAGTATGAGTCATACCTTTAAGCACTGGTGTTCTTTCTTACTATCGAGCTTTGAATTAAAACTTACCTGCCTTTAGACAGAATACAGCATTTTGAGCTTTAGCTATTGTTGTGTGCTGTAACGCAGAGATGCTTTTTCCACTGTGGGGTTATGTGAAGCTATTTGAAGTCTACAGAAAATTGTACTACTCGAGTTCTTAGTTCTGCTTCTGATAGTTCTCAGTCTTTCCCCTCAACTAGTTGTCATTTATAGCTGTCAGAGTTTATCCTGAGTTTTCTTACTCTCTTAAAAATAAACAAAAAGAAAAACGAAACAAGACTTTCATTAGTAATTTACTTTATAAATGGATACTAAGCAAATATGTTTGAGAGTAGCTATTACCATTTAGAACTACACTATTTTCTGGTTCAAAGGGTTTATTTATATTTTTTGAGTGAAGTCAGATATTGGATTGCTGGATTATTGATATTTTTACTAAATTTCAGATATCTGGGATGAAGAGGCCTTGCTAACTTTCTTTGGGCTCTCTGACTCCTCTGCCTTTGCTTTATAAGAGAAGTGGGAAAGACAGTGTAAAATTGTGGGCTTCTGACTTAGACATTTAGTAACTTTGGGCAGATTGTTTAATTTCTCTGTAACTCAGGTTTCTCATTTGAAAAATGGGATAATATTAGTTCCTACTTTATGGAGTAGGTGCTCATTTTGAGGATTAAGTGAGTTAATACATCTAAAGAACTTAGAACAGTGCCTGGCACATAGTAAGTACTCAATAAATATTACATGTTTATTATTATTGCTATATTATTATCAGTTTCCAGTTTTCTCTTTCTTAATTGGCTTCCTTCCTAATGTTTCCACCTAAACTGTAAACTATGGGTTTGGATTTTACTCTCATATTGTAGTAAGTTTCCTTTCATATTGTCAGTGGAGTAACTACTGCTTAATTTTCAATACAAAGTAATATTTGGTTTCTCAGCAGTTTTTAATGAAACCAAAAGTCAGAGTGGTTAGTACCCTGTTTACCTATTGCATTAATTTGGACTCTTTGGCTTCAAGAAACAGACTCTTGAATGAAGAATGAATGAATGACTTTGTTGTAAGGAGATAGCTGTGTCTCATTTCGAAGCTAGAGAATGGAGCCAGGCCTCATAGATAACATGGAACAAGAAAGTGGAAGACTGCTAGGAAATCAGGGACTCTTCTCTCAGCTCCTCTCTGCACCTGCTGTGCCCTGTACCCACAGAATGGCCATGTGTTACCAAGTGCATATGGGAAGCATGGCTGCTGCGCCACTCCTGAATGGCTTTACTCTCCTTCCGGCACTAATGCAGACAGAGACTACCATTTCAGTCAGTTCTAAATTCCTAGCATCTTATTAGCCTAATTTGACTCAGATGTCCTCTTCTGTGACTATGGAGAGCAGGGGTAAAATAGCAGAAGAGCTAAGAGCCCCTCTTTCTGGGCAGGCAGAGCAGACAGCCTTACAGGGGTCTGCTGCACCCAGACGGCGGCCAGTCTGAGCTCTGTTCACTCTCTGACCTATTTCAAAATAACTGCAGAGAAGTCACGTTGGCATTTTTGTATCAGAGTGACTCGCTGTGTATTTCAGCTTCCTTGAACTGACTTAGTCCTTCGCACGGCTCTCAGCTGGCGTGGTTACACAGGCAGACTCTAGTTGCAGGGTGCGAGGGCATGTTGCAGGTTGCTGTTCTGCCACAGGTGTCTTTCTCAGACAAAATAAGCAGCAAATGTGTTATTTATTAGCTAATAAGAATAAGAAAGCTGACCCTTCTCCTAGAAGTAAAAGAATGTGATGCTCAAGATATTTATAATGTTAAGAAGTACACTTGGACCCTGGTTATTGGGTGCTATTATGGATCTTGTCCTCTGTAAAGGACACCAAGAGGGGTTATAGTCACAAGTGTGTATTTAGTAGCATGGAGAGTTGAGAATACAGAGGAATGTGAAAATATATATATAAGATATATATATTTAAATATCATTAAGATGTTACTTTTTGGAAACATGGCCAGTAGACGGGCAGTATTCCCAGTCTTTATAGTCTTTTAGCAAACCTATTTAAGGGAGATTGCTTGTTTCATAATTAAACAGCCATTTGCATATAGTAAATGACTGGTTGGATTTAACATATGAATAAATTTACAGTATCTATTGCCCAGGTCTGGTAATATTCAGACAGAGGGCCCCATATTTTAGTAAGCTTTGGTCTTTGGCTGTTAGCTGCTTGTTTTCCTAGAGAGAAATCGTAAACCTTTTTGCTGTTAATCCTGAGAGTAATATCATAATAGACTGTGAAAGGATCACCACATGAAAAAAAGTTTTGATTGCACTAGAACAATCATTCTAAAATGTTTGCAAAGTGAGTCAGTATTACAATCATGTATAAAGAACACTTTTGTAGTCTCAATGTGCTGGGAAAGTCATAGGGAGATGTTAGTTTCCATTCAATAAATGTTATATTTCTCATCAAGAAGCTCTCTCAGAGACTAATAGAACTTTTGAAGAAAAGGTATGTATGTATTTGGTGGATAAATTGATAGTATTGACTTTAACATTTATTTTGAATTTTATAGTATGTTAGAGGTTAGGGATTAATTCAGAATTGCTTTTACTATTAATATACAGAGTAAATATGCATAATATATAAGCCAATAATGACTTTTTAAATTAATAAATACAAGGTCTTTGAAAAAGTTGAAGAATCATTCAACTTCTGTTAATGTGTTTGGCTTATGAAGTTCTTGTCTATATAGCATTCTTTATAAGGTCTAAGTTTATTCTTTTCTGGAACATTAATTCCTAAGGGAGTTAGAAAATATAAATGTCTTTGATAACCATTTGGTCTCAAATGTAACCCTGAAATGAAGGGAACCTTGCTTTTTAAAGAAAAAAAATTTTTAATTGTTAATACTATAATGTATTTCTCCTAGAAAGTATCAAATATTACTATTGATACCAATTTATAAATGATCAGAATATTCACAAAGCTCTTGAGCTCAGGGTTGAGGTGTTCAGACACCATTTGTTTTATTACGATGGGACAGAAGTAAAACGACCTCATCTGCCCTTAGTGGTGTGTATTTTGTGGTGAAGATTATATTTCATTAAAATAAACATATTCTGTCCACAACCAGTCACATTTTACTGACTGCTGTACCAAAACAAACTCTGATGGCCCTTCTGGAACCTGCCCTCTGTCATTCTGTGTTGCTCTTGGGTAGTACTTCCTGAAATGTGGTCTGTGTACCATGGGCATCAGTTATCTGGGGGTGCCTCTTAAAGATGGACTTTCCTTAGTTCTATCGCAGAACTGTGCTCTGGGGAGGGGCCCCAGAGCATGCATTTTATACAAGTTTCCAAGGTAGATGTTATGTGCAGTAAATTCTGAGAACTCACTGTGCTAGAGCACAGAGGTCAGATGGAGGCTTTAGAGATGAATGGCTGGAAAGCCTGCCTGGCCACTGGGTAGCTCTGTGGCCTTGGGGAAGTTGCTTAACCTCCAGTACCCACACTGCCTCATTGCTAATATGGGGATGAGAATAATACTTACCTCAGGGCTGATGCAAGGATCAAATGAGATTAGGGGATGGAAAGCTTTTTGTACTGCCCAGCACATGTTCAGGACTCAGTAAATACTAGTTGTATTTTAAGTAAAAGTGATTATCTATTCTTCCTGGAAGTGTCTGCTGGTCACTCCATGTTAAATGTTGGTCACTACCAGGAATTCAAAAATGAGGAAAACATAATCCTCACTTACAGTCTCCTAGGGAGCCAGGTTTAAGTGTGTTGAGCTTTGTCTTACCACCCCCTGCTCCATTCTGAAAATTTCAAGCTTTCAGAAAAGTTGAATGAATGATAAAATAAACAACAGTGTATTCTCTGTGTAGATTCAATGATTATTGACATTTTGCTACATTTGCTTTATTTCTCTGTCTTAGTCTCTTTCTTTCTGCCCCTGTCTCTCTCTGGTCAGGTCTCTGTTTCCCTTCCTCAATCTGTCTGTCTCTCTGTGCTTGTTGGTTCATCACTGTGTCTCTGTACCTCCGTCAGTTAGTCTTGGTCTTTTTCGGACCCCACTAGGTTGATCTTGATCTCTCAGCGCTTGGTCTCACTCTCCCTTCCTGTCCTGATATTTTGCTATCTTTTCTCTCTCTGGTTCTCTTGCTCTGCTTTTATTTTCTAAATCATTTTAAAGCCACCATATTATGACACTTAATCCCTAAATGCTTAAACATGCATATTCTAAAACTAGACATTCTTGCATATGACCAATATCTTTATTACACCTGAGGAAATCAGTACATCCTAAATATTATATTTGGGTCCTGACTTTTGCAAAATATCTTTCATAGATTTTTTTTCAATCATCATATAATATATTTGGTTAAGCTTTCAGTCTCTTAATCTAGAATAAGTCCTCTCGATATTTTAATGACAATAACTTTTCGGAGAGTCCAAGCCAGATTTTTCAGAAAATGTTCCAAGTTTAATATTGATTGTTTCCCCATGGTTTTATTTAACTCATTCCTCCATTGCTTTATTGCATGTAAACTGGAAATGTTTGAGTTGTTTAGGTTGAGATGAAACATTCATAAGTGTCGTCCTTCATATTTTGTTACCTGGGGAGGCACACAGTGTCAGGGTAGTCCCACGTAAGTCGGTGGGAATAGCCAGATTTCTTCATTTTCAAAGCTGTATTTTTCACCCTTGTAATTGCTCAGTGACCTGGGGAGTGTTACTTAGGCACTTTGTGACTATACTGTTTCCCAATACTCTCACACCCTTTGGCTTTTAGCATATGCCAATGGCCTTTGCAATGGGAATTACAAAATAGTGATTTTTCTAATTCTTTCATTCCACTTAGGTTTATTAGTTGGCATTCCTCTTTAAAAAGGATTTTTCGGCCAGGTACGGTGTCTCACACCTGTAATCCTAGCACTCTGGGAGGCTGAGGCAGGAAGATTGCTTGAGGTCAGGAGTTGGAGAGCAGCCTGAGCAAGAGCGAGACCCCGTCTCTCCTAAAAATAGAAAAATTACCTGGGCATGGGGGCACGTGCCTGTAGTCCCAGCTACTTGGGAGGCTGAGACAGAAGGATCATTTGAGCCCCAGGAATTTGAGGTTACAGTGAGCTATGATGATGCCACTGCACTATAGCCAGGGCAACAGAGCAAGACTCTGTCTCAAAAAAAAAAAATGTTTTCTTTCTTCCTCTTTTCCCTCCCTACCACTGCCCTGTGGTATCATTGTGGACCATGGGTTAACTTTTTTGGATATTCAATTTGTTAGAATCAATAATGGTCATTAGTCTTTTTGATGACATTTTTTCAAATTTGTCCGGGGGAGAGCCCCTTCAGGCCAGCTGCTGTCCTGTCGACATGACCCCATTAGAGCTTTTGTGCTATTTAGCACCTGTTATAGACTCACCTTATACTTCTCTTGTCCCAAGATTTGGAATCACCCATTTCTCCGAGACTCCCTGGTTTCTTTTAGCAGATATTGGACTTTGGAAAGCATACCTGCTGCTAGAGTGTTACTCCTTCTGGGCCCTTTCAGTGGATAGAACTAGGAAAGGTGTGTGTGTGTGTGAGAGTGTGTGTGTCTGTGTGTGTACAATCATGAGTTCATTCAGTGTATATATCAAGCGTCAGTAAATGAAAAGTAAAAAGTATATTAGAAATCATGAGTTTATGTAGATATTTCCAGTTCAAATTTAGCAGTATAGAGCTTTTGTCTTTGCTTCTTTTATAAATTTATGTTTTATTTCTTTTATAGGGAAAATCTTGGATTCAATTATGTTAGTATATTTACTATTTGCTTTATCCTAAGATATACAGTCAGTCCTTATTTAACATCGTCAGTAGGTTCTTGGAAACTGCACCTTTAAGCAAAATGATGTACAGCAGATTCTCGACTAACATTGTTTTGTTCACTGTTGTTACATTATAAAGTTGGTGAGAAAAAAATTGGTTTTGTTATTTGTCATTTCACTTAAAATTGTAGTTTTGAAGAACCTACTGATCCTACAGCGAGGACTTACTGTATATAAAATAGTTGCAAAATTACAATCAATATTACTATTAACAATAAACAGATTGAGTAAAAATTGAGATTTGTCTTTTTTATCTTAAATATATCCTAGAGTGTAGAAGTTTAAAGTTATTTAAAGTAATTCTTTGCCTATGTTACCAATTTGATATATAATTAATTTTTTTCTATTTATATTACTGGGATTTACTCTTTACATCTTTTATTTGAGATTGTCATTCTTTTGACCACTCCATAGTACTCAATTGTGGCTGTATATAGTACAATTCAGACAAGGCTCTTCTGGGTGTACATTTGGGATGCTGCAGTGAATAATCATACACTGTTTTTTTATGTTTAAGGAGATGTATCTTTAGGGTAGATTCCTAGAAGTGAGATTGTTGGATCAAGGTTAAATACAGATGTAATTTTATTAGATATTAACAAATCTCCTCCATCGTGGTCGCAACATTTGGCCTCCTACCAGCAGTATGTGTGTGTCTGTCCACAGCCTTAGCAAAAAATTTGTTGCCAGCTTTTGAGGGTTTTCCAGTCTGATAGTGAGAATTGGTATCTCATGGTAGCTTTTATTTTTATCTCTCTTATAAGTGAAATTGAGCATTTTTGTTCATATTTTTAAGTGCCATTTATGGGTTTCTCTGAACTGTTCAGAGGTTTTACTTAGTAAGGAACTATTAGTAATCATTTTCTAGCAATAAATACTCTTTACCCTAAAATAAATTGTCCCTTTCATCTGGCTCTTTTTGTGCCACGTTTTTCTACTCTTTATCTTTAATTGGGTGAGTTATTCAAAATATGGATTTAAATGTAAATTTTTGTTTGCATAAAATACAGAATGGCACCAGAACAACAGTTTTATTCTGTATTTTATAGATCTGTGATTAAAAGCACAGCACTTCAAACTTATGACTTATACATTTGCTTCTGTAAGAAAACTAAAGTATATTATAGCACTCAGTAGCAGGACACTGGTAGTGAGTATATTTGGGAGGTGTCTTTAGTAATGATGTTATGAAGTGATTACAGTTGAATTACTTTTATTTTACTCTCAGTTATTAAGCTGACTGCTATAGCAGTAAATTTGTTTTAAAATTAGAGTGAAATGGACATGTCAGCTAATTGCCTAGAAACTTAGCTGTGTAGGAGTTAGCTTAAAGTGCAGAGGAAGAGATGGGACCATTTAATTTATAGAAATAATTATGGTGGAGTTCCAGGGATGAACCTATTAGTTTTAGTTGTTGTGAAGAAGCAAGCCATCTTGTATGGGACGTACTTAAGGAATGATGTCATCCCTAATTTAGTGGGATGGGAGGGGTGAGAATATTTAAAGTTCATACAGATATTTATATAAAGATGCAGAAGTTATAAAATAGTTGTAATCTTATAGTATCTATAGATTAAGTGGTGGTTCTAATTTCTGGGAGGAAGCTCAAATACTCATTATTTTGTTTAACCACATTTAATTTAAAAAACCAACTAGCAATTGAAATTTTGTCTGTTGCTATTTAGAACAGATTTCATCCCAACTTTGATAGAGGAATCCATGGCTGAATATTGCTGTGACTGAAGAAAGATATTTCCCACTTTCCTCGGAAGCTTTGTTTCCATCCTCATTTGGATTGACTTCTGAGAGGCCATAAAAAGAAATGAGTGTTGATTGCATTAAATGTGTTCCTTCTCTGGGCAAGTAGTAGGTACTGTTCTTGCCCTTTGGGCACCTGCAGACTTGTTTTATCAGAAGAGGAGAACTGACAAACTTTGCAGAAGAGAAAATGTATTGGCTGAACATTGATCTTGGCTACCTACACACATACACACTCTGATTCTTGATATATCTATTTTAAAAAAAACCAAAAGGTATAAAAGTCTGAACAAATTGGAGAATACTTTGCAATATAAAAATTTAAATACTTTGTATTCATTGCATATCTTCTCAAAATATTAGATGGCCTTAAAATATTTAAAAATTTCCAATAATTGGATTCATACATAATTTTGTGGGAATGCTTTTATATAAGATCATAACTGTACTTTTGTATAACGCAAAGTTCTTTTTACCCTTTTAGCTATTTTTAAGAAAAGAATCTAAAGAATGGCACTTGTAGATTAGCACTATGAAATAATTTGTCTCAGCGATAACTGGCAACTTCAACTCTCTAGAACCTGCCAACGAGCAGAAAGCAAGCAAAACAAGACCTCTGATTTGCTAAGAATTGTCATAAATTCCATAAGAAAAACCTTTGACTTTTTATCAGTGTTTATTGGCTCTTACCTTATAAACAGCTTGATTATTTGGTTTCCAAGCTCATAATAGATTAGAAGCAATAAAATAGACTAGGAAGGATGAGGTGGGACGATGATAGAAAAAGACGTGCTGTCAGCAGCAATAAGCGATCTGGACAGGAGGGCAGGAACCAGGAAAACTTTTGAAAAAATTCTATGGTAGACTTTCTTATAGAGGTAACATTTAAATATTTTAATAACAAAAATAATAATTAAAAAACACAAAATTATCCCTCAAATTCTTTGCACTTTAGTAACAAACCCACTAACTTTCTGTCTCTGGGCATGTTAAACTCAGTTCTACTCATTAAATGAGTATAATGTTACTTAAATCAACAGAGTCATTGTGTGGATTACATAGCAGAGATTGCATATGTGGAAACATTTAGCACAATATCTGGTACAACAAATGTTAGTCATTAGTTGAATCTTGCAATGTTTTGAGTTTCAGTAGTTAAGCTGTGTTCACTATACTTATACTTTTTTTGTTGTATTCCATTCAAAATGTCAAGTCCACACTTGTTTATGTACAGTCTGCAAATCTAAAACATTCCGAAAACAATGAAGGTTTGTCACAGACTCTTTTGACCAAAAAAAACTGACCCAAATTGAATTAGGCTTCATGGAGTCTTTATCATACTTTGTGCATTATTTGCTATTTTAATATTTTATTAGAACTGCAAAGATACTTGATAATGAGGTGCTGTCCCAGACCTATTAGTGGAATTATGTGTGCACCCATATTATCTTTCTAAAATCTAAAAAATGCCGAATTCCAAAAGACATCTGCCCCAGGAGTTTTGGATGGGAGATTATGGACTTTTGGTATTTAATGTATATTTATATTGAGTTAAAAGGATAAATTCCATATGATCTTATTTAACGAGAAGACACTGTAGATACTGAGTGTTTGATCATCTTAGAAGTGTTGACTGAGCTAATAAACACAAGTCATTGTGTTCTCTTTTCCCCCTTCACAGCAAAATGAAAAGGAGAACTTGTTGAAGGAAAGAGATCACATTTTGTCAACTCTGGGTGAGACAAAGCAGAACCTGACTGGACTTTGCCAGCAAGTCTGTAAAGAAGCAGCTCTAAGTCAAGAACAAATACAGATACTCGCCAAGTACTCAGCCTCAGATTGCCCACTTTCATTTTTAATTTCTGAAAAAGAAAAAAGTACTCCTGATGGTGAAGTTGCTTTACCATCAATTTTTAGTTTGTCTAATGGGCCTCCAGTTGTGTTGCCCCCCAGTACCAGAGGAGACAGTGAGTCCAGCTGCACACAGAGGCAGGAGTCACAGCAGACGTCTACAGTCACCTCTGAGCAAGGTGGGCTTGTGCAACAGTGTCGTCAGAGTGGTGGGATCTCAGATTTCTGTCAGCAGATGACCGATAAATGTACTACTGATGAGTAAACTTGCATTCACTTCCTTCAAACCATCTAATTTTCTACTGAAGTTTTGGCATTGTCTTGAAAGCTAATATTGCCATCTGTCATTTAACAATATTGTTTCTTGCCCTAGTAATTTGCCATAGAGGAATATCTCTTAAGTCAACCCTGATTTCTCTCTGATTTCCACAGGGGACACAGAAATGATTATGCCTCCCGGATACCGAAAAATCACATGTGAAAATGTAGTAAGCCTTTAAAACTCAGGTTTTAAAGAATAATAACTATTAGTAATAACTTCCCAATATTCAAGATAGATATGAAAATGAAAATTGCAGCATATCAAATAGTTTAACAGCTCGAAACATCAGCAGGTAGTTTTTACTAAAGAAGTGGCCTGTAGAAGTTTAATAATCTGGGCGCTTTTTTTGCAATATACTGGTTTAAAAGAAAATTTCTTCCCAAGCAATGCTAGTAAGAGTTCTGTTCTACAAAGAAATAGGGTGCCAGCTACTGGGAATATTTGTGTAGAGCTTCAGTGTGAAAAATAGATCATTTTGCCTGAATCTTAGAGCTTTGCCTTTTGGCTCCTACTAAAACCAGAGGTTGGTTGGACGTCAATGTGACTGCTGAACTACATTGGGAAGATTAGTAAATGGGGTAGGTGGTGGCCTAAGGTGGGGGCTTCTGCTCCTCCTCAGCATGGACCCTAGAAATTCCAGCTGCGTGAAAAGGAGATGAGAGTCATTTTCCCTCTTTTTTCCTCTCTTCAGTCTCTGCCACATTTGGGCCCATCGTGAACTTTCTATTCCACAATGCTCTTGTCCCTTTGGAAGACGAAATAGGACTCAGGATACAGTGGCTTGAGTGAATGCACTGGCAGCATTGTCTCAGGCTCCCTAGGATCTGGGAGAGCTTACCAACACGCAAGGCTGTTCGCTTTTCCAGCATAGGTCACCAGTGCCACAAAGCCAGACATCAGGGGAAAACAAAATTACCTACATTCACTAGGAGTGCAGTTCATTTTTCATCCTGTTTTTGAAGTCCTGTGGTTTATTTGTAAAAAGCACTATTGTAGATAAAAATGTATCTACAACAACTCTGCGGGTTTGTGAAATAGGATGAAACTTAACCTTGTTCTGTTGTGGGTTTGTATTTGGAAACCAGGTTTAATCTTTTCTCTCTGGTGTGGTACGGCACACAAATCATTTTGACTTGGGCATTTAAAATTCAGTCTTTGTTCTTATTCAATCCTGTTATAAAATAGATGTATAATTTGGGCTATTATCCTATAACATTTTGCAGTGGTTTTAGCATTCTGGAGTAATAGGCTTGTTTGAGAGTCAAATGAAAGCTATGGACTTTCTCAGCAATTAAAAAAAAATTATGTATATTCACATTCACAGAAACATTTGCAGAACCCAGTTTTAAAGGGTACAAAGAAGTAGTTTATAGTGCTTGGAATCTTGGAATACAAAGTACTTCATTTCACCAAGATCAGACACCTGAAAGAGATACTTCTGTAGACTACATCCTGAGCGTAGTGAAGGGCCTATCTAGCTACTGTGGGCGATGACCACCTACTGTGTATGAATAAGTCTGAAGAAATCAGGCCTTGGCCGTGAGTGTGTATCGGGGCCAGCCTTCATGTCCCAGAGTCATTTGTCAGATGTTACTCTTTTCATCACAGTGTGAGGGGAGGATATTGCTAGTATATTTTCAGTGGTTAGTATGTTATCTTTGTTATTGACTTAGTTGTAAGAGAAAACTAGTTGGGCTTATTTTCTAGTGGCTTGCATAAGTACACTCAATTTGTCAGGGAGAATGATAATTCTATGATAATGCATCCCATACCACAAAAGAATTGTGTGTGTATACGTATATCTCCCTATGTAGCTATTTCCTTGATATTTGTAATTTTAAATGTTAACTTCACAATATAACATAATATAAAAACTTTTCTGGTTTACAAAGTGTAAAATCTTATACAAGCCAATGGAATCCTTGATTTCCTACCTCAGTGTACATTCAACTGTCGTATCAGTTTGTGTATGTGCAAGTGTCAAATAATCTTTTGCTTTAATTGCTATTGTAAATACTTGCTTTGAAATGTTACCATTTTATGATAAAACCTAGTTGTTGTCAGAGCTTAAATATAATTTTTAAGGCACTTGGTTTAAATTTCTCTCTACCTATAAACAGTTTAGCATTAAGGGTCTATTTTAATGATACCTGATTATTGGCCAAGTGTAATATTTCTTAAAATTTAGCATTACTTTTAATAGCCAGCATGTAATACAAGTAACTACACTACCTCATACCTACATGATTTTCAAGTTGTAATACAGATGGACAGATAAAAAAGATTTTATCTTTGTCTTTTGACCCTAAGGTGGGGAAGTTTTCTATATATTGCATAGCATTACACATTTATGCTTATTTTAACCTTAACTTCTAAAGAAGTTTTTTAATAAGAGAATTTGTTTCAAGGCAATATATTTTTTTGAGGCTGCCGAAGACAAATGACAGGATTATGTGTATACAGTGTATGCCTTTTCCTTCATGCAGAGTCTTGAAAATGTTGTTTTCAGTTTGTATATTGCATATTTACATGATCATTGTTCCTTATTTTGTGAATTGGCCTTCTCAATGCTTGATGATTTTTAAAAAGCGGTTACGTTTAATTCAGTAAAATAACATTACCTTAAAATTTTTTATTTGAATTCTGTAACAATAGCAAATCATTTGTTAAATTGTTATATTCAAAACAAATGTGGATACAATCTTGGTTCTGGATCTGTAGGTTTTATAACAATTTACTGCAGCTTAATGCTTAACCAATTTTAAATAAGGAATTAAATATATCTGATGCAGTAGACGATACAGGTTGCATGTGGACGCTCAGCCACATTAACAACTTGGGGAAAAAATATGGCAATGTTATAATGAATTCTCAGGTGAACTTTTTTCAGTTATGAAACATCTATTTTGAATTTGTAAATATTTTAAATGTTTTATTAAGGCATGTAATAAACTATTCTTTGAAACTTGTTGGGTAGGATGAAAATTTAAAGCCATAGTGGTAAAAGATGGCATACTGATTGTAAAAGAGATAGAAATAATAACATTGGTTTTTATGTATCTTTCATAATGATTTTCTAACAATGCAATAAAACCACTAAACTTACATATCCATATCCTATTAAAACCATGTTTCATTAAAAGTACACTTTCGTATTTAATTTACATTTTCTTCCTAATATGCTTACCCAAATGTAGCAAAACTACAAATGTTAGATGTTGGTGATAAATTGACAGTTAAATAAAATCCTCGAAAATTGATTTTAATTGAATAGAGTTGTACATTCCATTTTCATTTTCTCACCTCTTGTGGATTTACTAGTTTGTCTTTTGATAAATAATTGGTATGATTGGGTTTGTAGGAGAGAATGTTTCCTCAATTGATTATCATGCCTAAAAAAAAAAACCCAGCACTCAGGTGTTTTAGGAAGCACAAATTTTAGCCTTGCTTCTGATTTACTTAATCTTTAGAGATGTATAGGGGCTTTTAAAGGGTATTATCTTTATCAGTCATTAATTTTTGAAAACTTGTCTGCTGAGTCCACTCTGCCATATTACATTCTAACCAGGCCCTTGTAATCATGCGCAGCTGCTTGGTACTACTGGCCGTCCAGGGCATGGTCTTCTGGTCTAGTATTGGTGACTCTCATCTGGGGATGATTTTGCCACCTTGGTGACATTTGACAATTCCCAGAGACACAAACAGTGGGGGCAGAATATAGGGTATGGCATCTAGTGGGCAGAGGCCAGGGATGCTGCTGCCAAACATCCTGTAGTGCACAGGGCAGCCCTCACAACAAAGAATTACCCACTTGAAATGTCAATCATGCAGACATTGGGAAGCCCTGACTAGACCAATGATGGCATCAAGATGACTTTTAAGAAAGTGCTCAGGTGTGTGAGGCAGAGTGGTGGCTAAGTGTGGGATTTCACCAAGGTTTGAAAAATTTTGATCTGAGCTGGGAGAAGGAAGGTCTCTGGAGAGAGGAGGCCACCCGCACAAATGAGCCTGGTGTGTTAATGGAATAAAGGAGGTTGTGTCACAGTGGAGGGAGGGAGAGGAGGCCCAGCTTAGATGGAAGCTCCATGAGGGCAGGCTCCACGTGAGTGTCCTTCACCAGGTGTTCCAGCATCTCGCATATTGCCCTGTATGGATCAAGTTATTAAGGCCTGAGGTCAGACTGTGAGAGTGTTAAGAACCACAGAAGTGTAGGTAGCAGGTGTTGAGGGTTTTGAGGCCAATAAATAGCACCCTCACCCTGGCCAGAATTTTGAGCTATTTGCAAAATAAGTAGGTGGTGGGTGAAGTCCACATGGCTGATGGAAGCCAGGTTGGAACCGTGGCTTCCTAGCTGTTTAGCCCAGTGAATTTGCTAGAAATGATTTCAGGGATTAGGTAGATTTACCCATCCACCCCACAACCCCAGCCCATCCCCAAAAGGGCAGAGCCCCTGGAGGAGCAGGAAAATATATACTTTACAGGTGGGCAAATTTAAGGCTAGGGGTGGGCTGAGCTAAGTAGCTTAGTTACTCTTCAAATTTACTTGTCAGATTCAAAGACTTCTTCCCAGAGCCAGTGGGAGTAAAGGGATACAGAAGCCAGGAGGGTGTGTAGGGGAAAATCCTTTCTTTCCCTAGAGACCCCAGCTCTAAGTTCTCTTGAAACACTGGCCCACTGCACAGCCAGGGCTGTGGCTAACAGCCTGGAGGAGGAGAAAGCAGTTTCAGAAGGCAGATCTACTCTCACCTTCATGAGGCTGCTTCCCAGAACCAACCTCTGGAGCTGTAACTTCCTGGAGCTGTTAGTGGATGGTAGATGTTTGGCTCAGAAGGCTCTGAAATGGATGCAACAATATAATAGTAAGTAAATAAATTCAAAGGCTACTCTGTACCAAAGACTGAAAAATAACTTCCTATTCTATTTCCTGTCCCCAATTCACTCCTGCCTCCTTTTCCCATACAGCATATTAGAGATTCTTCATTGAGATTAAATCCCAACATAGGTTTCCATATGAAAATGCATGAAAGATAGTCCAATAATAAAATGCTAGCAACATAATGATATCCCACATTTGAATAGAAATCTCCTATTATTCAACTTTTAGGGGAAAAAGTTCAGAGATTAAATCCCTTTGGATTTAAAAAAATCCAAAGACATTAAAGTCTAAAGGAATTTAAAAAATCAAATTATCTTGCCCACCTGAGTTCAAACAATGAAAACTTTATGAAAAATAAAATCCAAAAACTATCCTGCCAGATATCTCCTTTGCATGGGCCTTAGCCGAGGAGTTCTTGATGCCTGGGTGCAGTTGAGGTTGTTTCTGAAGCTGTAGCTGGAGTGTCTCTCCTGGTGTGGTAGTTCCTGCAGGGCCCCAGAAGGAACTAGGTTCAAGGCTGAGTCTCTGATGTGCTCACTTTACAGTCTGAAGAGTTACCACAAAATTATCACAGCCTTGGCCCCACAGCCACACTTGTTTCAAAATAAGCCAATTACCAGGGACTAAAGCAGTTATCCCAGCAGAAATTTCTTCCCAAAACTCAGTACCTAGTGTTGCCAAAGACCATAGTACAAACTTAGTGGGATCTGAAAAAAACAAAAGCTTCCCAGAGATGCCAGTGTTCTTGATCTCACAACCTGTGATTTAATCTCTACTGGGAGGACTCTCAGAAAGGGCTTAATGTGGCCTTATGCATTGATTGTTTCTCGGGGGGAAGACTTCTTCTTTGCATGCTGCTTTCATTACGTTTCCCCTTCCAGCAAGGTGTTTCTGGCACCTGGGACTGATTGAGTGAGGGCTCCCTCTAGGGGCTTTGAGCCCCCATTCCTGTGTACAGGCATTTTCAGGCCTGAGACACAGTGGCTGTTTAAGCCTAAGAAAGTTGCCTCCTAGGAATGGTTTCTTTTTTTATATAGATTTAAGCAATCCAGAGTCAACTATAGATGAGCCACATCGATCTGAGGCTGGTTGCTCCACTGTTCCCTCCTTAGGCCTGAATGCAGAATGGAACTTGGGGCAGCCAATGTACCATGGGCTATGCTGGCCTGGCACTACCAGTTAAAAGCTAGAACCTTACGAGCTCTCTGTAGTACTTTGGAGCACAGCTGTATGGAAAGTAGTTGAAAAGCAGCACATATTATTATTCCCAGCTACACTTAAAAGGCCTGTGAAATCTCCTTTTTCCCTGGAAACTGCAACAGTAGTGCCTTGAGGCCGCCTGCCTCTGCCGAGGGTCTGTTGCTGAGGGTCTGTGCTGCCAGTGTTAGAGAGAAACCCCACGGGCCCACTGCCCACAGTTCAATTTATGCCACATTGCAGCCACTTCCTAAGGCCTCTTGAAGCTTATAGGGTTTGTGTGGGTGTGGGGGGGGGAATTTCTGTCAGTTGTGTTTAAGATCACAGGTGGTAGATTCTAGAAAGTGGTATTGACTGGCAGGTATCAGGGAAGCTGATATAAGGATATTCACCACTTTTCTTCCCTCAGATACCACTGAGTGTCTTCCATGGCCTTAGGGCATACCAGGTGCTGCCTTCTGGGAATATAACTTTTCCTGGGATGACTGCTCTAGTGGCTGGGGATTGGCTTGTTTTCAAAACAGGTGGCATAAATACCACGATAATTTTGTGTGTCTCATTATTAATGCTGAGTTGCCTTAGACCCTTGGCATTGAGCCAATTCAACTTCTGAGTCCCTGAAAAAATTGAACTGTTCCTGTGAGAGGTGACCCACACCTCTGCTGAGGTGCCTTTTGCTTAAAGATGCTCACTCGGCCTTTTCAAAGGCCCAAGTAGGGCAGTTGGGACTCCATAGAAAGTAACACCCTGAGGGTAAAACACCATAAGCCAGTGACCCTTCACATTCAAAATGCACACAGATTGTTTTAGAACCTCTCACCTAGACCAACTTCACTGCTGCAAAAACCTACCTGGCCTGCTACAAACCTCCACATATAAAATTAAAATGTCTCAGCCTTGACGACACACCATGGCTCACAAGATTCCCAATCATATGTACACATTACTACCCAAATTATATTCTTCTGATTTTGATTTTTCAATGTCTCTGAACAATGTTCCCCAAATGTTGAGTTTCCAAAGGAGCATTTCATATTCATTTCCTGAGTTTTGTAAAATTCGAGACATAAAACAAAAGAATGGCAGATGGAAAACCAAAATAAAACATCAGTTGCTAATAAAGGAGTTGCTTAGAGTGAGAACCTAGTACAAACTCCAGAACTAGGCAAGTTGACTGTATCAGTTTGTTTCCTGTTGTTAGAGGGAAGTGAGTTTTTCCTATTCCTGGTTTCCGTGAAGAGAGATTTTCCTCTAGGAAGTGCAGTACCGCTGCACCCTCTTCTCTCTGCCTCTATGTTCGGCAGCACGGCTGTATGGGGGAGCAGAGCAAGTGCAACTGGTGCTATTTGGAGCTAGACATATCCCAGCAGGAAGAACGACTGTGTTGGGCAGGGACAACCAGTTATTCTTTCCAAATTTATCAATCAGCCAGGGTGTTCCACCTGTCCAGGGCCAGAGTGAGCAAAGAGGCTCAGAGAGGATCTTCTGCCAGGGCCAGAGTGTAGGAGGCTAAGCAAAGAATAAGGAGAGGAATTATATGGAGGCCGCGGGTCTGGAAGCTTTGAAAAGTTTGCAGGAAGAGAAACAGCCAGATACCACAGAAGAGGAGCAGGCTCCAGTGAAAGCCATGACCTTGCCCTCTCTCCCGCACTCTCCACCCCTAGTGGGAACATAGGTTCAGGTTTAAAAACAAAGTTTGACCTTGTACTTCACTGCAAACATTTCTTTTTCCTCTCCCTCTTTTCTATTATGTACATTGTTCTTGAAGTAGAAATGAAAAGATCATGAGAAAGATGCTAAAAATGGAGTATGGTCCATTCCCTTTTCATGTAAAAATAGCCATCTTTTCAGCAGGCGCTGTTTTCCTTCTCCCCTCTTAGTTTCCACTTAATCATTGTCCAGAAAGTCAGCTGTTTCTTAAACAGTTAATTTCCTTCTTTCAGGAGACTGGACCTAAATACCATCTTATTATGCAGGTTTCTCATGTGATATTAATCTCTTGCAAGGAGATCCTGTTCATAATACCCGAAGCACTATTACATATGAAAATATCCACTATAATTTAATCTTTCTAAAGTAATACCTCTTTGGTCTACATCAGAAACTGGCAGTATTTTTGCTTTGGACTGTTAATCTCAAAGAATCTTCCTTTGTGAAATAGGCATGCTTGTTTTGCTTGCTTTCAGTTAAATGATAACCTTAAATGCTGGGCACAGGACTACTATTAGTACCTTTAAAATAAATTTTTTTCTGAAGAAAGAATTTTTTTTAAAAAAAACACCATGTTTTGGTCTCATCTGAGTTTTTAATCTGGTTTTTAGAAGATCTCAACTACTACACTCAACATCTGACATTTGAGAGGTCTGTTTCCGGGTTCTGTGGAAAACCGGATCTGCCAAGAAGTCTTCCATACCATTCTGAGAACTTTGGCTGTCTGCTCAGATAGATGTTTCAGCCTGGTTTTGACGCTTAGCCACTCTATAGCCACAGGAAAGTCACTTAGTATCTCTCAGACAGTTTCCTTATATGCATGTCTTTCATCTTGGATATTTTGGCCCTTGAGATCAAAGTAAGACTGACTCAAACTTCCATTCACACCCTGTGAAAATCCAAATCAATTCAACACATTTTTTTTTTAATACTGTCCTTAATTTGGGGCAGTGGATGGGAGAAGATTTCTGGAGTCTCATGGTCCCTTTGTTTTAGGTGTTTGCTTCCAGCAAATTTGTTCTGCTAATCGGTTGTCTTGTTCTGTGTTTTACACATTGTTGATGGAGACATTAAACTCGACCACTTCTTTGAGTTCCACCAAAGTAAATTTTATAAATAGGTAAATAAACAAATAATTCATATACCACTGGCACTAGACATTTATGAGTAGAGTAGGCTTTATTGGTATCTTGGGAACTATTGTATTATATCACAGCAGTACAGACAGCTTGCAAGGGAATGCTGTTAGATAGCCCTGTCTTAAGATCTTCCCTTGCCATTGGGGATTTTTCACAGGCTGCCCAACCCCATGCTGTGTTTCAGCCTCATTCCACCCTCTGGCTCCTCTGTCTTCCCTACTACTGCTTGATTGCCCCCAGGGGCCCACATTCTTCTCCCTGGAAGGTGTGGAGCAGTTCGGCTCTCCCCAGTCTCAGACTCCGAGCTTGGCTTTTGACCATTTTCACTTACAAACCCACACAAGGGCTCAGCAGAACAGAAGGGCATTTCCTGGAGCAGGATCCGCTCCATCTAGAAGGCAGCTCATGCACTCATTCAAAAATATCTAGGAAGCCCCAGGAGGAGCCACACACTATTCTGGGTTCCAGGGATGCTTTAGAGAAAGAGAGACAAAAATCTCTGCCTTCACCAATTGGGACAAATGGGCAATAAACAGAGCATAAACCATATATTAGATGGTGGAAAGTGACATAAGAAAAATAAGCACAGAAGAAGGATAGTGGTTGCTGTTTTAAATAAGGCGGCAATAGAAGATCTCGCTGAGAAGGTGATACTTGAATAAAGAACTGGAGGGGGTGAAGTGAATTTTAGTTGGTTATACCTTGCAAATTATTTTTGACTAAGTTATAAGTAGAAATGGAGGAAATATCAATCTTTTATGGTTGTAGTAAAGAGCAAATGAAATAATGTAAGGAAAAGTTGCTATCAGAAGGCCCGGTTAGTGCACAGCTCGCGTGCAGTAAGCTTTCATCTCCTTATTTTACAGAATGGTGCCATGCAATGCAGTGCCACTAGCCACGTGTCACTCCCCTCTTTTTGTATTACCTTTCAGACAGAGGTACCTTCTACATTCCTCCAACTTGTTCACCTCCATTTCCTTTGCAGGATTTAAAAAGGAACTGACCAAGAACTGCTTTTGGAATCTCTAGCTAACCACTCACCTCCAGCCTACAGAGATGGTTGAAAAGACTAAGAAGAGTTTTTTGGAGAAGACAAAGAATTTCTTTAGATAAAGTTGTGGGAGTGCTGGGGCTCTGACCTTCTTAATCTTAGTGAAAGAGGCTATGAGAGGTACTAAGAAAGCCTTGACATGAGTCACCTAGAGTCTGGGGGGACACAAAAGACTGGCACCTTACTGATGGATAGAAACAAACAAAAAGTGCCTGGATAGAAGCTGGATGGAACACCTGCGGCAGCAGAACGGAATGGCATTTGCAAAGAAGCGGGATTGGCACAGGTGGGAGTCAGAGTTGTAGGGTTCCAGCCACTAGATGTGGAACCCAAATGAGGACGATTTGTCTGGGGTAATTTCCAAAGGGCTGCTACATGACAGGGCTCCTGCCAGGGAGGGAGGCAGCTTCAAAGGAGAGGCTGAGATTTAACCTCAGGTGCAGAAGCTGAGGAGGAATTGCAAGTGGCCAACCAAGGGAGATCTGTAAGATGAGCGGGAAGCTGGGTGAGGAGCGTTGGGGAAGAGTGTCCCAAGCCAAGGCAATTGCATCTGCAAAAGCTGAGGGATGAGGGAGGGCCTCTCCTGATTTATCTGTAGAGCTGAAAGACGTGTGGCGTGGTTGAATGCTGTGACTGGGGGCGATTATGGCTCCACGTTGGAGGAATGGCATGTGATGAGCTTCGAGACAGGTAAGAAGAGTCCAGAACTTCTTAGGTATGTTATGGAGTTTGGAATTCGTCCTAAGGGCAATGGGAAACTTTTGACAGGTATGATATGATAAGTCTTGTTGTTTCAGAAAGTTTGCTTTGGCTACAGTGAGGAGAGCAGATTGTGGAGTGGAAGAACGGGGTGGGAGAGACCAGTAAGGGGCTATGGCTGCAGTTAATCAAGAGGGCAAGGTGGGCTGGACCAGCGATGTGCTTGTGGGAAAGCAAAAGGGTGGCCAGATTCGTGACACATGGGGGAGGTGACCAATTGGAGGTGGGGAGAAGGGCTGGTAAAAAACACAGAAGAATCGTGGAAGAGTCCCAGGTTTCTTTCTTGAATAACAGAGTCGAAGACATTGCTATTCAATGAGATGGTGAACACACACTCAAAGCAGGCTTGGGGAGCCGGATGCTGAAGTTCAGTGAGGGGTGTACAGCAGGTGTGGCATGCTGCGTGACATCCGTGTGGTAGTCGATATAGAAGACTCACGCTTGGGAGTAAGATCTGGGCCAAAGCTTTACGTTCATGCCATTAACATACGGCCCACTTTTGAAGCTGTGGAACTTGCCTAGGAAGAGTGTACAGTGAACAGAGAAGATAGCCCAGTACAGACCCCAAAGGAATACTGATGATTAGGAAAAAGAATCCACAAAGTAGATAACAAAGAGCACCAGTGGAGAAGGAAAATCAGAAGACAAAAATAACATGGAAGAGCAGTGTCAGGAAGGGTTGTGTAAGGGGGAGGCCATTGACATAAGGATTAAGCATCCCCACTGGTGATGAGGCAGTCCCAGTGAGCTTATAGAGAGAATGGACGTGATGAGTCCATATGTGAGAGGTAGAAAAGCAGAGACAGTGTGTGTAGAGACACTTGGTCTGCCGTGGCCAATGAACATGTGACAAGATCTTCAAACTCAACTGATAACCAAGGAAATGGAAATAAAACTAAAGTTTTATAGGGCAAAGATTTAAAAGATTGTGAAACCTTCATGCCAACAACTGTGTGAAGAAATGAACACTATCAGTTGAGAAGTAAATTGTACAAACTTCCTGGTGGTGGTTTGACATTTAAAGATTATTATTCACAAGGTTGTTCAATATCTTATGGTCTAGTTAAAGGAATATGTCTAAAACTGTATTTAATGGTGTTAGTATGGTAGAATGACAAGAAGGTTTAGGTTAGGGGACTCCCTGTATATTGCAATGGGTTTATTTAAAATTGTTTTTTATTATGGTAAAATATATATAACATAAAATTTATCATTTTAACCATTTTTTGGTGTGTAATTCATTGGTGTAAAGTACATTTACAATGTTGTGCAACCATCACCACTATCCATTTCCAGAACATGTTCATAATTCAAATTGAAATTCTATATCCATTAAATAATAACTCCCCATTCTCTCCTTCCCCAAGCCCTGGGTAACCACTGATATACTTTTTGTTTCTATGAATTTGACTACTCAAGACACTTTATATAAGTGGAGTCATACAATATTTGTCCTTTTTTGTCCAGCTCATTTCATTTTGCATAATGTTTTCAAGGTTCATCCATGTTGTAGCATGTGTCAGAACTTTCTTCCTTTTTATGGTTGAGTAATATTCTATTATATGGATATATTACATTTTGTTTATCCATTCATCTGTTCCAATGGGGTTTTAAAATAATGATGGTTCCAGTATTAATTCCTTTAAAAATTATGGGATGCTGTGTTGACTGTTTCAAGCATAGAGAAGAAGCAAAAACAACAGTATACCTTAAATAGGAAATTGTAAGTAAAATCCAAATTAAACTGGTTTTAGGAGGGTGAATGTGGGATGCAGATGAGTAAATTTAATGACTGTATAAAATGAGTTATTGAGTTAAAAATAAGGAGAAAAAAATTATGCATGTTTCCCCATTGCCTCCCGTATTGCTGTGTATTCTTTTTTAAAATTGACAAATAAAAATTGTATATATTTATGGTGTACAACATGATGTTTTGATATATGTGTACATCATGGAATGGCTAAATCAAGCTAATTAACATGAGCGTTATCTCACATATTTACATTTTTTTGTGTGATGAGAACACTTAGAATCTATTCTCTTAGCAATTTTCAAGTATACAATACATTGTTATTAACTATAGTCACCATGGTATACAATAGATCTTGCTGTCTGTTCTTATCCATTAGCTCCTGCGTTCTTTCAGGAGAGGGACTCATGTCCATTTTTAGGAACCGCAACTGATGCAAACCTAGAGAAGTCTCTGAAGGAGGACTGTGGCGCTGACGTGCTCCCCATCTCTATGGAAACAGTCCTCCTAATGCAATGGTGACATTGGAAGAAGGAAGGCTGCTGAGTGATTGCAGGCAACAAGCATGATGTGTATAGAGTTGGGCTTTCCACCTTGGGGAAATGAGGGAGCGTGGATGTGATTTTGGGTAGTTAATAGAATGTTCACCAACTGCATCAGCACAGAAGAAAGCAAAGGAAATATGGACACACTGCTCTGATAAAGTAATTAGTAGAAATTCCTACAAACGTCCCTCTCTAGAGGCCAAGTTGAATATTTGTGAGCCCAAGTTGGACAGAAACCTGTCGTTGCTGAAAAACTGTGTAATGTGTGTGTCTAGCATGACCTCCTTTTGGGCTAAGATTCTGAATCTCTCCCTTTTTGCCAGCAACTCCAAGATGACTAGAAACTTTGGAAACAGACCGCAGTGTTTTTGTTTGAAGGGCTCAACATGTTTACGTCACGGCCTGTTAAAGAACACAGTAGTTTCTTTTGTGAGGAATTTGTGTCTTCTTTATGATGGTGTGTGAGAAAAATTGCTTTGCAGTAGTAGGAAAGACTTTAGAAGCAGGCAGAGTGAATAACTGCAGCAACTAGTTGTAGTAATGTTGAACTGATTATGTTTCCTCCTTTGCTTTTTTTTTGCTTGGAATCACAGAGAAGATTTGAGGCCCACTTCTACCTACGTGGAACCTTATAGACCAATGTGCTTTAATATCATTTCTGGCTTTATTTTATTTGCCAATTCCTCCTTAGCTTTTGCATTAATTTATCACATATAATAGTTCAATAAAGTGGCTAGATTTAAGATATACAAGATGAGCAGTTTTTCTATTTATCAGCAATTTGTTAGAAAATGTCCTGATAAAGAAGATTTCTCATATATAATGATAAGAGCAAAACAGCCATTTCTGGAAATAATGCTGGTGAGAAATGGCTGGAACTTACTTAAAATAAATTGAAAAACTATTTTTGAGAGATGTAAAGGAAAACTTAAATAAATAGAGAACTATACCATATTCCTGAGTGGAAAGAAATGTGGATTAGTTTGCTCTGGTAGCCATAATAAAATGCCACAGACTGGGGGTGCTATGGTCTGAATGTTTGTGATCCCCCAAATTCATATGTTGAAATTCCTCACTCCCAAGGTGATGGTATTTTGAGGTGGGGCCTTTAGGAGTTGAGTAGGTCATTAGGGTGGAGCCCCCATGAATGGAAATAGTGCTCTTATAAAGGAGACCCCAGAGAGCTGTCTTCCCCTTCCACCACATGAAGACGCAGTGAGAAGATGCCATCTATGAGGATGCAGCCCTCACCAGACACTAAATTTGTCAATGCCTTGATCTTGGACTTCCCAGCCTCCAGAACTGTGAGAAATAAATTTCTGTTGTTTAAGCCATGTAACAAAATACTACCAACTGGGCAGCTTATAAATAACAAACATTTGTTTCTTACAGTCTGGAGGCTGGGAAGGCCAAGATCAAGGCACTAGCAGGGTTAGCATCTGGTGCAGGCTCTCTTCCTGGCTTGCAGATGGCTGCCTTCTCACTGTGTCCTCACATGGCCTTTCTTTTGTGCACGTGCGGTGAGAGAGAGCCTTCTGGTATTTCTCCCTCTTCTTATAAGGACACCAGTGCAATGGGATTATGGCCCCACACTCCTGACCTAATTTAACCTTAATTATCTCCCTGAAAGGCCCTCTCTCCAAATATAATCACTTTGGGGGTTAGGCCTTCAACACACAAAGTTTGAGGGGGAGACACAATTTAGTCCACAATAGGGGACATCATGAAGATGTTAGCTCTAGCCAAATAAATGAATTTCCACTTAAAATTCTAATAAGATATTTTTGTGAGGGACAGGGGATAAGGCATTCATTCCCCTTCCCATCAGAAACATTTCAGATGTATTATAGTTAAGTGACAAAAAGTCAAATTACAGAAAGATAAAATGCAAGTAAATATTTATCAAAGCTTTGAGGATGCCAGTAATTTTTAAATGTAGAGATATTGGAAATAAAATTATATGAAATATTTTAGTAGATAAAAGTAAAAACTTTTGCATATTTAAATAGGAGAAATCAAAAACCATCAAACAGCCATGGTAGCATATGGGAAAACATGTTGGTTTATATTCAGGGCTCCCTTTCTGTTGGCTTGATACCATGTATTTACTTCCTTTTTTTCTTTCTGAACTATGTAAAATATATACAGATAAAATTCAAGGGCATATGTGTGTATATATGTGTATGTGTGTTTGCATGTGTAGTGGTGTCTGGTATGCCTGTGTGTGTGTGAGTGTGTGTTTGAGAGAGAGTGAGTTGGTATAACTAGGGTGTGGTGTATGAGTATGGATGTGCAATTTTCTCTTTAAATAGTCTAATCACATATGCTGTTTTCTCCTGCAAAACTGTTTTGAGGATTCCCCATGTCTCACGGAGATTGTGTAACATCAGGCTAGGGAGAGAGGAGCCTGGGGTGGGATGTGTTTTAGTTCATTAGGGCTGCTATAACAAAATACCATAACCTGGGACTTATAAACAACAGAAATTTGTTTCTCACAGTTCTGGAGGCTGGAAAGTCCAAGAACAAGGTGCCAGCAGATTCAGTGTCTGCTGAGGACCCACTTTCTGATTCACAGACTCTGCCTTCTTGCTGCGTCCCCACATAGTGGAAGGGGCAAAGGCTCTCTCTGGAGACTCTTTCATAAGAATACTAATACTATTCATGGGGGCTCCACCCTCCTGACCTAATCACTGCCCAAAGGCCCCACCTCCAAATACCTTCACTTTGGGGGTAAGAATTTTAACATAAGAATTCTGGAGAGGCATAAACATTCAGACCACAGCAGGGTGTGAGACTGGTTTCCAGAGACCAATCCTGTTTCCTCTTCTGGATCTGGTGGACTCATTCTAACCCTCCCCCTCCCCTCCCCCTCCTCCTCCTCCTCTTCTCCTCTCGCCCTTGCAGCTAGACCCTGTGGCCCAGCATCTTCTTTTGCTCTTTCCTGATGTTTCTCTGCTAGAGTGACTGATCCAGGCAGATGGGTGATGCTCTGTCCTGGACACAGGGGAGAGGTAGGGCCTCTGGGGCCAAGTCTTTTCCTCTGCCCTTTCCTTGCTGGGTGGAGACAGGAAGGATGCTTTTGACGTTAGCAATTAAGGGTAAAAGTAAAAATTAATTTGGCCTCAAGATTTAAAACAGTCATCCAAACAACAGCTAAAGGGCTAATATCTTTAATATTTAAACATTTGACAACACTCGAGAAGAAAAACACCAAACTACAAAAGATGAAGGAATAATGACATGGACTCACAGAATACAAAAGAAAAAAACAGGTGTACTCAGCAAGCATAGACTCAACGAGTTTGGAGGCAGATTGCATGGGTTTAAAATGCTCCTCTACTTGTTACGTGCGTATCTTTGGGCAAGCTAATTAATCTCAGTATATTTCAGTTTCTTCACCTGTAAAATGGGGATAATAACAGCAATAATGTTAGCCCCTAACTTTCATGATGGTTTTAAGTACCAAATGAGTTTACAAATGTAAAGTTCTTAGACTATCCCTGACATATACACTATTTAAGTGATACATGAGCATTATTATTATTATTTTCTCATTAGAAATGTAAAAACGTGTTAAGTAGAAAAACAATTAGAAAATATATAACATTAGAAAACATGTAATAAGTGAGGGGTGGTCAAATAGGCATTCTCACACAGGGAAGGTAGTATTCAAAATAGTTTTCATGCTTTGGGAAAACAATTTGCTATTTTATTTAAAACCCCCTTAACTAGCCATAACCTTTGACCCAGTAATTGTACTCCTAGGAATTCATCCTGAAAAATAATCCTAAAAATTCCCTTTTGTATCAAGATGTTCATCATAGCATTATTTATCATAGTAATTAGTTGTGAATAAACTTTTAGAAATGGAAAAAAAGCAAATCACTGTATTGTGCATTTACTCAAAGCCAGGATTTGTTGGGGGCTTATCCTGCACCAGATACCATACTTGGCTGTTTTCATGAATTTTTTCACTTAATTCTCACAATAACCTCAAAAGTTTGATACTATTTTCGTACCCCTTTAGAAGTCTTTTCAGCTAACAAAATGTTTATGACAAACACGGAATAACATGAAAAATGCTTGTGACAAATGCTAACTATGGTAACAGGATATATGACTTATATATCCAGTATGATTACAGCCAGGCATGTTAAAATCTCTCTGTGAATAAAAAAATATCAAAAAGAAGCCCATCGAAGGTAAACAGTTGTTATTTATTAAAATTTGCTTTCTTGAGTACTCATGAATCTTGAGACAATAACCACTACCACAATGGTAAAACTATCAAACATATTTTTAAAAAACAAAAATGAGGAAAATGTAGGGGTCCATCAGCCAGATATCTAAAAGCAAGAAGTTATATTTCACTCAGCTAAAAGCTGAAATCTTGACAGTGGCCTCTGTGAAGTTTCCCTCTCTCTGGCCTCCTCCTCAGCCCCGGGTCATTTGTTGGGTCCCCCACTCTCCAGGCCTCTTCCTTCTCAACAGTCCAGGTACCATCACTCCATGGAGCCTTCTTGGACTGAGTGGTCCCTCTTCCCAAAATGCTCTCTTTGCAGATGTCCCTTAGCTCCTGCCAGGTGACGTTTGCCCACTCTAACCTTCCCATTGAGGCTTCCTGACTGCCCAGTTAAAGCTGCATCCTTCCTCCTTCCTACCATCCTACCTCGAACCCCCATATCCTGCCCTTTCTTTTCTCTCTCCATTAACGCCTGCCACCCTCCAACATACTGTCGAATGGGCTCATTTATTTTGTCTAGTGTTTACTGTCTCACTCCGCTAGGATATAAGCATCTCAAGGGCAGGAGATTTGTTTGATCCATGCTGCATCTCTAGTACCTAGGACAATACCCGGAATGTAGGAGGATCTCCAAAAATGTTTGTTGAATGTTGCTGATGGTGGAGTCCCAGAGTAGGGGGGGGAAAAGACTGAAGAGTGAAAAAAAAATCATGACGTGAATTCTGGGCAAATAAAAGCAGTAGCTGACTTGGAAAATGATTATAATAGATCTCGTACCATTTGAGTTATCAGTTGTGTGGATCTTTTTGCACCTGCTCCAGCAAGAATAATTGGGTTAAGGCTTTGCAACTGGGATGTTATACAGCTTGCTTTATCTAGGTTTTATTTTGCTTGTAAATCAACCAATGTCTCACAATGATTTTAACGTGGGGAAAAAGCCATAGTTGTACACCTTGGAATGTAATTTTTTTTCTAGCTTTTTAGAAGATTTCTATTTTTTGTCTATCTCTTTTCAATAGCTGTGGCTTTGTAAGAACTTTTCTTGCACGGAATCTTTTTTCCTTTCCAGCTATAGATGGCAGCACACCACCACCTACGATCAGATAAGCATGTTGAGGTTGTAAGTCAGAGCTGTTGGTCAGGAAAGAGCAGCTAATGAGTAATCAGTCCAAGCTGAATGGCAAATTAATGTCTTCATTAAGTAAACAAACCAGCTTTCTTTATAAACAAGGTCAGAGTATTTATAACCCAGTGCATTGTGTAAAGCAAAACCCATCTACATTTATGTAACTTCACTACGGAACTCATGATTTATCTGCATGAAGCATATGCAAAATCTCACTGATAAACCATCTTTAATAAAGACCAGTGCCATTCTGATGTGATTATTAATAAAGTCACTCTTTATATGGAGCCTCATTTTTCTCACACAAGGTAAATGAAAAGGTGATTACCTTAAACAAAAGCCACTCTTACAAGATGATATTGGGTGGCTTGTTCCAAATTGAGTTCTTAGTAATAAAAATGAAGGATGATCCTTACTGATCAAGTATATCTGTCACTTAGGTTATATGAGAACTTTTTTAACTGTTAGAGTAGGCTGCACAGGTATATAGTTTGATATTTACCATCCACTATAATATATCTCACATTTTAAGTGAATTGAATGCTTAACTTTGCCATCACTATCGGAGAACAATGCAAAAAATTCAGAAACTCTTCTCACGAGGTCACCAGGTGCCAAGCACCCAGTGAATTTCTGGCTCTAGATCTGTGTTGTCCAATAGAAATATAAAGCAAGCCAAAAATGTGAGTTGCATATGAAATTTAAAATTTTCTGGAAACCACATTTTAAAAAGTAAAAAAGAAAGAGGTGAAATTAATATGAACACTGTAATATATTTTATTTAACCCGATATATCCAAAATATCATTTTAGCAGCTAATCCATATAAAAATTATTGAGATATTTTGTATTCTTTATTTTTGTGGAAATTGGGTGGATATTTTCACTCATAGCATATCTCAATTTGAGTTAGCCACACTTTAAGTGCTCGATAGCCGTGTGTGGCCAGTGGCCACTATAATATCCAGCTCACCTCTAAAGACTGACCTGTTATAAGGTGAATTGTGTCCTCCCATATTCATATGTTGGAATCCTAACCCCCAGTACACCAAAATGTGACCTTATTTGGAAATAGGGTCACTACCAAGTAAAAGCAAGGTCACGTTAGGGCGGATCCTAATCCAATATGACTGATCTCCTTATAAAATAAGGAAATTCAAAGACAAACTCACATACAGGGAGAATGCCATGTGAAGGTGCGGGCAGAGATTGAGTGATACCTCTACAAACCAAGGAATGCCAACGGTTGCCAGCAAACCTCCAGAAACTAGAGGAGAGGCCTGGAACAGCCTCAGAAGGAACCAATCCTGCTGACAACCGGCTTTTGGACTTCCAGTCTCCAAAATTGTGAGACAATAGATTTCTGTTGTTTAAGCCACCCATTGCGTGGTGCTTTGTTATGGCAACCCTAGCAAACTAATGTGTCATAGAACCTTTGGTTGTTAGTTGTCGCTTTGTTCCATAACTCTGTAGCTTTCCTTTCCTTGCTTGAATTTCCTCTCCTCCTCCTCCTGAGCTTTCTCCTCTGGCCTCTCTGTCTACTCAGCTCTCCGACCCCCACTCATAGTATTTGCCTCTCATAGCGCACATGTAAGCAGGGAGTTTCCATTGAAGTAAATGTGAGATGGGTTCAACCTGAGCAGGCAGAAGCCTGACTTACTGCATGTCTCTAACAGGGGTAATAGTGTCCACCCGGCTGTCCCGCTAGAGTTGCTGTTGTGTAGGACAAGGGCTCACTAGGAAAGTGCTTTGAAAACCATAAATAATGACATAGATAAGAATGAATATTTTGTCTATTTTACTTGCACAAAGTAAGCACTCCAAGGTGGAATGGGGTATTCCCCAAATTACTTTGATTTCTTCTTTCTGTAATAATCTGGGGTCCTCACTTCACAGTAGGGAATGTGTGGAAGGGGCTGGGGCCCTGCTACTTTCCTGCCGTTTGGCAGTAGTGGGCTTCTATTTGTTGCCTCCCCAGCATACTTTGTACCTTCTCCAGCCAGTGCAGAAACACCCCCTTCCCCATTTGCAAATGTGTGTTATAGCTCAGCGGTTCCCAATCTTTTTGGCACCAGGAACTGGTTTCATGGAAGACAGTTTTTCCACCGACTGGGGGTGGGGTGGGGATTGTTTTGGGATGATTCAAGCGCATGACATTGATTACATTTGTAGCCGCTCCCCAGTGCGAGCATCACCGCCTCAGGTCCACCTCAGATCATCAGGCATTAGATTCTCAGAAGGAGCGCGCAACCCAGATCCCTCCCATGTGCAGTTTATCGTAGGGTTCATGCTCCTATGAGAATCTAATGCTGCTGCTGATCTGACAGGAGGCGGAGCTCAGGCTGTGATGCAAGCGGTGGGTGGTGGGCAGCGGCTGTAAATACAGATGAAGCTTTGTTAGCTTGCCTGCCACTCACCTCCTGCTGTGCAGCCACGGACTGGATACCAGTCTGTGGGGTTGGGGGGTGGTGGTTTGGGGACCGCAGTTATAGGTGATATAGGTCCCACTCCCCATCTCAAGAAATGAGCCCTAATAGGGCAGCTGTATCAGATAACTCCAAGGGGCACCATCTGCATTGTAGTAAATGTGAAGAGTGAACTTGGAGTTGTGCAGTGTACGACCTGCATAGCTGTACATGATAGCTCCAGTCCCTCACAATTAACTCATGCACACAATCCTGTCTCTCTGGCCGTAGTCATTAAGTACAGAATGGGCATTTAAACCTCTCAGAGTTAGAGCTGTGGAGAGATATTTTCAAGGGTTCCTGAGAGAGGAAACATTCTCCTTTCTCCATGGGGCCCACTGAGAGAGAGCATTCTGAGTGTGATATAAGGATATAAGGTTTGCATGTGTGTTCATGAGAGAAGTGCCAGGACCTTTTGAGGAATCACTAGGTGGAACTCGAGGATACAGAGAACAGACAGCTGAGAGAGCAAGGGTTTGTGTTTATGCCTCTGGATCAAGCCTTGCCTGAAGCACCTGTGTACTCCATTACATGAACCAATACATTTCCTTTATAGAGATGGTTTAAGTTGGGTTTTCTATCCCTTGCTACCTGAAGAATTTTAAATACTACATTGGAGATGGGAGTAAAGGAAGGGGGAGACAGAAATGTGTTTCTGATCTATAATGCAAAAACAAACAAAAGCAAAAACAAAACTTCTTCAAGCTGCTACAGCAATTTCCACAGCAATTTGGATTTCATTTTCTAATGAAAAACAGGTCAAATGATGGTTAGCTTTCCTGGCTAACCAACAACAATGTTCTTAAGTCCATAAGTGTAATGAAAATACTGTACATTTGTGATTGTCTGATATATACCAGCTGGCATTAAAAACCTAAATTATTTCTACCATTGTATGGCTTTTAATTAGAGGTTTGTGGTCTAGCTTGAAAGCTTAATTTACTATGCATATCTTCATTTCTAAAATAATATGCTTTTTTGAGTTCAATATATCTAAAAATATACTTTTGGTGTACTACCTGTTTGTAAATTGGAACTTGCCATGTATAATACTGGCCCATTGTTCTTATGAATTCATGGCAAGAGGAAACATGACTTTATAGATGTCATAAATGCTTTAAAAGGTGTAAAGCAAGGGAGGAGACCTTTAGCACTTAACCCAATTTCCTCCTGCAGATATCAAAAGTTGGATCAGCATATGTCCACAGTTATAAAGATGTAACATTGTTTTTAAAGTCTTTAGCCGCAGAATCCTAAAGGGCCCCCAAATTTCGGTCTTCACTTTGCTCTAGCCCCATCCCAGCTGTTCCTACTAAGCACTCAATCATCTGCAGGCTGTTTGCAATTCATTCTGGGACAAAGGTGAGGCCACTGGGACAGTATATCAATGGGACTATTCTTGCCAAAGAATGAAGTTTGGAAACAGATGTCAGCTGGTTCCTAATGAAAGTGATCAATCCCCGGAATGCCCTTCCTAAAGAAGCCAGGCTACCTACCTAGCCTCTCTTGGGGGTTTGGGTTTGGCTGTTGTGTCCCTTCCCAAGGCAGGAGCTGGCATCTCCTTCCTTCCTGCACACTTCATTCTTGTGGATCCTGTTCTTGTTCTTCCTGCATTGACTGTGGATAGATTCCTATGGAGCAAACATCAGAAGCTGCCATCGGATATCCCGAGATTCTCTGCTCTGACGTGTTCTTTCCTGCTCACTGAAGATTACCCCTGGGGTTGTTCCAAGACACGTGGAACCAGAATGCGTGTGACACTCTCTTATTCATGCTCTCTCTGGCTGTGATTTTTGGATCCTCTTTCTGAGCCTACTGTTTTTTCCCCCTTTGTCTCATTTTCTAGCTAGTTTCCTTCTACACCTTCTTCTGCTAGCTCAGTTCATCTCATCCCTCCACATGTGGCACCAAATAGTTTATTCCAACCCCTTGCCCGGGAGCTGATGGTGGTGACCAGATGGTAATAAGAAGATATTAAAGGCAACATTTATACTTATGAATTGAGAGACAATACTCATTACTCTCCCGGGAAAATGGTGTTTTCTCCAGCTGAGGTAAAATGGTATTTTCAAAAATTCTGTTTCTCACTTGAACAGACATTAAGATGCGTTTATTAGCAAACAGACTTTAAAATTTTTTTATCCAAAAAAATATTGCTGCTTCTCAGCATTTGGGCAAATACTGCTTTTCATTTGTTCTTTCCCTGTTTCTTCTTTCTTTTTACTTTCTTGTCATACTGTAGATTTAAATTACATGTTGTTTTATTATTTACTATATTAACAAAACTCACATTTTATGTTAGTTCAAAAAAATGGATGACTGGAATATTTGAAAGTTGTCTCTTAAAAAAAAAAAGAGGTTTATCACAGCGTAAAAGCCTATCATTTTTTCTGATGCCCAGCATCATTTCTCTGTTCTTAAGGCATCTGACTGGGGACAGATAAATGTCTTTGACACAAGCTGGGCCAGACCAGTCTTTCCTGAGATTTTTCAAACCAGAGCTGGAAGAGAGAAACCCCCCATATGAGTCAGCTACTGCTGCATAACAAAGAACCATAAAATCAAAGTCACTTAAAACAGTAAGCATTTACTTAGCTCACACACCTGCAGGTGTGCTGGTGGCTCAGCTGATCTCAGGAGTCTTGCCCTTGTGTCTTCAGCCTGGCAGTGGGTTGACTGATTTAGACTGTAGCAGCTGGGATGTCTGTAGTCCACACTGCATGTTTGCACATCTGTTGCATATGTCTCTGCTGTGGTTTGGATATTTGACCCCTCCAGATCTCATGTTGAAAGCTGATCCCCAGTGTTGGAGGTGGGGCCTGGCGGAAGGT
This sequence comes from Daubentonia madagascariensis, assembly GCA_023783475.1. Classification (NCBI taxonomy): domain Eukaryota; kingdom Metazoa; phylum Chordata; class Mammalia; order Primates; family Daubentoniidae; genus Daubentonia; species Daubentonia madagascariensis. Next base: position 31,004,441 of record JAKFHU010001684.1, read on the forward strand.
GTTTGGGCTGTGGGGGTAGATTCCCCATGAATGGCCTGGTACCATTCTTATGGGACTGAGTGAGTTCTCATCTTAGTTCCCATGAGAACTGGTTGTTGAAAAGAGCCTGGCACCTCTTGCCCCCTTTCCTCTCTCGCCATGTGATCTGTACACACTGGCCCCTGCTTTGCCTTCTGCCATGAGTGGAAGCAAACTGAGATCCTCACAGAAGCAGATGCTGGTGCCATGCTTCTTGTACAGCCTGCAGAACTAGGAGTCAAATAAATCTCTTTTTTCTTATAAATTACCCAGCCTCAGGTATTCCTTTATATCAACACAAAAATGGACTAAGACAGTCTCTAAACTTCTAGCAGACTAATTGGGAAATGTTCCACAAGAGAGCAAGTGAGGACACGCAAGGTCACGTAGACCAAAGCTGTGAATTATCATATTGTGACTTCTGTCCACATGCCATTGGCCAAAGCAAGTCACATGGACAAGCCCAAAACCAAGGTGGGAGTGTTCACCACCCACGTGGAGGCAATGGCAAAGTTGTGGACTCATGGAAGGGTGGCGAATTGGACCAGTCCTCCAGTATACCACAGCCGCTTTCCTCTGTGGGCGTGGAGCTGTTAGGTGTGAGCTCCACATGCAAATGTCTGTCTACAGCAGAAGACAAAGCCAAAGTCTAGAGAGAAGCGGATGGAAGGGAGGTTGGGAGAGAGTCCTGGTAATATTCCATTCCTAATAATGTCTTTTCTGTGCTCAGATTGCTGCCCTTGTGAGGTTTGGTTGATCATCTTTCTTTATTATGAGGTAGACTACTCCATAACCTCTCCAAACTCCCCTTTCTTCCATAAGTTGGTATAAACTGCATTTCTGTTACTTGCAACCAAGGGGTTATGACCTGTACATACTATTTTCCTAGATCAGAGGGGCTTTACAACAAAAGATGCTTTCCCTATCTCAATGCAAAATTTTTTACGTTTATTTTTGGGGGATAAAATCTTTTCATACTAGAAAAAAATCACCTGTATTTCACAGGTTATTAGTTTATTAAACTAGACCACATAAGTTTCAAATAAAAAGTTACCTAATTTACAGTAAAAATTATATATAATCAGCATAAATTGGGAAAGAGATACAAAAACAGTTAGCACAAGGCAACAATGCTCCAACTTTTGACGTAGCAATTTTATCCCTGAGAATTTACCTCAATAAAATAATCTAATAGAAGCAAAGATCCATATGCATGAAATGGTTTATGACAACCTTATTCATGATATTAAATAAAGGAAAATGTCTAAATTAATGCTTTAATAAATTATGTCAGTCTTTCAGGAGGGAACATTATATAGTCTTTAATAACGTTAATTGAGAAAATTATATAAAATATTGAAATCTGTTCGTGGCATAGTAAGTGAAAAAGCAGAATACAAAATAGTACTTACATAAATATCCAGACTATGTACATATACTCACTCACTGTGGATACCCACTTCACACATACAAACACATGCAATTACACACACAAACCTACAAAACCATTTTCTTTTTGTGTACAATAGAAAAAAATAACATTTTAAATATACCTGTAATTTCTCTTGTTCAGATAGGAGACACTCTTCATCTTTGAGCAAAATTGCTCTTCAATTGGCTCTTTATTTATGCAAAGCCAAAATCCTATTCTGGAATCAAGAATCTGGAACCTACAGCTCTGAATAAAGTTATTAAAGGCTGTAGGATTATGATGATGTTGCCCGTGGCTGAGGGCGTGGTAAGTAAAGTCCTTTTTTCAGTGAGGAAAAGGAGGGTTGAGGATGTACCTGGGGAAAGGAGGCTCATGATGACAGGTGGACCAGGGGAGGCCGAGCAGAGAGAAAGCCAGCGGAGGGGCACAACGATGGGCTCACCTCCAGGAGCAGTGATAGTTCATACCCAGTGCTATGTTTTTCTTTTTCTCCATTATAGTTCTCCTTGCTACTCTCAAGCCTTCCGTAAATTGTCTTAAATGCTTATCCAGGTGTTTGCTATACTTTTGGGAATTAAGGGAAGAGCCTGCAACTCTGCTTGGATAAAGCAAGAACCTGGCTTGTGTGGAAAAGTGTTAGGAAGATGTGCAGTGGTGATCAGAGAGGAAGTCTCTGGGTCAGCGGCCCGGATGAGAGTGACGTTGTGGACTACATAAGAATTGCATTGCTATGGTAGACTGTACTTCTGTTCGCCAAATGTTTTATTTGTCCTCCATCTTTTGCTATGGAAGGATTTTCTCTCCTAGTCTGCTAACCTCAAGAGAGGCCACTTGACTTGCTGTGGCTGATAAAATACAGGCAGGAGAAATGTGTCATTTTTGAGAATCAGTGCATTGATCTCCACGTCTCTCTTCCCTCACCTTTGGCTTAATAATGTTCCAGCCGGATGCTCTTCCATCCTGGGTCCTGGAATGAAGGGGGTGGGGGCATCCAAGCCACAGCCAACTTTCATTTGACAGGTTATGTAGGTGTGATGGTTAATTTTTTGTGTTAACTTGACTGGATTGTGGAATGCCCAGATATTTGGCTAAGCTTTATTTCTAAGTGTGTCTGTGAGGGTGTTTCCAGCTGAGATTTGCCTTGGACTCAGCAGACTCAGTAAATTAGATTGCCCTCCCCTAAATGGATGGCTATTATCCAATTCATTGAGGGCCTGAATAGAACAGAAGATGGAGGAAGTAGAATTCACCCCTTCTGCCTGGCTGTTTGAACTGGGACATCAGTCTCCTCTTGCCCTCAGACTGAGACTTCTTACACCATCAGCTCTCCTGGTTCTCAGGCCTTTGGACTCAGACCAGACTACACCACCAGCTTCTCCCAGGGTAGATCATGGGACTTCTCAGCCTCCATAATCAAGTGAGCTCATTCCTTATAATAAATCTCTCTCTTTTCTCTCTCTTTCTCCTCATCTTCCTCCTCCTCCTCTTGGTTCTGTTTCTCTAGGGAACCCTGACTAATACGGTGGGAAAGAAGTAAACCTTTGTGGTTCTAAGCCACTGAGACTTTGGGGATATTTATTACTGCAGCATAACCTGGCCTACACTGATTTATACAATGGAATTTTTAACAAACACAAAGGAATTAGAATACAGAAGACTGAATTTCCCATTGCCATCCAGTAGGAGGAAGGTGTCTGTGGTCTGAAGACCTGTGAGCCTTTGAGTTACTTTTTGACTTTTACTTGCACATGGACTTTTATATTGATGCCAAGCAGTACATCTATACTCCTCTGAGATGTCTTTTCCTCCATGGAAATGGTATATTTTAAAACTCTCTTACCAGCCCCAGTTTCAACTTTTGCCCCTAATTTTTCCCCATAACGTTCAGGGACTCTAGTGATAGCTATCTATGAGCAATGTACCCAGACTAATTCAGAGAGTGTGTTTGATGAACTTTGGTTTGATTTGTACATAATTGTTATAAACTACATTTGACAAAACAATTTCATCCTTGGCAAAACCTGAAAGCCTCTAATCTTAACTATTCCCCTAATATTTATATTAGGAGGCCAATCTAAGTATTATGTTTTTAAATGAAAGGATTTGACTTCAGGCTGATAATTTACTATCAAAAACAATTCCCCCCTCCCCCAATTCCACAAGAGCAGGAACCCAGATTAATTAGAGAGGCCTTATTGGTTTCTGATGGAGGCGGCATTGGTAGGAATGGCCCACTGACAGCGGAGGAGCCGGCACAACGGGACGGGCAGCCCGAAGCTTTACTCAGCAGGCAGCCTCCACAAATACTGTAATTCTTCACTCGTCTGGTCAGGTGTCCCTTGGTAAAGGCAAGTAGAGAAAGCAAAGCGATTACCTAGGTAATTCAGGACAAACAAACCTGTATGTGGCAGGTAACTTGGGTAGTTGCTTCTAATTTCCTAGGCAACCACTTTCATTCTTTTCCACATTATCAGCAAGAATCTGATCTTGCTCCCAAGAGCTACTTCCACGTCGGGAAACATTACTTCATAGGAACTCCCCTACTCATCAATCTAGAGTTTGAAAGAGCTGTCAGATCTCAGGGCTGTGTCGTTCGCCCTGATTCATGGCAAAACCCCAATAACTGGTGGGATAATGTTCGTCTATTTATGAAACTTCAGAACACAGGTTCTAGCAACTTATTTTTGTCTTGTGATTCCGGGGTAAGATGAGAACTGCACTGTCACAGGCTGGACAAATGAGGTTTCAGTTGTGAGGAAGGCCGGGGAAGGGGACTTACTACGTGTCAGTCTCTGTATGAGGCATTTGCTGCACCTTCCCTCCAACGCGTTCCTGTGAGGCAGGTCCTACTACTTTCACTTTACAGGTGAGAGGATGGAATGTCAATGAGGCACACAGCTGGCAGGTGACAAAACTAGAATTCAAACCCAGATCCATTTGATTCCAACGTTTTTGCCACTATCCCAATGGCTCTGGGAGAAGCCAGGGCACCTATAGAAAAGTTCCATGGTTGTTTCTAGCATCAACTGGATTGGAAACTGTACATTAATGTGGTGGTTCTCAAACTTTAGCATGCATTAGAATCACCTGTAAGGCTTGTAAAAACACAGATTGCTGGTCTCACACCTAGAGTTTTCTGATTCAGTAGGTTTGGGGTGGGGCCCAAGAATTTGCATTTCTAAAACGTTCCCAAGTGATGTGGATGCTGGGACCTGGGGAATACACTGAGAACCACCACTGAGGGGAACTCCGAGAGCTGAATTGGACGTGAAGATTTACATTAACGGGGATGAGATCAGGTATCTGCAGAGTCACCTAACAGAGAATGATTGAGAATCAGTCCTGACTAATAATAAAACTGATGCATCTAAAGAGAATATGTCCATCATAGGTGGGTGGTCAGAACAGAAACATTAAATAACGGGGCAGAAAATGTAGCCAATACGATCCATCAAGAAGGAAGAAGTGCTGTAAGGGTCAGTTTCTACATTTCCTTAGAATTCCCTGGATACCAAGCAACCATATGAGCATTAATTTGATTTATTTGATTAGTTTGTTTTCTCAGGTATCTGATGTTTCAGATATATGGGGTGGTCAAGTACATTTTTCAGGACCACCGCTTTGTGTAGGGGTCCTTGTGGCGGCCACTGATACTGAATTCTGCGTGGATGGTGCCCCCTGGTGGACTAGGAAAGAATATCATTCGTTGTCAATGAACGACCCGGCATTGTTACTCATGCACGAGTTGAGTGCCCCTACTACTCCAGTCACCTTAAAACTAGCAAACCTGAGGACCAGTCCCTGGAACCCATAAGAATGTCACCTCTGAGAGCCCTGCCCTTGAGAAAGTTCTGCCCTTTAGAAAAGTTTTCCTTGGTGATATTCTAACTGACTCTAGACCTTAAATTCTTGAAACAAGTTGAAATGGTAGAAGGTGGTTAACAAATCCATATATTAATACTATCACCACGTATGTCTTCCCTCTCAGTTTTGTGGGATGAAGGGAATTCAAAATTTGACTTACAAAGTAGGAATTGTGAGGGAAACCTTTGGACAGGTATTTAGGCACTTTAATAAGTATCCTTCTTGCCTAGAAAACAGGACAGCCAAGAATATCATATGCTTTCCAGTCTCTCCCCAGCTCTTACACCTAGAAACAAGGGCCCCCCCCAAAGGTCTGTCATTCCTCAGGGTCCACGGGAATGGAGTGGCTTAATAGACAGATGTGTGTCTTTGTGAGAGAGCAAGAAGTCTTTTGGTTTGAACTGTTTGGTCTAGAGATAGATTATTCTACCTGTGGCATAAAATTCTAAAAAGGCTTTGCAGAAGACCTACCAATGCTCTGTCTCTCATAATACCCTGTTTCCCCACCATGAGAAAGTCAAACTTATCCTTTGTGTCCATGCTTCTCTATGATCTGCAAGTTTTCCAAGAACACCTGTATTCAAAGCTCAAGTCTACCACTTAACAACTATATGACCTTACTCAACCTTTCTGGGCCTCGGTATTCTTATTTATCAGATGGTTATAAGGATTACAGACAGAGAGGTATAGATAGCACTGACAGCAGTGACAGACACATCCTCATGTTAGATAAATGTTACTTATTATTATTCAGACATGCTTGTTAATAAGGCCTCGGGGACAATTTGTACATGCTGGGTATAGAAGGGCTTGGAAAGTATTTAATTAACTGAGATAGCATTGAGGAGTCCAGTCCACATACAATGAGTAGAACTAGGAAGGCGTTGAGATTGGTTGGATAAGAGAATGAGTAGAGAGGCATGAACTCCAGAGGAATAACTCACCTGGAAAGTAGGTAATTGGGAATTTAGGATTACAGTTTGATGGGAAAGAAAGCACTGTGGATGTGGGAGGCATAGCTCAGAGAGAAGAAATAACATTATCCACGCCTGTGCAACCCACACCTTCCCCTGCCCCTTAAAGGCCATCTCTCTAATGAGAGTTGTTTACGCTATCGGTTGTAGACTAATAGGGTCCAGAAATCAATTTATATGGGTTGTGAGCAGCATTTAAAGAACAGAACAGAATATAAAATATCATTATGCATTATACATAGTGAATAAATATTATTTTATGAAACTTTAATCAGTTATGCATGCACATGTGTATAGGGTCACAATGTAAAGTGCGTTTTTCTGGTGAATCTTGGCACAAGGAGATTGAAAGCTGCTGCTCTAGTGCTGCGGTCCCCAATCCCCCCCAGGCCGTGGAGTGGTACTGATCTGTGGCCTGTTAGGAACTGGGCTGCACAGCAGGAGGTGAGTGGCTGAAGGTTCATCTGTATTTACAGCCACTCCCCATTGCTCTCCTCACCACCTGAGCTCCGCCTCCTGTCAGACCAGCGGTGGCATTAGATTCTCATAGAAGCGTGAACCCTACTATAAACTGCACATGGGAGGGATCTGGGTTGCGCGCTCCTTCTGAGAATCTAATGCCTGATGATCTGAGGTGGAGCTGAGGTGGTGATACCAGTGCTGGGAAGCAGATGCAAATACAGATTAGCATTAGCAGAAAGGTTTGACTGCACAATAAATATAATGTGTCTGAATCATCCCAAAACTATCCCTCTGCCACCTCGCAGTCTGTGGAAGAATTGTCGTCCATGAAACTGGTCCCTGGTGCCAAAAAGTTTGGGGACCGCTGCTCTAGTGTATTCACTGAGTCTGGTGGGGGCTCTTGCAAGGTCCTTTTGACTATTTTCCAGGCTGCCTTTTCCTCACCAGCCTTTTCTGAGTGTCTTAGTCAGTTTGAGCTGCTATAACAAAGTACCATAGATTGGGTGGCTTATAAGCAACAGAAATTTATTTCTCACAGTTCTGGAGGCTGGAAGCCTGGTATCAGGTGCCAGCATGGTTGGGTTCTGGTGTGGGCCCTCTTCCAGGTTGCAGACTGCCGTCCTTTTATATTCTCACTTAGAAAGAGGGGATGCAGCTCTCTCTTTCTCTCCCTCTTTTTTTTTTAAATAAGGGCACTAATCCGTGGGAACCCTCATGACCCAATTACCTCCCAGGGCCCCACCTCCCCTCCAAACACCATCACATGGGGGGTTAGGATTTCAACTTATGATTTCTAGGGGACAAAAACATTCAGTCCACAGGATCAAAGCAGGTACCTAGTCGCTGTCCTTCTAGTGGGGGCCTGGGCTCAGGCCACCCTCTGATACAATGTTGCCACCTCTGCAAAGTCCTGGAGGTGAGGACAGGGGAGGGGGTAGTTTAACAAGGGTAAACTACCCTCTTTCTCCTTTGCGACCTGGTCTTTCACTCATTTCAAACTTGAGATAAAGCTGTACCAAATTTTATTAAAGTGTTTTGGAAACTAGCAGAGAAAGAATTTAAGCCTATCTGCTTAATTCTACTTTTCCTGAAGTCCAGGGGAAGAGCATCTTGGAATTTAAATCCTTTGCAGGGGTCACTTCCTTGATGCTCCCGGTTTATCAGGAGCATCTCAGGGCCACATCCTTTGCTGTAGAAGAACACTTCTTCCAGTTTTAGCCCTGCAAACATTTATTCATTTTTTTTGGGGAAATTCTATATTGTACCCAGAGAGTTCCATAAAATTTTTATCTACTTCTGAGTATTAAAGAAAGGCCAGTCAAGTTTAAAAAAATCCATTTCAGAGCCAATATAATCCCCTGTACCTCCTCCGCCATCTGCTGAGCCCTGGCCATGCTTCTGCACAGGGACTTAGCGTGGGGAAGAGGCTTGGTCTGCTTTCTCACTGTTTGTATCCCCTGTCATGAGGCACTTTTCTCCTTGAGTAGGGAGGAGAGATGGGAAGGGACAGAGCTGTCACTCCTGGTGTGCACAAGCTTTCTCTTGGCTGTTGCTTCCTAGGCTGAGATGGACCAGGTGGGGATGCCCACTGATGGAAGACGTCCCAGGCTGGTTCCTTCTTGGGGTACATATGTGGGTTCTACTTGGGCCATTCAGGGTCAGAGAAAGGCTCCTCCCTAAGTGTCTGCCCAATTCCCTGACCTGGGAGATCAGCTCTAGCTCAACCTCTTTGAATCCCACCCCAGCTTTTGCCACCAGTAACACCCTCTGTCATTTCCTATTGCTGGGGACTCCCAACCATAGGTGGCCCTCTTGTTGCAGGTATAAGACAGCTCAAGCCCAGCTGCCTTCTGCGGTATCCATCTGGGCCACAGGAGACTTAGGCTTCCTTGTAACACTGAATGGCAGGAGGTCTTGCTTCCCATTGCTGGCTCCTCTCTGCCATCTAAGTTTTCATCTCCCCTGCCCATAAGCGGATGGCCCAGTGTGGATCCAGATGCGTCTTCTTCTTCCTGACACCCCCAATGTCTGTGAGTGCTCCTCTTTCTCTCTTCCTCCATGGAAGGGGACAAAGCCAAAGCTCTCCACTCCCCACTGACGGCTCATGACAAGCAATCTCCCCTCTCCCCCATCTTCCTAATCTGCTTGAATGGGGCACAGGGAAGGAGGGGTCTGTGGATACCTGGGAGCGACAGACCTGGTTAAGTCCAACCTGTTAAAACATCTTGGAACAGTATATGGCCCCCCGCTGTTGGCAGCTCTCTTTAGATTGGGAGGTTCTTGATGTGTCTTTGGCTTTTACTCGGGGCCTTGGTCACCAATTCTGGGACAACAGAAACAGTACCATCAATGCCCACTGCACATGGGACAAGAGATCCATATCATCTACCCTGTCCATACTTTGAAGAATTAAGTCGAACGCCTCTGGAACTGAAGTTTTGAAATGTCTGTAAACATGCCTGAGCACACGGCCAAGAGATGGTGTGTTAAGGGAAGCCCATCCAATTGGACAAAGGCCTCTGGCCTTGAGTGTAGACCTGGTCCACATTGCAGCCACATACTGTTCCCCAGCAGATATTTTTCAGAGTTAAAAGGGAAAACTAAAAATGCACAAAAATAGGATGGGTACTCTCCCTTTCCAGAACCAGTAAAGATATTTTGGTTTTTAATGCATTTCCATTAAATAGAAGTAACTTGGAAAAAAATTTATATCACATTTACTATAAGAATTTTATTTGTAGAAACTCCAGAATTTATTGGATTTCTAACATTAAAAAAAGGTATTTTAAAACTGCCTTTATTTTATTAGGCCATTTTAGTAATTGATTCACCATACTTGTGTGACAAATGAAAATTTTTGAAAAATTTTTTTGAATAGAATCTGTTAATTTACCATTATAGAAGTAGACTTACCTATTGTGAAATTCAAATGGTAAAAAAGCTACATTAAATGCCCTTTCAGTTTTTTTTTCTTTTTTAACTGGAAGTAGATGTTACCCTGCAAGGGTGCAGGGGCAAGTTGCCATGTAGAGTGGTAAAGACAGTGTCTCTGCCCTGAGCACCTCCCAGAAATACCCCTGAACCTCCATTGCCAAGGCACTTTGGCCAGGTTGTGGGGGTAACTCTCACATTATCAATGGGGATGGCCAGTCTCTTGTTGAAATTACCAGAATTAATGTCCTTCTTTTTCTTTCTTTCTTTCTTTTTTTTTAGAGACAGGGTCTTGTTTTGTTGCCCAGGCTAGAGTACAGTGGTGTGACCATAGCTCACTGTAATCTTGAACTCCTGGGCTCAAGCGACCCTCCTGCCTCAGCCTCCCCAAGCACTGGGATTACAGGCACATGCCACCATGCTCAGCTAATTTTTAAAATTTTTTTGTAGAGACAGGGTTTCACTATGTTGCCTAGGCTGGTCTCCAACTCCTGGCCTCAAGCGATCCTCCTGCCTCCGCGCTGGGATTACAAGTGTGAGCCACTGCGCCTGGCCAATGTCCTTCTTTACCTTCTCCATCCTCTGCTTTACATGGGCCTCCCTTTCCTGATGCTCCCAGAGTGGCTCTGATGGCTGCATTGACATAACCCCTTTTGAGGCTAAAGGCCCCAATGATTCTCCCTCCATTCTGCCAAAGCGACTAACACGGATGTGTGATTTTGAGATTTGTACCTACCTTGTGGTTCTCCTTTATTAAGGGAAAAGTGGCCCTCTTCTCATCAGGGGTACTTCTTTGATTCTTTCTTTCAAGTTCTCATGACTTCCCAACTCAGATAAAGCTTGACACAAGTTACTCAGTGCCTAGACTGGAAGAAGACATCAGCGTAACTGAACAACCACATCCCAAATCATTTATTCTTGGTGACCACCAATTGAGGAGCACCCTGACTCTCTCACTTCAGAGTGGGGTGATGTTCAAAATGCATATTTAATGATCAGTTGTCTTGGGTACCTGATAACATCAGTAACTGACCAAACAGTATGGCCAAACCATTGCCTACTGTCTGAATATCAGATTTGCCAGGAGGCCCAAACAGGCAGGCCTCTGGGCCACACTGCCAGCAGATTAGTTTTGTTTGGTATGCCGAGTGATTTTGAAATACAGTGTTTGAATGCTTTGAGGACAAGCATGACTCTTTAATTCCCAGGATCCCCTCCTGTCTCTTGTCCTAGATCTGGCTGGCTTTGTTCGTTTAGGTTACCCTGGGTTTCTGAAAAGCATCTGCTTGTGTTAGGCTGTTCTCAAACCTTTCTTTGTGGACCGGTCTATGTCCAGCAGCTATTAGCTCCAATTTCTTTCTTAACATGTCCTGTCAGCTTGTCACCACATGTATAGATCCTCGTACAGGTGGAATTATATGACGCCTCCTCTTGTTACTGGGCTTAGCTTTTCATAGAGGCAGGTTACCTATCCTGGATCTGAATTATATCAATATTTCAGCTGCATATTAAATTATAATTGATCTGGAAATGAAGGGCTAAATATACGAATAGACAATGGCCAGACCATATATAAAAATAGAAATCTCACCTGTAACTTGAACCAACGTGCCCGGAAAACCAACCTCTTATTTTCAACAAACAGCCCAGGAAGCCAGCCTGCTATACGTCAGACTTGTAGGAAGTCAGACTGCTCTCTCTGGTAACAGTCCGAGAAGTTAACACTATGGCCAGAACTTGATTAATAACTAACAGTTTCCTTAATTTTTGTCCCCATTTCCAACTTAGGACCAACTGGAGAAAGCCAAATATGCAACAGGACGCACAGCTTCTAGTTAGGCTTCTGACAGCTTCCCCATGCCAGATGCCTTCCCTTTTTTCACTATGAAGTTTTCCCACACTTCTGCCTCCTTTGAATCTCAGCCAAATGCAAGTGATGGTGGCTGACTCCCTTGTTATAGCAAGCTGTAAATAGACTTTACTTTTCTCATTTGGTTTGTATTCATTTATTTCCATAGAAATAAATTCAATGATATTTAGATAATCAAAATAATAATAAAGGCCTTCAGTAAAATGGCAAAACAGTGAGGAAAGATAAGAATCTTTTGTATTCTATAAAAGTTTAAGAAGGGGTGTTCCCTTCAGGATGTTTTGAATCTCCCCCATGGGTAACTTTTTCAATTTTTCCTGTCACGACGGGAATTTATAATAAAACAGCCCATTTTAAAATACTGAACTTTGCTACTTTCAAACTGAAAAATTTTTTGAAGCTTAAGGCAGTTATTTCTGCAAAAGATGGCTTCTGGGTTTATTAATTAAAAAGAATGCAGGGAGTATTTGAAATATTATCATCTGGGTGACTTTATTCTACATTTATAAATAGTCTACCGTCTCACCATAATTAAAATAACACGAAAAGAGTTTGAAATGTGGTGATAGCTTAAAATGTGAAAATAATTCTTTTTAACATGAATAATTATCTCACCAGTTTTATAACCTAATAAAAATCAAAGTAAAGGATAAACGCTGGGCATTTTAATTATAAGAAATCGTATGTATTCTGGGAAATTAGAAATGTTACCCACACATTCGTACTTCGGAATCCTCGTTCTAGAAATTCTTTTCTTGGAGATGTTCGAAAAAGGTGGAGTCCATGGGTGCCCTTCTCAATAGGACTTAGCAAATATAAAGCTGTAGGAGGCATATCTGCCTTTGAATCTAAATTTAGCAATAATTTGCTTTACATTTGAACTGAGATACAGAATAGACATTCATAGTTTTTGAACATATTTTCCTTATTAGTTCCTTTAAAAATATAGATTTTTATTATTTTTTACTCTTGACAGAGAAGCAGAAGAGAGACTACTGTAGAAACTGTGTTGTATTTTCTAAACTTTCAGGAATCATTTTAGAGTTTACTATGGTATCATTTATACATGTGCACATTATGTTATGATTTTAAAATTGTAAATCATTCAGAGAATTCCCCAAATACTTTCTTTCTGGGTGTCTCCATTGCTTGGTATATTTTGCAAAAATGGACATCAAAGGTGTTCAATGAACATGTTGGCAAATTGATTAAACTCAAACCAATTTTATATTAGACAGAATTTGGAAGATGAGTGTGATGAAACACTAACAGTTACTTAACACTCCTTGTGTATCATCCAACCTGTTCCTCCCTACTGTTTTCTATGGTTAATTCACATTGACTATATATCTTTTGATTTCTTAATTATTCCCTTTCCCTCTTGTGTATAATGAGAATTCATCCTAGGTTTTTATGGATTAAAAGGAGCTGCAGTGTTCCCCCAAATCAGCCCTTCCTTTATAGGCAAGAATCTCCTCTACTATTCACAATCTTTATCGTATATTAGGGTCACCTGGAAAGCTAGTTAAAACTCAGTGTGCTGGGCCCCATGCCCACAGTTCTGATTCTGTAGGTCTGGCATGGTGCCCGAGAATTTGCATGTGGCAGTGATGGGAGTAGGAGTAGGGGTAGGGTGTGACCAGGGCAGGGCCTGGCCTTATAAAAGCTTGCAGGTATAGATGATTATGAGAAAGACACAGACATTCTCGAATGAGCCCAGATTCCAAAGGTGTAAGGGGGAGGGGAAGAGAGAAAGAGAAAAACTGATGTGTTCCTGACAGCTGATGTTTCTCCCATTGAGATTTCTCTGAAATGAAACTCCTAGATGGTTTAAGCACCCCATAGTGGCTGCTAAATTGCCACATCTCGGTCTCACATACAATGCTTGTATCTGCATTTTATGCTTTCAGACTACATATTAAAACTCTGTGCATTGGTAGAGTAAGCTAGGTAAATATTTGTACATTTGACTCTACGCAGCTACTTCTTATGTTTCCTTGTTCTCCTGCTTTATCTTAAGGAACCTGTGAGGCAGCTAATTAAAATGCTGGCTATGAGATAACTGACTAGGAATTTTAATCCCTTCATAGACATTCACCTGCTTAAAGATTGGGGTGGGTGGGCACTTTAGTGAGTCTAGCAACCTGCTTCTTTCTCTGCCAAATGGTAAAGACAAGAAAGCTCTTCATGGGTTGCTGAATGGCTCAAATTATTGTAAATTCTGGAACTGACACTGAAAACAGGCAAATGTCAGTCCAACAGAACAAAAACACACATTGATAGTTGTATCATTCCTGTATAATATAAAATTGCAGGTGATTTAAAGTTCTGAAAGGGCTTTATAAGCCTCTGGTCTCAAGACTCTTTTAGGTTCTGATGGCACATCGTCTTTTTCATTTCAACTTTGTTTTACGTTTTTTATTAAGGAAATTTTCAGAGATATTCAGATTTAGAGAGAATAGTGTAATGAAACTTGATGGTACTATCATTCAGTCCCAATAATTGTCAATATTTTGCCGATTGTCTTTAATCAATCCCCATTCTCGGTCACACTAATTTTATATGTAAATACTTCCATATGAATCTCTAACAGATAAGGGCTTTAAAACAATATAACTACAATACTATTATTATACCTATCAAAATTATCATTTTAAATATCATTCCAGTCCATGTTAACATTTCCAGTCCATGTTAACATTTCCATGTTAATACATTTGTTCAAATCAGGACCCAGACAAGTTCTTTTGTTGAATTTGGTTGATCTATCTCTCTTAAGCCCCTATTACTATTTAATAGTTTCCCCTCTCTCTTTTTTAGATTTTGATGGCACATTGTCTTTTTCATTTCAACTTTGTTTTACATTTTTTATTACGGAAAAAAATTTCCCCTCTCTCTTTTTCCCAAGCCATTGGTTGAAGAGATGAGTCATTTTTCCTGTTGAATTTCCCACATCTTGGACTTACTTGATCACATCCTCTGGTATGGTTTACCTGGTTTCTATATGTCCCATATTTCTTGTTAACTGGTAGTGAGTCCAGAAACATAATTAAATTTAGGTTTATTTTTTGTGGGGGGCAAGAATATTTCATAGGCAGTGTTGGGCACTAGCTATTGCATCCCATCAATAGGCACACCATGTCTGTTGCTCCCACCTTGAGTGATGCTATGATTGATCTGTGGGTTTAGGTGTCATCAGCATGATCCACCTGTTATCAAATTTCCCATCAACCACCATTTGTGATTATTGCCCAGACCCGTTTTTTCACTGGGGTTGCATGCTGACTTTTTTCTAATTCAATCATTCTTTCTGAATTAGTTGGAATTCTTCTATGGGGAGGAACCTTCCCTCACATCTATTTGGTTAACCTGAAGCACAGTTCATAAATGAGAGGCAAGATAAATGCTTCATTTTATACCCTTATTTATCCAATTTCAGAATAATGAGTCCAACAACATCCAAATGTGACCAATGTGGTTTTTGTTTTTCAAAATATCATTATCAACTTAAAATTTTAATATATTATATATTTTATATGTTAATATATTAAAAGATTTTATATACTTATATTTTATATATTTAATATATTTCAACGGGTTTCAATTGAACAACCCATTGCAAAAGATGTTAAATTTGTGTCCATGTCAGTTTTTAACAGGATTGCTCTTAAACTTAGTATATAACTGTTTACATGCCATTCTGTTGTTTTTTAAAATATAACTGGGCTTAGAACTAACATATACTTATTGTAGAAAATTTAAAGAATAAAGACCCACATAAGGATGAAAACGATAATCACTTGTATCCTCCCCACACAGAAGTATCTCCCTTTACAAATTTTGTTGCATTTCCTTCTTTTTTTTGTCTTATGTATTAATATATCATTAAATACCCCATGACCCATCATTATAATCACCTCCTCAGAAATGCTCTCAACCACCCCTCATCCTTAGCCTCATTACACGATGTGTAGCAAAACCTCAACCCTCATCTACCCTGCACCTGTGTCTGAGCAGCTGACTGCTACTAGAGACTAACTGAACTCTTCCTGCATTTAATGAGCTAAAGCCTCCACATGCACCCACTCTGACCCAGAAACTCTCTTATGTTTCCCAAAACTATTTCATATGTTCTCCTCAAACCACCCCCAATCCTTCACTCTTTCACCCTGACTGAGCTGTTGACCTTGCCCCCTACTTCAGTGAAGTAAAAACCTTCAGATGATGACTCTAGGATTCCTGATGCAAACTTAACAAAAACTGCCCTGACCTGTAGCTATTGTCACCTCCTTCCCTCCTGGCACAATGGAGGGCATGTTTTTCCTCCTAGCAAATTCCAGTACCTCTCCTGCTCTGCATCCAATGCTCTGTGACCTTTAAAAACACTTCACTCTGGTTATCCTCCCTCGCTCCTTTTACCAACTTTTCCCTGTCTTCTACTAGATTGTTTCTGTAACTATATTCTAATTTCCCAACCCCATCTTAAAAACAACACCAACAACAAACATAATCACTTCCATGGTTCCATGTCTCCTGCAAGGTACCATCCATTTCTCTATTAGCCTGCCTCGCCAAACTTCTCAAGAGTTATTAACTACATCGTTTCCACTTCTTTAACTCTTTTGCTTCAATTTACTCCAGTCTGGCTTCTCTGCAGCCCCATCACTGTACTGAAATTTCTTGTCTCTGAACCACTAGAAATGCACATAGCCACGTGCAATGTATACTTCCCTGTCCTCATCTTACCTTTCCAGCAGCATTTGGAGGAGTTGGCCATTCACCTCTAGAAACGTTCTTCTCTTAAGTATCCTCAGGCCATTGATTCTTTGCTTTGCAAACTCACCGGCTTCCCCCATCAGTTTCCTTTTCAAGCTGGCTCCTACTTCTCCCCTTAAGTGTTGGCATTTCTCCGGTCTAAGTCCCGGGTGCTCTTCTTTTCTCCTTTTTCCCTGGGTGATTCCATTAATTCCCAGCTTTTAAAATATCATCATGACTCAAGATTTCAAAGTTTATACCTTCAACCAAGATAGTTTTTCTGAACACCATATCCAGCTCTGTTTACCTGACAGCTCAACCCGGATGTCTTACAAACATCTCAAATTAAACATGTACAAGGTGGAACTTCTCATTTTCTGTCCACAACTCAATCCCTCCTCTATCTGTCCTAGCCTAGTAAATGGCACCATTATCCACCAGTTGCTCAGTCCAGAAATCTGAGACAAGGACCACACTAGGAT
Source organism: Daubentonia madagascariensis (assembly GCA_023783475.1). Taxonomy (NCBI): domain Eukaryota; kingdom Metazoa; phylum Chordata; class Mammalia; order Primates; family Daubentoniidae; genus Daubentonia; species Daubentonia madagascariensis. The sequence continues at coordinate 31,021,229 of JAKFHU010001684.1, forward strand.
AGCAGTGCAGAAAGCTGGACATATCCTGGGTCCTCGGTGACTCTGTGGAATTACCAAGTCTGCCCAGATTGCCTACTTCCGGACTTTTTTCCTTTTTCTTTTTTGTTTTTTTCCTTTCTTCCCTTCCCCCTGTTTCTTTTCCATATCAGATGGGTAATGTGATGTAACAAGGTTTGAGGGGGGCACATCTCACACATGAGCGTGAAGACCCAGTCAGCACACTAATGAACCACAAAAGGATCTACTTCTAGATTTTTTTTTTTTTACTTTTTAAAAGCATTTTATTCTGTTTTTTTTTTTAATTTATTTTTTTAATTTCAGAATATCATGGGGTACTTCTAGATTTTTTAGATAAGAACACAAAACCACATGTTTTAAAGCCATTATTAATTCAGTTTATCTTAACTAATTCAATGTGTCATGTTATTTTATAATTTTTATTTTTACTTCACTTTGCAGTTTTCATTGTTTCATATCTTTTGATCCTTAACCATATTTTCTTTGTTCCTATTTTCTCATGATTTGGAAGTTACATATCCTCTTCCGCGTCTTCTAGTGATTGCCCTTGAATTTTAAAGATGCATTCTTTAACACATTTTTCCTTAGTTGTCAAGGAGATTTGATCATTTGTCCTCATTTTAAGTAGCATGATACATTTATTGCATTTTTGTACCTGTCTCCTACCATGCTAGGCTTTGCTAATACAACCTCTATAATTATCCTTAAATTATTTATAAAAATCTCACATTTCTTATTTTTAAGTTTACTTTGTATAATTTGTATTCGTGTTTGTAATAATACTTATTTAGACTAAATTCACCACTGAGGTGATTTTGGTTCTTGATACTATTTATTTTCTAATACAACTTTCTCAGGCTTATAATCTTAATTTCTCTTTTCTTTATATCTTTAGGCTATTTTTTTCCAAGAAGGGTATCATAAAACCTTACATAAGAACTTAGATATTAAAAATGTTTTTCCTGTTGCCTGAATTGAAAATTCTTAGGTTCCACGTTTTTCCCCTTAAAATTCTGTAAACATTGTGTGTGTGTGTGTGTGTGTGTGTGTGTGAAATTTAATGTTACATAGAAGTATAAGATCATCTTGACTTTGTTTCTTCACAGTGCCAGGTATTTTCCAAGTGAATGTTTACAAGATGTCTTTTTTGTCTTTGTGGATGTAAAATAGTTACAGAATGTTTTATGTGTAATTTACATTTTCCTATATTTATTTTAGGGATCACAGGGAGTACGTCCTTCTGCTTGCATACTTAGGGCTATTTCAGCTCAAAGACATTTTCTTTGTTCGTGATTTCGATTACTACTTTGCTCCTAACTATCTTGGTATTCTCCTGAGGAAGACATTAAATTATTTAATTGGTTTTCCAAACTGTCCTTCAAAATCATCATCTTATTCACCACTCTTGTTGTTGTCTTTTTCCTCTCTTTTAAGTTTCTGAACATCAGACGTGTTTGATTTGTCATGGTGACATGGGCTTCTTACTTGCTCTTTTTCTCTGCTATTATTAACTTTTTAGTCTCCCTCCTCCAGCCCTTCCTTGTGCACACTGTCTGCCTCCTTGTAGTAGGGTGTTATTATTGTGATTTTAAAATCTCAGCTTTAGATTTAATTTAATTTCATCTTTTCATCTCTTCTTGAACTTGCTGCTATCTATTTGTTCTTTGTGCCTCTTGGAAGAAGCCGGGTCATCTTGTGGCTTGTTGAAGGCCCCCCGTTTCCTAGAACTTAATTCTAGTTCTTTCAGTAGATAATTTTCAGAGATGAGCTCTATCTCTGAGTCTATAGTTGTTGTTCCCCTTTCTCTTATTCTGATGTATTGTTTGCAAGGCCTCAAGCTCTTGTTTTCTTTCCTCCTTAGACATAAAGGAGAAACTATCTGGATTTGGCATTTGCCGTAAATAAGGGGAGTGGATACATTTTCCCTTCTCAGACAGACAGCTGAAGTCAGGTCTTTGTGGGAGCCCCTATCCCAAGTGTCTAGGTAGCTCTCACTGACATAGTGCTGGTGTACTGGAGTGGAATATTCTCCTACTCCTTCTGCTTGATTCTCTGGTCTCTCAGAGTGGAATGCTAAAAACTGTAATCTCCAGCATGTGCTGCCACAATACCTTAATTTTCTCTGCCCTGCCCTGCAGAGCTTAAAATATTAGAATAATATTGCCCAGGACAGAATCATTTCTACTATTCCCAATGACTCCTGTTTCTTGGGGAGTTGCAAGCATTGAAAAAATATAGGGAAATTATGATGCGCTGGAAACATTCTGATCACCTCAAAACATAGTACCTGTTCAATAGAGAAACAACTGCTTTTAAAACTTTCTGGTTATTAGCTAGGGCAGACTGACATGGACATCCAAGTTGCCATTCATTTTATTTGGACAAAACTGTGTAGACTACAGATTGATTTTCACAATTCCCCTCCACAGAATTTATGGATGGAAATTCTGACAATAATTGCTTGTCGATTTTAGATATTGGTGGAAATGGTGTTAATCTTTGCCTTTATAAAGTATTTTAGCAAAATTTGAGGGGGTGCTAACTCCCTATGATGTCACCTTCTGGGTTAACAGATATGAATATGTAATTAACATTTCTTGAACATTCATGATTTGGCAGGTGCTATGCTCACTGCTTGATAAATATCATCTTATTTAATGTTCAAAATGATCCTATGATGTCAATGTTATATGATCTCCATTTATAGATGAGACACTAGGTTTGGAGATGTGAGTAACCTGCCCAAGGTCACTGAGCTAAGAGCCATGGGGTCTGGATTCTCATGGCTCCAATTACATGCCCCTGTACAAAAGTTCTCCTCAAACCCAGGCACCTGAAAGATATGAAGAGCTTTCTAATAACTCTCAATTTTTTTTAATTTTGGGAGGAATGGGTCTTCCCCATTACTGTAATTTAAAAGTGTTTGTTACCAGGCAAGTTTCCTACTTATAACCTGTCTCTTTTAAGGGAAACAAAGGGAACTTGTTTTAATCATCGTATTATCAGACAGCTCTTTTGTCTTAAAATTTGCTGCAGCCTGTGACTGGGGAAGAAATGATCTAAATACCAATGTTCACCTTTCTCCATTTCATTTCTGTTTCAACCACCTGTGAGTGAAGTGATCTGACTCTCTCTCAAACACCAATTGCTTCTTTTTAATCTTGTCTTCTAGGAAAACAATTTCTTCCCTTATTATCAGTATAAATCCCAGTGATCCATTCTTGGAAAAGCCTATTCAAACATAGAAATACCGACTTTGATCTGACAACAGCTCCATAAGAATAGACCAGGATTCAAATTTGAGTCTCCTCTATTTCTTAATTAGCAGACTGATGATAGATCAAAATGAATGAAATGAAGGGCAGATATGTGCAGTTTCTGAATGATGGGACAACTTAATAGTTATTTTTTAGTTTGAGTCAGAGGAACTATAAAGGAGATGGGCAAACATTCCTTAAATGCCTACTGTGTGTCAGGTACTACCCTAGACACTTGACTTGCTGGTCCAACTTCAGAGCACTGCTAGGCCAGCGCCAGGGGCTACTAACTCATACAGTTTTAGAGGTGGACAGAATCTCAAGGACCATTTAGTCCAACCCTTACCCATTATACAATTCCCTCAGCAATATGTTATCTACTGCCTTCCCAGTCTCCCCCTGAACTCTGTACCCTCCACTGCCGCTCGTGCCATGGTTAATAATTCTAGTTATCAGAAAGTTTTAGTTTTAGTGGTATATAAATCTGTCTTCATGTAATTTCTACCCATGATTCCTCTTTTTATCTTCTGTAGCCAAACAGAGTGAGATGAATCTGTGCCCCCCATGGCAGTCTTCCAGGTATTGGAAATTGGCCACTAAGTGGCCCACAGGCCAGATGTTATCAAGACGACTTTGGACTTAGGTTAGTGTGACTTGAGGCTGACTGGCCCCATCCAGGCCGCCTGCAGGCTCTACATCTCATTTTTCCCTGTGGCTCTGGCTAAGTGTACATAGTTGAGATTATTTCATAGTCCCTTCCCTCTAAATAAATACTTCTTTAGATATCAGGATGTTTCTATTAGTATTGTGCGTAAAATCACATTTAAGTATCTACAAAGTACACATGCTTTATATATATTACCTTTAATCCACAGAAAATCCTTGGATGACAGGTATCAGTCAGAACTACATGAAATAGTCATCTTTATAGGTTGAAACTGTTTGTATATTAGCAATTTCAAATGGTTTATTTATTATTAATCTGATTTTATAGATGAGTAAAATAGAGACTTGGAAAAGTTACAAATCTCATTCAACGCCACAAAGCCAGCAAGAGCAGGCTGAGGTCTACACCTAAGTATGTCTGGCTCTGCTGTATGTGCTGCTTCTATCTGTGTCACCTTGCAGTTACCTAAGCAAAGATTCAAGGTAAAGGCAAAGAGGTCAGTCTTTTGTGATTCAGCATGGCAGAGTGGAAAGGAAACAGGAATTTGAGACAGTGATGTATTTGTTAAATAAATCTTTATCTTTCACTTACTATTTGTATGTCCTTGAGGAAGTTATTGAGCCTCTCTGAGACACAATTAGCTCATCCAAAATTGGGTTATTAATATTTAACTTGCAGTCCTTGTGTGATGATGCAGTGGATTGATATTCTGTCAAGCTCCTGCCCAGCACTTTCCTGCTGCTGGGTATATCATGCTGTATACAGCTTAGCCCATTCACTCGCTCACTCTGCTAGGTCAAGGGTTGGCCACCTTTTTATGTAGGACCAATATTAAATATCGTAGGCTCTGCAGGCCAAGAGGAAATGTCTTCGACTCTTTGAGTACCTGTTTTCTCTGAAAGGCTAATAGTCCTTTCCATATTTTACTTTTAAAAATGTAAAAGCTATTCTTAGCATGCAGGCCATACAAAAACAGGTGGGCCCGCCCCTGCACTAGCTGACTAATACATAGTTTCTTCTTTCTTCTCAAGTCTCCAGCAGCATGTCTGTCACTCACGCGCTCTCTTAATATTGCTGCTTCAACCATCAAGAAAACAGCAGTGATCAGCAGAGGCCCAGCTCCCTCTGCTGCCTCCCGTTGCACACCCATGTTCGCTTCCCTGTCTCTGGTCTCCGGACACAGCCAGCCCCTGTGTGTGTGCAGTCTGTCCAGTCACCTCCCACTTGTGCAGGAACATTGCTCCAACCGTTCTCCCTGTCTCCCTTAAAGCATTAACTTTTTTTTTCCCACTGGATTTTCCCTGTCAGGATGAAAACATACTGTGATTTCTCCCATCTTGAAAAACTATTCCTTAACCCTACCTTCCTCTCCACTTACTGCTTATTCTCTGTGAATATTTTTCTGAGCAAAACTCCATGAATGATTGAACTACAGGGGCTAATTGCAATATCACCCCTTCCCTTCTGTCTTCCCCATTACACCATCAAGCTCAGTAACGACCTCCACGTTCTCCAACGTGCGGTTCTCAGCCCCCATCTGCCGACTTATGAACAGTGTTTGCCATGGGATCACTCCTTCCTCTCAAAGCCCTTGCTTCTTTTGCCTTCTGGGCTCCCAGGCTCTGTTGCTTTTCCTCCTTAATCACTGCTACTCCTTCTCATTTTCTTTTGCTGATGCCTCATCTTCACCACCTCTTAATGTTGGAGAGTCCCAGGAATTAGTCCTTGGACCTCTTCTCTTGCTTGTCTATAGTCACTCCTGTAATGATCTTATACAGTGCCATGACTTTGAGTAACATCCGTGTGTTCATGGTTCCCATATGTTTATCTCCAGCATGGCCCGTTTCCTAAACTCCAGATTTACATTCCTGACTGTTCACTCAACATTTCTAATTTGAAGCCTACTAAACATCTCAAAGTCAGTGCATCCATAACTGAGCTCCTGATGTTTCACCACCAACGAAATTGGCTCCTCTCACAATCTTTCTCTATTCTCCCAGTCACTCAGGCTAAAAATCCTGGCTTTATCCTTTTTTAAAATTTTAAAAATCAACTTCATGAGACATAATTTATGTTCAGTAAACTGCATCCATTTAAAGCATACAATTCAATGAGTTTTGACAGATGTATATACCCATAAATCCACTGCCACAGTTAATTTGTAGAATATTTCTATCTCCCTTTGTCACCCATCCCTCCCTCCACATCTGTCCCCAGGAGACCACTGATTTGCTTTTCGTCACTATAGGGCTAGTTTACATTTTCTAGAATTTTATATAGACGGAATCATACAGCCTGTACTCTTTTGTGTGTATCTTTATTTAGAATAAATATTTTGATATGCATTCATGTTGTGTGTAACAGTAGTTCACTTCTTTTTGTTGTGATTAATATTCCCTTGTACGGACACACCACAATTTGTCTATGCATTCACCAGGTGATGGACATGTGTGTTGCTCCAGTTTGGGGCCATGAACATTTGGTAGAGGCCTTTGTGGAGATATTTGATTTCATTTCTCTTGAGCAAATCACCGAGGAGTGGAATGTCAGGGTGGAATGGCCGGTGCAGTGGGTCACACTTCCTATTCTTCCACATCCTCACCTGCCTGCATCTTTGTACTTTCTCTCTCTCTCTCTCTTTTTTTTTTACACCCAATATCCCATCCACCCGCAAATCTAATTGCCCAAACCTTCAAAATATATCTGGAATCCTACTCATTCTTACCCTACTACTGGTACCATTTTCATCCAAGATACTCTCGTTTCCCATTGGATTTTTGCAACAGCTTCCTGCTCGTGCCTTGTTCTCCTTCAATGTATTCTCAACACAGCAGTTGAAAGAAACCTATTTAAATATAAGCAGGTTCTATCCCTCTCCTGTTTAAAACCCTCAGTGGCTCGCCATCTCAGAGCAAATGCCAATGTCATCCAGCGGCCCTCCCTGCTCGGGCCACCCCTTGCCTTCCTTGTCTTTCTACCCTCCTACTTCTCTTCCCCTCCTTTCCTTCTCTCCATGCTGTTCCTTGAAGACACCAAGTATACTCCCACCTCAGGGCCTTTGCACAGGCTGTTCTAAGGCTTCCGTCTTCCCCAGGTATGTGCACATGGCTCACGCCCTCATTTCCTTCAGGTCTTTACTCCAGTGACACTTTCTCTATAAGGCCTTCCATGATTCTTCCATTTAAAATTGTACCCTCCCTATTTCATTTTTCTACCTTATTTTTTTTGCCATTGTGTGCCATTACCACTATTTGGCAATCAATAAAAATTTTTCGACCCTCTACTATGTGCCAAGAACCATTCTATACACTTGGGATGCAGCATTAAATGAAACAGTCAGAAATCTCCACCATCATGGAATTCACACATATTTTACCAATTTACCTTGCTTCTCGATCGTTTCCCATCCATTAGAACAAAAGCTCTGTAATAATAGGGATCTTTTCTGTTTTGTTTAATGTCATATTGCTAATGCCTAGAATGCCTGGCAAACAGGAGTCTTTCAAAAAATATCAGCTGTTGTCTTTCTTTTTCTTTTTTCCAAATAAAGAAGCAATCTTTGCTCCAAGTTTCCTTAATGTGGAACAGATTCCTGCAGTGTCATACTTTGGGCCTTGAGGGAAACTACAGCCTGTGAAAACTAAAGACACAATTGAATTGCTAATTAAAAAATTGGAACCAGTTCGATTCTACGATTCTCTAAGGAAGGGGTTTTAAATGGTGAAGTGGTATTAACCTAAGTTTCCAGAGTACTTATCAAGTGGCAGAGCAGAGTTCTCTCTAGACAGTTTCTTCCCAGACCTTGGGGTTGGTGAGCAGCCGCCTGAGACAAGGCTGCCTGTTCCACCAATTGCCCCTTCCCTGGGGGACGTGTCTTTTAACACTTCTGTCTAGACTGGTGTTTCCCAAAGTGTGGTCTCTTGACCACCTGCCTTAGCATTGATCGACTTGAATCACTGAACGAGAATCTCTGGAGGTAGAGTTCTGAAGTCTCCATCCTTCACAAACTCCCCAGGTGGTTGGTTAGAATTTTCAGTTTGCAATTATTTGTTTTAAAATCTGAGTTAGTACATCGGGATCCAGAAGGATTTAATTATCGCACTTGAAGACAGTAGGGCAAGAATCTTCAGGGGCTTGGTTGAGATGTCCGGGAGAGGGTTAGATGCTTTGACTAAAGCCCAAGGTTAGTATTTTTGACTGTGCCGTTGTTACAAGTTGAATTTTGAGCCTCCCAGAGAATGAAGTTCCAACCCACAGTGCCTCGGAATGTGACTGGAATTGGAAATAGGGATGTTGCAGATGTAATTAGTTAAGATGATGCCAGACTGGAGTAGGGAGGGCCCTAATCCTATATGACTTGTAAGTACCCTTTTAAAAAGAACCCCACGTGAAGGGAAGACACACAGGGAGAAGGCCACGTGACGATGAAGGATTGATGTGGTGCCCCTACAAGCCAAGGGACACCAAAGATCGCCAGCAAATCACCAGAAGCTAGGAAGAGGCAAGGGAGGATTTCTTTCCAGATTTTAAAGGGAGCACAGCCCTGCTGATACCTTGATTTTTGACCACTAGCTTCCAGAACAGTGAGACAAGAAATTTCTGTTACTTTTGTGTCACTTAATTTGTGGTACTTTGTTACGACAGCCCTAGGAAACTAGTAAGAACCCTTCTGCTTTAGGTTTCACAAACAACTAAAAGGATATTGTTGAAACGGGACTATAGATGAAAGAAGAGGCAGGAATGATAACTGCAGGGATTTCTAGAATTCAGGAAATTTTAAATGCAGGCTTGAAATTTCCCTGGAGTGTAGACAAATAGACCAATGGATGAGTAGGGAACCTAGAAAAATGTTTACACCTATGTGAAAGCTGGTGTATGACAGACATGGCATTGTTAGATCGGTGAGAAAGAGATGGACTAGGTAATAAACAGGAGTGGGAAAATTGTCTATCCACATGCAAAAATAAAATTAGAGCCCATATCATAATAATGATAATAATAATAATAGTAATCCTTTCCATTGCATGTGGTAGGTGCTGTTCTAAAAGGTTTTACATGTTCTAATTGCAACTTCACTCTTACTTATGAGTAGGCACTATTATTATTATAGCCATTTTACAGATTAAGAAACTGAGGCCCATAAGATTAAACGATAGGTTTAAAAGGCAAAGAGCTGAGAAGTGAACCCAGGTAATCTGGCTGCAGACTCCATGCTCTTAATCACTATGCCAGGCTGCTTCACACCTCATATGGACATGAACTCAAGTTCATTCAACACAACTGTGAAAACAATAGCTCTAAAAAGTTAGAAGAAAATAAAGAAGAATATCTTCAAAACTTTAGGGTAGGGAATCAATAAAACAGAAAAAAATACAAATTATAGAGAGAAATATTGATGGCATATACTGCATTAAAATTTTTTGTTTATCGAAAGATACCATAATAAGAGTGAAAAAGAGAGAGATATTTGCAGCACGTGTGATCAACAGAGGATTAATATGCAGCCTATGTGAGAAATTCTGCACATCAATATGAAAAGGACAAATAACATAATCAAAAAACAAGCAAAAATAGAGAACATGGAACCTCACAAATGACAAATCATAAATTATTTATAATTATTTGAAAAGGTGATTAAATCCACTAGTAATTAGGATAGTGGAAAATGAAATCACTGTGAGATAAAATTTCACAGTAATCATACTGGCAGAAATTTTAAAATCTGACAATACTGAATGGTGACAAGGACATAAAGCAATAGCAATTCCTATGCACAGCAGGGGGGAATGTAAATTGGTGTAGCCACATTGGTGATCAATTTTGTAATATTTACTAAAGTTAAAGATTCATTTGCTCTATGACTTCACAGTTCACTCCTAGAAATATGTCCTGAGGTATTTTGCCCATATACTCAAGGTGATAGAGCCAAATGGTTTATAATAATAAAAAAAACTTAGAAACAACTTCAGTACCCTTCAACAGAAAAGTGGATTGACTCATGGTGGTTTATTCATATAATGGAATACTATACAGCACTGAAAATTAATGAACTAGAGCCAAATATATTCATGCAAGAACCTCGTAGACATAATGTTGCTTGAAAAAGCAAGTTGCAGAAGAATATTTAAAAATTAAAAACATGCAAAAGAAAACTATGTAAATGTTAAAAAATTAGAAGAATATATAAAGGTTAAAAACACACAACATGACACAATAATTGTTTAGAGCTACAAATACGTTGAGTAAAAGTATAGAGAAATACTTGGGAAGGCCAAACTCTAGATTCAGGACAATGGTTGCCTCTGGGAGTGGAGCAGAGGATATAATAGGGAAGGGGTAAACAGACGGCTTCAAAGATATGGGTCAGTGACATTTTATTTCTTAAGCTAAGTGGTGGGTACATAAGTACTAGCATTATTTTCATTTCCTTTTTTTTTTCTAACCCAAATAGATTCACAGTACTTATTTCCTTTCCTGTGTCTCAGATATTGCAAAATCATTTTTTTTACAAAAGGAAAGAGATTGTGTGGCAGCCACTGGTTTTGGTGGAGGAAACAACTCACGTGAATGTCAAATGTTGGGGCTGCAGGTTGGAAGAGAGGCAGGAAGTGGCCACAGTGTTTACTCCTTTTGACCTCCCTTCACTGCCCTTTTCCTATTCCAGAGAAATGTTGGGAAAAGGGAAGTGCTATAAGAATCTCTTCTTCTTTTTCCTCTAAGATCCAGGATCTTTACATTTCTGTTCGATAGTTCACTTTTTCTCCCGGTTGGGAGAGGCGACTGTGGGCGGTCAAGTTCTTTTTCAGAGTGAGTACTTGTTTTTGTAGAGTCACTGCGGTTTCTAACCTTTTGTGCTTGCCAAGCCATTTTTGATTCCATGTTTTCTAGTATCCCTTTTGTTAACATGTTCTTAGTGCACATATTCTCTCACAAATAAAGTATGACTGACATACAGCTAATATTCCCCCTCCACACAACCAAAGGGTCTTGTAGACAAGTAATAAAGAAGAATCGATGAGCTTGGTGTCTGGTGCCTCCGGAGTGGCTTATAGCATATCTCTGGTAATCTATTTGGTCTCAACCAGGAAGAACAGCTGAAAAGAGGGAGGTGTTTTTCACCAAGTTAATAAACAATCTTGCTATTGCTCATGCTCTTACATACACCAATGTCAACAGAAAATATCATTTTGGTTGTGGATGTTGTCACTTAATACTTTGCTGCAGTGAGTTTTACCCAAATGTCTTAGTGTGGTGAGGATAGAATAAATCTGAGTGCAGAATATTATTCTTTTGGTGTTATTTCAATGATTCTGTCCTCTTACCAGCATCTTGTGTGGCAGACTCATTAATTTGTAAAGAAGGACCACAGTGGGGAATGCAAAGAAGCCCATCACTCCTTTGTTTATAAAAATTTAGAAGGATCCAACCTAGAAAACTCTTTCAAAAACTAAAAGCATACTTTTTTCCCCCTGAAATTCTGTATTTTATAAAAATCATTATTTCGGTGTAGTGAGAATGATGCTTTCTTAGGAATTTAATATTTTTTATTCTTGTGGGGTTTTTTTTGGTGTGATTGTTTTTGTCAATAGTCAGTCATTTAAATCTGGTTCCTCTACTGAAATTGAATTTGGATGCTGAAGAATTGAAAGATTTTAATATTAATAATATTCTTAAAATAAAAAGCTTTCTAGAGTGGTAATAGGAAGGAAGTATGACCTGGATATGGTAGGATTTGGATCAAGGGAAAAAGTACAATATGAGTACTAACCTTGTCCCCAGGGACATTTCACTATAAAAGTCACATTTAGGATGGGGCATGGTGGGGGGACTTGGCCCTGGGGTCCTGTTTTTTGTACATAAAAAGGTCCAGCAGGCATTTTTCAAAGCCTTTGTCTGGTCATTAAAATCCTGTGATGCTGGAATGATGCATTTTATCACTTGGTTATCAATCTTCTAACAGGATCCAAACATTTTACCAGCTATATGAAGAATTTATGCAGTAAACAATTTGCACCTTGTAGTCATCTGAAACAGAAAAATTTTTCTATAGTATTATTTACTCCTTACAAGCATATTTATGTCCCCTAACCACTCACATTTGCTTACTTAGGAAGGAAAAGGTGAAAAAGTCCTTGTTAGATTCTAAAATGCAGTCTGTGAAAATAGACATGTTGGTCTTAGTCACGGTCTGTATTAATATGTAAAACAATGCCTGCCACATAAGAGATGTCCATTCACCACTGAAAGAAAGAATTAATGAATGAGTAGGTGAAAGACTGAACATCAACATTAACTGTTACGTTCTTCATATTTATTCTCCTAAAAAATCAGGATACCATTTTTCTACAACTGGGACTACTGGGAGATATGAAAAACCCGGAAGATAGAAAAGAAGGACACAGCTGGAAGCACAGGCAGGTCAGGGGCCTCTAATCATCTTTCATTTTATACACACAAGATTAAAGATTCTCTGTGTGTTTTGATTAAGGATGCACAGTTATAAGATTAAATAGTGGTGAGTCAAATTAGAAAAGGTTTAACTCCAATCTCAGGATTCATCAAAGCCCTGCCTGCCATCCCTCCCTCATATTAAGCTGTCTTTACAACATGGGATTAGAGAAAACTATCTAAGACTTCATGTCCCCAGGCTCTTTGTCACCTTTGCTATACAGCTGTCCTCATTCAGATCACAAACAATTCTCTCGTCGAGAATCAAAGCTCATTTCCCCTTGAAGTTTCTGTTTATACCCGTAACTGAATTCATTCCAGCACCTCTGCATATATTTATTTATTTTGGCGACCTGCAAGGTCCTATATCAGGAACAACATGCACTCTTGTCTTATGCGTTGTCATGAAACATATTAAAACTTAGTACACTTGTCTATTTTAGAAAACACCACCTTAATCATTCCAGTAATTATGCAAACGCTCCTACAGGGCCAACTATAAACATGTCCTTTCCTTCCTGAGAAGCCTTCTGACTCTCTCTCCTTAGAAGCCACACCAAAAAGATGCGGGCAGAACGTGTGCAATTAATAACTTGACTGAGGAGAGGTTAATATGGTCATCAGGCATCTGAGAAATAAAACTGTCATTTCTTTATTAAAGGCTGTAATCCAGGCACAAGCTTGCATAGTAATGATAAAACAATTTTAAAGAAACAAATGAAAGGACTAGGAAAAAAAAAGTTCATCTTAACTCTGGACTGGATTCTATATTCTGCAAATGTGTTTTCTTGATTGGTAGGATGAGATCCATTGCCCTTTAAATGTGTTATTTGTTGCAAGAAAATGTAAAAGTCCAAGGAAACTGTTATAGACTTTGCTACTTGAGGTTTGATAACTTGCCCAAGAGTTTCCTAAGCACATTTAATTTTTGAGGGTCCCTGTTTTACATGACCCCATCTCCTTAGCAGTGAGAGGATCAAGTGTAATCATTTAGGCTTTCCTTTCCCCTCTGTGGGATGGGGGCCAGGGGTCTCAGAAACTGGGGGTCATATAAAAAGGCCTATGTTACCTTTTTTTTTTTTTTTTTGCCTCACTTTTTACCAAAGAAGACCAAGAGAAATGTAAAGGGCTGGACTTTGGATTCCTACATAAGGTCCAAATATGTGAAAGAGAATCATGATCAGGCCCTGATGTACAACCTCATAACATGGGAAATGTCATATATAAAGATAGTGGGACCCTACTTAGTGGTAACATGGAATCTTTAAGAAAGCTGGGACACAGGAGAGCCACAGATTGCTCATACGTGGCAGCCAACACTTGTTGTTTATAGTTAAATGAGTAGGTGGATGCTTTGGGTTCCCTGACCTGTATCATTGAGACACAATCTACATTTCAAAACCTCCCAGGGCATGATGAAAGGACCCCTGGGAAACTAATGAGGTAGCCCTTGCAAACCCTAAGATTAAAATGTGGCTTTCCCCATCAGACTAACAGTAGACTTCTCAACAGAAACCTTACAAGCCAGAAAGGAATGCATCCTATCTTTAGTTTCCTTAAATAGAATAACTGCTAGCCAAGAATTTTGTCTCCTGTAAAACTAAGTTTCATAAATGAAGGAGAAATAAAGTCTTTCCCAGACAAGCAAACAGTAAGGGAATTTGTCACCACTAGACCTGCCCTACAAGAAGTGCTTACAAGTGTTCTATACATGGAGCAGAACAATTAACACCCACCAGTGTAAAGAGAGCCAAAAGTTAAAACTTGCAGCTCTTATAAAAGAGGAACACAAGGGAGAGAACAAAGCAACTAGGTAACAATGAAAATGATGACCAGAACAGTATGTCACATATCAATACTAACATTGAATGTGAACAATATTAATGTTCCCCTTAAAAGTGTAGATTGACTGAATAGATTAAAAAACAGACCCAAATATATGCTTTCTCCAAGAAACCCATTTAACTTGCAAAGATTCTCATAGACTCAAGGTTAAAGGGGTGGAAAAAAATATTCCATGCAAACGGAAACCAAAAGTAAGCAGGAGTAGCTATACTCAGATCAGATAAAATAGACTTTAAATCCACAGTGGTAAAAAAGGACAAAGATAGTCATTATATACTGATAAAGAGATCAATTCAACAAGAAAATATAGCAATCTTAAATATATATACATCTAACACAGGAGCTCCCAGATTCATAAACCAAATTCCACTAGATCTAAGGAAAGAAATAAACAGCAACATCATCATAGCCAGGGACTTTGACACTCCACTGACAGAACTAGACAGATCATCGAGGCAGAAGATCACCAAAGAAACACTGGACTTAAGTGGGATTCTAGAACAAATGGACCTAACAGACATTTACAGAACATTCTACCCCAAAACTGCAGAATATACATTCTTCTCATCAGCACATGTGACATTTTCCAAGATAGATCATATGTCAAGCCACAAAACAAATCTCAGCAAATTTAGAAAAGTTGAAATTGTATCATGTACCTTCTCAGACCACAGTGGAATAAAACTAGAAATCAATTCCCAGAGGAACTCTCAAAACTGTACAAATACATGGAAATTAAACAACCTTCTGCTGAATGTCCTTGGGTTATTCACCAAATCAAGATAGAAACAAAAAAATTTTTTGAACCAAACAACAAAGGCAATACAAGCTTCCAAAATCTATGGGATACAGAAAAAGCAGTACTAAGGGGAAAGTTCATAGCCTTAAATGCTTACATCAGAAAGACAGAAAGATCACAAAATAGCAACCTAATGTCACACCTCAAGGAACTAGAAAAAAGAAAAACAAACCAAACCCACAGCTAGCAGAAGGAAAGAAATAACAAAGCTCAGAGCAGAACTAAAAGTAATGGGAATCAAAAAACAATACAAAGCATCAACCAAACAAAAAGTTGGTTCTTTGAAAAGATAAACAAAATCTACAGACCACTAGCTAGATTAACCAGAAATAGAAGAGAAAGGATGTGAATGAGCTCAAACAGAAATGAAAAGGGGACATTACAACTGATACCACAGGAATACAAAATATTGTCCATGACTATTATGAGAACCTCCATGCGCACAAACTAGAAAACCTAGAGGAATGGATAAATTCTTGGAAACACACAACCTCCCAACCCTGAATCAGGAAGAAATAGACATCCTGAACAGACCAATAACAAGTAGCGAGATTGAAACAGTAATAAAAAATCTTCCAACAACAGCAAAAAAGCTGCAGCTCAGATGGATTCACAGCCGAATTCTACCAGACCTACAAAGAGGAACTGGCCTCCATTCTACTGAAACTGTTTAATAACATTGAGAAGGAGGGAACCCTCCCTAACTCATTCTACGAAGCCAGTATCACCTTGATACCAAGCCAGGAAAGGATACAACAAAAAAGGAAAACTACAGACTGATATCCCTTATGAACATAGATGTACACATCCTCTACGAAGCACCAGCAAACTGAATTGAACAGCACGTCAAAAAGATCAATAATTTGTACCTGAGAACATGAAGTGCTATTGGTTTATTGAGTGTGCTAAACTCAATGGGGTAGAAACGGGGACCAATTTACTTTTTTTTCATCCATTGCATTTAAATATGCTCTATTAGACTCCCTTTTCTTATCCCTGGATGAAATCTGGGGACAATCTTGTAGCTTTTTTGTCCCTTTTGCTTGTTAGACAAGTCCTATTTTGTTAAGATTCACTGTCAGGTTTTAAACAGTCCAGTCTAGTCTGAATAAAAACTTCACTCTCATGTCCAATTCTGAGCTTCTCTACTTTCCTCAGCTCAGGTCTGATCTATTGTCTAGGAAAGAGGTGTGGTCTTTTCTTGTGCTCTTCCTTGAGTCTTTTTCTCCCAACTCTTTCCAGGGGTTAGCATGAAAGGGGGAAAGGTATTTTTACTTAGCTCATGTTATTTGTAGGCTTCTCTTGACTGTTGATGGTCCATGTGGTAGGCCTCCATGTGCTGGCTTGTTTGTGGGGTGCTGTGAGGTTTGTTGTGTGCTCCATGTGGGCTCTGCACAGTGTGTTAAGAGATGCAATAGACAGCTGACCTCTTGCAATGCCCCCTCTACCATCTTCTGCCCTTGTGATATATTGCATAGCCCACTGCAGCCCATCAAGACAGCTCAAGCTTGGCTCCCTTCCAGTATTCACTGAAACCACGTGAAACACATGGCTCCTTGTCATTCCAAGCTTGAGCTACTTCTGCGGCTCCTATCCTTCCTCCTGCCAGCAGCCCCATCTTCCACATTCTCCAGTGGGAGGCAGGCACCAGTCCCTATGTTCACATATGCCCCTAAATTCTAGTTCATCCAGTTGAGAACAATTCCACTGTATCCTTCTCCAGAGACCCAAGAATTTGTCTTAGGCAGTGTAGCAAGCCTCCAGCCAGGGAGTGAGATGCTCTTAGGGGCTGAATTGTGTTCCCCCCAAATTTATGTATTGAATTTCTAACCCACAGTACCTTCACATGTGACTATATTTGGAGATAGGATCTTTATAAAAGTAATTAAGTTAAAATGAGGCCATTAGAGTAGGCCCTAATCCAATATGACTGTTGCCCTTATGAGAAGAGGATATCAGGGCACAAATGCATGGAAAGACCAAGTGAAGAGACAGGGAGAAGGGGGGTATCTGCAAGGCAAGGAGAGAGGCCTCAGAAGAAACCAACCCTGCTGACACCTTGGCCTTGGATGTCTTACCTCCAAAATTGTGAGAAAACACATTTCTGTTGTTCAAACCACCCAGTCTGGGGTATTTTGTTACAGCAACCCTAGAAAACTGATACAGATACCCATTTCAATTTTGTATAGGCACCCCCACTTCTAAAAATTAGGAAGTGCCAGGCAGTTTCTTGATTACACTCTTTAGGGTGCTTATTGTACTCAGCTTTGGAGTATGACCTGAAAATCTGAGACCACAGGATATGTTCTATTCCATGGCTTCTTTTAGAAGGCTTGGATAAAGATGGTAGAGCGACACTTGTGATGGACCATGCCATATGCACTCAGCCTGCTTGATTCCGGAACGGCTGCACCAGGCAGCGCTGCCAAGGTCCTTCACCAAGCCTGTGCCAGGGGGTCTCTCTGAGCTGCTTTCTCCAAAGCTGCAGAAGGCTGCTTAGCCCTTTTCATGTGCAATACAGAATTTCAGGGGAGTTAGCACCCTCAGAGGCAACCTTCACCTCCTGTCACCTGGTGTGACAATTCTGAAGAACATTTGACACAGTTGCCCAGGGAGTCTCCAGTGAGATTGAGCCACAGCTGCCCACAGTGTTAATCCAGTTCATTAACACATTATTTATTGACTTTGCTACCTCCCTGTCTCATTTTTTCTCCTTTAATTCTGTTTTTGGGGACTTACTCATGAATAAACTATTTGTACCAAGTCTTCAAATCCAGGTTTGCTTCTTGGGGAACCTAAACTTAAACAAATAATAATAGTTCTTCGACGGGGGTAATTTTTGCTGTGAGGTTGAAGCAGTGTCTACTTCTGAGGATTTTTTTCCTTTTGGCTCTATGTAGATTGCTCTTTATTGATTTTTCCCTTCATTTAATCAAACATATGTGTATGTGATACACAGCTAAGTAAGACATGGCTCCTACTCTCAAAGAGTTTACAAACTGAGAAGTTTATAATCCATAGAAATTTATGATTACAGTCGTCACTGCAAAGTGCTTGGAAGCTTCTTCTGTAACTTTTGAAGCAGTAAGAAGAAGGGAAGAAGACAAAGGCACTGCAGGGTTTCTTGAGCAGTGGGATTGTGAGTAATTTGACATTGTCTTCTCCACTTCAGCTCTGACACTGCAAGCATGCAACTCCAGCACATTCCACTCTTTGTGCTATTTTCGCCATATTCCGAATTCTACCAGCCATCATAATGAACTGTTTGCATTCCAACTAGGATCTCTGAGGCAATGTCCTATTGGTTATTGTACTGGATAGAATGTCATGATTTCTTTGCTTTGAAAACAAGAATGTTTTCTTGGCTCAGGGAGTGTCCAAAATTGTTGCCTAATATGTGGAGAGTGATGTATGGTTACGAGTGGAGAGTTCAAATTCTGGTCCTGCTACTCACTGGCTTTGTAGTCTTGGGCTGGTTACTTAACTTCTCTGACCTTGGATTTCTTCTGTAAAATGGAACAAAATATTAGTACTTGCTCATATAGGCTGTTAGCTGAATCAAATGAGGTAATATATTTAGAGATTTTAGCCAAGGGTCTGATACATGAACAAAGGCCACGAAATATTAGTAATCATGGGGATTGATAATGCTAATGCAAAGAAATTTAGCTTTTTCTGTGTGGGTCCAGAAGGTGGAGACAGAACAGGTGTTTGGGGTGAGTAGAACTACCTGAGAATGAGATGGTTTCTATGTGGTGGATCCTCAGCAGAGCTGGGTGATCACTTCTTTCTCTTAGCCAGAATATTAGAAGGGATTCAAGAGAGGAGAGGGAAGAGAAGAACCTTCTGATGGCCACCAGCCCCAGGGTCTACCACTTCACTCCAGGGATGGTGGGAGGTAACTGGTGAAGTTGGGATATGGATCAGCAGCTTTGAAAAATTCAGAACATTCAGTTGAGCTCTGACGGCAAGGGTTGCAGTACTGGCCCGAATGGCACCCAGAACGGCACCCAGAACTTGGGCATCTCTATAGAGGGATGTAGCAGTGCGGACTGAAGGAAGGGCTCTAAGGGGGGCTGTAACCTGAAACTGAAAGGGTTCCTGGTCTGGCCCTGAACTTGATCATTGCTCAACTATGAGGGTAGCGGGATTTGAGTCTGTGCTTGTCTGTCTTTTTTCTCTACACCGCACTCCCGACATCTATGTGTGTGTTTGTTTTATCCTTCCAATTAAGATACTTGCATTTATGTCTGTTTCTATTCCTGATGCAACAACGGATAGGATATTCTTTTGAATGTCAATTGGTTTAAGAGAATTTTTCTTTATTTATACTTATGTATGTATTTTTTCTCTTTTGCATTCGTGTTATTCAAGTTTTTTAAAAAATGAGATGAAACATTCGAATTTCAACTCAGTGCTATATTCCTTTTGATTGTGAGCCTATATTGAAATCACAATTTGGATGGTGTTTGTTTTATGACTTAAAATAATTCAGGATTATTTTAGTCAAAAATATGAAATCAATGCCTTTTTGATGAATGGTGGCTTTATATTTGAATAACAGATAGACTGTTTTTTATTTTCCTAAATAGGTGGAGAAAATCATAAACCCTGGTTATCTCCTGTCATTAAATTCATTCCGGAGATGTGTAGAGTCTACTTTAGAAATACTTACAAAAAATAAGTTCATAAATGTAGATTATCCAAAGAGAAAACATTAGTGTTAAATATAGAGAGTATGAATAATTTATTTGTTATGTATGAACACCAAGGAAGCTCACAGAGGAAGCATGTAATGGAACACAGCTTCATAGTAATTACTGGATATAAAACACTTCAATAAAGATCTGAACATTTATGTTTACTTCAGGTTAATTTGCCAGTTACCACATGGTCAATCTTCTTCTAGTGGCCGTAGTGGATGATTTATTGGTCAATCTTCTTCTAGTGGCCATAGTGGATGATATATTAAGCATAATGAGTAGTACATGCTTTCTGATTGTTACCTTGTTGAAGAAAGAAAATACACCTCAAGCAAATCAACATCATTGCTTTAGTAGCTATAAAATTAGTCTAACTGATTTAAATGGTATAGTCATGGTATTTGGTAGTCTTATTAATTTTGGGTCTATATTAGCTAAAAAACAAATTACCTCAAACAAGTAGAGCCCTTATAATCAAAGAAGGAATTTGCTTGATTTTTATATGGGGAACTAGTTGATCCTTTGGGGAATTACCTTTATTTCTGCAATTTCCTTCCAGGAATAAGTTCTAGCTCTTGACAATTTTAGCAGAACATAGACAACTTTCCATTTTTTAAAGGACTGTCCTTCTGGTGGAGCACACAGAAATAGAATTTTGGGAGCTGATTATAAAATTAATATGTGTCCATTGTAGAAGCTATGTAAAGTACAGATAACAAACAGAAAATTTAAATTCTGCTCCATGGGCACAATCACTACCATACCAATAGGGGTATTTTTCTCTTTCCAGCCACTTTTTGGTGGTTGCATGTAAGAATGCATAGTTTGTCTACATGTATAGTCAGTATCCTGCTTATAACATGAGCATTTTCTAATGTTATTAAATATTTTTTTAACACTTTTAATATTTGAAATAATTATTTATTCACAAATAGTAAATTTCCGTGTTTCTGCCATTGGTAGCATCTTATATAGCTACAGTACAATATCACCCAGTTTCTCCTAATGGTAACATCTTACATAACTATAGTACAATGTCAAAGCCAGGAAATTGACATAAGTACAATGTGTGTGCCATTTTATTATGTATATAGATTTGTGTAACCACCATCATAGTCAAGATATAGAACTATTCCATCACCATAAAGATGCCACTCATGTTATCCCGTAACTATACTGTCACTCTGTCCCCTGCAATTCCTTACCCCTGGTAATTAATAATTTGTTCTCCATCTCTATAATATTATTGTGAGAATGTTATATAAATACAATTGTGCCATATGTGACCTTTTGACATTGGATTTTTCACTCAGAATAATGCCCTTGAGAGCCATCCAAGCTACTGTGTGTGTCTATAGTTCAACCCCTTTTATTGCTGAATAGTATTCCATGGTATGTACCACAGTTTGTTTAACCATTCACCTGTTGAAGGACATCTGAGTATTTCTATATCTTTGCTATTACAAAATAAAGCTGCTATGAACATTGTGTACAGGTTTTTCTGTGGACTGAAGTTTTTATTTCTCTCGTATAAATTCACAAGAATGTGATTGTTGGGTCATAAGGTAAATATATGTTCAATTTTTTTAAAGAAACTGCAAAGTTATTTTTAAGAATTTGACACATGTAAGAAACTACTCCATTATATGCTATAAGAGTGGCTGTACCATTTTGCATTCTGCCACCAGGGTACGAGAGCTCCAGTTTCTCTGCATCTTCACCAGCATTTGACGTTGTCACTATTTTTTATTTTTGCTGTTCTGATGGGGTGTATTGATGTCTCATAATGGTCCTATAAATATTCTTTTAAAATATGACTTTTAACAGCTGATGCTATCTTCCACCAGAATTTGAGACCTACAGAGGTGACTTTGTTTTCTATACCACCGTAACCAATAACCCTTATTACTTATTGAATGACCTTTCTTCACCAATTCTATTTTAACTGTATTCACTTTCTGAGCTACTCACTGGTCAGGGGAATAGCCTATAGATTGTCTCTTTCTTTATTTAAAACAAATCATTCATATTTTGTCTTTGTCTTATTCACTCTTTCATAGGCTTGCAGGGAGGGAGAGAAAGAGAGGGAGATAGTTAGTTCTTATTTGAAATGAGTACATCTAAT
The DNA here is from genome assembly GCA_023783475.1 of Daubentonia madagascariensis. Classification (NCBI taxonomy): domain Eukaryota; kingdom Metazoa; phylum Chordata; class Mammalia; order Primates; family Daubentoniidae; genus Daubentonia; species Daubentonia madagascariensis. The sequence goes on from JAKFHU010001684.1 coordinate 31,043,091, forward strand.
ACTGCCGCTCAGAGAACCAGGCTGTGAGTGAGGTGGCTGTGTTAATTTTTGCCCAGTTAATCATCTGGAGACATTTTAAAGCCCACGTATTATATCAACATAAGTGTTTTTCACTACCTTGCACAAGGAATTCTTGTAATCATTCTTCAGAGGCTGACTGAGGAGCCCACCTGTGCCCTTCAAGAAGCCACAGCTCATTGTCTGCACTTCCTTTCATTGTCAACTGAGGAGGGCTTCAGAGAGGAGGAATACAAGCACAGGGATGCATGAGGAGGTGGGTTTATGGGAGTGATTAATGCAGTTACATCAAAAGAGTTTCTCTAAAAGAACGAAGTGCTGCTCCATCTGTGGGAAGACAAGATTGAAGAAGAAGAGCTCTCCTTTATGCACTAGGCAGGAGCAGGTCAATAGATATATTTGCAAAACTCCCTTCCTAGGAAGAAGCAAGTCCCCCCCAAACCTAAAAGCTAATGGCATGACAATCAATTTTAAAATGGACATTAGGCCTGAAGAAAATGTGAAACCCATTAAACTGTAGGGGTTGCAAAAGAGGGGCACATAATTAGAGCATAAGTCTGTCGGCTGTGACAGCATGAGGTCTTGGGAAGATGGATTCACCAGTCTGGTGCTGAACTCTGCAGCTGGGCCGAGTAGGTTCACCTCCTGTTGCTGTCACTGCAGATAATCCTCCTGGGATATGGGGTCTTAATGTATGCCTTCACCAAGACTACATCCAAGACTTAACAACCCCATAAATCCTTGGGAGACATTCTTTCTAACTGACTACTTAGTAACAGCATTTATTGATGAGCTAAATTTTTAGAAATCAATTGCTAATTAGTGACACAGCCAAGATAATGATATAAACAATGCCCAGGTTGCAGGAAAAGCTACAAATAAAAGGTGAAAGCTACCAGATTTTTTTTTGAAAAACCTCTAAACTAACAGGCAAATAAGACCTGAATGAAAAGCAAATCAGCTATAGAAAAACCCCTTGGGCGGGAAAATAGGAGGCCTAGAATCTAGTTCTAATGCCAGCATGAGCTGTGTGAGCCTATCTAGCTCACCTTACCTTCTCCATGTTAAAAGTTTCCTTTGACAAAACCAAACGACCTGAAAGAGTCTGATGGGAGTGCATTCATTTTTAAAGAATTGATAGACTTTACTTTTTGAGCAGTTTTAGGTTTACAGAAAATTGAGCATTAGTACAGAGTTCCCATGTGCCTCCTCTATCCCTGCCTCAGTTTCCCCAATTATTAGCATCTTGCTCAGGCGTGCTACATTTGTTACAACTGATGAACCAATATTGATACAATGTTATGAACTAAAACTCATCATTTACTTTAGGGTTCACTCTTTGTGTTGTACAATTCCTTGGGTTTTGTCAAATGTATAATGATAGGTATCCACCATATAGTATCATACAGAATAGTTTCACTGCACTAAAAATCCCCTGTGCTCTACCTACACTTCCCTTCCTCCCTCTCCCCAAGTTCCTGGCAACCACTGATCTTTTTACTATGGCCACAGACTTGCCTTGTCCAGGATGTCATGTAGTTGAAATCGTACAGTATGTAGCCTTTTTGGACTGGCTTCTTTCACCTAGCAAAATGCATTTAAAGTTTCTTTCATGTCTTAATAGCTCAATTTTTATAATTAATTTATTCAATCCTTAGTTATTAGATGCATTGCATTAAGTACTGGCCAGGCTGAAAGATACAAAGGCAAATAAGAAGCTGCTCTGCTTGCACGAAGTTCACATGGGAACCAGTGGAGAGAGGGATGTGTGAACAGTGCCCTGTGGATAAGAAGAAGGCAGGAGTAGGAGGTGAGGACAGCGAGAGTGGTGTTAGGTGATGTCTCAGGAAAGCAGAATGGAAGGTTCTAGTAGTGTAGAGGAAGAGGAAAACTTTGAACTGGACCAGCTTCCCATTTGCAAGCTAAGAAGGAGAAAGTATGAAAAAAAAAAAAACCACCATCAGTGTCGAAATTAATACATTAGAGTAGAGTTGAGAAAGTAAGACAGAAAAAAATAAGGACAGAGATAATTTTTAGTTGTAGTGGTTCTGAATGAACACCTGGTATGAGTGTTTTATATTATTTCCTCTCCTAAGACTGAAGAATCTTTCTTGATGCCTGGAACAAAATTAATTTCTTTTCCCTGAATAACCTGAGTTTAGATATGGGTCTTTTTCTACCAAGAATCGTAGTGTTTTACAACTGGAAGGAACTTTAATGGAAATTTAGCCTAACTCATTTATTTTACAGATAAGGAGAATAATGACTAAAAATTAAATGTTTTTTCCCAGCTATTTAGGGAACAAAAATGTGGGGCTGGAAAGTAGCTCTCCTTACTCTGATTCCAGTGGTCCTTCTCTTACAGAATTTCTAAAAGGCACAGAATAAATGAGCAACCAAATTGCCCAACAGCAGGTTCTGAAACATGGATACAAAGAAGAGAGAATGACAGGCGAACCTGTTCTTACCCTAAATAAGAGGCCAGTCCAGACAGTTTAAAACCCCAGATACAGCTGACCCACGGGACTGTGAATAAAAAGGGAAGATGAGAACAGTTGGGGTGGGGAGGGAAGGAATGGAACTAATGTAAGAAGGGGAAGGAGGGAGAGAAAGATCTAAAGACACTCATGGTATTTGATCCTTCACTTTAAAGAGAATGCTGCCATGTCTATGGGGTCAAAAAAATGAGCGCCGGACAGCTTGGAAATTCCAGACAGCCTGAGGGTGTCTAGAAATAACATCAGTTCAAGGAGGTCAATCAAATTTCTGTTGTCACCTTCTGAAAAAATCTCAAGTATGAGGTCATGATTCTGAGGTCAACACACTCTTACAGATTTTCCCAATTTGGTCGTTGTTTCTCCAGTTTTCCATGTTGCTTTTCCACGTTGTTCTAGGGTGTTTGGACATTTGCTTGAGAGCTGCCGGCGAGCCGAGCTGCTTTTGCTGGGCCTATTCTGTATCCTGTGGGCTGGCTCTCCAGGAGACTGCGTGCAGCCCCGAACAAGGGCTGGGGCAGGGGTTAAGATCTGACCTTTCACTTCCTTTCTCCTCCCCCTCCTCCCTCCATTCCTGCCCCCCCACCCCACTCTCTTTCTCTGTCTTGTAACTGTGGAATAAGATTGTCTGTGCCCCTCCCAAATTGTCTCATGTGACAAAAACTCACTCTTTTGTGGACTAATGGTTTAAATTGCTTTGCAAGTTTCTTCCTCCCCTCCAGACAGAGAGTTGTTTTGTGTCTACTGTACAGATGAGGAATGGTGGGGTGTGGGTGATGGTAACAGGGAAAATAAACTTTTTAAAAATGTGATCCCGTAGTTCTCTGTGTAGGTTGTGATGACACATCCCTCTCTCCACTGGTTCCCATGTGAACTTCGTGCAAGCAAAGCAGTTTCTTATCTGCCTTTGTGTCTTTCAGCCTGGCCAATACTTAATGCAATGCATCTAATAACTAAGGATTGAATAAATTAATTATAAAAATTGAGCTATTAAGACATGAAAGAAACTTTAAATGCATTTTGCTAGGTGAAAGAAGCCAGTCCAAAAAGGCTACATACTGTACGATTCCAACTACATGACATCCTGGACAAGGCAAGTCTGTGGTCATAGTAAAAAGATCAGTGGTTGCCAGGAACTTGGGGAGAGGGAGGAAGGGAAGTGTAGGTAGAGCACAGGGGATTTTTAGTGCAGTGAAACTATTCTGTATGATACTATATGGTGGATACCTATCATTATACATTTGACAAAACCCAAGGAATTGTACAACACAAAGAGTGAACCCTAAAGTAAATGATGAGTTTTAGTTCATAACATTGTATCAATATTGGTTCATCAGTTGTAACAAATGTAGCACGCCTGAGCAAGATGCTAATAATCGGGGAAACTGAGGCAGGGATAGAGGAGGCTTCCTCTACACTACACTTGGAACGTGGCTCATGGACTCCTCTTGCCCAGCAGCCAGAATGAGGAGAGGTATGAGGGGCAGGTGGAAGGAGAATAACAAGAGTACTTCACTATATCACCCCAGCATGTATACATTATTCTTAATTTCTGAATAAAAGGGTAACCGTATTCAGGGCTGAACTTCACACTATTTTCCAAATACTTTGCCAATTCCAACTTTGTCCAGAGAGTGGAAGCTTATATAACTCCTTTTCTATTGAGTTTATCATGTGCTCAAGACTTTCAGTTTGAAAGTATTGAAATAATCTCCTTTTCCTGAACTTCAACTCTGTATTCTAAATGTTTATCTTTGTTAGAAACTCTCAAGTAGTCTGGTGGAATATACAACAAGAGATTGGGGGCAGAGGCAGAGTTTGAAGGAAAGAGGAGCTGATGGGAACTTCCACTCAGTGCTCTGAGAGCACGAGAAATGTCAGCTAACCCAGACCTAAGGGCTATGGAGGGCTTCCTAGAGGAGATGACATTTAAAAGGAACTAGGAAAGATGAATAGAAGTAACACGATCTGGTGTCATGCGGGGGATGGATAACTACATCCGTAGTCTGTGCAGCATATGAGAATCAAGGCAATTTAAGGATGGCTCTTAGGAGGTATGGCTTAGGGTAGTTGATTAACTTACAGGCTTTCTTCTTTCTCTGGAACGAAAGGTTCTGACCCATGGATGAAACGTTTTCATGGTTGCGCTCCTACTCTGTGACCCTGCCTGGCTATAGGGGTGAACCCCTGACTAGAAAGTGAGCCTTTCTAGTCCGGAATACCTGGAATTTCATAGTTTGAACTGACATGTGGTAACTATCAGGAGGTGGGAGCTGAGTTGCTAGTGGCTGTGCTCTAGAAGGAAGTTTTACAAACACTGGGGCTGGTGCCAGGGCTGCCTGTTCACCTACATCCCAAAGTGTTAAATTTGCCTAGTTGGTGGTAGATGCCAGTACTCTCCCAATAAGTTAATTTCTGAACAAACAATTTCTAGTTGGTTTGTTTTATACCCTAACAAATTAACTCCCCACAAATTTGCATTCAAAAATAGTCCATGTGTTCCCAGGGCTGTGATTCTTTCTCTTAGATTAAGGAAGTGGTTCTCAAACTTCAGATGATATCAGACTGCCCTGGAATTTATTAAAACATAGATTACTGGGACCCCCTCCCCCCCACAGACATTCTGGTTCAGAAGGTCTGGGGAGGGACATAAGAATTTAAATTTCTGTCTGTAACAAGTTTCCAAATGATGCTTACACAGCTGGTCAGGGAACCACAATGTCAGAAGCATTTATTTATGAAGCAATAACTTTGGAAGAATTCTATAAAAATAAAAATACATACTGAGATGCATTATACTTAAGTGTTTATGTCTGTATGGCATAAACATCCAATGTCCAGATGTCTAACATCTTAGCATAAATGGGATAATATTCATTTCTAATGGGAAGATATGTTGGTTTGGGTACAGTTGTGGTGACCATATGCCCTGAATTATCCTGGATATGCCAATTTCAAGTAGTTTTATTCCTTGTAATAAATGTGGGACATCATATGCATAATTAGTCAAAATTTAGTATTCATACTGTGATAAGATCATTCATTTAAACGAATTCACAGAACAATAAAAAAAATCTACTGTTAGACTACAGATCTCAGTTTTTTGTTCAAGAAACACCATCACTGTGTCGTACAAGTAAAATGTGAGCAAAGGAAGAGAGAAGGGAAATCTAGAGCAGAGGCCACCAGAGTGATAGTGCCAATGGGTGCAGGTGTGGTACAGCATGTAGGCATATCACTCAGCTTTCAACCAGAGAAGTAGGTCCAGGAGGAAGGGATGAGCTCCTTGGCACAGGCCAAAATTGTTGTCCACAGGTCGAACTTATTCTTCTCCCAGGGAAGACTCAGGTCTGCTTTTTAAGGCTTTCCAACTGATTAAGCCAGGCCCACCCAGATTATCCAGCATAATCTCCCTTAATTAAAGTCAACTGGGTAGAGATGTTAATTAAATATGAGAAAATCCTTTTACAGCAACACCTAGATTAGCGTTTGATTGAATAACTGGGGACTAAGGCTTGGGGAAGTTGACACCAAAAGATCCATTATAGCTGGTATGGACTATACTCAGAAGGAGGGTGCCAGGAAGGGTTAAATGGTGGTTCTGAGGGACAGGAGCACAAATTCTTCCCCCGTTTTCAGTTTTGGGTGTGCTCTGTATTTAGCAATTGTCTCCTACTAGACTTGAAGAGGGAGAGAAAAAAATCCCTTAATAATGGTTTCTGCAAATGTGTGAAAGCTGAATGTGAAAAGAAAATGTTGTTTTCAGGAACTAGGAGCTGGCTCACCTTTAAAGAGGAAATCAGCTGCCTCTAGCAAAGTGGAATTGTAGTATTGCCCTGGATGGTAATTTGCACTGGTAAATTTATCACCAGCCTGGCAGAGATGCTGAAGACAAAAGCTTTTATCTCTCAGTAAGTCCGCAACACGGCCTCAGCTGGGCAGGTGAGGGGTGTGAGCCTGGATGGCAAAGTTGTCTGCCCTTTGGTCTCTGAGTGCATGATGAGAATTGGACAGGCGGATCACAGTTTATTTTAGTATATCATAAAAGTGACTATAGGTCCGAGGGAGGTTCTGTGGGCCATTAATTAAAGATCCAGCCTTCATTTAAAGTTCTATAATTGCCAGGGAATCAATCACTTAGCAACGTCAGGTAAACTCCTTAGAACTTAGAGCACAATTTAATTTTTATCTCAGAGAGTCAGAAATTAATGCAGCATTCGTGGCAGCCAGAGTGGATAATTGTGTGTGCAGTGAGAGTCCACCATGACAGCCTAACACGAGCTGAGTGGTTAGCAGACAAATGCTATTACTGAAGGACAGGAGAAAATGCTACTTATATAAAGTACACCTTTCAGAGGAAAACTACCTGAGAAGGGGTGGAGTTCACATGAAAGCCCTAAATTAGAGTACACGTGAAGGAAAATAATCCAACAGGGTTAGAGTAATGGGAAAGTAGTACTGCATTAGCTCCTCTTTCAAAGCCTTCTCCCTCTTAGTCCCTTCTATCATAGTCTCCGAACACCATTTTGATGCCCTCCAGGGACCCAAAAGTCTCTCTCATCTTACCTTTCAGGTTTCTGGTCTGCCATTGATCCTTTCCTTGTCAATTTTCTTCTTTTAAAACTTACCTCTCCTGGGAATAATACTCCCCTGGGAAATCTATTTCCAATTCTCTGACTTCTGAGAGATGCTCTGATTAACAATATTGGTGCTGACTTCACTCACTGGTGGTAGATCATAGAATATAATACTAAGTTCCTCCTGGTTTGATATGGAAATTTAGCTGTCTCCCTCTCCCACCTCCCTACCCTCATTTCTTTTCTGCAGAGGAAGGATGGGACACAGATGCTTCTTTCCATTTCTTGGGAAAGAGAACTGATTTTCTGGCTGCTTGTGATAAAGTTTGAAAATGAACGGATGAATAGTTGTTGATGGGTTTGTGTGTGTGTGTGTGTCTGTGTGTGTGTTTGTGTTGTCTATTTTCATACCTGAGTTTCATTTCTATTACATTTATAAATGGTAGGTAGCTTAAAGTTCTGCTTTTAAACACTTAAAAAAAATTTACTAAAATCACACATCAAAAAAGTTATGTGAGTTTCCCAAGATCACACAATCTTGAGGGTTTTAACATATACTACTTAGAAGTATGAGAACTTAATCCACAGAAACAAATAGCTCCGTGTCAGCTTCCAGGCAGTGGGGTATGTGACTGGTGATTGTAACAGCTGGGGGCCCTTTCTATTATACCTTAAATTGCATAAACGTGGGACCACCTATCTGTGCCTCAATAGACTTGCTCTTTTGGTCATTACAAAGAGGCATTATGTTAATGCAGGAATAGAAAAATAGAATGCATTTTCTCTAATATGCACTGTTTCTCAATTTTATCACCTTTGAATTAGCCAAATGCTGAATATTTAATTGTGGCCTAGGTCAATGGAATTCTACTGAAGTGTATGATTTAGGATAAGTCAATTTCTCTTGAGTACTGGGTTACTTATAAAATGGATGAGTTAAATTAGAACATTTTTCAACACTAAGGTTCAATGATGATCTTCCAGTTCATCATGGGTCAAGATATAACATCTATGGGAAATAATATCGAAGTTGGATGGTTTGTCTTTGCTGGGGAAATACTAAACCAACAATGATTCTAAGAGTGATTAGCATTCCTGAAAGATCAATTAAGCCAAGACTTATTTATGTGCAAGCAAAAGACTGTTTAGTCACTCTGGACAATTACAGTCATTATCTTCAATTGGTGTTACCGCAGAGAGAACTGCAGCAGCTTTTGGTCTTTTCTAAGATATTTAAATCATTTTAGTGGGGCTTATAATTCCACATCAAATTATGACTAACAATCAGATAAAAGTTAGAGGCTCAAAAATTACCGTAAGAACAGAGAAAGGAATCTGTAGCAAATCCACAGGTTAATGAGATGCCCGATGCAGGAGTGTATATTTTCTAAGAAAAACCATTCCTTTGAATGATACTGATCGTGAACTTCAGAGGAATGATGAGGGTCTGGAAGCTTTCCTGCTGGCTAATTAACCAGAGAACTAGTTTTTCCATCCCACAGATATTTGGTCCTACTTTTTTCTTTTCCAACTATGGTTGTTTACATTCCTAAGCCCAGCTGTCTCCCTAGGCTTCTCCTATGTGTATATTTTCCTTAACTTCCCCCTGCCCTGCTATATTTGAGGCAAGTCTAACAACTCTCTTTCATTGTTATTTGTTTATATTGCTAAGAACTATGGGAAAACATATGTAGATTGACAAAACAGATCTCAGAGAATGAATCTCAATACTAAGGTGATTGTCTCTAGAATTCTCTAAACTGTAAACAGGGCTACATACACACTCTGGTAGCCTCCTTTGCAGACTCCTTCCATGCATATTCCCTACTTATTTTGTTAGTGGGTTTTTAAATTATTTATTGCTTATTAATTTTTTTTAGTCCTGTCTATGTTGGGCACTAGCCCAACATGCTCAGAAGAAGTCAGCGCAAGGTCCAGTAGATCTGGCACTATTGGTCTCTGAATTGTGCTGATCTTGTCTTCCTATTTTTATTTCTGGCATTTCTTTGCTAACTTTTAGGCTAACTTTTTTAGTGACCTTTAGTCTAAATGGCATGCCCAAAGGTGAAGTGCACTTTATAATATTATATGCTTAGGGTAATTTTTAGGTTATTATTTCCTCTCTTAACTTGATTCTTGGGAGTGCCAAGTTCTTTTATTTGCTGGCTCTTGGTTCCAACCCTTGGTTCAGGTTAAAACTTCTCTACAGGCCATCTGAACTTTAGATGAGAGTTTCTTTCCTGTTATGTGCTGATAAATATTTAACAACTAGCTCTTAGAAGAAGAAGAAAAATCTGATTTGTAGCCTTTGCCCATTTCCATAGTGTAAATACTACCACTGTGACTGACTTCCAGCCTGCAATGTGATGCCACTGAACTCAGAATTGGAAAGAGATGCATGTACCTGGCATCTCACTAGGTGGCTCTAGCGCCCCATTAACAAGTTCTTTCTCTAACTCATTTATGGAATATAGTAGTGTGGCAGGGTACATGGAAAATTTTTGTTATTTTTTTCCCTCTCATTCCTGGAAGAAATCCCAGGCAGATACCATAGCTTTTCTGGTAATTTTTAGTATTAAAATATCTACTCAAGTCTAATACAATTGCTCATTCAAGTTGAAAGTTCTCTATTCTGGTTTGGACTTGCCCTAGTCTGTAAACCTACTGTCGAGCAGGACACCATGCACCAGTTACCAATGCCAGGGGAGGACTCCAACTACCTGGAGGACAGCAAAGATCATCACTTTGGGTAGAAGGAACAGAAGTTCAAACACTTCTGCCCCATGCATCTTGGTATTGCGGTTGCCAAGGAAAACACAACACAGTGAAACACTGGGTGGAGCAATGCTTTTACTCACATAGAGAAGAGACGGCAAGGTCAGCTCCAACAATGTGCATAGGTCCCCATTGTCTAGTGGGTCCCCTTGGCAGCTGATGCAGAGCAAGTGGCCTTCACATATCCCTCTGGTGCTGCAGTAGAAGGACCCTGTCCCTGCCCCTGTCCCTGTGGGGTCTGAAATACCAAAAGCTGGGGGCATGACTGAGGGTCATCAGGATACGTGTTTAAGGCTAACGAAGGAGAATACACTGAACTTGGAACTTGGTAAGGAAGTGTTTCAGGGCCGAGGCCCAGTCTTGCGGGGCTGAGCGTTGGGACTACCTTGTATCACTATTTCCTTCTCTTGCTCTTTCACTGCCCCACCCCGCCAACCCCCATGCTGCTGCTCGTTTCTCCAGGGTTAAAGACCGCAGCAGTGCAGGGTGTGGGTGAGTGGGAGAGAAAGTCTTATTTCCTGCTACAGTTGGTGGGGGTAGTGATGGCAGATGTCCCCAGCTGCCTCTTTCTCTTGTAGGACACTTTCATGGGCTTCATTAGACATTCTTCCCTGAGGACTTCCACTTCCAGTTTTCTGGCAAAGAGATTCTGCTTCCAGCTAGCTGTTTCTTAGTCTCCCTCAGATCCTAGATCTGGCTGTCCATATCTAGCCTCTTTATTTACTTTTGTCTTATTCAACTCTAGACATACATCTGCCTACTAGTAGGATTCTGCCTCCTGGCAGGATAGTCTCTCTCCTTTGGACTTTCTATGCCTGAGGCTGGTACCATCCCTGAGTTTAAGGGACTCATGTCCTCTCACTGGTCACTTTAAAGCCATCTTCCCTTCACCACAGGTGGGGACAGGAAGTTTCACAACACAGAACAGCTAAAGCATTCCTCAGACGCCAATATCTTCACCCTCCTCATGAGGACCCCCTTTCAAATATTTCTTCCCTTTGACTAATAATTCCACTCCTGGGAATCAATCCTAAGGAACTAAGTCCAAATAATGAAAAAGCTTTCTGCTTAAAGATATTCTTTTCTTCTCTTTTCAGCTTTCTCTAATGTACTCTGACAGCGGGGGTTACTGGCAAAAGCTGTTAGAACTAGTTTTAGCCATGCCAAGGGTCCTCGGGAGGGAAAGTTCCCACTTAGGGTCTCAGGTGAAGATACGAGACAGGAAGGGTTCCATTTTAATATCGTGCTACATAGCCTTTCCTGGATCCACAGAAGACTCCTTATTAAGTCTGTACTCCCCACATTCTTCTCTCTGTCTGGATTGATTCCCTTTGGTGACTTTTTGTATCTTTATAATTATTTTCTAGCAGCAGCTTTCTGCAGCACTTCACATGTTTACTGTGTATACCAACTTTCTGGTTTACCTAAACTTGTTTTTCCTCCGATTCCCCTTTTGTTTTTCCCATTTTTTGCCCATACCCTGGGGTTGCCAGAATATTTTCTTTTCTTTTTGTAAATAAATTAGATCTGATATCAAGATTATTAAAATTAATTTTGACATAATATGTTATCACCCTGTACATTTTGTGTGTTGCAATTCATCCTAAATCAAAGTGGGAGTATTTTCTCACAGGCTCCCACCCACTGCAAATTTTCACCATCTAACACATAGTAAGGATGTCAACCAGCTAGAATCAACTGAAGTGCCCAAAGAAATCTTTAAAACGGTGCTTTTGAATGTAAGAATTCATTTATGGTTCCAATAAATGGCATTTCACAAATGGGTTTCATTTTAAACACTCTTTATGTATGGAACTTGTGAATTACAAAATAATCTTTTATTTTACACCAGGATACTTCACATATTATGGAAACTTATTATTGATTTTATTTGAAATAACTTGCTTTTTGAGAACACTAAAAAATTCAGTTCCCATTAAATTAATTATCTTGTAAACTCAGGATCTACCAACCTAGTATGTCCAGTCAATACAGTGAAATATTAAACATATATAAGGGTTTATAAATTATGAAGGGATAAAGCAAATGATAATATTGGAAACTTTAAATATATTAGGATTATTATATTAATGTGTTTTTATGATATTTTTATTTATACATTATATGTGGATTCTTTTATAATGTATCATATTATTAGAAGCCATAAATAAACTCAAATGGAAAACTATTAAATTTTATAAAAGAGTAAATAATGAGACTGAATATAAGTTAAACATAAAGATACTTGATTAGCTTTTCTTGACAACCCTATAACTACTTAGGTTACAAAGTATAATAATAGTCCATAAGCATGAACAACACAAGTTTGAAATTGTTAGAAATAATTTGAATAACAAATGAGCAGGACCCACATAAGAAAAAAAGCTGTAAGAGATTACCATATGACTTCAAATAAAATTTTAGCAAATGAAAGACATGCTATTTTATTGGTTAGTAGGGTTAAATATTATAAAATTCTTCACTTGCCTCAAATTAATTTGACATTTTAACATAATTATTCAACGTCCTGAGGGGATTCTTTTGAGAGAAACTTTGTAAAAAAAAACCAAAACTTTGTAAAAAGAATTTTAAAATTCTTATTTTTTTAAAAAAAGAATATTAGCAAGTGGTGAGAAACTGTACCGTATGTTAAGAAGTATTATGAAGCTAGGATACATTGAGCAGAGTGGGCCTGATATAGGATGATCACTAGAACCAGATTGCTCAGATGAACTCTATGATATGTAAGCTTCAATATATGGTTAAAGAAAGTAGTATTTAAAAAGTGGTACTGGGACAATTGGTTCTCTGTTTACAAAAAAAAAGATATCTTTGGATTCTTATCTCTTACCATACACTCCTCCCCCACCAAAAAAAAAACCCAACAAGAGTAAAAGGGACTAATGTAACAGTCATATAATTTAAAAAATTTTGAAGAAAACTATCAAATCTCTGGATAGGGAAAGACTTACTAAACTTAAAAGTAATAGAAAAGACCATAAGGGCAAAGAAATGTTAATAATATAAAAATTAAAACTTATGCCTATGAAAAAAACAAAGGGCAAATACTTTGGAAATTTTTTTTACATCAACTATGAATCAAGTTCCTTTTCAATCAAAAACCACAGAAATCAATCATAGAAACTTTAAAGCCATGATAGATAATGTATAAAAATAATTACCAGAAAATCATAAAAGATGAACAACTAATAAATGAGCATATGGAAACATTTTCAACACCTTAGTAATCAAAGATTTGCAAGTTAGGATGAAAATAAAATATTATTTCTTCCCAGAAAATTCACAAACATAATTTGTTTTTGATGAGACTATTGACTGCTTGTAAGGTAAAGCTACAAGAGAATGGGCTTGTGCATACATTGTAAAGGAGAATGCAAATTGTTGCAAGTCTTTTGGGAAAATACTTGGTAACATACATTAAAAACTTTCAAATATTTCTTCTCTTTGAATTAATAACTCTATTCCTGGGAATCAATCCTAAGAAACTAAGTGCAAATAATGAAAAAGCTTTCTGTTAGAGATATTCCTTTCTAGCTTAATGTAATAGTAAAAATTAGAAACCATTTTAACATGGCATATAGGAAAATAGCTAAATAAGGTCAAGTAACACCACTCAATGAAATATTATGTAATTGTTTTAAAATACTTTTGTAAAAATTTATAATAGGAGAAATATTCATGCCATAATATTAAGAAAACAAGATACTTTCATTATATGTATATGAATGTGTATATATATGAGTTCCACATACAGAATGATCACAATTATGTAAAAACAAAAAGTAAAAAAGAATAAAACAAAACCCCAAACTCCATTTCAATAAGCAAAAACAAGAAAATCACCTCACCAAATATTATCATTGACGTTTTTTGGTTAGTGGGGGTATGGTTGATTTTTTTGTCTCCTTTTTATATTATTTTCCATAGTGTGCATGTACTACTTTTAGAATGGACAAAACAAGAAAATTTTGAAAATTAGTATACCCACACATAATGGTTTCCTTCCATTGATTTACATGAATGTGTGGTTTTATTAAGTAGAAATCCATTAGCACAAAAATCCACTTCCTATTACAGTTTGTCACTTCAGGCAGTTATTAAGAATCCTTCCCACCTTAAAGAATATAAACCTATTTCTTAAGTTCTGTAGCCTAAGTTAAAAGGTGGAGTAAGTGCTAACATTTCTTTTTAGAGAAAAAACATCAATTTCAGTGCAGACTCTCTACCTAGCACTGAAAATGTCACTAGGAAATTGTAGTCCTTAACCTAAAAGCTTAAAATCTCAATTATATGGATGAATCAGTTTAGACTCATGAATAATATGAAAAGGTCTTTTAATCATAAAGAGGCCTGGACAATGAAATGAATCACTTTGAGTTTGGCTATTTCTGTAGAAGATGAGATTTTTTTTTTTCTCCTAGAAATATTTGACAGAGTGAATGTTGCAGTTGGAAATCATTCCAACAGTGTGGGAAAAAATAGACCTATAAATAAAATGAAGAAACAAGTGAGCAATTAGGAAATAGAGGAACAAACTGGAGGCAACAATAGAAGCTGAAAAAACATCAGCAGTGGATTCAAAACTGGAATCTGTAAATGTTCTTCAAAGGCCTGTATGAGCAGAGAGAAAAGAGACTGTCCATACTGTGTGGACCCATATGATTTTCAGACATCTGGTTTTATGTACTATAAAAGAAGATTAGAAGTTAGGACCTTTGGAAATAGATAATCTTTTGCTACCATTTCAAAAATAATAACATGAATAATTATTAGCTGTAAGAATTAATAATCTTACAATTCTCAGATTCTAATAATTCATTCTGAAAAATATGGTTTTCACAACTGGTACTGATACTTACATATTGTTAGACACTACACGTTGTTACTCATTAAAACTAGCAAAAGAGTGATACTTTTAAGGAGTTGACCTAAAAATACTGGCAAGTGAACAAACAAACCCAAACAGTCTAATAAGAATATCTGAAATTGTCTTGTTCTTTAGTTTTTACAAAGAGCTTTTACATGCAACATTTACAAATTTTAACTCATTCTACAACTTTGATATATAGAGGAAAATAATTATTTTTTTCAAAAACCCATTTCTACTTCCTCTGGAGAACTTATCTGCTGGTTAGTGAGGGGAAATGTGCAAACCAGTATAAAGCTCAAGCCAACCTGATGAATTAGACAGCCCTTCCAATCTGCATCCAGACTCTGTTATGTCATAGTTTTTAGTGTCTTAAGAGAGCCTTCTCTCCCTATAAGCTTCTCTCCCTAGAGGGAGTTCAGGCACATGCAAGATTTCCCTCTTTCTTTGGGTCCCGTTGGACCCTGTCTTCTTCAGATGGCTAAGTTTGTAGCTGGAGAAATACCAATCCCTTTTAATGGTTAGGCAGTGTTACAGGAATGGCTTGCCATTTTCCCCTCTGTTCTCAATGGCATAAGGCTTTATTTGATGAAATTATTTCCTTAAACTAAGTTTTCATGTGTCTATGTATGTGTGTGTATGTGTGTTCATGTTTGTGAGTGTGTTTTGTGAGGATAAGCAAGATGGGAATAAAAAACATAGGTGGAACAATCTATTTAGTGTCTATAAGGTGGTAGGCACTTATAGGCATCATTGCCATGTTCAATCTTTACAGAAATCTTACTGGTAGTATTATTACCACCTTTTCAAAATTTCTGTAATATTCCAATTATTCTAAATGTTTTTCCAAAAGCAATTTTAGAAACATTTTATCTTCCCACACCTCCCTATTGGGAATTTAAATGAAATGTTAATACCTCTATAGATTAACTTTGAGAAAATATTAATCTCTTTATCATGGTCTAAATTATAACTTTTCATTTATTAAAGTTTTTCTTTATATTTCCTATGTAATATTTTTCATTATAAAATTTTTTGTAGCTTTTCATTAAGCTTTTTCATGAATATTTTCTAAATTTATTATCATTGAGAATATTTTCTCATGATTATGCTTTAGCTATCTTTTATAGAATACAAGACTTCTATGAACTTTTTGGATGTCCCCTCTTTTCATTTCACTATTATTTTATTATTTCTAATTGGTAATTTATCTCTAATAGCAGATTCATTTGGCTCTTTAGGTAATGCAATTATTCTAATTGTGCATAATGATTTTTCAGTTTCCAATATTCTTTTTATATCTTATTTGAATCTTAATAATATTTATTATAATTATATTAGAAAAACAATTGTAGATGAGACATGAATGATTTGCCTGTTTAGTCCAATCCCCCCTTCCTAACTGTTCTGCTTGCTAGCCAAGCACTATGTGAACACTGACCAGTCATGGTTGATTGGATTAAAAATGGGCATGTGACTCAGGGAAAGCTAATTCATTGGCCAGACAGTTATCAGCAAGGGCTGGGAGTCAAAAGGTGTTAGATCGGAGCTATAAAGTCATGTACCATAAAGCTGCGGTCCCCAACTCCCGGCCTGGCTGTGGACTGGTAGTGGTCTGAGGTCTGTTAAGAATTGGCTGCACAGCAGGAGGTGAGTGGTGGGCAAGTGAGGGAAGCTTCGTTTGTATTTATAGCGCTCCCCATTGCTTGCATCACCGCCTGAGCTCTGCCTCCTGTCAGATCAGCGGTGGCATTAGATTCTGCTTTATGGTGAGTTGCATAATTATTTCATTATATATTACAATGCAATAGTAATAGAAATAAAGTGCACAATAAATGTAATGCACTTGAATCATCCCCAAACCATCCCCCCCTTCCCCTGATCTGTGGAAAAATTGTCTTTAATGAAACTGGTCCCTAGTGCCAAAAATGTCGGGGACCGCTGCTGTAGAGGCTGAGTTCATATACATACACACATGCACACACCCACGAGTGCATGCACGCACACCCCTACCCACAAAAACCAATCCAAGAGAACATCCAGTATCAGACAGAGCCGCTCAGTATCTTTCAACTTCAGGCAGCAGTTTTCCCTTTAAGTTTTAGATCCTACTGTAATAAATCCTCCCTTCTGTGATCTATCTCTAGTGGGTTTCTGCTTCTCACAACCAAAAGTTCTCTGACCAACACAATACTGCTAATAGGAATCCTTACTATTTTCTT
Organism: Daubentonia madagascariensis; assembly: GCA_023783475.1. Lineage (NCBI taxonomy): Eukaryota > Metazoa > Chordata > Mammalia > Primates > Daubentoniidae > Daubentonia > Daubentonia madagascariensis. The sequence goes on from JAKFHU010001684.1 coordinate 31,060,066, forward strand.
GTATTTAAAATGAATGCCACATATGTTTCCACTTTTGATTTAATATAATATAAACAATCAGATATAGTTCTTTTATTACTTTAAAAATATTTTATAGGTTATTAAATTTTATTAGATGTGTATGCAGCATCTGTTAAAATTGTCACATGCCTTTTTTCTTATTTAATCTATATGTTGTATACTATATCTACAAATAATCAAATATGTTGAACTATAAGCTGAGCTTTCCTGGCATTTGGTTAAATGACCTTTTCATCATACCACACAATGATGAGAATAGACAATATCTCAAAAGATAGAAAACATGTCTTTCTTATTTTTTTCTAGGGGAACACCACAAATTCATTAAGAAAGAGGGATTTAATAATTGTTTTTTTTAAGTATTACTGGGTAGCATAATGGCCCCTTTGATGGCCCCATCCAATTTCAAGGTCCTGATTCTGTCACAGATTCTTAACTTCCCCTCTTATCAAAACTGGTGTTTTCATAATTTGGGAATATATTTCAGATGAATATCTGCTTTCACCACGACAGGATGGGGTGCTGCTGAAAGATACTTACACTACCCCTGTGCTCAGTATTACTGCTAAGGGTGTGGGATCAGAAACCTTCCCAGTAATGTAAACAGCACCATCCTATGACTCAGCTTAACCATCTCTGCAAAACTTGGTATTTAACTGTACAAATTAACACATGTGGTATTTCATTTAGTCTTTTTTTCTCCAGCTATTTAATATGAGCACCAGCTAACATACAGGAAAGTTGAAAAAGTAGTACAGCAGATTTAATGCTTAACACCATTTCTGTTACCATAGCTTCTTCATTCTCAAGTTTAAAATTTTGATTCATCTGTTAACTGGCCAAATTTTACTGTCTTTAAGAAGGAATTCATGGATATTTTTATTTTTTCATTTCTTTTATGTTCAAGAATGTCTGCTTGATGCTTTTATATGTGAACAACCTCTTGGCTGGAAATAATTCTCTTGGGGAAGTCATTCTCTTTCCCTTAGAAATTAATAGACACTAATGATTAATGGGTATGGTGGATAAGTCTAAGGCTAGCATGCTTTTTGCCTCTTGTGGGTGATTTACATTATTTGCCTGGATGCCTGTGTAATTTTTATTCTTAATTTTTTTTAGCCTAGTAGATGGGTTTCAGTGCTGATGGTCCTCTATTACATTTGATATGCTCAATAATGACGTGGTATTTATCTCATACACATTGGTTTTTCTTTAAATTCTAGGGTATATTTGTCTTGTATTAGAACTTACACCATTTTTTTTCAGTTTCATTTGTTGGATTCTCTACTTTGAGGGCACCAATTCTTCTCAGGCTATATCATCTTTGTCCTCCATATAATTTGGTACCTCTCTAGTTGTTTGAATGTCTTTGTTCTTTTAAAATTGATACATAATATTTGTACATATTTATGGGGTCCATCTGATATTTTGTTACATGCATAGACTATGTAATGATCAAGTCAGGGTATTTTGGGTGTCCATCACCTTGAGTATTTACCATTTCTATGTGTTGGGAACATTTCAAGCCCTTTTTTCTAGCTATTTTGAAATATACAATACATTGTTTTTAACTATAGTCACTGTACTCTGTTATCAAACATTAGAACTTATTCTTTCTATGTAACTGTGTTTGTGCCCATTAACCAAGCTCTCATCATTCACACCCTCCCCAGCCTTTGGTGTCTATCAATCTACTCTCTCTACCTCCATGAGATCAACCTTTTTAGCTCTCACATATGAGTGAGAATATGCAATATTTGTTTTTCTGTGCCTGCTTCTTTCACTTAACATAATGACCTACAGTTCCATTCATTTTGCTACAAATGACATGATTTCATTCTTTGTTATGGCCAAGTAGTATTCCATTGTGTATATATACCACATTTTCTTTATCCATGTGTCCACTGATGGACAATTAGGTTGATTCCATATCTTTGCTATTGTGAATAGTGCTGCAATAAACATGGGAGTGCAGGTATCCCTTTGATATACTGATTTCTTTTCCTTTGGATAAATACCCAGTAGTGGGATTGCTGGATCATATGGTAGTCCTACTTTTAGTTTTTTGAGAAAGCTCCATACTGTTTCTCATAATGGCTGTACTAATTTACATTCTTACCAACAGTACATAAGAGTTTGCTTTTCTCTGCATCCTCACCAGCATCTGTTATTTTCTGTCTTTTTAATAATAACCATTCTGAGGTATGATGATTTCTCATGTGGTTTTTATTTGCATTTCCCTGATGATTAGTGATGTTGAGCATTTTTTTCATATATCTGTTGGCTATTTGTATGTCTTCTTTTGAGAAATGTCTACTCATGTCCTTTGCCCACTTTTCAATGGGATTATTTGTTTTTTACTGTTGAGTTGGGTTCCTTGTACATTATGGATATTAGTTTCTTGTCAGATGAATAGTTTTCAAATATTTTCTCCCATTCGATAGGTTGTCCCGTCACTCTGTTGACTGTTTCCTTTGCTGCGCAGAAGCTTTTGAGTTTAATACATTCCCATTTGTCTATTCGGTTGATTTATGGTGTCCCATACATCACACAGGCTTTGTTCTTTCTTTTTTCATCCTTTTTTCTTTATTTTTGCTTGACCAGGTTATTTTAAAAGACCTACCTTCAAGTTCTGAATTTCTTTCTTCTGTTTAATCAAGTCTTTTGTTGAAGCTTTTGAATGTATTTTGTATTTCATTTAATGAGTTCTTCAGTTCCAGAATTTCTATTTGGTTCTTTTTAATATCTATCTCTTTGGTAAATTTCTCATTCATATCCTGAATTGTATTACTAATTTCTTTGCTTTTTTTTGGTATTCTCTTATATCTCGCTGAGCTTCTTTAATATCATTATTTCGAATTCTTTATCCAGGATTTCATAAATTTTTAGAACTTGTTGCTGGAGAATTATTGTTTCTTTGGAGGTGTCAAACTTCCTTCTTTTCTCATGTTTCTTGTGTCCTTACATTGACATTTCTGTATCTGGTGTGAGAGTTGTTTCTTTCAATATTTTTTGAATTTACTTTCATAGGGGAGGACTTTTTTCTGAAGATGTTTCTATGGTGTTGGTTGGGTAGGGCATTTTGGCTTTGATTCTGGGTGGGTGCAGTAATGTATGATTTCTTCAGCTGTAAACAGCCTCAGTGCTGTCAGTGGCTTAGGGTGCGATTGTTAGTGGAGGCTGTGGTGACGTTTTGCTGAAGATGGGTACTCCCAGTGTGCCTGTCCTTGGGCCTCAGGGTGGCAGAGGCTGATACTGGTGTTAGTGGGTCCAGGCAGGCCAAATCTTGGTCCTCTCGGTGGCTTGCTTGGGTGCTGGTAATGACAGCAGTGGGCCAGATGGGCGGGTGGGTGGCTTCTTGGGCCCCTTGTCAGAAGGCTTGGCATGAACTATGGCAGCAGCAGCTACAGGACTAATCTCTGGGTCCCAAGAAATCTGGCTGGTGTTTTCAGTGGCTGTGATGGGCTGGTGGTGCATGCTGGTGGTTACCGACTGTAGGGTGGTGGCCGCAGGTTTACATGACCTGACCTCAGCAGGAAGGAGTGCTCAGGTGCCACTGATGTTGGATTGGGAGAGTGGGGAACCTGCAGCCTTGAGGCCATGTGTGGCCTTCTGGAACCTTGAATGCAGTTTTTTAATAAAGGGATTTGTTCTGTGAAGTTTGGATTCAATCCAGGAGCCTCACTTGCATATCTGCTACTGGGGAAGGTGGGTTTGCTTTCAGTGCAGCAGCCAGATGTAGGCAGCTGGGGAGTGTGCACTTTGTGCTTGCTTTGGTCCTGGGAGCTGTGTAGGCTGGGGTGGTTGTCCTCAGGGAATGTCCTTGGGGCATGTAAAAATGCATGATGGCTTCATTGCTGGGGGCAGCAGTGTTTGCTTCAGCCCTGGAGGAAGGAGCCAGCCAGCAGCCAGCTGTGGCAGTGGCTGTGGGAGGGGAATGTCATGGGGCTTCAGGGATGTGGAGATGCAGGGGCTGTTGGGACCTGGGGCAGGGTACAGTCTGGTGGGGGCTGGGCTCTTAGTGTGGTGCCTTGCTGTAGCTGCTTAGAGCTGTGGGGTGGGGGTGGAACCTAGTGTGAGCTCCCTCTCTGGAGCAGTGCCTTCTTGGTGGTCTCCAGGCAGCTCCCTATGTTAGTCTTTGGGCCTGCAAGGGTCTAGGGGCTTTCCCATAGCTAAGACACAGGAGTCTAGCCTTGTGACCCACTGTGGTGGGGTGGGTCATTCACTCCCCTATTCCCTGCATTGGGGAGCCTCTCCAGACTCCCAGCCCATCTGGCTGAGTAGGCTGCCTCACTTCCCTTGCCTTCCTTGCTTTAAGTGTTTCCTGTCACTTCTCTCTTGAATTCCAGTGTTCTCTCTCAGATGATGTATTTGAAGTGTGATCATCTGTTCACTATTTTGGCTCTTCTTTGCGGAGGAGGCATGTACCAGATGCCTCTTGAAGCCCCTCCTCCTCTGAATGTTTTTGTCATTTTTATCTGCATTCACTGTCTTTATTTTCAACTTTCTGCGTGTCAATAGTTTGCTCTTCAGCAATGCCTATTCGGTTCCTTGCTAGTTCTAATATATTTTTAAATTTAGAAATGATGTTGGTTTGAGCATCTGTTTACTGCCTCGCCTATGCAATCTCCCTCTTCATCTTATTCTATCCTTTTATCATCTTACTGTATCCATTTAATAATTAAGTTGTATAACATAACACAATTGTAGAGCAGTTTCCCTCTGCTCATGGAGTAGTTTTTCCTTCTGGGTTTGGTTGTCTTTTTGATACTCAGCTCCTTTTCCTACTCCCACCCATTCGCTGACTCATGTTCGCAGAGTTGCCATGTTATTTTCATCTTCCTCATGACTTGGCAGTTCTGTGCTGACATTCTGTTTGACCTGATGTAGAGCCAGGTAACTTCTTAATCCTTTTCCTGTCATGTATGAGGAGAGTTTGTTTTCCTGTCCAGGCTACAATTTGAAAGCCAAGTTTTTTTTTGTCTTCTACCCATTTTTAAGTAGTCTAAGGAGAAAGTAGAGGATAAGAAGAAAGGTAGGCTGATACTTAGGATCTGCTGTGCCTTCAGGGTTTTATGTGACGAACATGTTTAATGCACCTGGCTAGGAATCGTGTACTTCCACAGGGAGGTAGGGAGGGACCTTGAGCTTCAGCTTGTTATTCAACACAGATGTAGCTCTGGACCTTTCATTTTCATCAGAGTGTTACAAACATTGTCTGCTTCCTCTATTTAACCTGCCTCACCCCAGGAACCATTCCATCACTCTTCTGTTAAAAGAGGAAAAAAAGATATGGTATTTATTCAGTCTGCTTCTGTTCAGGTTTGGGAGTATTAATGAAGAATTTAGGACTTTATAAACTCAATGGTGCTTCTTCTGGGATAGAGTAGGATCCAGTATCAGGGGAATGATTAGGAATTAAGCTGTGCTGCACCCCTCTCCTCCTCTCCAGAATGCCCTGTCAGTTGTAACTTTCCTTCTATTACTTTAAAAAATGTACATCCTTAGTTAATTACTTTTCTTTCTGCTGGTTGTTGTAGCTCTTTCTTGCTCACTTGCTAGATGTCAGGGGAGGAAAGTTCTGTGTTGCAGTTTGAATTTGTTATGTTAATCCAGAAACCCTGCTAAACATGTTAATAACAATACTGTGAGGAGGGTGTTAGCATACTCATGCTTGCAGAGAGACTGACAAGGCCCACGGTGGTTAAGTAAAATACTTAGGGACATATAAACTAATAAGTGGGAGGGCCATAAAGCCAGCCCATTTCTTTCCATTCCACAGCATTGCTTTTTATATTAGAGAGCCCTAAACACAAGTTCATTAATTAAACAAATATACATATATGTTTATATAACATATTATATAAGTGTATACAAATATTATATACATATATTGTATGTATAGTATATTGTATATATACATATGTATGTGTTGTTTTGCTGTATTTAACATGTTTTGAAAATTACAAGATGAAGTATCCTTTGGAAAAGACCTGCAAGCTTACCTTTCTTTGTTCAATAGACACATTCACAAACAACTATGTGTAAAATTGTCTTCTAGATAAAATAATATTTAAAATGCACAATTGTGTTCACTATTTAAAATAACCCTGTATAAGATATCCTAAAAATTAAAGAAAATTTTAGTAATTTGATTTTTAAAGCATGCGTTTTGTTTGTTTGTTTGTTTTTTGGAGTGAAGCATACGCACGTTAGAAGTTATTCAGAGGTTTTGTAAAACCTCCCTTGGAGGGAGTCAAACCAGAATGAAATTTCATCTTGCTAGTATGGTTTATGGGATGCTGAAGATCAGGGAAATGGACTTGATCATACTGAAATGTTCTAGGTCTACAATTCCTTTAGAAAACATGTTTCTCAAGCTTTTGGATTTTCACTTCTCAAGGTGGCACTGCTTTTTTTCACATTTATCACTCATCTCATGTGGATTCTGGCTCAAAACCTCTGCAAAGAAAAGCAGTCATTCAAATACAGGGCACTTGACCAGCTGAGAACTGTGCCTTGTGTTGACGGAGCACCTTCTGCTCCATACAGTGGAGCCCCACGTGGTGCAATTCTCTTTTACTGTTGACAGCCCATGGTGATCATTGTGCATTATGGATCTATTCCTACTTTCCCAATGTCGTTTTCTATAGACATTTATGTGTGTGTCTCCCACTTTTACTGGGCACTGGGGAATTTATTCATAGGAATGGGACAGGACTTAATGTTTTTGTTTTTTATTTTCATTTTTTACCAAAGCTGGGAACTTTTGTTTCTGTTTCTTCTCTTGATCTGCACTTGGCTGTCCTTGGTTGTGATATGTAGAGGGTTCTGTGGTAGGCCCTGAGTCTTATTTGTACACTCATCACTTTAACACTTTGACTGCCACACTAGAAAAAAAATTTTTTCCCTGGGGCCATGATGTTTTATTAAAACAAAATGATCCTTTCTAATTTGTTATTTTTTATCGTTTTCTCTGTGAGAGTTATATTCAATGCAATCCACATTTTTAGAATTAAATTGTCGATATTAATTGTAAGAACATCAACAAGTAAGATTTTCACGAACCAACTGCACGGTTTTGCTTCATGAGGCCCCAGGGTCAAAACTAGCCTGAGTTAAATACAAATCACATGACAGTCAATGTGTTAATCTTCTAATTCAGTGATTCTTATATTATACTTTACACAAATATTGCCTAGGATGCTTGTTAACATATGGCAGGGATCCAATATTAGAAATCCTGGTTCAAAAGTACTGGGCTAGGACTCAGGAATCTCAGGCATTTTTACAAGTCCCCCAGCTGATTCTAGGGAAGGTAGTCCATCGACCCCACATTTAGAAACACAGCTTTAGATCATTTAATAGTTGGGATTTGGTCAAACAAGGGGCATTTCCCCAGCCTGGTTATCAGAGACATGAGAATTCTTCATGTTTCATAATAGCCCTAGTGGATAGAGCACCTGATATAAAATGATGCTGTAAGTTACTTAAAAGTAGAATGTGGAATTTAAGATAGTAACATTAGAGGTAGACATTTGAATGAATAATTTTATCTAATTAACTTTTAATTTGGCTAGCTTGTGCTAGAAAATGTGCAAAGCCAAATATTAGAATCTTATGACCTGTCTTATTGAAAAGAATAATTTTTCATTGTTTTTATCTGTTCTATTTGGGCCCACCCCCATTGATGAGGACAATCTTCTTTACTCAGTCTACTGATTCATTTGCTAATCTCTTCCAGAAAAACCTTCATGGATATACCCAGAAATAGTGTCTTACCAACTATTTGGGCATCCCTGAGCTCAGTCAAGTTAACACATAAAATTAACCATCACATAGGAGGCCATTTAAAAGTTCTTTTGGGGGGGGCTCCATTATGATAATTCATGAATAAACTTTTTGAAAAACTTAAATTATGATATATTTGAAGAGTTTAATCACCGCTAATGCTCCTTGCCGTGAATGCAGGTAATATACAATAATCTTGCTTTACCAATCACTTCAATGATTGGTAAAGTAGGGTTACTCATGGCAATTTTACTTGTAATCTTTAATCTACCTAAATCTCTTTTTTCTCTCCTTTTTCTCTTACATTCAGTAAACTTGAGGCTGCTTTGAATTTCTCTGCCCTGACTTATTTATTGGCACGGTCTACAAAGAATAACTCACCTCTCTGTTCTCTTCAGGGAAATATTGTCAGCCATTATCCCCTGGAGCTCACATTTGTTCATTTATTGTTTCCCTGTGTGGATACTACAAAGTGGGAACCAGATCTCTTTTTCTGTAGTTTCAGCTAAAGGTAGTTTGGCAATTTTCTAGAGAAATTCATCACTAGAAATTTATTCTAAAGGGAGCCCTTTTTTTTTTTTTTTGCCTACTCTGTTGATTACTTTGACCTCTGTTTTTACTTTCAGAGCTTGACTTATTAATACTGTTTAGAAGAACTGGGAAACATCATTGTGCATATTTATGACACAATTCATACACACATCCTCACAATTCAGTGTGTAGAGCTTCTCTGTTTTGGACTTAACCCGAATGATTTTAATGACTGGCCATATTGGCCTAGCTTCTGATTTATAGACAAATCATGAATCATTATATATGCACTGCAGAGGGTTGGCCGTCTTTTTACTTCTGCCCTTCTTGAGTGGAAATGAATATTAAGGTGATCCTAAAGAAGGATAGAAAGTGTGCTAGCATTTTTTTTCCTAAGTCTGTCACTAAAGCTCCTTTGGATTGGGATTTAAATTGTCAAGACATTTGAATAACCTGCATTTATTAATCTATGGAGATAAGTGGGAAACTAGGAAAGGATGAACATACAATCAACATAAGGCAATTTGGGTGCCTAACAATGTAGATGAAATTATGTTTATCAGGAGGGGGCTGCTATTTAATTCACAGGCACAGATGCCCACAATCATCTGTGACACTGAATCAGTTTTCTAATGATTGCTGTCTTCCCTGAGGTTCCTTCCTGTTACTCATTTCTCCTTGCTAAAATTTCAGAGTCATCATCCATAATTCTGGGAAAGGTGATGCTTCATTTGCTTCATTCAATACAGGGAGTGAAGGCAGATACGAGTTATGGTTCCAAATGTCTAGTGCCGGTATTATATCCTTTATCAAGTAAGCATGGAAAAAAGTGTAATGGTTTTGCTTTACTTCACAGCCATCAGATACATTAAATCCCATGAGTCTTGGTAAATTATTAAGCAATTATTGATTTTCTTGTGGTGAACATCAAGATATATTGACTTGCACCCCAGTCAATAGTTTCCAAAAGCATAATAAATCTTGATGTTTACTGAAACATGCATGCTAATCTCAGTGTGTGGATCTATGTGTATATATACACATATGTCAATTCTCAGACATTTATTTTATACTCCTTCTGAACATCTTTGTAAAAAACTATTTTCCCCCAAAGATCCTATTATTTTCTGTCTTATTTATTCATCAGTTCTTCCTTTACTCTTAAAATTTTATCTCATCTATTCTTCCCCTGCTTGATGATGGGAAGGAAAACTAAGGCTTCCAGAAAAATCTATTTGCCTTTAATGAACCAGTTGGGGGTTAGTCTTCCTGATGAGCTTGTGATTAATTGCAAAGTGAGTGTTACTTCCTGCCTCCATCTCTGTCAGGTTCAATGGAACAACAAGAAAGTTGAAGACTTTTGCTGTATAAATCCATCCAAGAGTGCTTTAATTTTAGCATCTACCAGACCAATACTAAATCAGAGACCACATCTGAGATTCCACCTCATTTAGCTCTAATATTTTTTACAATTATGTGATACACATAGACAAACAATGTCAAACTTGCATTTAGACAAAGTTAAACTATCAACTACATGATGCCATTTAATGGGTACAAAAACAAAAAACCTCTTATTGTCTCCCATAATAGCTGAAATTCAACCTGTAGGAATTTATTATAAGCATCCTCTTACAAAGTTCAAATTGCTCCTTGGTAAATTACAATATCAATTAGCTCACCAGTAACCAGTTATTGAACATTTACTAGATGTCTATTTCTTTCCTATCCTTTCAAGTTGACCCTTTACTTGGTTAATTCTGTGGTCCTTTAATCCTTATCTGTACTCCATGTTTATTCATGCTAGCTGTTGTTCCTCATATGTTAGTTGGCTCCTGTGGCTGTCAGGTTTCAGAGTCTGAAATATCACTTCTTGGCATGCGCATGGCTGAAGAATGATTAGATGCACCAAAGTAAGGCTAGCACGAAAACGAGATTTATTGAGGAGGGACAGGATTATAGAGCAAGAGCAAGATATGGGTTTACAGAGCATGATACATATGCCACAGATGATGACCAGACCTATTGTTGCAGCAGGAAGACAGAGAAAAAAAGGAGTTCATTATGGTCTCAGTCTTGTTTTATGGTGTCCGGATAGGGCCCTCCCTTTGGTTCAGACGTCACCATGGAACCACTTTGATTGGATGGTTGGGAGTTATATGACCTGAATATTACTGCGCATGCAGATCTCCCAGGAGCCTCTCTGAAAGCCCACTGGGGGGGGGGGATGAACCGCAGCAGCACCCACTTTCATCCCTAGAAGACCCGGAGTCCCTTGTTAACTATGTAACATGACCAGTAGGGCAAATGAGACAGTGCCCATTTTATCAGTGGGCTTTTCCCTTTCAGCTAGAAAAGTGCATTTCATCTAGGAAATGTGTGCTTTGATGGCATGTGAGGAAGGTGAGAAGGAAGGGAGAAATATAAAGTAGAGCAAATTGCCATCCTGAGTATGCATATATTCATGCCCTCTTGTATATGTATATCTGAGGCTAGGTGGAAAGCAATAATTTGCCATAAAGCAGTTTGGTAGGGCTGAAGTTCCCAGGAGAATTTCAAGCTAGTTATAGACTGTGAATAACAACTCGTCATTCTGATTCCTAGGGGAGAATGTGGTCAAGAAAAGAGAAAGATATTGCAAACATGACAAAATCAATCTTTCTCATTAAAACAATTGCCCTAATTGATCAGTGCTTCGGAGTGTGCCATATAGTGGCAGGGGAAAAGTGCAAGGCAGCAAAAATTGGTTCTTGCAAAAGAGAGAAAGCTTTGATGTGACAGAGACAGTATGACAATAACCAAGTCCACTTTTCAGGAATAGTGATCCTCAAATGCTTTGCACAGTGCTGAAGGCAGACATGGAGAAAATAACAGCTCCCACCCTGTTGATATATATTTAATGCCAAGAACTTAAAGAATGAGATTTTGTGTTTGAATTGTTTCTGTCGCTCTACTTTGAGCCAGTGTGATTCCTTATAAAATGTATCAACATGATTTTCAAACATTACATGGGAATGAAAGAAAAGCCATTCTGAACTTAAATATATAGATTTTCTTGAAGCTTGTATAGTCAAGGTAGCTTTTATACTTTTGACTTCTAATATAAAGTGGAATTATGTCTAAAGCACTTCAGGTGGGAGCAAAGTATTGTTCCCACAGAATACAGGAATAAATGGAAAATTTGTAGATGGCTCCTTTCTTCTGTCTTTTTCATGCTATGTAAAAATGTGGATTATAAAACATATCTTTACAAGGGCCTTTTTTTTTCCCCTGAAAGCCCACAGGGATTAGGAGGAGATACAACATCAAAATGTTTTGCTGGCTGTCCTGCAGGGGCCCCAGGGGGACCATTTTCTTCATGGCCATAGACCTCGTGTGACTGGGATCTGGGATGGCATTGGTGTTTTGTGAAAGGAGCAAAGCAGTCCTTGCCTTTCATGTGTCTTGCTCATCATTCATCAAGCAGCTCGTGGTGGAGCTGTACTCCCTCCCTAGCTGTGATGTCCCAGGAAGTATTCCTATTGGCTCTTGGCAAATTGTGAGGAAAGTGAAGTTTGATTTTGATACTCAAAGCACCTACTGTGTATCATTTCATTCCCTGCCTCAACAACCCCTTCTTATGGCTCATGCTCTTATGTTCTTATTTATTAAGAAAATATTATTATTATATGTTAATATATTTTGCCTTATATTCTCATTTATTAAAAGTAAGGTTTTGATACAAGTAAGATAAATATAAGCCAGCATGTGGTTTTAATAATTAAAACAATATTATTTGTACATTTTATTATGCAATGCAAAGTTGTTCCTTATATAAAAAGAATTTCAGAGATAGCAGCAGGTATCGAGATATATTGGGTACGGAGACTTTGATAGTGACATTGAAGTAACTGGTTTCAGCAGCCGCTTTGACCTATATTGGCCTTGCCTTGAGACCTCTAGAAATGATATCTCTGCACCTACTTCTCTCTGGATTCTTTTTTCATATGCACCTGATAAGAACTTTATGCATCAGAAAGTGTAGTATAGTGTAATATAGAACATACTAGCAGCATTGCATGGTGGACAGAACACAGCTAGCTGTCAAAAGATTCACGTTCTGGCTGATTAGAGACATCGCTTGTCAGATCCTCTCAGAAAGAAGAAAAAGTTTTAGATGAAAAAAAAAAAACCGCACAAAGCTCAAGTGTAATTCTGAGGGAAAAGTGCCAGAACCTACAGGAGATTCCACGGGAAGAAGTTGTGGTACAGAACAAGAAGGAGCAAAATTTTGGCAGAGATCAACCCCTGAGAAATGTGGAGCCCTGTGGAAAGGGTCGGTGCGGGTTTTGTTTATTTTCCCCTCACACCTCTGGAAGACTACAGGCTCCCAAGCTGCTGGAGAGCTTCTCTACCCTCACGAGCCCAAAAGCTGTTGCTGCCAGTGAACTGGGAGCTTCTTGAGAACAAAGCACCAGCTTGCCAACCCCCCAGGGTCACTCCCCATCACGATAGACCCGAGCCAAGGCAGCGGGTGCCATACGGCTTCTCTACCCATTGTGTGCCTTTGTCTCCTTAGGAAGCTTCAGCCCTTCAGTTTTCATGTCACTGGTCCCTACACAAACATTTTCCAACTCCTGCCCAGACTGTGGTGGCCATGGGGGGTGGGGCCAGTGAGTCCCAGGGGAACTGTATGATCCCAGAGCTTGGATGTTCTGGGTGGGCTGCCTTCTAGGGGGAGGGATAAACGGGCCCAGAGTGCTAGCTCTCCTCCATTCAGACACTTCTCCCCTTCCCCTGCCCCACCCACAGCTGCCAGTGTAGCCATGGCAGTTCCCACGTGAGTTGGCACAGGTGCCCCAAGGGATGATTAAGCTGGGCTCTCAGGAGTGTCTGCCTCCACTCTGTTGGCATGCCCACACCAAGATTTCCACAGAGAGTGGGGTTCATACCTTTCTTCTCAAAGACCTGCAACAGACCAAGGGGTGCTTGGACTGTGAGCTCCCTGCCCACCGGTCCTCCCCAGTGCTGCTCACCTGGCTGCTCCGGCAGAGCAGGGCATACCCTGGAGCAGAGGGACATTAAGCCTGCTTGAGCACTCCATGGACAACTCAGGACCAGCACAGTATTCCCTGGCACAGTCAGGGATTAAACTTGGGGGACCAGGGGACAGGCCCACAGGCCAGACCCTGTGTCCCCAGGACTTGATAATGTTGCTTGGGGGCATGGAGGGGAGATTTGTGAACTGATCCTGGGATGTGAGGGAGCTTGTGTGGGCAGAACTGAAAGGACAGTGCAGTGGGGCCGAGCCACAGCACGCTCCAGGAGCACCCCTTCCCCCACAGGAAGGCCGTGCTCTCAGCTCAGTGGGATCCTGGACAGGGAAGCTCCCAGCCCTCAGCACCATTGCGGGAGAGCTCAGCTAATTTGGGCTGCAGCTTGTAGCCAGATGCTGCAAGAGCAGGGGAGAGGGGAGAAGAGTGAAAGCCACTCCTGACAGCCAGTCTGTGAATCCCAGACAGCCCCTCCCCCACAAGCAGACCTTACGGCTTGGTGGGGCCACCTCAGCCCCTCCTTGGTGGCTTTCCCCAGCAGCCTGGGAGTGGACCCTCAACCCCTGCCAGACAGCTCTTGTGCTCGCCCTTGTGAAGCCTGAACACAGGCTCACCTGGCCTCACTCCCCCACCTGCCTCTGCTGTGGTGGAGAATAAGGACTCACCTGGAAGTTCCAGGGCCCCACCCACTGCCTGGGGCATTCGAGTGCTTCTCCAGAGGGACTAGAGCTGGTCACAGGTCCCACAAAACAACACTGCAGCTGGCTCTTTCCAGCAAGCGCCACCTACTGGCAGGGAGGACAACTTGTACAGCCCTTGACAGCATTTGCTGACTCAATCATACCGCATGTGGCTGACTCTTACCCACGAGCACGGGGGTACTGTCTCAGAGATTAAACCAGGTGTGCCATTACAATTCACACCATTAAGAAGACCACAGGGATGGGGAAAGAGAAAGGATTTCAGAGACCTCCATTCTTTCTTATCAACAAGAGACAGGGAATCTGCCCATGCATATAGTACAACACCACTTCAGCCTACAAATAACTAGCAATTGAGAAAACCACCACCCTAAGGATATCTATAACCAAGGCATCCAGCCAGAATGTAGACCCCCATCGAAGCACCCACAAGCAAAGCCAAAGGTCCTTACCCAACACATGCCACAGACACACCCTTAAGAGTGAGAGGGAAAACAAACCCATCTAAACAAAAGCAAATCCAAAAACAAGAAGCAGCAGCTGCTCCTGATGAGAAGGAATCAGTGCAAGAACTCCAGAAGTTTGAAAAGTCAGAGTGAAAGGACCCCCTCTCAAAGGAGCACACCAGCTCTCTAGCAACGGATCGCAACCAAAATGAAAATACTGAAATGACAGATAAAGAATTCCAAATATGGATTGTAAGGAAGCTCAATGAGATCCAAGAGAAAATGGAAAACCAACTCAAAGAAACCAGAAAAACAATTCAGGAAATGAAAAAAAATTTACTAAAAAGATAGATATATTTTTAAAAAACCAGATAGACCTTCTAGAAATGAAAAAATTCATTTAGGGAAATACAGAACACAGTGGAAAAAATTAAGAATAGATTAGACCAAGCAGAAGAAAGAATTTCAGAGCTTGGAGACAACTCTTTCAAATTAACCTAGTCAGTCAAAAATAAAGAACAAAGAATCAAGAGGAACAAACAAAGTTTACGAGAAATATGGGATTATGTAAAATGACCAAATGGAGAATCATAGGCATCCATGAAAGTGAAGAAGGAAAAGCAAAAGGCCTGGGAAATCTATCTGAGGGAATAATTGAGAAAAACTTCCTTGGTCTTGCTAGAGATTTAGGCATCCAGAAACAAGAAGCTTGATGAACATCTGGGAGATTCATTGCAAAAAGGGCATCACAAAGGCACATAGTCATCAGACTGGCCAAAGTCAACATGAAGGAGGAACTCCTATGAGCCATGAGATGAAAACATCAAGTAACTTACAAAGAAAAACACATCACACTAACAGCAGACTTCTCAAGAGAAACCTTACAAGCCAGAAAAGAATGGGGTCCTATCTTTAGTCTCCGTAAACAGAATAACTGCTAGCCAAGAATTTTGTATCCTGCTAAACTAAGTTGCATAAATGAAGGAAAAATAAAGTCTTTCCCAGACAAGCAAATACTAAGGGAATTTGTCACTACTAGGCCTGCCCTATAGGAAATGCTCAAAAGTGCATTATACATGCAACAGCACAATAGATACCAACTACTGTAAAAACACCCAAAAGTTATAGCTTACAGCTCTTATAAAACAATAGCACAAGATGGAAAAAAAACCAATAAAGTATCACCCAACATGTTGAACAGAACAACATCCCACATATCAATACTAATACTCAATGTGAATGGTCTGAATGCCCCACTTAAAAGACATAGACTAGCTGAATGTATGAAAAAACACAACCCAAATATTTTCTGTCTCCAAGGAACATGTATCTAAACCACAAGGACTCCCACAGACTCAGGGTAATGGGATGGAAAAAATATTCCACATAAATGGAAACTGAAAGCACACAGATGTAGTCACTCTCATATCAGATAACATAGACTTTACATCAACAATGGTAAAAAAAGACAAAGATGTTCATTACATAATGGTAAAGGGAGCAATTCAACAAAAAGACATAACAATCCTAAATGTACATTCACCTAACATGGGAGCTCCGAGTTGCATAAAGCAAATTCTTCTAGATCTAAGCAAGAAATACACAGTAGCATCTTAATTATTGGGGACTTCAATACTCCACTGACAGAACTGGACAGATCATCGAAGTAGAAAATGAATAAAGAAACACTGGAGGACTTAAATAGGACTCTAGAACAAATGGACTTAACAGACATTTACATAACATTCTAACCAAATACTACTGAAGATATATTTTTCTCATCAGCACATGGGAAATTGCAAATTAAAACTACCATGAGATACAACCTTACCCCCATCAGAATGGCCATAATTAAAAAGTCAAAAAACAATAGATGCTGGCATGAATGCAGAGAGAAAGGATCACTTATACACTGTTATGGGACTGCAAATTAGTACAATCTCAATGGAAAACAGTATTGAGATTCCTCAAAGAAATAAATGTAGACCTACCATTTGATCCAGCAATCACACTACTGGGAATCTACCCAAAGGAAATGAAGTCATTTTATCAAAAAGACATTTGCACTCAAATATTTATTGCAGCACAATTTATAATTGCAAAGATGTGGAATCAACCTAAGTGCCCATCAATTCATGAGTGTATAAAGAAAATGGTATATATATACACCATGGAGTACTACTCAGCCATAAAAAGGAATGAAACAATGTCATTTGCAGCAACTTGGCTGGAACTGGAGACCATTAACCTAAGTGAAGTGTCTCAGGAATGGAAAACCGAACACCATATGTTCTCACTAATAAGTGGGAGCTAATAGATGGGTACACACGGGCACAAAGTGATAGAAAGGACACAAGAAACCAAGAAGCAGGGTGGGTGGGAGGAAACATGAGATAAAAACTTACCTGTTGGGTACAGTGAACAGTATTCTGGTGACAGGCACACCAAAAGCCCTGACTTAATCGTTATACAAGGTATCCATGTAACAAAAACACTTGTACCCTCTTAATTAATATTTTGAAATAAAAAAAAGATTCGTGTTCTTCTGTGTGCTTAATGCTAGTTGTATGATTTGGACAAATCACATCATTGCTTTCTCCATCGGCAAAATGACGATTATGATTACAACAATGACAACAATGACGATGATGGAAACTAACACTTATCAGGCACTTACATATGCCGGGTAGTGTTTTAAGTGCTTAACAACAATGAACTCATTTAATCTTTACGATATCCTAATGAAGTAGGTACTGTTTTCCTCATTTTGCAGATGAGAAAACTAAGCCATAAAAAAGTTAAATGTATTTCTTAAGGTCACACAGAAAAGACAGGGTTAGAATCATGCCTCCTGGCCCCAGGGCTCTTTACCTTCCTCTCAACAGTGGCTAAAGTTTCTTTAAAGTCTAGGATTCTGTTTTAAAGGAAGGTTGCATCTGTGAAGAAATGTTTCAGGTAGGGACACAGGGAGAAATGCAGTTCTGGAACAGTGTATGCCAATGGATTTGAGGGTCATTCAATAATTACTACCATAGCTTAACAGTTTATGTTTCAAAAATACATAAATCTATCCATTGATCTATCAATCTAGTAGTTATCTATTTTAAATGTAAACCCAGGAATTAATCTGTTCAAGCTGCTCTCAAAATTCTAATACTTAAGTGATGGCTTCTAATAGAAACAAAAAATTATAGTCTGTTGCTATCCACTACTGAGAGATATTCTATCTAATCATTTTCCCTCTAATGGCTACTTGTGTCACAAACAGAATTTTTATCGCAGAAGAAAGAGAAAACACCACCACCAACAACAAAAAGAAAGGCAGGGCAATCAACTTATCAAAATATTGATTATATGTAATAATATCACAGTTTTAGAACTGTGTTCTATGAGACGCTCTAAATGCTTTATCAATTTGATCTTGTTCATTCTTATGTTGTCTCTATTGTTTATATATTATTTATAGATGTGATCTTGCTCATTCTAATGTTACCTGTGTTTTAGGGCTTACCATTGTATAACCTGGTAATAAGTTGTATCTCCTAGCAGTCGTCTCACTGAACCAGCCATTTCTGTTTCTTCAGCATCTCACAGACCTGCATGTTTCCTTTTGCATTTTGAATAAAGGGCCAGGTGGGTTGTTAAAACATTCTCCCTTCTTAGGGGATGGAAAATCTAGGTTCATACAGTGAAGGTCTTAGTGACAATCTGGTCTGCTTACTGAAAGTTTAAGCTTTCTTTTAATGCTTAGGGCATAGATGTGGTAAAATCACCCACTGAAACAATGATTTTCTGTTAGTGTTCCTAGAGGCATCTGTAGGAGTTCCTGGAAAGGGAGTGGGCTAGACCTAAATGCCTTATACAAATTGTCAACTTCACTCCATCCAGGAGTTGATAGTTAGGAACTTGAAACTTTTGCAGCTTCACACTTATAATGATGGTGTATGTAAATGTATATGTTTCAATCACATAATAGAAATTAAATCCAAGGACTAAAGAAGTCTTTGTTATTTTGTCTAGAAAGAGGGCCCAGGGAAAAAAAAGGGCGAGTTTATCCAAAAAATTGCCAAGTGATCTGTGGCTAGCAGGGCATCCCACAGTTAGGAGCATTTCTTTGAAATTCTCTAGGCACCCCCTCTAGGTCTTGTTTCATAACATCTTGAACCAATACCAGACAGAAAAAACCTTCTAACTTATTCCATTGAAATATAATTGATGACCATAAGCCCAAATAGACTTGCTAGATCCTTTTGTGGGAACAGGGAGTAAGTGTGACAACAGGCCAAGACTAAGACTGATACCAACAGAACTTGCGTCTGTCCAAACAGGATGATAGGCCAGGACCTGTGTCCACCAGTGTTTAGAGTTGTGCTGTCCAATAGGGTAGCCACCAGCCACATTAGGCTCTTTAAAATTTAAATTAATCAAAATGATAAATAATTAAAAAATTAGTTTCTCCCTTATTCCAGCCACAGTTCAAGTGGTCAGTAGCCACATGTGGCTACTGGATACCATATTGGAAAATGCAGATATGGAAAATTGTTATTATCACAGAAAGTTCTTTTGGACAGAACTGGCTTAGAGTCAGAGCTTTAACTGTTACAAAGTGGGCAATCTCTAACTGATTAAATAGTAAGGGGTCACCTGGGGCATTGGTTAGTTAGATTGAAGGACAATAACTACAATTTGGCTAGGGGTACAAGAAGTGCAATCAGAATATAATCTAGAGTATTGCTCTTTCCTGCTTAATTGTTAACCAAAAACTGGCAGAAAGTGACCTTTTTGGAGGGGAAGTAGATGGGAGCTTTGACTTGCTTATCGTTCACTTTCAAGCCCCTTTCTTGACTCCAATGTGAAGTTTAAAGATTCGAGTCCTTCCTTGGTTTTCTGCATTCAATTTTAATATGCTACCACTTATACTAGAAATTCCCATATCTGGATTTTATGGAGATTGGTCTGGTGTTACACAGACCTCACCAGAAACTTTAATGCTATATGCCTCGGGTTTTCTTGCCTGAAAAGTATCCTTTGTAGAATGCTCTGTCTGCCTCTAGCTAAGTGTCCTTTTCAGGGAGGGAATCTCCCTGAGGACTTCCACCATTCCAGATTAGGAGGCCCAGAATTATCCTTACAGTATAAAGTGCCACACAGTGGTTATGATATGAATATAAGAAAAGACTTAGAAGAGATGAAGGGGCTGCTGCAAATATACATTGAGTTGCTTGAATAAAAATCAAGGCAAGAGGCGTGCATTTAAATTATAGAAAGGAAGATGTAGGGTAGAAAATTTAAATAGCTTGTAAGATTTTTGCCTTGGAAATTTTTAATCAGAGAAGTTGAATACTTGTCAAACATCCCTTTCCTGGTCCATTGCAACCACCTTCTGAAGACTCCTTGTCTTTAGCATTGACTATGGCCCCCAACCCTGCAAAAGATATGTCCACACCCTAATCCCTGGAACATGAGAATGTGACCTTATTTGGAAAAAGAGTCTTTGCAATATAATTCAGTTAAGGATCTCATCTTGAGATGAGATCATCCTGAATTTCTCAAGTGGGGCTTAAATCCCATGACAAGTGTCCCTATAAGAAACAGAAGAGGAGAAGACACACACAGGAGAAAAGGCGATATGAAGATGAAGGCAGAGATTGGCATGATGTGGCTGTGGGCCAAGGAAGCCGGGAGCCACCAGAAGCTGGGAGAGACAAAGGATGGATTCTCCCCTAGAGCCTCCAGAGGGGGTGTGGCCCTGCCAACATCTTGATTTCAGACTTCTGGCTTCCATAATGGTGAGAAAAATAAATTTCTGTAGTTTTAAGCCACCAAGTTCGTGACAATTTACTATGGCAGTCACAGGAAATTAATACAGATCCCCTCTGACGTATCTTCCAAGCCACTTTTAAAATGATTAATTTAAGACATAAACATTATGCAAAGTATAAAGTCCACATTCCTTAGAAAAACTTCCAAGGACCCCTTGATCTGGTCTCTGCCTACCTTTCTCTCTACAGAGCTCTCTGGTACCCCCATTACATTTAGTGAGACCGGACTCCTTTATTCCCTAGATGTACTGTCTGTCTTAACCCACTGTGTCTTTGAACTCACAGGTCCCACTATCTGTGACGTCCTTGTGAGGCTTGTCCATCCCTTGTAACTCTTGATCATCTTTCAAAACCCTGCCCCATGTCCCTGTCCTGTGAGGACGGGTCAGCTGACTTCACGCACTCACTTCCTTCCTCCCCATGTCACCTCTGTATCTTGAATATATGTCTGTCATGACAGTGCTTTCTTACATCCATCCATTTAACGATCTAAAAAATTAATTTTAATAGGTAATACATTCATATGTTTCAAATATACAAATGATAAAAAAGGCATTCATGGGGAAGTCTTGGTCCCATTCTTGTCTCTACCCATCTTGTTTCTCCCTTTTCCCTACAGGTAACCATTTTAAAATCTTTTTTTTTAAAAAACTTGCATTATTTCTTTATGTAAATGCACAAATTTTTCTTATACAAAGGCAGCATGTTACATGTATTGTTTTGAACCTTACTTTTTTTACTTAGTAATATATCTTAGAGATTTTTTTCTGTATCGTTGTGTACAGATCTTCCTCATTCCTTAGTTTTATGAGTAGGTGGCCCCTCCCACACTGGAGGGGTGAGGATTATAGAGTGTCTAACACTAGGGGGTGGAGATCATGGTGCTGTCGTTAAAATTCTGCCCATCACTGTGAGAAATGTAGCTTTAATTTGCATTCTTTTTATTATATATTCATATATTGATTGCCATTTGTATATTTTTCCTTTGTGAGCTGTCTGTTCATATTCTTCATCCATATTTCCATTAAGTTTTTGTTATTTTACTTCTAAATTTCTAACAGCTTTTTATATATTAGTGACCGTGATTCTTTGCGACACGAATTTCAAATATTTTCCTCCAGTTTGTCCTTACACTGTTTTTGAATGAAAAGTTTATGTATTTTATGTGGTTGAACTTATCAATCTTTTCTTTTGACTTCTCATTTCTGAGTCATAGCTATAAAGGTCTCTTGCATTCTAAGTTTATAAAGACATTAAACCATGTTATGATTTTTTTTTACATTTAAATCCTGAATCCATTTGGAATATTTCCTTGAATATGGTGTGATGTATGAACCCAACAGTATCATTTTCCAGATGGCTATTCAGTTGTCCCAGCATTATATATTGAAGTTCATCTTTACCACCACAGATTTGAGTGCCGCCTTTATCATATACTAAATTCCCATATAAATTGGGATCTATTTCTGGAATTTATTTTCTCTTCTTTAATGTATTATATATTTCCAAATACTATACTGTTTTACTTATTAAAGTTTTATAATGTGCTTATTGGCTTATAAGACTTTTCTATTTCAGAGATTTCCTGGTTATTATTATTAGTTTATTTTGCCATGTGAACTTTAGGATTAGCATGTCTAGTTCTAGGACAAAATTTCATTTTTAGTATTATTATGAATTAGCTTAGGGAGAATTGGCAACTTTACCGCCTTAAGTTTTATCTACAAACTTGGTGTGTCTTTCCATTTATTCAGTTCTTATTGTGTGTCTTTCAGAAATATATACATTTTTCTTTCTCATGTTGTTTTGCACATTCCTTGTTAGGCTTATTCCTAGGTATTTTGTCCTTTTTAGAATCATAGTTGTTGCCATTATAAATGGTTCTTTTCTGCTACATTTTTAAAGTGTCATTGTTTGTATACATACAAACTATTGCTCTCTATACATTTTATATACACATTCATTACCATTTAGAAAATATTTATTGGGTGCCTACCATGTGATAGGCTTATATACTAGCACTTGTATTGCACAAAACAGTCTTGGTCCTTGCCCCCAGTGAGCTAATGGCCCAATGAAGGAGGCAGAAAGTTAATATGTAAGCAAACAAATTAATGTATAAAAACTATTTGTAAAAAATGCTATGAAGACAATGAAGAGCATTCAGTCATACAGAATAATTATTTAAGTGTATCTTATCTTCCTGATTACAGAGTCATTGAGAGTTTGTTTAATACTTTATTTATCTCTAGGTCCCCACAGCCTAGCACAGTGCCCAGGAAACAAAGATCCAAATATTTATTGAACAGAATAGAACTGAATTTGCTCTGAGCTTAGGGCAAATGTTTTAAGTACTTTATCCACAATGACTATGCAGTTCAATTTTTTAACCAATTTCATATTTTAAATATTCTATATCAATATTCAATATTCTATTGGTTAGAAGCAAGTCACAGGTCCCAGCCACACTCAGGGGGAGGGGATTATACAGGACCTCACACCAGTGGGTGGCATCTCTTGGTCTAATGGCCTCTTGCTGAGCTCAGAATGATTCTACAAGGTGGCCAGTGCAACAAACATAGCTCTATTGGTATAGCTTCATTCAGGGGCAGATTCCAGAGTATCTAGAAGAATGTATTGTTTGAATATCCTTTAGACATTTCTTCTAATTAAGTGATAGGTAGCAATAGGAAGTGGTGACTTGGAGATCGTTTCAAACTTTGAATTAGAAACTGTGGATGAGATGCTAATGTCTAAGTCAGGTGGCTCTTGACCTGTAAGCACAACTAGCAACCTTCCTTTTCCTATTAGTGACTGTCCCAGATGGGTGAAATAAGGTGAATTAGTTAGGTTATGCCATACTATGTTGTAGTAACAAATAAATCTCTGAAGTGCACCAAGTTTGCACCAAAAAAATGCTCATTTCATCCTCATATAAGGCCCACTTTGTGTCTAACAGTTCGCCTCCATCTCGTAGTCATGCCACCTGGAGCAAATGGCCTCTAAGGTCAATGTGGCAGGGGAAAAGAACAGTTTTGGAGAAGGAACACCCACTTTCACCTTCCTCAGATGGGAACTGGCATGTTGTTTCTGCTCATGCTCCGCTGATAAAAGGTGGTCACATGACACCACTCTGATGCATGGGGCTGGGAAACCTGGAGTCAGACACAGTAATTAGTGAGCACTGACCACCTGTGCCACATGAGGACCAAGCTCTTTTTTCTTATTTCTACTGGAAATTTCTCTCTCCCTGCCTTTTCTCTTTCTACATCCCCCTTTGGACCTCTCGTTTCATGATACCATGTCCTCATAGTCGCAGACTCCCCTCTTCAAACAACTCAGCCTTGGCAAGAGGAGGTGTCTCTGAGGGTGGATAAAGAGACAAAAAAGCAGGAAGGGGAGGGAAAAAGGAAGGAACGGCCCCTCAACTGTCTTCTCACTTCTCTACTGCTCATTCCCTGTCCATTCCTTGCAGCCCAGCTTGGGCTGATGGCTGCAAGTGGGAAGAGATTAAAGAGCAGAGAGAATCCATTCTGCTGCCCCTAAGGGACAGACCTCTGCCATTTCTCCTCCTTTGACTTTCTTGCCTTTATTTAATAGACACTTATCCCATAAAGACATTTTAGCATGCTCTGTAAGCCAGTCACAAGTAGGCTTTGGGTATCCAGAAATGTACAATATATGGCATCTGTGCTCCAGAGACCCTTGGCGAGGGAAGAGACATGCAGATGTTACAGATCTCCTTGCTTTTATATAATCTCCAGTCTCTCTCATCTCTTTCCGAGCCCTTTGTCCACTTCTCTCCTACTCTACAACACAAATCCTGATCCTTCTCCTCACAGCTCTGCCCTGGCTTCTTTCGCCAGCCCTCTGGTGCCCACACATGGGGGACAGATGGAGAATGTTCCCTCTTGGGGTTTGGAGCTGCAGGAGGTGTGTCTGTGTAGCTGCCATCCCAAATTGCGACTACGATCTGATCCCATTTTTTTCGCAGAAATATTATGCTACGGAGTGGAAAAATGCTATAATACATGTGTTAGTACATGCTAGATACTTTATGATGTAAACACAATTTTGTAATGTAACCTGGAGACTTAATTGCCTGTAATAACATTATTTACTTGGCAGGAATGATATAAGAGGTCATTAAATTTCAGAGCATTGGTTGACCTAAATGATCTTTGAGGCTCTTTCCAACCCATAGATTCTATGATTATGTGGGAATATGTGCTCTCAATTCGAAACAAGTGGTTTCAAAACGAGCCTTTGGAATGTGGGTTTATCGTTAAGAGAAGGATTGCTTGCAATGTGGCAGATTCTAATTCCTTCAATCTCTCTTCATTCTTAAGTTTTTAGCTATAATTTATTCTATGATTTTTTCTACCATTTCTGCATATTAACAAAGGATTATTCCTTAATCCCAAATTGCTGCTTTTTGATTATAAGCAGTTCTGAATCTTTGCTGGTTATTTCATTAGGTTAAATAAATATATCTCCAACAAATTAGAATGTACTTCCCAATGGACGACAAGGGAATATATTTATTAATTTGCTTCTAAGTCATTGCAATCATATACATTAAAATGTTTAACTGATTCTTTTCCTCTAATTGAGAAATTATTGTTAATTTTTTATCACTCCCCTAAATAAACTCTACCATTCCTAATGAATGTACAACCAGAATTAATTTCAAACAGAAATCATTAGTGACATGCAAAGAGGATTATGTTAGTTTCTTATAGAACTTTACCAAGAGGTATATTTTCTTGAAGACAGTTTACATTTGCATTCAATTGCTTTTGTGCTCTCTGCCACACATTTTGATTCTTAAAACAAAACAAAACAAAACCCCACAAAAACCCCACCAACTTGGATACCACTTGGGCATAATGGTATTGGATAGAATGAGGCTTACAGAGGTCATTAGAATGATCCCCTGCTTCATTCCAGGCAATGAGAGTTCATCTTGTAATTTTATCCATTCAAGGGCATGGGCTCCATCATCTCCTTTGGTAACTAATTTTAATATCGAACAATACTTTCTCTCAGGATTTTTTCCTCTCAAAAACAATGGAGCTGAAATTTCTCTCATCATCTTTTTGCTTCTTCAAACCTTAAGGAAAAAGGTAAATAACTGGTTACAATTCTTCATAAAATCTTGAATTTATATTTGAGTCTTTTATTAAATTCTTCCAACTAAGGTTTCCTTTTGTTCATTTCTTGTCACTTTCTTTGAAATGATCCTTTATCATTTCTTCAACTTTCTTAGCCAGGGAAAAATTTATTGTTTCATACGTTTAGGAAAGATGTGTTCAAAGAGATGAATGTAGAACTTTGAGAGCAGGCATTTTTAAAACAGATTCCCTTCCCCTGGTGAAGGGAATTTCTGTGGGACTAGAATGAGGAAAGAGACCATTAATGGAGGATATTAATGGCTGCTATTAAAAGAAGGAGGGTGAGTAATTGGTCCAGGGAAGAGATAAGTAAAGGGGTAAATGGACTGAAGGGGCTTAAGTTAAACAATCAAACATATTTCAAGTTCAAAGTCATTTAGAAGGGGAAATGTATGGGACGTGGATTTTGCACAAAAATGAAAGCAATTTTGACCCTTGTGAGAAAAGAGAAGCGGCAGAGGCAGGCGGAGGCAGAACTGCAGGCAGCCCGCAGATAAATGGCCTGACTCTGGGATGAGAAAACGGGAAAAGTGGGTGCGAGTGGGTGCTAACAGGAACCCCCTAATGAACTGAGTGTATGGTGGTGTGCAAGGACGAGGACGTTTGTTAGTAAATAACAGGGAGAGTGTGGTAATGACCTGGTCACTGGTTCATAATCAATCAGAGGTTGATCTCTACGTGAAATTCTCTTGGGGGATTGTTAGAAGAACACTGCTAAGGCCAGACACTGACTCATTGGGGGCCCGTTAGTTGCTTACGGAGGACAGATATCCTATTTCTGTACATGTAGAAGTTCTGTTTAATAGGGAAGCAGGGGGAAATGACTGAGAGACCCTGGTTCTTTCTCTTGTGGTCTGGTTTCTATATATAGTATGTATCTGAGTGAAACCTCGTTTAACTGCAAAAATTTGGGAGAAGCTAATGAGATGGTATGTTATTCTTTTATCAAATGGGTTTGATGAGCATAATGCATAATATAAGCATCTCCTCCTTAAGTACATAATGTATGTATAAATATGTGTATGAAGATCAATGTATAGAGACAGAACAGTAGATTTACATATTATGAGTAGGTGGATGGTGTGGCTTATTTGCCAGTGTATTAAAAAATATAAAATCATGACTTTTTCCTAGACCTTTAGCCTCAATATTTGATATATGTCTATAATAGTGTCTTGTACATAATATTTCATTGTTTTTCATACAAAATTAAGGACACCGTTAACTGATTGGTATCCAATAAGGGGGGCAGACGGAGGCTAAATATATACTACCTTCTTCACATGAAGTGAGTCTCATCTTTGGTTCATTGTACTTGGAATTGACTCAACCTGTGCTTTTTGTCTTTAGTGTTGTACTTTCATCTTATGTTTTCTATTTAATTTTTAATGTAACACATGCAATAAAATAGTATTCAAGATACTTTGACAAACTAGGTAGTTTTGATCAAGGTGATACTGTTGGTAGAACCTGTTAGCAGGCAGGCACAATGCCAGGTTCTCACTGATCAGTAGAGGTAGTAGAGTTCCTATTTGTCACATAAAGGCTGATTTAGGGGGATCAATACACAACGCACAAAAGTGAAGGTTAAAAGAAAAAGTACAATGCATTAAAGTCAGGAACTGCCAATATGTATGAATCCTCATATATTGAGGAGTGTGAAACTCCTAGGTACTTTTTTTTTTAACTTTGGGGATTTTTGCAACCCAAAGCTAGTAACGTTTTCCTCATTATTATTATTATTATTAGTGTTATTATTTGGCATTTTTCTACACCTTTTCTTTCTTTCTTTCTAACATCTAAATACCTCAGGTATATTATGAGGTGCAAATGATAACTTAGCACCTCTTTTCTGCCAGGTGAAAACATCTGCATTCAAGGTTATTTGAAGGTGAAGTATCTACACAGTTGTCTACTGTGTCTTTCCACCAGGAGTCGAGGTGGAATGGGGGATTACAAGAAAAGGGACCAGATGTTCCACCAGACAATGGTGCCTCTATGTTGTCTTTCTCTGTTTAGCTTCCTGCAAGATGGGGCTTGGAGGTACTTGGTGGCTTATTTTTGTCACATGTACACCATTGTTTGTCCTTTCCAATGTGTACAAGAATATATTTCCCTGCAAGTAACCAAAATCTGATTAATAGGGATGTTGTTATCTCCCATAACAATTAATCCAGACATAGCTGCTTCCAAGTGGAAGGCAGCAGCCCAGTAATGTCAGTAAGGACAGAGACCGTTTCTATCCTTCTAGTTCACCATCCTTGGGTCTGTAAGCTTTTAGACTGAATGCTTATTTGTTTTTTTGTTTGTTTTAGATTTATTTTTAAATTTCAGAATATTATGGGGGTACAAACACTTTGGTTACATATATTGCCTATGCACTGCCCAAGTCGGGGCTACAATTGTGCCCATCCCCCAGACAGACAGTGCATCCCACACCCATTAAGTGTGAATTTACCCATCCCCTCCACCCCCCTCCCACCTGCCCGACCCCCAGTGAATATTATTTCCATGTGTTCACATAAGTATTGATCAGGTAGTACCAATTTGATGGTGAGTACCAGTGGTGCTTGTTTTTCCATTCTTGTGATACTTCACTTAGAAGATTGGGCTATAGCTCCATCCAGGATAATACCAGAGGAATTAATTCACCATTTTTTTTTATGGCTGAGTAGTACTCCGTGATATACGTATACCACATTTTATTAATCCACTCATGTATTAATGGGCACTTGGGTTGTTTCCACACCTTTGCAATTGTGAATTGTGCTGCTATAAACATTTGAGTGCAGATGTCTTTATTATAGAATGTTTTTTTTTTTCCTTTGGGTAAATACTCAGTAGTGGGATTGCTGGATCAAATGGTAGTTCTACTTTCAGTTCTTTGAGGTATCTCCATATTACTTTCCATAGAGGTTGTACTAATTTGCAGTCCCACCAGCAGTGTATGAGTGTTCTTATCTCTCCGCATCCACGCCGACATTTATTGTTTTGGGGCTTTTTGATATGAGCCAATCTCATTGGAGTTAAGTGATGTCTCATTGTGGTTTTGATTTGCATTTCCCTGATGATTAGAGAAGTTGAGCAATTTTTTATGTGTTTGTTGGCCATTATTCTGTCTTCTTTTGAAAAGTTCTGTTCATGTCCCTTGCCTACTTTTTAATGGGGTTGTTTGATTTTTTCTTGTTGATTTTCCTAAGTTCTGTATAGATTCTGGTTATCAGCCCTTTATCAGAGGTGTAGCATGCAAATATTTTCTGCCATTCTGTAGGTGGTCTGTTTACTCTAATGATAGTTTCCTTGGCTGTGCAGAAGCTTTTAAATTTGATCAGGTCCCATTTATTTATTTTTGTTGCTGCTGTGATTGCTTTGGGGGTCTTCTTCATAAATTCTTTGCCTAGGCCAATGTCTATAAGAGTTTTTCCATTTTCTTCTAGAATTCTTATGATTTCACGTCTCAGGTTTAAATCTGTTATTCATCGTGAGTTGATTTTTGTGAGAGGTGAGAGGTGTGGATCTAGTTTCAGTCTTCTACATGTGGTTATCCAATTTTCCCAGCACCATTTATTGAATAAGGATTCTTTTCCCCAGTGTATGTTTTTGTCTACTTTGTCAAAGATCAGATGACAACATTGTTAAAATGTCTATACTACCTAAAGTGATTTACAGAATCAATGCAGTCCCCATCAAAATGCCAACATCATTTTTCACACATCTAGAAAAACTAATTCTATGCTTTGTATGGAACGAGAGAAGACCCTGTCTAGCCAAAACAACTTTAAGCAAAAGGAACAAATTGGGAGGCATCAATTTACCAGACTTCAAGCTATGGTACAAGGCTATAGTAACCAAAACAGCATGGAACTGGCACAAAAACAGACATAGACCAATGAAACAGGACTGAGAACCCAGATATAAAACCATCCTCGTATTGTCATCTGATCTTTGACAAAGTAGACAAAAACATACACTGACTGCTAATTTGTTGCAAGATGCCTGCTGAACTGCTGCAGTATTCTAGGCATCAAGATGGTACTCGAAGATAAGAAAGGGGAGAGGAGAGAGAGGAATCCTTCAGTCGCTTTCTCTTCTTTCATCAGGGAAGATATATTTCTCCAAAAAGACTTTCGTTTGCATTTCAATGGCTAAAACAATGTGACTTGGCCACCACTTCCTGCAAACTACAAGAGAGACTGGAAAAGGGAGTATGTGAGCAAAGGCAGCAAGGAAAACAGCCATGGTCGCCCTAACCAATTACCCTGGATTCTGTATATACATCCCTCCAGATCTGCACACCTGCTGTGCTGTTGGTCAGATCATCTTGCATGTTCTTGCCCATGGGAAGCTGTGCTAATGCCAAAGGACTGGCCACAGCAGCTGCACCCATACATTATGTTGTCCCAGACACACCTTGACAGCATTTCCTGAACGTACTCTGCCTCCCATCTCAGGCCCTGGGACTTCCCTGATGCCACCTGGGTAAGAGATGTTATAAGACCACCACTTGGGGCTCTGTATGCACAACCTGGAAAGTTTGGGAGCAGAGGTTAACCCATGGGGTAGACTTTGACTAACAGGAGATGAAAATGCATGAATAGCTTCTCCTTCCTTTCTGTAGCAAGACTGTCCCAGGAGCAGTGATTTATCAGGCATCTCCGAAGACACCAGTGAGATCCAGCAACCAGCAACATTAGCTCCTACACAACACCCAGACTGGATGCATCCCCTGTATTTGTTGCATTTCTTCTTTGTCTTTGCAGGCTTTATTGGTTCTTTCATTCCTGCTTCCTGGAACTATACTCCTCAATAAAACAGTGGTACATAAACCCTTGCCTCAGGCTATGTTAATAAAGAGTCTGATTCCATTTTTGATGTTTGACTGCTGACATCCTTTAAGCCTCCCCCTCCCTCTGTCTATGAGCAGGAGCCCTCACCCCAGCCCCATCCCCATCTGCCATAAAAACCCCATGCCAGTCCCCTTTTCTGGATCTCTTAAGCCATTTTCAAAACTGCCTGGAGGCTTCCCTACTCTCCCCAGAATGCCTCATTATGTAAATAATAAACACTTTCATACCTTCTTGGTGTGTGTCACAGTGTCAGCAGCCTCCACATCACAGCCAAGTTTTGGGTGGCATCCATTCTGTTTCTGTAGAGTGACTTTGACACTGTGACACCAAACATCATTTATTCTCTGCAACCATGCACATTGCCACCCTGAATAACAATCAGAGTTCACTTGGTGAGGAAGATGTCGGAGGAACAGACATTGCATAAGTTCCAGACCACAATTTACAGAGTAGGTGGCCAAAACACAGGAGATGACACTTAGATCTCTTACCCACATGGAGGTTATGGACGGGTTGAGAGGAGTGTCTGGGGGGAAATGCTTCTTTGGAGAGAGTTGGCTTTGAGTCCCGCCCTCAGCTGGGAGAAGTGGTGGGGGTGCTTTCTCATCACCCTGAGCCAACGAGAGGGGTCTCATGAAGATTCCTAGACAGGGGCTTTTGAAGAGAATTTCAGGGGACAACTGTTGGTTCAGGATAAGCATGGGGGATGCTTCCTCTCTCACCTCAAGTTGCCAGAGAGGACGGCTTAGTCAGGCTTCTCCAGAGAAACAGAACCAATAGGATATAGACACACACACACACACACACAGATGGGAAGGGGGGATTTATTTTAAGGAATTGGCTCACACAATTTTAGAGGTTGGTAAGTCCAAAGTCTGCAGAGTTGAGGGTAGGCTGGAGATGCAGCTCAGTCCAAAGGCTGTTGGCAGAATTCTCTTTTCTCTGGAGGATGTCAGTCTTTTTTCTATTAAAGAACTTCGATTGATTAGATGAGGCCCAGCCACATTATGGAGGGTTTATTTGCTTTTCTTAAAAGTCTACTGATTTAAATGTTAATATCAACTAAAAATTACCTTTACAGAACATCTAGACTAAGTTTTGACCAAATGTCTGGGTATTGTGGTGTAGCCACATTGACACATGAAATAAACCATCATATGGGGCTTTACTGGAAGGGCTTACTATGTGTCCCTGGAATTTTGGTGAGAATGCAGTAGATTATCTAGATTTCATAGAATAAATTAAAAAGATGAGAGGCAGCCTAGCCAGTTACTCTAAGGGCAGAAGTAAAAAGAAATTGCAGTTGCCTTAGAGTTGGCTTGTATACCTTTGTCTTAGGACAAAGAATGCAGGAGTGTTTGTCACAGGCCAGCTTTGGACTATGTCAGCAAAGGCTGGCATGAAATTCTTTTAGGGTCTCGTCCAAGAAGGCTGCCTGGAGAGATGAAAATATCTCAGCAAAGAGGAGCTATAAGCATCAGTGCATTCCTGGGGCTGGAGGGGGAGTATAATACCTACAGCCAGAATAAAGACACTCACCCAGTGTCTTAGTTTGCTTGAGCTACCATAACAAAATACCACAGACTGGGTGGCTTTAACAACAGAAATTTATTTTCTCACAGTTCTGAGGCTGGAAGTCTGAGATCTGAGTGCCAGAATGATCGGGTTCTGGTGAGGGCTCTTTTCTTGACTTATAGATGGCTGCCTTCTCATTGTGTCCTCTTATGGCCTTTCTTTGGTATGTGTGCATGTATGGAGAGGGAAACTAAGCAAACTTTTTGTTGTCTTCTTATAAGGGTACTAATCCTATCATGAAGGTCCCACCCTTATGACCACATTTAACCCTAATTACTTCCCACAGGTCCCATCTCCAAATACATTGAGGGTTAGGTATTCAACATGTGAATTTTGGAAGGACACAATTCAGTCCATTGTTCTCAGTCTGAGAAAATACGGAGAGAGGTTCTCTGGTGGCAAAATCTCTCAAGATCCACAAAAAATACCCAGGAGAGAGACTAGTTATTAAGTTAAAACTTTCCTACCCTTCTTCCCTCTTAAAGCCCAAACCTTGGAGGAGTTAGAAACTGAAGCTAGCAGAATAGAAAAAGAATTAGAAATGTTAAGCTAGGAAAGAGAGAACACATTCCTCCTTTCCCCTACAGCCAGCTCCCCTCTGGATTCTGGCTCAAGCTGGGGTCCACTCGCCTTTTAACACTAGCTTCAAGTTCTGACTGCTACATGGTACCAAGTATCGTAATTATTAATTTGTGACAATGTTTTACATAACCAGAAAAGTCTTGGGCTGCCTGAATTTTCATCCTGGAGCAGGGGAACAACCAGCTCAACTGAATAAATTTTAAAGGACCATGGGGGAACAAAAATAAATTTACATTTTATGAGATATGCCTATTCAACTGAACTATTAGATCTATTTTGCTTTCCAATCCAATTTTCGGGGAGGGGGCGGAGTTTAATTTGTCAGAATGATTGCTTGAGAGGTAGAGTAATAAAAAATCCCAGGACATGATTTCCAGATTTGAGAATTTTCACTCACTCTGCGGGAGTCATTGGAATTTAAACATTTGAAGTGGCCGTAATACCTGCAGTGGCCGCTTGGTGGCAGCCATCCACGAATGCCGCGTTCTGCCCGCTGCCCTCGGAGACCAGGTGGTTCAGAGTGAGGAGCATTTTTTGTGCAGCCTCCCAGAGCAGCACCTACTTACTTGTCTGCATTTGGTGGCAGCTCTGTTTTCCATGACAATGTTTGTTTTGTTGTTGAGCTCTCATTGGCTCCATGAGGCCAACTTTTGTGATGCTTTCTGAATATCATATAGTCTGGTTCCGTTTATGTCAAAGCAGTTTGGAATCTCTGTTGGTTTGGAGGGTTTTTCTCCTTTCCTTTTGTTTAATTCAAACACTGATTGACACGTTGAGAATGAAAAGCTGTTGTTACTTTTCCTTGGAAAAGTTTTCTCAAATAATGCAGACTCTCTAAAAATCCTTATACACATCAGAGAGAGAACACTGTTTCTCTGCCACCCTTGAGTTCTCATTATTCATGTTTGCACATGTCATTAGCAGGGTGAGTTTTCTCTGGATTTGTACCAGATGGTGTCATTTTAAAAAAAAAATTTTGGAAGGGGAGTAGAAATTTGCTTCATTAAAATCCACCAAAATTTATCTTTTCTAATAGGTTCATTCCTTTTATAACAAAATTTCATTTCGGAAGACCCACTAGCACCCAGAGAAAATTTTGATTTTGCAAACCAATTACTTTCTGTGGTTCTTTAGAGATGAAAGTCAGCTATTGTTGAGATGGGGGTGGTGTTGTGGGGACTTAAGAAAACCATGGGATTTGCACGAGCTGGTTTCGAATGCTGGACCTGACGTTTGTGGCTGCACTTGCTTTATGTCCTCAGGCACAACAACAATTAGGTTTGTTGTGAATTTTAAATGAAATCATTCATTCAGACAATAGATACTGCATATGTGGCAGGCTCTTTGCAGGGCTGGCTGGGTGGCATGATGAGGGCAACCAGGCTTGGTCCCTGAACTCACAGCACATACTGTCAGGTGGCTAGAATAAGCACGACTTCAAATAAAACGCCAAAAGGGTGTATGTAAAATCATAGACTGAGGGAAGGGCTCAGGAGGAAAAGAATGTGTTGCAGAAATGCAGCAAACAACTAAAGACCCGATCCAACTAGATGGCCAGGCCAGATCTCCCTAAGAAGTTAGACTTAAGGCAAAATCTGAAAGACGGGTTGACAATAACCAGGGAGAAGGCAGTGGGGTGGGGAGAGGAGAGTGTTGGTGAAAAAGAGTGAGCACATGCAGAGGAGAGAAGGTTGGAATCAGCATGGTGTGTCTGAAGAATGCAAAGAAGGTTCTGGAGGTTGGAGCACAGATAGCCAGTGGGAGAGAGTTGTGAAATGAGGCCAGAGAGGACAGGCTGATCCCCAAAGGCCAAGGCAGGGCTGGAGAGCTGTTGGTGATACAGGTGGCCATGATGGGTGCAGATGCTGAAAATAGCCGTCTGGCTGCAGCTGTGGAGCGCAGAGGTGAAGGGGTGCCCACAATGCCCCAGGAGCAAAAGGACAGCATTGCTAATACTGGCATGAGAGAGGTGAGCTCAGATGAGAGGACAAAGGCCTAGAGACAAGTGGCTAGATTCAAGAGACAGGTGGCACCTGAAATGGATGCAACTTTGAGGGGAATTGGGTGGGGGGGTGGTCAAGGGAAGAGAACATCATGGGTCCTTCTGGCTTGGGTAACAATGTTTGGTGACCTCTTCACCAAGTGAGGGGACACAGGTAGAAGACAGTTTTAAGGTTAACACATGACCTGGCTGCTTAAATGCAGGACAAAGATTGAGGTCTCACCAGATGGATACAAGGGAAAGAGAGAGAAAGACAAAGGAGTTTGGGATATAAGTAAATCATACAAATGAAATGTTCTTAAAATGATGCCTTGCACACAATTAGGAGTTTAACTGTGGTTATTTACCCTCCCTTCCCTGCCTTCTATGTTTTCTTTCTCATGTCTTCCTTCCTTCCTTCCTTTACAGAATTTTATCTAAACTTGCTCAAGTTTAATCACAAAAAGCCTCAAATTTTTCTACCTCATGAATATCTATAATCTTTTCCAGAGTTTTTTCAAAGGGTTTATACTTATATATATATGTATGTAAAATTGAATAATTTTCCTGAAAGACACACTATCTGGACTAGCTAGTAATCTGCCACCATTCACAATTATTTTTATTTTAATGCATCTTCCACTCTATGTTTTTGTATTTTGATGCATTTTTAACTATACATAGTTAATTTATAAGGTGACTTTGGGCAAGTTACTTAACCACCCTTTGCTTTAGTTTTCTAATTTGAAGAAAAGGTTAATAATCTGATAATATAATAATCATGACTTTCTAATGGGTTGGTTTGAGGATTAAATAAGTGAAAAATTTGCATTATAAGCACACAATAAATGTTAGTACTATGAGCTATTATTAGGGGATAGGCAAGAATAATAGATTGTGAGACCATCAGGTAGAGCTAGAACTTAAGCAACGGAGGTTACAACTAACCTTAAGTTACTCATGAGATGAAAGCCAGTTTTTCTTGGAGTTTATCATGAAATTTGCATCATACTCTCACACAGGAAGTTTTTCTGGAGGGGAGAGAGTAGGGAGTGGGTGTTGATGCTTGTATGACAAGGTGGAAGAATACACTTGGGTTGACACCCTCATTTCTGGTTGGATAGGCCTTCTTTGAGAGCAACGAGGAATGTTGACACAGCTCAAGTTTAGTCACAAGAACTGATGTTGAGTAGGAGAAAGGTGGCACTTGTCAGCCATTTATATGCTTTATCTTGTTGAACCCTGTGGTTTATCTTGTTGAGCCCTATGAGACCCCTATTGGGTGGAGTCTATTCTCATGTCCATTTTAGCAAGGTCAAAACAGAGGTTACATAGCTTGCTCAAGGTCACGCTGACCATTAAGTGGTGAAGCTGGGGTTGGAATCCAGACATTCTAGCTGCAGAGGTCAACCTCCACGAACAACTTCTATTCCCCCTGTCACATTGCCACTCCGAAATTTTCCCCTAATCTCCAAGTTTTTACACCATTAAGAAGGAAGCAACATGCAGACTTTGTTTTCTTAACCTTGAAAGAGGAGAGTTTAACCAGTGAAGGTTCGTATTGGTTGAAACGCTATTTAAGGACACATCTAATCCTGAATTTTCGTAATTTCATGAGTGAGGAAGTGGATGGATTCAAAGAGATTGATAACAGTGGAGATGATGAACACAGCTGTGTCGTCAGATCCCTGTCTCCAGTGGCCACTAGGAGCAGGAAACACATCTAAGTGAAGGAAGGCAGAGCAATTGGACTCCCACGTTCCCTATTTTGAAATCTGTTTATTTATCCAACATAAACTTATTAAGCACTTACTATGGTTCAGGCACTGTGCTATGTTATCATATCAGAATCTCTGTCTTCAAGATGCTTACAGCTTCATGGAGGAGGGATGTAGGGGGAAAAAACCCTGCTAAGGTACACTGATAACAGAGGGTTTTTATAGAAATATGTAGAAAGAGTTGTGGGAACAGAGAAAATTCATGCTTGGTGAAGTCTGGTTAGTATCCAAATGCGTGAGTCAACAGTGGTGAGAAGTATGAGAAGGAACAGGCGGATTTGTGGGGGCAAACAAATGATAAACAATAAAAGTAGAAGAACCGGTCTCTGGCTGAGAAGAATGAAGAGAAGGACAATTTTGAAGGAAATGGAAGAGTGGAGCTTAGTGAGAGCCCTTGCTCTACTGGATTTGCGTTCGATGCTGCAATTTCCTCTCTCTCCTGGGTCTCTTAAGACACAGCAGATGTGGAATCATGGCAAAAACCCTGTAACCAAACCTAACACATAAGACCAAGGCACAAGTACAGACGAGAGTGATCAGGGGATAGACACAAAAGGATAGAAGGTCACGTATTTTTCACTTCCATAGGCAGTGTTCTATTGACAATTTCTAACTCTATTTTGATTCTGTAATGACAACAACTGCTTCCCCTTTTATTTGTCCTTTTTATAATTGTAGTGCTCCATGTGGAAGTGTTTCTATGGGGAAGGGTATACCAAAAAGGGTAATTTCAGGGAAGGTGGTTAGGAACATAGCAGCTTCAGATTAGTCAACAAGAAATAACTTACATGTATCTCATGCTCAGATAAAAGAATGGAAATGTTGCCAAGGTCTAGCATCTTTTTCTTCCTTGAGTTGGTCTTTAATTTACTACACTCCTTTGGCCGTATGAGTTTATGTTTTACTGTTTTCCACATGAAACTCAAGACTTTGTCTTTCATTCAGCAACATTCCTAAACATGGGAATGTCGATGAGCAGTGTTTGGGTTTTCTTGCCCTGGCCTGGTTTCTGAGATGGATCTTTGGAGTCAGTTCATGTGGGCTGTATAAAAGGAACTTGCTTGATAATGAGACAACCGTCCTAATTAACTAAGCCTTGAGAAGTAATTATCCCAGCCCACAGAGTGGGCTACCTTTGCCCTCTTTCAAAAGACCCAGCAGATGGTGGATTCTGGGAGGTTTGAGGCTAATTTTCTTTAGAGCTTCAAACAGAATGTTTGTTGAAAGTAAAGCATTAGCTTTGGTGTGTTTATCCCTGCACTTACCAACTGGTGG
The DNA here is from genome assembly GCA_023783475.1 of Daubentonia madagascariensis. NCBI lineage: Eukaryota > Metazoa > Chordata > Mammalia > Primates > Daubentoniidae > Daubentonia > Daubentonia madagascariensis. Next base: position 31,097,623 of record JAKFHU010001684.1, read on the forward strand.
CCTTCAGAAGTCATTCAGAGAGACGGCAGCCCAAGGCAGGAGAGGTGCTGTGTTTGAGGGGGTAGACACACTCTTTGATTACTTGGTTTATAGACTCACTTGACGATTTGAGGCTGCTGAGGTTCCTTCACAGTTCTGCCCCTTTGTCCTCAGAGGAAATGAATATTTTTCTCAAGTGGATTACTGCCCACTGGCCTCCTCTGGGCCCCTGTCACCTCCCCGGGCACCTCCACCCCCCTTCCTGTCCATTTCTTCCTCTCTCAGGTGGTCCTTGATCTATTCATTGTTGGCTGCCATTGTTTTGTGATATTCAGAGAAAGATCCTGTGCTGAATGCAAGGTCTAGTACTCTAGATGCAATGGTATTTTCCAAACTCATTACTATCCCAGCAAAAGTTAAGTAATACAAAAAAAAAGCAAGCACTTTTGCTGACAATCCTTCTAATCTGATATCTCTTTAATATACCCTTATAGATTGGTACACAAACAGATAAAATAAGCCAGCCTGCTTTTCAGGCAGGAGTTTGGTCAATTGTAAAATAAATAAAATCAAATAGCTTTAATAATCTTCTGGAATAAAGTGATTTTCTTTCCCCTTGACAAGTGGCTGTGTGTAGCTGCCTATGTATGGAATTGGTGGTTCATTGACTGAGAGGGCCAGTCTCTGAAAGCGCCTTTCTTAAACCAACATATAAGAAGGAAAATGTAATAGAAGCTTCAAAGCTAGTATAATGAGGGTGACCTAGTTGGGAAAAGTGCTAAAGTATCTCCAGTGTAAAACCTTTTTAATTCTCACCAATGGTAAGACAAATCATTTGGAGTTCTGAGTACTTCCAATTAGCAAGTGGGAGACTCTGATTAAAAAATCAGGCACACTGCATGGCAGAGTGTGCTTTGGCTCTTTATTTTGATAAGTGGTTTTAAGTATTTATTATAATAATCCACAGTCTTTGGACTAATGGGCTGTAGTATGTCTTTTAACTGCGATAAAGTCTTGAGAAAATGAAACCTTATCATAAGCACTTGCAGTTAAATCTTGGTTGGGAAGTAAAATGAGGCCACTTTTTTGATCACAATGATCATGTTTTCTGATTAATGAAGTGCAAAATAGATCATTTTACTATATGGAAATTACAATACCCCGTACATAATACTACAAACAAAAGGCATTAATTGCTATTAATGGCCTTGATGTCTATCCTGAAGCATCACATTTAATGGCTTTCTTCAGTTGCTTTATTCAATTATTTGGATTTTTCTTTCATTATGAAAGAACAACTCCCTTAATTTTACGGCTAGGTCTTCTAATGTCAGAAGTGGAGTTCAATTTCCAATGCTGCTTCTGCTGTCTTGTATTGTAATGTTGGAATATCATCCACTACTTTCTTCTCTTTTGTGCTTTTCTGCAGAGCTCACAAGTGGCTGGATGTTGAGGCTGGTGGGATGACCAGCTAGTGTGTCCATGGTTTTGTACCAATCATTATCACCTTTACTAGTTTTATTTAACCTGTCACCTTGGCATTGACTCAGGATAGCTTGTGGATGAAGGTGCCTCTGGGAAAGACATTGAAGAACTCAGCAGAAGGTAACAATCTGTTAATGACCTTAATTTGTAGACCCAAACTGAACAAACATGAGGGCAAATCTCTTGGTCTTGATGTGTTTGCTCAGAGTGTACGGGGGCCTTTGTAATGGATGTTACTAGTTCCTTGTTCAAGACAACAGGGCAGTTAAACTATCTCTGCCTCTCAAAAGCTGACCTTCAGTGGTGTGAGGCTATTCTGGATGTAACAAGTTCCTAAATGACATTCTGCTATTCTCCTTAGCTATCAAAACCCTTACCAGAATTTTTTGACTTCCCTTAAATTACTATGGGCTCTGCAAACACTGGAGAACTGTTGTTTTTTTTTTAACAGACTTTAGTGGAGTGTTTCTGGGAATAGTGATGCTGTTTTTAGCAGCCTCCTTGGCTTTAGGTCTCCAATATCCCCAAGCTCTTTTTTTAAAAATTTCAAAATATTAAGGGGGTACACATGTTTTGGTTACATGGCTTGAGTCAGGGCTATCAATGTGCCCATGATCTGAATAGCATTCATTGTACTTGTTAGATGGGTTTTTGCCTCTTCCCTCCTGGCCCCTCCCCCCGCTTGACTTCCAGTGACTTTTACTTCCCTTTGTGCACTTGTGTGCCAGTTGGTTAGTTCCAATTTATTGGAGGGTACATGTGGTGTTTGTTTTTCCATTCTTGAGATACTCACTTAGGATAATGGTCTCCAGTTCCTTCCAAATTGCTGCAAAAGGCATTAATTCATCTTTTTTTACAGCTGAGTTGTACTCCATGGTATACATATATCACATTTGTTTAATGCACTCATGGATTGATGGGCACTTGGGTTGATTCCAGATCTTTGCAGTTTTGAATTGTGCTGCAGTAAACACTTGAGTGCAGGTGTCTTTTTGATAAAATGACTTCTTTTCCTTTGGGTAGATTCCCAGCAGTGGGATAGCTGGATCAAATGGTAGGCTTACTTTTAGTTCTTTTATTAATCTCCATACTGTTTTCCATAGAGGTTGTACTAATTTGCAGTCCCACTAACAGTGTATAAGCATTCCTTTCTCTCTGCATCTGTGCTGGCATCTATTGTCTTTGGACTTTTTAATAAATGCCATTCTAACGGGAGTAAGGTGATATCTCATTGTGGTTTTAATTTGCATTTGCCTGATGATTAGTGATGTTGAACATTTTTTCATATGTTCATTGGCCATTTGTCTATCTTCTTTTGAAAAACTTCTGTTCATATCTTTTGCCCACATTTTAATGGAGTTGTTTGTTTTCTTCTTGCTGTTTTGGTTACTATAGCCTTGTAGTATAGCTTGGCATCTGGTAATTTGATGCTTCCAGCTTTGTTCTTTTTGCTTAGGATTGCTTTGGCTATTCGGGCTCCTTTCTGGTTCCAAATGAAGAGTAGAATTATTTTTTCTAGATCTGTGAAATATGACATTGTTATTTTGATGGGGATTGCATTGAATCTGTAAATCACTTTGAGTAGTATGGACATTTTGAGAATGTTGATTCTACCGATCCATGTGCATGATATGTTTTTCCATTTGTTTGTGTCCTCTGCTATTTCTTTTCTCAGTGTTTCATAGTTCTCCTTGTAGAGATCTTTCACCTCCTTGGTTAAGTATATTCCTAGCTATTTTGTTTTCTTTGTAGCTATTTTAAATGGTATTGAGTCTTTAATTTGACTCTCAGCTTGACTGTTATTGGTATATAGAAATGCTACTGATTTGTGTGCCTTGATTTTAGAACCTGAGACTTTGCTGAATTTATTTATCAGTTCCAGGAGTCTCTTGGTGGAATCTTTGAGGTTTTCTAGATACCAGATCATAGTATCAGCGAAAAGTGATAGTTTGACCCTCTCTTTCCCGATTTGGAGACCTTTCATTTCTTTATCTTGCCTGATTGCTCTGGCTATGACTTCTAGCACTATGTTGAATAGATGTGGTGACAGTGGGCACCCTTGTCTTGTTCCAGTTCTTAGTGAGAATGTGTTCAATTTTTCCCCATTCAGTATGATGTTGGCTGTGGGTTTGTCATATATGGCTGTTATAATTTTGAGATATGTTCCTTGTATGCCTAGTTTTTTGAGGGTTTTTATCATGAAAGGGTGCTGGATTCTGTCAAATGCTTTTTCTGCATATATTGAGATGATCATTTGGTCTTTGTTTTTGCTTCTGTTTATGTGGTAAATCACATTTATTGATTTATGTATGTTGAACCATTCTTGTATCCCTGGGATGAAGCCCACTTGGTTATAGTGGATTATTTTTTTGATGTGCTATTGAATTAAGTTTACTAGTATTTTATTGAGGATTTTTGCATCGATATTCATAAGGGATATGGGTCTGTAGTTTTCTTTTTTTGTTGTGTCCTTTCCTAGCTTTTGTATCAAGGTGATACTGGCTTTGTAGAATGAGAGGGGGGGGATTCCATCCTTCTCCATATTATGGAATAATTTCTGCAGTATGGGTACAAGTTCTTCTTTCTTGGTCTTGTAGAATTCAGCTATGAATCCATTTTGTTCAGGGCCTTTTGTCGTTGGAAGACTTTTTATTACTGCTTTAATCTTGCTGCTGGTTATTTGTTCAGGAGTTGTATTTCTTCCTGATTCAGTCTTGGAAGGTTGTGCATTTCCAGGAATTTGTCCATTTCCTCTACATTGTCTAGTCTATGAGTAGAGATTTTTGTAGTATTCACAAATGATGTTTTGTATTTCTGTGCTATCAGTTGTAATATCTCCTTTTTCATTTCTGATTGAGCTTGCTTGGGCCCTTTCTCGTCTATTCCTGGTTGATCTAGCAAGGGGTCTACCAATTTTATTTATCTTTTCAAAGAACCAACTTTTTGTTTCACAGAACTTGTATTTTTTTTTGTTTTCCATTTCATTTAGTTCTGCTCTGATGTTTATTTGTTTTCTTCTTCTGGCTTTGGGTTTGTTTTGCTCTTCCTTTTCTAGTTGCTTGAGATGTGATATTTGGTTGTTAATTTGTGGTCTTTCTGACCTTTTGATATGGATGTTTAAGGCTATGAATTTTCCCCTTGGGAATGGTTTTGCTGAATCCCATAGTTTGTTTGGTTTTTTTTTTTTGAGACAGAGTCTCACTCTGTTGCCCCAGGTGGAGTACAGTGGCATCATCGGAGCTCACTGCAACCTCCAACTCCTGGGCTCAAGTGACCCTCCTGCCTCAGCCTCCTGAGTAGATGGGACTACAGGCATGTGCCATGATGCCCAGCTAATTTTTCTATTTTTAGTAGAGATGGGGTCTCACTCTTGCTCAGGCTGGTCTTGAACTCCTGAGCTCAAGCAATCCTCCCTGCCTCAGCCTCCCGGAGTGCTAGGATTATGGGTGTGAACCACAGCACCTGGCCTGAACCCCATAGATTTTGATAGCTTGTGTCCCCTTTGTCATTCAGTTCAAGGAATCTTTTTATTTCCATCTTAATTTCATTATTGACCAATAATCATTCAGCACCAGATTGTTTAATTTCCATGACTTTGGGTAGATTTGAGTGTTTCTCTTGGAGTTGATTTCTAGTTTTATTCCACTGTGGTCTGAGAAGATACATGGTATGATTTCAATTTTTTAAAATTTGTTGAGACATGTTTTGTGGCCTAAGACATGATCAATCTTGGAGAATGTCCCATGTGCTGAGGAGAAGAATGTATATTCAGTAGTTTTTGGGTAGAGAATTCTGTAAATGTCTGTTAGGTCCATTTGTTTTAGGGTCCTATTTAGCTCCAGTGTTTCTTCATTTATTTTCTGCTTTGATGATTTGTCCAGCTCTGACAGTGGGGTGTTGAAGTCCCCAGGAATTATAATGCTACTATTTATTTCCTTGCTTAGCTCTAGTAGAATTTGTTTTATGTATCTGGGAGCTCCTGTGTTAGATGAATATATATTTAGAGCTGTTATGCCTTCTTGTGGAATTGCTCCCTTTACCATTATATAATGACCATCTTTTTCTTTTTTTACCATTGCTGATTAAAGTAAATTTTTGTTTGATATGAGAATGGCTATACCTGCTCTCTTTTGGTTTCCATTTGCATGGAATATTTTTTTCCATTCTCCCACATTTAGCCTGTGTGTGTCCTTGTGGTTTAGATGTGTCTCCTAGAGGCAGCAGATATTTGGGTTGTGTTTTTTCATCCATTCAGCCAGCCTATGTCTTTTGAGTGGTATATTTAAACTGTTAAGATTGAGAGATGGAATTTATATGTGGGATGTTGATCTGCTCATCATGTTGGGTAATACCTCATTGCTTTGTTTTCTCTCTTGTGCTATTGTTTTATAAGAGCAGTGAGCTTTAGCTTTTTTGGGTGATTTTACACTGGTGGGTATCTATTGTGCTGATTTGTGTATATTGCAGTTCTGATTATTTTTTGCAGGGCAGATCTGGTCATGATAAATTCCCTCAGTGTTTGCTTGTCTGGAAAAGACTTAATTTCCCCATCAATTGTGAAACTTAATTTTGCAGGATACAAAATTCTAGGCTGGTAGTTGTTCTGTTTAAGAAGATTGAAAATGGGGCTCTACTCCCTTCTGGCATTTAAAGTTTCTGCTGAGAAGTGTGCTGTTAGTCTGATGGGTTTTCCTTTGTATGTCAGTTGTTGATTGTATCTTTCTGCTTGTAGAATTTTCTCCTTCATTTTGACTTTGGCCAGGTTGATTACTATGTGTATTGGAGATGTCCTATCTGCTATGAATCTTTCCAGTTTTTGATGACTATCTGGATGTCTGGATCTGGATGTCTGGATCTCTGGCATTACCAGGGATATTTTCCCCAATAATTCCCTCAAATAGATTTTCCATGCTTTTGGCTCTTTCTTCTTCACCCTCAGGGATACCTATAATTTGTATGTTAGTTCACTTCACATAGCCCTTATCTCTTTAAGTGATTCCTCTGCCTTTTTTATTCTATTCTCGACCTCTTTAAATGACTAGGTTATCTCAAGAGCCTTGTCTTCAAACTCTGAGATTCTTTCTTCTCCTTGGTTTAGTCTGTTGCTGAAGCTTTCTGGTGTTTTGAAATTCCCTAAATGACTCTTTCCTTAAGTTCTATTATATCCTTCATTATGTTGTCTAGCTCTTTGGTGACTTTTTCATTAGCTTCCTGAAATATTTTTTGGCTTCTTTTTGTTAGTTTTCAACTTTCTCTTCAATTCCATTCATCTTATTTGCCATCCATATTCTGACTCCCATTTTTGTCTTTTTGGCAATTTTCTTGTGGTTGGAGTTCACTACTGTAGCTCCACTGTGATTTGTTGGGGGTGTCAAACTGTTTTTGTTTTTTTTTTTCATGTTGCCAGGGTTCCTGGTTTCTTCTCATCTGAAACCTCTTTTCTCAACTTAGGGCTAATAGGTTTTTAGGGCACCTGTTTTTTGCTGGGATCTCTCCTGCTTAATTCTAAGAAGGGGTGTTCTGTAGATGGCACTTTTTTTTCCTACTCTGGAATGCTGCTGTGGCAAGGGAGGGGTGTGTGCACTAGAATACTGAAATTCTGCTGTTCTGATTTGTCCTGTTCACCTGTGATTGCCACTGCATAAGCCTGTGCTGGATGATCTTTGTGCTGGGTGTTTAGTTGTTCACCAAATACTTGTAGGAAGTTTGAGTTGGGAGCTGGGTGAGACCCTCTCCATGGAGGCTGCTTTGTGGGGGTTGCTCTTCCTGGGGTGTCCCTGAAGAGGTGACAGTGGCAGCTGGGTGAGGCTATCTAGACAGTGGTCGTGGGTTCCCAGGCTGTAGGCATTTGCTTGAACCAGGTCCCAGTGTATTGGGGGCTCAAGGATAGGAGGTCCCTGGTGGGGCACTGGGCCTTGGTGTAGTTGTGCTAGCCCTGTGACAGTGGTGGAGGCTAAAGAGTGGGGTCTTGGGGTCCAGGTGCAATCTTGGAGATGGTGTCCCGGGCCTGGCAGGAGCTCTGGAACTATGTGGGTGGAGCCTTGGCCTCTAGCATGAGAGCCTCAGAGCCAGGACTGGCAAGGAGTCAGAAGTAGGGCTTCTGAGCAGGGCCTCAGAGCCAGAAGCAGGGCCATGCAGGCAGCAGGGCTGATCTGACCTGGAGGGCAAGGTCAACACTGAGCAGGGGGCAGGCTCTTCAGACCTGGAAGGTGGAGTCAGGGCCAAGCAGTTGGGCTATTCTGCAGGCTTAGGGACTGCATGTATGCTAAGTCATGTGGGCGGAGGTCAGTTCCAGCAGCCCAGATACCACAGAGTTCTCCCTGCCTCCCCTAGGACCCACTGAAGCAGTTACCCAAAGCCTTCCAGGTCAGAGCCTGCAGTGCCCCAGTCAGCTCCTGTGGTCAGATCCCATTGCACTGTAGGGGAGAGGCACTTGGCTTCCAGTCACAGGGTATGGCTCAGAGGAGCCTTCCATTAGTCTGCTCCCTCCCCAGCCTTGTGGGGCAATGTGAAGGCCACCACCACAAAACTGAATCCCATGCCAACCTGGTGCTATGCACCTGAAATCACAGGATGGCTTCAGCTGCAGAAAGCTGGGATCAGCTGCCACCCGATCCCCACTGTACCTGTTTTCTGGTACAATGACTCTGTACAGACTCCAGGCAGGTCCCCAGTCCATCCAGGCAGAGGCCTGTGGTAGTGGAGGGAGTGCTCTCACAATTTGCACAGTGCCTACGGGGTGAACGTGGCGCCCCAGTGCTCCATCCTCTTATTCTTCCCCACAGATCACTTTGATCTTGTCGAATGTATCAATGTATTGCCCTGTCACTTTCTTTTTCACATTGGGTATCCTGCATTGCTTCTCTCTGATTTCACAATGTTCCTTCCAAGAAGAGCTATCTGTAGGTAGGCATCTGCCTGCAATTTGCACTTCTTTTCTTGAGAATGGCATGCTTGCGGGCTGCTTCTAGTCTGCCATCTTGTCCCTCCCACCGCCCCAAGCTCTTTTAATTCAGTGGACCTTTTGGAAAAATTTCTTTGGCATATCTACTTTGGCCTGCCATGCTCATTCTTAGGTTATCACAACCCTTCATCTTTGAAGACCCCACTGGAGATAATGCAGTTCCCTGTGATCTCCAGACTTCCAGGGTAGGACTCATGTCCATCAACACATCCACAGAGATGTTGGTGGTATCATACCAAACATAGTTGGTTTTCTCCTTGCCTCTCTTCTGCTGGACTCCTACGTTTTCCGGTAGATAATCTAGGGCTCTACAGAAATTTGATCTAAGGGACAGTCTGTGTTCCTGGCTATAATTTCTTCCTCAGATCCCTCTCATGCTCCTGCCTGGTAAACTTGACTGTGCACAAGTACAAACCACCTCCCTATGACCTTATCTTGTACCTTAAAGCCCAGAGAGAATCCAGCCTGTGCCTTTTCTCCTTTTCCACCTGGGTCTCTTTGACCTTCCTGAACTGTGGACTTTCTAATCTGAAAATCTAACCAACCTAAGTTTTAAAACTCCAGAGGGCAATGACTCAAGCAAGACTTCAAGAATGCTTTTTATTCTCCTTTTAGACCCAAATCCATGATGTTTTCATCTGGTGGTTCTTTAGTTACCAAAGCTGTGGTTTACTTATTTAAGTTATACTTTATGCCCTGAATTGACATACTTGCAAAGGAAAGTGTTACCTGTCCAAATAAACTTTCTAAACTACCTTCATCAAGTCTTCTAATTTGATCTTTTTTCTTTCCATCATGTGGATGGTTTTTACTGTTTGACAGTTTTTTGCCTCCTCTGTCTTGGGACTCACTGTCTGCCTTTAGAACTTGGCTAATCAGAAATTACAGTGTCATTCCTGGCCATGCAGCAAAGCTGGAAAAGTCCTGACCTTGGCCTCATTAGAACAGAACTCTAATTAGTAGAGCTCACCAGCCACAGGATAAATATAAATATATATATATACATACACACGAATATATATATTCTATAGAAATATATACAGGAATATATATGTTTTTAATGTGAGTGTATACACTGATGTTTATAAGGAACTGGAATAGCAAAGCAAATGCATATGATGATTAATGAAACCAGAATTTTAAGTGGCTCCTCATTATATATTTGCTGACAACACACAATTTTCCTTTCTGGAGTAAAGTGTGTAAAACTCTGGGAAGGAAAAAAACTGTGAATTATTATTTTCATTCTAATCTACATGAGTGAGAGATTCCAAAACCGTGCTTTTATCAGTTTACCATGCAAATGGTCACCAGGGATGGAACTGTTATAGATCTAGAATATTTACTTAATAGCAGCTGCTGCAGGACCCATGCTTTTTGAGTTCAAAGGACCAGAATCTCCTCACCCTTACCATCCCCTCCCTTTCAAGGTTTATTTCTTGGGAGTAGCCTACCATCTGCCTTGGAGTCATGCAAAAGAATTTATAAGAAATTTCCAATCTCTTTCCTGCTCCTTTGAGGATCTCCTTAGAAAGTTTAAAATACTTCATCTGAGATAGTGATAATAGCTACAAATTTATGCATTGTAATCTGGACATCTTTTCATTTTTTTCCCCATGGTAATGTCAGCAGTTTAGATCTACCTTTTTTTTTTTTTTAATAAAAATGTATTTAGCGGGCCCTTATTTTGCTTTTGGTGGGGAGTTTTAACTCTATTATTATAGGACCTTATTTCCCAAATAAAGGTACAAAAAAGGAGAAAAAAAGCTCTAATAGTTTTCCTCATTGCTAGGCTCTATCCCCTTGCCACCAACAACACCTAGCTGAACGCTGTCTGTCTCATTCAATGACCTTTCTTTATGTTAGTTCTCTGATACAACAAAATGTGTAGACACGCTAATAGACAATTTACTTTTCGTTTACAAAAACAATTCAGTTGCCCAACACAGAACTGTGTTGTAGCTGTGGTGATTAGCAGGCAGGAGGGATAAAGCTTGGAACATTATTCAGTGCCTAAATGAAGGTCACATTCCTGTGCTAGCTTTAGTGCGCATGCAAATGATGGCAATGACATTGCTCCTTCACTCTTACACAAAAAAAGGCCTTGTTAAATATGGTAATTAGTCAGCTGGGAAGGTAAAAGTTTCCTGCAAATAATATCAAAACATTTTAAATATGCATTGTTATAGAAAAAGAGTCCACTCTCATTCAGTCAAGTAGTATTTAACTGGAGACAAAATAAAAGTGATTGTAAAAAGCGATGCAAATGGAAATCAGGTTGAAATTCTTGATTAGTAATACTAATAATGAAGGACCCACTTATTGAACTATCTAATTTACCCAAAGAAGAGCTTTGAGGTTTTCAATAGCAAAATAAAGTTAGAAAAAGAAATTAGATTTATGGCAATGTATTTATTTTTGTAAAAGAATGTTTTAACAGCAGGGAAACGTAAGGTGGGGAAGAAGTGGGGGAAGTGGTTGGAATTTCAACAATCAGCGTGGTTGCTTTATTTAATCACAACAACGAGTCTCTTCCTTTGTCAACATAGGGCTAGTCATCCTCAAGTTATCTTAATGATAGCAGGCAGAGTGTGCAGTTGTTGCATGCTTGAACAGTAAAAACAGTAGAACAATCAAACTGATTTAATCCTGAATGTCATTAGAGACAGAAGGCACAATTTTGTGACAGAAAACTGGATGGTTTTTATATTGTGCAAAAGGCTGAAATAATGCTTTATGTTCATATTATCTCTCATATCAGTTACATTTTAAAAGTTTAATAAAGTGAGTTGTATTTAAATTAATCCTCTGGGGTGTGTTCTTATTAACTCTATTAAAAAGTGTAGAAACTTCTGGAAAAGAGTTATTTGTACTTTATTTATGCACTGACAAAAGTGAAGTAAATTCCTGCACAATATCTCATACCTCTCCAGACAAACACACACACAAACACCTAAAGACGACCAACCAAAGGCCCCAAACCAAAACCAAGTCTCAAATGTTGCACACATAGAATATCTGAATCGTCAGGAGATATGTTTTAAATATTTGTCATGAGCTTAGCATAAGACTGTTAGCAAGTTGTAGACAGAAACACTTTATTTTTCCCTTCTCATATTTCCAGAGCGTAGTAGAGTACCTTTCTTCAGATAGCCATGTTAAAGGAATACATGAATGATTGCATGCATGCATGCATGAATGAGGCCATTTCAGGAAGATTCCAGGGTGGAGGACACATCTTTGCAGGAAATCTTGGCATTTTTATGTGGGTGGGATGTGATTCAAAGAAACATCAAATGCTCTCTCTACAAGGGAGCTAATAATAGCAGCTTTTTCACAGGGTTTTGTGAAGAATATATATAAAGTGGGTATATACATTCCTGACACATGGTAACAACTGTGTTTAAGTGTTGGTTATTATTATTTTATTGTGTTAAAGGGGAAAAATAACTCAATTGTAACTGGCAGCCTAAAGGGAGATTGTGCATTTATCACTCTGTCAAGGAGATAGTATCTGCCAAATTCTGACTTTCCTGGGCTCCAAGTGGGTACTTTTGCCTTGGAGGGCTCCTTCCTCCATAAAAATAAATACTTTAATAAATATTATATTTTATGATTGTGTTGATATAAAGACAGAGAAAATTTAGGCAGGATTTATTCTATATTTATTGTTATAATATTAATATTTTTTCTTTTGACTTAAAAGAAATAAAATTAAAACATTTTTGTGGATCCCTGAAAGTTTTGTCTACTGTACCTACTGAGTAACTGGGCTTTGGGGTTTGGATTGAGGTTGGGAGTGAGGTTGCTGGAAAGAGAGGTAGACCAGGAAGACGGTCCTTGTTTTATGTAGTTACTCAGAACTTAGGCTCTGGGTTCAATTCCAGGCTCTGCCACTTACTGACTTCGTGACTTTGGATAATATATTTATTAAACCTCTCTAAACTTTAATTTTCTCATCTATAAAATGGGATAAAAATAATAATATGTACTCATATGGCTATTTGTAAGAATTAAGGTGAGATTGTTTATATTAAGCACTTAGCACAGTTGCTGGTGCACAGCGAATAGACAATAACTGTGAGCTATATTATTTTTAGATCCATGTGTTTCTGTGCTTTAAGCGTTAGTGTCTCCTCCCCACTCTGCTCCCATTGCACTCTTTTTGGAGTAATTTCCAGCCTTCAGTGGATTTGGGGTCAGGGCCCAGGTTTTTCATGCCTTAGCAATGATTCTTTCCATTATCCCAGAGTTTTTGAAGGTTCAAAGAGACTGATGGTTTGATCCCAGAGCTCGCAGTGTTTACATATCTTTCTGGGGCCTTGTCCTACCCTTCAAACTTTGTATATCTTTATATTATCTGCAGAATACTGCCCCCATCACCATTCCTTCTTCTTCATCCTACATCCAAACACCACTGGGTTGTTGGCTCTGCCTTCTGGATATCTCTGCCATTCATCCGCTTGTCTTTGTCCCCACAGCCACGATCTTATTCCATACTACTAACTGTTTCTTTCTAAGATGACTTGCAACTGGACTCCTGGTAAACTTTTTACCCCTCTCCCCTGTAAAGGATACCATGCAGAAATAGAGTGATTATTCTTTTTTTCAAAACTCAATTCTGATCACATCCTCTCCTGATCACATCACCTCCTTTTCCCCTGAGGCCTGGAATGGCTGTCTTCTGTGGCAGCTGGCAGTGAGGGACACCCAGGAGTCCTGCCTCTACCAAATTGCCCACCTTCATCACATGTTCTCATCTTAGTTCACTTGATGTAGCCATCAAGTCATTGTTCAGTTTCCAGAAGATGCTATGTTGTCTTGCTAGAACATAAGTGTCCTCCCCATTTGTCAACTGACTACTGGTCATCCTTCACATCTTATCTTACAGGTGACTTTCCTGGTAGGACTTTTCTGAACTCCTTTTGTTTACTCCCTGTAGCACCATGTATTTTCCCACTTGGTGGAATTGTAATCAGGTTTGTAATTATTTGTTTAATGTAGGTTCCACGAGGAGAGGACCATTTCTGTATCCTGAACTTAGAACCGGGTCAAGCATGAAGCACTAGCTCAGTAAATTTGTGAAATGAAAGGATAAATGAATATATAGTGGAAAGAAATATGGGGTGGGTTTTGGTAAAGGCAATGGAGCATTCTGTATTTACATATAAGGCCATCTATGTCTTTCTATATTTCTTTAGTTAAATGGATGCCAAAATAACAATTTCCATTTTAAAGCAAAAAAAATTATTGCAAGTCAGGAAGGCCTAGTGGAGAGTATCTAGTTATCAGGAGATGTAGGTCCCATTGCCACTAACTAGCTGTGATCTTGATTAAGTCACAAAACTATTTTGTGTTCCTCGGTGTCCTAAATTTGAGATGGAAATAAAATAGTTACGACTTTAGTATTTGAAATAAAATTATAGTTATAACAGTACTTTAAAAATATAAAGGCCCTATATTGATAAAATGATCTTGAGGCACGCCTATCTCAACTCACAATGTCTCTTGCATTCCCTGTTGTAAAGGAAAGTCAGAGCTGTCAGTCTTGCTCTTAGGCCAGGGTTTTGCAAAGTGTGGCTTGTGGACCACCTCTCCATTTGGGTGTGTGTGGGATAACTTGTTAGGAATTCAGATTTCTGGAACTCCCCTGAAGATTTTCTGAATTAGAATCTCTGGCAGTGGGTCCAAATGAAATCAATCAATCTATCTATCTATCATCTATTAATATATCATCTATCTATATATCATCTATTAATCTATCTATCATCTATTTATCGTCTGTCATCTATCTTTCTATCTCTATCCATCTATCCATCATCTATCTTCTACATAAAGCTCCCAAAGAAATACTTAGGCATACTAAAATTTGAGAATTACTGTCTGCCTTCCTTTCTGCTGTTCCCCTTACTTGGGAAGTCCTATGTTTGTCCTCTAGGTTTCCATAGGCTTCATCTTTTTCAAGACTTATCTTATGTCACCCACTTCATCTTGAAGCTTTTCCAGATGACTGCAGAAGTTCTCATTGAACTTCCTTTCGGTGATATTTTAAGACACTTAAACTAAATTTTGCACTTAACCTGTATGTTTTGAGAACTAATTGTTCCTGTGTTAGTCTTACTTCCTGAAATAGATTTTGAGTTCCTTGAAGTGCAGAAACCTGGCTTACCACACTTCCATATGCCGCCAGTTTCTGACACATGTTGAGTTCAGAGCAGATGCACAAAAATTGGGGGAGAGGTCTGGAAGGATCGGACCTTTCAGGAGATGGAGAATCTGTAAAACTCTCTTCTGTGTTCTCCTTTCTGATGTTGTCCTTGTTTTCACTGGCATTTATTTCATTAGACATCCTCACTATATTTAAAACTCTCTGCTTACTTCTTTTAAATCCAAGAAAACACTAAAGAGCACATAAATTTAGCTTCTGGTGGAGGGTCTACAAATGCAGGTGTACAGCATGTAGGAAGCTTTCCAGGAGCTTTAGCAGAAGGCACCGCATGTTGGGCATTTGTTTTGGAGGCTGATTACAAAAGTCATTTTCTGGCTGTGATTTTGTCATCTTCCTTTCAGGTGAACTGTGGTCATTGCTGACAGCCTGGTCCATGCACAACAGTCACATCATGGGGCCTTTCTTCATCCATCATGATTTCTTCTTTCTTGGCTTTAATTTTTTAAAAAAACACTGAAAGAAAAGGTAAAATGGAATTTGTACTAGCTTGAGAAACAGGTAAAAGAATACTTTCAAAAATCTATTCAGAAGGGATTATAAGAAGAAAACAAAGTTTCCCCTTTCCCTGTTGTAAAGATACTAAAATCCACCAAGGTATTCTGTTTAGGGCTGCTCTTTTACGACAGAAGAATACCCAGGGACACCTGTAAAATGTGCAGGGGTGTGTGTGTGTGTGCATGTGTTTGTGTTGAAAGTGTTTTAGGGAAACAGGGCTTGGAACAGGGAAGTCTGGGCATCAGTAGAATCCAGCTGACATTGCCGTTTGTTATTTTGCTGTTGAGAAACCTCCTATCTGTAATAAGATGGTTATTAAAATTTTAATTATAAAATTTCTGTACACCTGAGGGCTAGGTCACAGAGTTTGCAGCCCAAGTATGTAGTTCCATATAAATTACTTTAATTAAAAATAATAATGGCAGTACTACTTTCAATTTCTGAGACCTTGATCATATTTTTGTTTTTTGCATCTCATTTTGATTTTAATCTTCATAGCAACCCCATAAAGCAAGTGAGCAGGAACTACTATCTTAAGGAACCATAATCCATTTTGTCTTTCAGAATTTTTCCTAAGTGATTCATGCTGTAGTGTATCATGAGTTCCATCTCCTCTTTTCTATGTCTGCCTAGAAATATCAAGAATGTCTATAAAATTACACATCTTTTTAATAACACTGTTATACTTGAATGTTTGACTAATATAAAAGAATGTATTTTGTATACATCAAGCACAGCTGGAGGTCTCTCTTGCCAGTTGGGGGGGGGCAAATTATGTGTTTTAGTGTTGCCTGACATCCATCTATGAAACTCAAAGGGCCTTCTTGAGATCTGACCCAAGATGACCTTCTGTCCCTGTTCACATAAAGATATGCTGAAACTGCTTTTGCTAAAGAAGAAAAGAGTAATCTCATATAGGGCACCCAATTACACCAATATAATAACTGTGGACTGTATGTGGACATCGCCTTGGATGCAGGAAGTGAAAAATCTCTGGGGACCTTCTGTGTCTCTGGCACTGCTAATCAGGGTTCTGGGTGCTTGTTCTGTGATATAAGAGAGATGTAGAAGCCATAGGTAGGGCCTGTATCAGTGGCTGCTCAGTCAATTTTTGTCAACTCCTCTTCCTTGAGCTAGAATGTCCAGTAGTCGTTCATGGATTTCCTTTGACTCCAAATTTTTCTGTCCTTACCCTTCTCCTGGGCCATACAGACTCATTTCTATCTCCTTTTATCCCCTAAAGTCCTTTCTGCCCACTGAATTCTTCAACCGGCTCATTTCAATTGTATTCTTGTACTGTAACTCTGTGACTCTCCCCCGATCGTTGAGGAGGAAGTAAGAACTGGAGAGAGTAGCAGGTTAAATTATGGAGCTGGGACTTCATGTGGGTCTGTCTAGAGCCAAAACTGATGCTTTTAACCACAGCCCCCAAAGGTTATTTCTCTTTCATGAAGATTGTCTCTTAAGTAGGAGGAGAGAGTGACAGCTAGGGGAAGAACATGGTGAAAGGAGAGGATGTTTTTGTAGTTTCGTTTTTCAGGTTGGAAAGAATTCAAACGTGTTTTTGCTCCAGAGAGGAGGCTGAGAATGGAGGGTTGGTGTCAATTAGAATGCTGAGTGAGACAGTCTGGACACACCTAATAACCCTTCCCTGGGACATTTAGACATAAACTATAAGAACTGTGGTTCCTGTACTTCTCAGCTTATGAACGGCTTGTTTTGCTTGTTGATGGGCAGGGGAGAGGGAGTTGAATTGCAGAATGAGTGGCAGAGCAAAAGTCTATTAATTGTAAGTATAATCACATGTTTTTTAACTAGTGTCTGGAAGATTAGCAGGCAGAACCCTAACACATTTAAACCCAATGTGTTTAAATTTAACACATTGACTGCCACACTAGAAAAAAATTTTTTTTTCCTTGGGGCCATGGTGTTTTATTATGAATGTAGAATAAAAACTTCAAAAACAAAACGATCCTTTCTAATTTAATGAAAAATTTAGTGAAAAATGAAATTTGTTGATTTCGATTTATTTAATCCACGTTTTTAGAATTAATTTGGCAATATTAATTGTAACAATAAGAACATCAACAAGTAAGATTTTCACGAACCAACTGCAGGGTTTTGCCCAGGTTTTGCTTCACAAGGCCCCAGGCTCAAAACCAGTGTGAGTTAAATACAACTCACATGGCAGTTAATGTGTTAAGGAATGTAAATAAATGTCTTCAAGGAAAAGATACCAGATGAACCATGGATTCTGCTCAGCTAGGGCTCAGCCATTTGTGGCTAGTGGGGTTAGGGGATATCTTTTCCCCCTTATTTATTTTTATTTTTTGGCTGAAATAAGTGGAAGAACAAATTGGGGATTTAGGAGTGATGGGGGCTGTCTCAGTTTCCTAGGGCTGCCACACATTACCATAAACTTGATGGCTTAAAACATCAGAAATGTATTCTCTCATGCTTCTGGAAGCCAGAATTTCTAAATCAAGATTCTTCAGGGCCACGCTTGCTCTGAGGGCGTGAGGGAAGAATCCCTCCTTGCCTCTCCCAGCTTCTGGTGGCTCCCGGTGTTTCTTGCTTATGGCAGCATCACTCCAGTTTCTTTCTTCGTCTTCACGGGACCTTCTTCCCTCCTGTGTCTAAAATCTTTCTCCTTATAAAGAGATCCCGGTCATTGGATTTAGGGTATGACTTAAATTTAGGATGATCTCATTCTAAGATCCTTAACTTAATTATAT
Source organism: Daubentonia madagascariensis (assembly GCA_023783475.1). Taxonomy (NCBI): domain Eukaryota; kingdom Metazoa; phylum Chordata; class Mammalia; order Primates; family Daubentoniidae; genus Daubentonia; species Daubentonia madagascariensis. The sequence continues at coordinate 31,115,510 of JAKFHU010001684.1, forward strand.
CTGCAAAGAACTACAAAAGACCTATTTCTAGATAAGGTCACATTCATGGGTACCAGAAGTTAGGAGTTAGATATATCTTTTTAGGGGACATTTCATCCCATCATGGGGGAAAAGGTACTTGGCGAAAAGAGAAAGAAGAGAATAAATAGGAGTATGCAAGGGATGGGTGGTGTATGTGTCCAACCCCCTTTCTGGAGTGTGGAGCCAATTTTTGACCCTAATATGGGAGTAGGTTAAGCCAGAAACTTCAGGACTTTTTGTGAATCTGAGCATGAGCAGAGCAACTTTGGGGCTCAAGTGGAAAATGTAACTGAGACCATGATCCCGGTATCACGGAGGCAGCCTGGAACCAAGTGAGAAGTGTGGTGCCCAGCGTTACAGTGGGAAGGCCCATGACCCCTGAAGGCCATGGAACAATCCCTCCTCAAGATACTTTTCCAGTACAGGCAGTGACCAGCAGGCGAGGCTGAAATAGAAGTCCAGGAGCAGATTTCTTCCTTGCTGTCACGCGAAGCGATCCTAAAATGCTTGAAATAACTGAGGCGGCTTTGAGGGCTCCGTTTGGTGCTGCCATTAGGCAGGTGGGAACTAAGAGCTATTGCAATTTAGATATTAATTTTAATAAAGCCACATTTGTTCTCCTACTCTGCAGAAGCCTGGGAGGGCCTGCTTATAAAGATATAACAAGGATTCAAAGACGTCTGCATAATGTGTGGAGAAGCATGCATCAAGTTGCTGCTGGTTGTGAGCTTGAAGCTTCATTTTGTCTTGTTCGGAAAATCCGGAAGAAACAGCCTCTGAAACCTGTGCTGAGAGGTGGTCCAAGCATAAAAGTCAGGAGCCCTGGAAGAATTTGGATGGTGGGAGAATTTGAGGGATTGATTAAGTGAAGAGGGAAGAAATAGTGAAAAAAAGAAAAGTAGAAAACAATTTTACGAATAGCAATATTCCATGGTCTAAAAGGAGCACAAATTCTTGCAAAGTAATATGCTAATGAATTGACAAGGGGCATAGGAAACACTGGGGTTTGTGTTCCTTGGGCTGGTACCAACTAGGAGAAAGTGAAGAAAAAGTTTCAGTTTCTGGCTAACCAGCAAGCTTGCTTTTGGGGGGCTGTTCTCAAGAGCTGCCATGAAGGGGCAATGGCTGAGGGGAAACCTTCCTGAATTGGGTATTAATTCCCCATGGGTACTCCCTGCTCTCCCTGAAGGCTGCCCTCCTCCGGCCCTGCAATATCTGCACTCCTGGTTGGATTCCTTATTCTTTTCTTCAAGCAGAAAATAGACAAAGATGTCATTGGTTTGTTCAGTTGAAAAAAATAGGAAACATCAGTACAGCATCTTTCTTTCTTTTCAATTAAATCCCTGCTATCACTTTTTAGAAGAGATAAACAAAAGGACTGTGGGCCCTAAGAGACGGCGCTAGTGGGGTTCAGAAAGATATTTTCCTGTGGGGACACATGAACTCAGCTTGGTTGCATGTCAACGACCCTCTGCTCATACCCGAGGCAAAGAAATCAGCGCCAGCTGCTGGTTCAGAGCCACGTGGGGTCTCTGCAGATCCTGTTTCAGGGTTACAGTTTCTGCTTCCCTTCTGTGGCAGCTGGTTGAGTTGAGGAATTACTTTTTAGACTGTAGAGTATGAGGTGCTGTTAGGTCCAAGAAAATGTCCCTGGGAATAAATGATCCCATTTAACACAGGCCCTGCGGGGGGCAGCAGAGAGCAGGGAGCAGGCAGGGCTGCCTGGGCAGCTCTGGGACCTGCATTCCCCAACCCTGCTCCAGGTGGAGGGAGCCTGGCCACCCTCCAAAAGAGGACAGTGGAGAGCAGAGCAGAGAGGGATCGCTATAGCAGATCAAGGAAGTTTGGATAAACCTGTGACCCCTGTGACTTTGCAAACTTTATAGCTGTCTCTGCTGTTTTCTGGAGGCTCTGTGAATGCAGTGCCTAGAGTCTCCATCTCCAAAAGCACCACACACATTGTTACTGCAGTAATTTGTATACAGGATGTCTCCTCCGCCCGATGGTGAGCTACCCAAGGGCAGTGCCTTGTTCCTCAGCTTTATATCTCCAGCCCCAAACACAATTCCAGGCACAAAAGAAGTGCTCAATAAATATTTGTGGGATGGAAAGGGGATGGATCAATGTGTAGTCCATTTGAAGTTCCACAATATTTCTCCGTCATTTGTGATCAGAAATTCTTTCAAATATCCAGGGTATGTCATGGTTAAGTTGGATTGAAGGAATAGAAATGACCAACCTTGAGAAAGGGGTGAGTTAGACCTGAATATTTTAGTGCCTTTGCACAGATAGGCAACTGGGCAGTGGTATCATATTGTGGCTCTTGATATACTATTGCACAGAGAAGACTTTGTGTGGTAAATAGGGAGAAGATACAATAGCAATAATTCATACAATTGGTCAAATTCTCTCCATTGTACATGTGAGGCACTTGGTATATCCATGTCTTAAAGGGTCGCCAACCCCATCTTTCCTCATGGAGAGGAGTGGAGGATGTTGTCATGGGGATGGAATGATATTGATCCGTTATAGATTTTAACATATGAGGAGAGATCACAGGAAAAGAGAGAAAAGATTCTTTTGCAGGGAGGCTTGAAAGTAGATATAACAAAGGCTTGTTTGGGGAAGAACAATAAGAAACGATCAACTGCACCACAGGCTGAAATCCGTGTTCTTTCCAGCAGTCACAAGCCTTCTATTGAGGGCAATTCCAATGTCATCCTGTGTAGGACGGACACTAACTATGACTGTTGAAGAGAGAACAGGAGCAGGTTGCTTGAAATATTTTGTGCATCCAGAATAACATTTACTTGGCATCCTATCTTTTCTGCACTCTTTTTAATTTTTATTTTATTATCTATATTTCTCTTATGAAAACAAGTTCTTTGGTTCTTCATTGTGCGTAAAAAGATGAGGCTCTTATTTTTAAACTTTTCTTATTTTTCTCTGTTTCTCTGGAAAGATTCTGTTGACACAGAAATATTTTCTGCCACACTTGTCATTTGCAAATCCTTCTCCCCACCCCCCGTCCCCACATGTGTCTGCCTCATTAGCTCCACGTTTCTTTTGAGGACTCAGCTTGAGATTATCTCTTCCCTTCTTGCTTAACACCAGTTCATTTTTCTCTGATCACTATTATTATTTGTTTAACCTAGAGTCATATTTTTAGATGCATTTTGTAAGGAAGATGATGGACTAGATAAAAACATGTTGTACCATATTCAAAAATCACAGAGAAATAACTCTTTAGGTGATGTGTGAAGATGGAGATGCTCCTGACTTAATGTGCTCAGAGTAGAAAAATAATGGGTATGTCATACAATGCATTTTTATTAAGCAAATGATGAAAGCAAAATTAGACATAATGTTCTTAATAGTCTTTCTAACCATGCTGAAGAGGAGAGACTTGGGCATTTCCCAAGCTGTTGATGTATCTTGCCTTTAGGCTTTCTTCATTAGTCATTTATAATGTCTATTTATATAGATCTTTTATTTTATTTGGCTTTGTAATTCAATAATCAGAACCACCAAAGATTCTGTTCTTCAGAACACCAGCTGGGTTTCTTTTCTACTAAATGGGCACAGTGTTCTGGGAAATAAAGCGTCTAGCATGTAAATGTTCTTTCTTTCTTTGTGGAAACTGTCTAAATTTGAAAGTAACTTTTTTCAAGTAGCAATTTGTCATAGCAGGGGCAGAGGCTCACCATCACTTATGGGGGATTGGGAGTAGGAAAAGTGTGGGGTGTTATTTTCTGAAGAGACTGGAAGATGGTAAACCTTCCCAAAGATGCTCTTTCTCACTTTCTCATTTTCAAAGGAAGAAGGCAATTTTGTTTAGTGGATAAAGAACCATAACGGTGTCACTCTTGACACGAGGCATGTCCCACACTGCCTCTGTGAGAATTTTCAGCAATTGTTTCTCATTTTCTGCTCCTCAATGAAAAAACTGACATGTGGAGAGACTGAGAACTACTTTTCTCTATAATTGGTAGGGCTATCCTTTTCAGTAGAAAATCCACACTGCCAATATTCTACGTGTGGCATAGAATTATAAAACCAGTAAAAACGTAATGAATGTATAACTCAAAGGCATAATAACCCTTCAACCATCCCAGGCAGATACAACTGCATCTTATAGATTAAGAAAAAGTCAACACCATAGTGGTGTGTCCAAGAAGAAGGAATATCATTTTAAAGAATTTATATGGAGAACTGCCATTTTAGGGTGGAAGTTGCTAGTAATTTTTGTTCCTAGAGTTAATAACCTAGCATTCCTTAGAGTTGAATATCTTCTTTTGGGGAACATCTTAGGATGGGCCACTTAGTTCTGTAAATGGAAGGCTAGTAGTTGTCTGTGATTCTTGGAGAAAACCTTGATGTGTCCACTTGTTACTATCCAGATTCTGCTATTTGCTCATACAAATTGAATATTTTTTATCTGGTCTGTATTATAATGGAGACTTTTAGTAGTAGTCTCCCCCCCTCCTAATTAACTTAGTTATTATCTCTCACATGGGAATATGGATGATTGAACAGCCCACACATTTTTTTTTTGAGTGGCTCAAGCAATTAAGTTGTGGTACTGAAAATAAAGAAAGTATATTTGATGAAATGGTGAATGTAGGTCCTGAGATGGAGCCATTCCCTGTAAGGGAGGTGATACACTGGGGATTCCTGAGGCTGTCTTTTTGAAGCTTTTCCTATTCTTCTGGAGAGCTACGAGGGAGAACTATATCAAAGCTTGGAGAAAATGAGTGGGGAAGATTTGGTTCTGGGCTCAATGTGTGGTGCTGCCAGAAGCTGGTATGACCCACGACCAGAGTGAAAAGGTATCGACTCTGACATGCACAAAGTTTGGGTGAAACTGGGAGTTTGTGAGGGGTGTGTGTGCCTTTGTGTATGTGTGTGTGTTTGGAGGGAAGAGTTATGGGTCAAAATTGAGTGAACAGAGACTTGGGAAACTGACCACACTTCCTGACCATGTTAATCCAAAAGGACCCGTTGGATTAGGTCAGCCAATGTGAATGTTCCTTGGAAATATCTGAGGAGGAGCAACTTTCCAAATTTACTGAATAGTAACCCAGGATCAAAACTCACTGATATCTAGGGCCATGGCTATAACCATGTTACATGACTGTGCACATGCAAGAATCGGAATTTAACAAATTATACATGGTTTTGGCTACAGAAGGAAACTGTGATGAGATTAGGAATGACAGGCTCTCACAATCGGTGGCTCGAAATCCCGGGCAGGTAGAGTGTACTCGGGAAAATATTTGGGGTATGATAGCAAGTGTTGTTTGTTTATTTTTTCTGCATTTATTTCATTTTTTACCTTCCACTACCTGTAATTTAATCAGATCGTTGGCTCGGGCTTCTTGCCTAAGGGGAGAGAAGAGGTAAGTGTTTCAAAAGTCTAATACCTTAGGGGAATTCAGAGGATTTGAGGCAAAAACAGAATGTTATGAAAAACATTCTCAGTTAGCCTTTGCTGCATGACAGACTGCTCAAAATTTAGTGGCTAACACAAACACTATTACTGTTGCCCTCGTTCTGCTGATCCGAACCAGCCTCCGCTGACTGTGGCTGGGCTAGTTTGTGGGTGCATGGCCTCTGTCCCGCGGCTGGTGACTGGCTTGTAGTCAGCTGGGGTGATGGGGACACTCGGCCCTGCATCTCCATCAACCAGCAGGCCAGCCTCGGCTTCTTCACGTGGTGGCAGTAGGTTCCAAGCGTGGGGGCAGATGTGTGCAACACTTCCTCAGGCCTGCATCAGAACTGGCATCACTTCTGCCACATTCTATTGACCAAAGAAAGTTGCAAGGGCAGCCCAGATTCAAGGAGTGGAGAAAAAGCTTCCACTTTTATTTTTAAATTTCAGAATATTATGTGGGTACAAACACTTTGGTTACATATATTGCCTTTGTACTGCCCAAGTCAGAGCTACAAGCGTGCCCATCCCCCAGACAGTGTGCACCACACCTATTAGGTATGAGTTTACCCATCCCCTTCTCCTCCCCCCCCCACCTGCCCTACACCACTCTTGATGAAAGGAGTCACATTGTAAAGTGGCTGCCTATAGGAAGAAGAGGAGAATTGCACCCACCTTTGTAATTTGCCACACATACCACAAAGGAATGAGGAACACGGAAACTGAGAACAGGACAGCACCTTCCTCTGCAGCTGCTCACAGGCCAAAATACTGGCCTGACCTTTCCCACTCTTGGAAAGGAAGAAGCCAGAGGGTAAGTGATTATGGTAGCGCTTAGACCATTGCTTTGGGGGCAGACTCCTAGGAAATCTGCAAAACGCCACATGGATTTGTGGGACCAGAGAGAGAAAGGTTCCCTGAGGAAGCAGAAGCTCCTAGTGAGAGGATGGCTGAAGTGTGAGGCCAGACTGGTGGCCCACAGATAGGTAACAGAAATTCCTAGTTCCCGGCTAGCCATAGAAAGCAACGGAGTGAGTCCTGTGCCTGCAGGTGTGGCAGAGAACCAGCACTGACAGCCTGAGTGGTCAAGCCTGAACAAGGCCATGTGGACAGGACAGGAAGCCCTCTTGGAAGCTCTTGAAGGGACTGACCACTAGGGACCAAGAGACCTCCCCTGCCCTTGTCATCCCAACACTTTGTCACCAAGTAAGCCATCCCCCTTCCCCAACATAAACATATCCACAGGTGTGGGAGTTAGGGGTGAAGAGATAGTCTGAAATTATGTTTTTGCCATCCCAGAAGAATAAGAGCTCACACAAGACCAAATAAGATGAAGTACAGAAAAAATTTTTAAAAATATTATGTATCTTTTCAATGGTTGAATTTGGTGGCTGAGATTCAGCTCATTTCCTACGGAGGAGGTAAGAGAATGCTTATGCAACTTCCTAAGAGTTTTTAATGACTCCATTACTCCCATTAAGATACTAAAAAAGGGCAACATATTGAAAGTCCCTTATCAGGGGCTCTGAAGCAGTGGGAGTACACAGTCCAACATGACAGTAGCTTCCTGGCCCCAAGTCTGATAATCCTTCCATAGGTCAATATATTGTGACTGGACTTCATCCTAGGGTAGAAATAATGAGGTGTTCAACACAGGGAGTGTTCTAGGTACTGTTGTTCCATCCTTGGAAAGAGGTCTTTGAACCATGGCTCAGGCCGACAGTGGGGAACACCACTCGAAAGGGGAGAGCCTTGTGACCAAGTGTCGTAGAAGTGCCAGGTTGTACTGTCAAGGTGAACGATGCTCCTGACATTGAAGCCAAGTATTTATAGAATGTGGAGCTACCACTGGGAATGTCGGGGATTTCTTGCTGTTCCTCACTGAGTGAAAGCCAAAGTGTCTGCATTTGTGTTTAAGGCTAACGACACTGCTGCTGAATGTGGGAGAAAATCGAGTGGTAGATCCAGGAAACATTGATCAGCCTCTGCTAGAACAGGCGAAACGTGCGGATGTGCTAAGGGAAACACTCTGATGGACCCCAAGTTTCCTAGATTCTTCCAGTTATCCGTCTGACAAAGGGAAGTTTGAATTAATGAGAAGGGGTTACTGGAATGAAAACAAGGTCTTTTATCCTTAGCATAAATTAAGAGTTTAGTGAAAAATTGAAACCCTTAACACAGCCCTGCAGGAATTGACGAAAAAGCCAGACCCTCAGGCAAAGGGGCTGATTGGGAAAAAGGCCAAAAGAAGCATTCTAATAGCTGTGGGGTGAATGAGCAAATGGGAAGGGGAGGTAGACACAGAAAAATCAGCTTTAGTGTTTCCTTCTGTAGCTGTGAATTATTTAACCTCTTCATGTCTCACTTTCACCACCTGTAAAATGGAGGTGATAATAGTACCAGCCTCCTGGAGTCTTGGTTTCACCTGAAGCACTTAACATTGCACTAAATGCTCAATAAATGTTATCCTTTGTTGTTGTTACTTGCCACACTGAATGATATCAGAAAATCATGAAGGAGTTGGGGATTCAAGTTATTTTTCCTCTGTCCTCATCATCGCCTCAGTTGGAATGTCTCTGACTAAGCTTAAGGATCCAGCCTCTAGGATTGGTGAGTCATGGTGCAGCGAAAGTGAGTAGAAGGCACTTGGCACTCCGTGGTGCTAGCCAGAGAATTAAGTTCCCCATTATAAAAACGGAATACATTGGGGTGGGTTTATTTGGTTAGAGAAGATTGTTCTTATCTCTGTGATGTGATTGTAAGGCTGGACTTCTTGGACAGCCTGGTGGAGGTCTTGGCAAAAGTGGGCAGTAATAATAGCTAAAATTTGTTGAAGTACTTGGTACATGCCAGGTGCTGTTTTAAGAATGGTATTCCCTGCGGGCTACAGTGAGGTGAGTAAGGCACAGCATGAAAAGGGGTGCCGAAAACTCAGTCTTCAAAGTAAATATTATTCTGATGCAATATTTTAAAAAATAAAAATTAATACAAAAAATCCATGATGTGCAAAATTCCAAAATTGTAAGCGAAGACAGGATCACTAAGAGTGGCCATGCTGAGTCCTGTTGGAGTCTGAGGATAAAGGAACAATCAGTAATACTGATCCTATCTTTATGTATAACTTTGATATTTTGTTCATAGGATTTTCGCATTAATTTTGATTTTTTTAAAAAATAGCGTACTCTATTATTTTTCTTGGTTCTTGCGTTTTCAGCATCTGCTTAAATTCTCTGCCCAAGGACAGTGCTTCCCCTACCTTTCCCTGGTCCTGCTACTTCTGTCTAAGAATTTACTTAATCTCACTCCCATCGTAGCAGATCCTAGTTCCCATTTTTACATGTGAAAAAACTGAGGCATAGGGAGAGTATGCATTAGTTTCTTATGGCTGCTGTAACAAATTTGCAGGAAGTTGGTGGCTTAAAATAATACACACTTATTTTCTTACAGTTCTGGAGGTCAGAAATCTTCCTTGAAATCAAGGTGCTGGCAGGGCACCTCCTGAGCCTCTCCAGTAGAAAGCCTTTTCTTGCTTTTCTAGCTTCTAGAGCTGCATTCTTTGCATTTCTTGGTTTTTGGCCCCTTCTTTTAGCTTCAAAGCCAGAGGTGAAGCATCATGCCGTAGTTGTCACATTGCCTTCTTCTGTTGTAGTCATATCTCCCTCCACCTCCCTTTTATAAAGATGCTTGTGATTACATTTAGGACCCACCCTGATAATCCAGGATAATCTTCCCCATCTCAAGGTATATCCCCTTATTCATATCTGTAAAGTCCCTTTTGTCCTATAACGTGACATTCACAGAGGCCTGGGGCCATAAATCAGCTTCCCATCAGCTGGATAGTAAGTGGCAGTGTTCAGATCAGATGGAGACAGACTGGCTTCTGCATCCTTTTGCTGAGGGCCACTGATGTGTACTCAGGCCCAGTACTCAGGTAGGCAAGGAGGAGGCTGCATTAAGGAGCATAAGCTTCAATCTCCTTAAGGCACCTGAGCAGTTCTGTAGTCAGCACTAGGGGCAAAATAGCAAGGTGTCCTCCTCATCTTTGCCCTGCACACAGATCCCTACTTGGAAGACAGAAGCAGAAGAAAGCCTCATGCTTAGTGTTTGGAGCCATATTTATTTGACTCCTCCAGATAATGAGACCTTATTTCATGCTCTGAGCTGAACAGGGGGAAAGTTATAGCAACATAGAGAAAATGGATACCAACCTTCTTTCGTCCCCATATATAACTTTCCTCCTATCAGTTAGGAAATTCTTTTTTTGATGTATCCTAAATCCTTACTGACTTAACTCTCATTTTCCTTCATTCCTTTTTATTGGGAAGATGGAAAACAATCACCTTCTACTACCTGAATGGTAGCATTTACAATTTTAGTGACTAGTAAAATTTTAAGCCAATTTGTCTTATTGTACATGAAGTAAAAAGTAGTCAATGTGGGTGGGAAAGACACAGTAATTTATTAGCTGTTGAATCTTAACACATGTAGTGAGGATTACCTTTATTTTCTGCCAGCAACTCTTTCTAGGTTATGCAAGGGCGTTTGAGGACTGTGGCATTTAGGGCAGGGTTGGGTAAACGTCTTCTGTGAATGGTGAGATCGTAAATATTTTAGTCTTTCAGGCCATACAATCTCTGTTAAAATGACTCAACTATGCTGTTATGTCACACAAGCAGCTATAAAAAAAAGTAAAGAAATTGACATGGGTGTGTTCTGATAAAACTTTATTAATTACATTGAATTTTGAATTTCATATAGTTTGCATGTGTCATGAAATAGTCTTTTGATATTTTTCAACCACTTATAAATGTTAAAATACAAAATGTATAAACCATTCCCAGCATGCAGAAACAGGTGGTGGGCTGTGGTTTGCTGATCCTGGTAATCCTTAACCTGGTAATCCTCAAATTTTGCAGCTTATTTCTGGGTGATATTTTGAGGACAAAGTGAAATAGGCTAGGGTGACTTTATCCTACTTGGAGGGCCAGATATGTATAGTATCTTGCTCCCTATCTTGTTTAATCTCCTATCCTAAAATCTATCAATGACTCTAACCTAAACTGCTGGGTTTAGATTTTAAAATAGCTCCTCTTCCATCTAGTTTATTCTCTGCTTCCAGATCCTGGTTAGACTCTCTAACCTCTACTCTGCTCCCAGATTCCTCCCTCTTTCTTCTCTATTTTCATGCATCTCTATTATTTGTGTACATTTCTGTCTTTTCATCTTCCCCACCAGAATGTAAGTTTCTTGTAGAGTAAGAGCAAGTACTTATTAATCTTTACTGCTCTAATGCATTATCAGAGTGATAGTCAGAACTCCATAAATGTTTTTTACATATAAATTCTTATCCAAAATGACATGTTGAAGTTGAGTGCCATCTAAGGAAAAAAATAGAGGTAGTGTGTCCTCTTTTATGTTTCCATATGTCACACACTTTTGACCCAATTAATGACAAAAAGCAACAGTGGGAATGTCTACATTTGAAGATACCACTTTGGGGAAATGGGTCTCCTTCTCTCAGCACTGAATCATTCATCATGCTGGCTCTACACTTTGCTAATTTGAAAATAAGGCAGAAGAAAACAGCTCGGTCTGGAGACAAATCAGAGTCTGAAAGAACACACAATCAGATGGCAAGGGAAAGGTGAATATGCTTGGGCTGATTCATACACTGGCAAATTAATAGCACCATTGTCTTCTGATTACAAAGATCTACTTCCAAACAAACTACTCTTGTCAATGAAAGATTCCCAGTCCGCTGAAAAGGAAAAGAAGTCTCAGAATACTTAAAATGACTTTCCTGTTATTTGGAAAATATTTTCCTGAGATACTGAGTCCTCTCATCAGCAAAGAAAGAATTTATTCATCAGTGTGAAAGGATTTAGAATTTCTCAAGGGATCCCTTTCATTCTGTTTAAGATGTGGGCCATATCTTTGAAGAATTGCTGTCTATAGGTTGTCATGGGGTGGTTAACAGAGTGTAAGAGCAGTTGCTACAGTATTGAGGGACCCAGATGTCATCAAAATTTAGTTTGTATGAATGTGACAATAGAACATGTACACAAAACATTGTATTGATGTTAGGCCAAAGATATCAATGAGCAATTTAAAAATTCGGCTTCTGTGCTAAGGGCGGTCACCCTGCTGTGTGAGCAGTAGTGCATGAGGGCCAGGAAATTAAAAGGCTTAACCACATGCCCAAAACCATCCAAGCTACTTTATTGTTCGAGTAAAGTGAAATACAGACACAAATAGCCAGGAGGGTGAAATTTAAATTAAACTTCAAAATCATTTTGTGTTTTAACCATCTATAGTGTTCTTAGCACTGCAGGTAAGACCACTTTCATTGGAAGCCTAGAAAAATAGCTTCCTTGGCTCTACATTCTCCCTTTACGTGTTCACTCTGTGCATGTTCACTCTGAACAAAAGTTTGACCAAGATCCAAAGGAATGTGACATAACTACCTAGGAGTTTCTAAGCCACAATGACCATTGCTAACAGCCTTCTACAAAATGATGATCCAGTTTGCAGTGGGATTCCAGGCCAAAATTGTTATGTCTTTCCTTGTTAGGTGGCTGCATTTAGAAATGCCTTGCAAAAAAGACACCTGCAAGGGATTTCTAATAATTCATTAGGAATCCTCTTCACCACTTGTTGGCGTTGTGTGTTGGATAAGCATTTCTTGGCATAGGTGGCCTACTCTTCTCCGATCAGGAGATGGATGTGAATGAGCAGATGTTTCTCTGAACAGTTGAGCTTTTATTCTTTGAGTCACAGAACACCTGCAGAAATTCCCATATGTGGAGGGAGGTTGGGACCCACACTGGTGACAGACAAGAGGCTCCATGGATTGGTAATTCCATGCTTTCTCCCTGAGGCCAAGAATCCCTCTGTTTTCTGAGAGGTTTGTGGTCATTCCCAAAAGAAGATTTAATTTCTAAAAGTCTGATATTAAGGTGGCAAGCTAAATGTAAAATGCTGAATGGAATAAGTTAAAAATAAATTTCTCATGAGGGGAAATGACAAGGTCATAAATGTCATGTCAAGTATTTTTTTGCAAAGACATCTATGAAGTTTACTACACAGATATTGTTTCTTTAAGATTTAAGAAAGGTGTTCATATAAAACTCTATGTGTAGGATTTGGAGTAGGAGAAAAAACAGAAAAAAGGAAATAAGGGAGTCTAGTCGGTTTTAAGAACAGATGCAGTTCCTCCAGGCAAATTTGGTGAAAGGGACCAGGGTGACTTCAGGCCCTCTTGGGAGCACTGGGGTCTCGTGACTGCTTCCCCCACAGCAGGCAGCAATGCCAACTCACTCAAATAAAGCTTCTCTTCAGGCCAGGAGAAGTTTCTGTGTTTGAGCCCAGACTTTGCATTTTTGCCTTGATTAAAGAATTCTCTGTGTTTATTTATTTTGACTTGAAAGTGCTTTTTCCTTAGGTTGAGGCAAAAAGAAAAAATTCTTACTAGTAGTCAGGAGAGACAGGATGAATTTTTCCTGTTACTTTGTGGCTGAGTATGAATCACTATCTGTGGAGGCTTAGATGTTCCTCCCATCATGAGGTGGTGTCTATGAACATGGGCAGCCTTCGTGATTGGCTTGTTGAATGGAATGGAACAGACTTATGCTTTGTGACCTGTAAGCCTTGGTTAGATAGTGCCATGTGCCTGCTCTGGTTTCTGTTGTGATAATAGTTCTAGGAGTCTTCAGCCACCATATTTGAAGTCTGGCTACCCTTAGACAATATGGAGAGACATTGTGCTATAAAGGATTAACTCTATGGGCCTAGCTTGTTCAAACTCAGTGCACTCCAAAGAAAAGTTTGGCCTTTTTTTCAGCTCTTGGGAGGTAACCTTTGGAATATCTTCTTTTTTTTTTTTTTTTTTGAGACAGGGTCTCATTTTGCCTGAGCTAAGTGCAGTGGTGTCATTATAGCTCACTGTAATCCCAAACTCCTGGGCTCAAGTGATCCTCCTGACTCAGCCTCCTGAGTAGCTGGGAATACAGGTGTGCGCCACCATGCCCAGCTAATTTTTAAATTCTTTGTAGAGATGGAGTCTCGCTATGTTGCTCAGGCTGGTCTAGAACTCTTGGCCTCAAAGGATGCTTCCGCCTCTGCCTCCCAAAGTGCTAGGATTCCAGGAGTGACCCACTGCACCTGGCCTCTTGGAATATCTTGCCTGTTAAGAGTGTTTTTGTTTACCTGAAGCCTTGGGCCATGCCATAGAGTTAATTATAATAATGTGATTTATAGCAGAGGATCTTGGGCTGTGGTATCAGCTTGACCTCTGGAGGGGCTGGAGAGCTGAGATCAGCTAAGCCTATGTCACTGACCTCCAATAAAAACACTGGTCACCAAGGTTTGAGTGAGCTTCCCTGGTTGGCAATACTTTGTGCATATTGCCACACATCATTGCTGGGAAAATTAAGTGCTGTCCACATATCTCCACTGCAGGAGGGCAACTAGAAGCTTTCACTTGGTGCCTCCTGGACTCTTTCCTATACACATTTTTCCACTGCTGATTTTAATCTGTATCCTTTTGTTGTACTATGCCATAACTGTGTGTATAAAAGCTTTCCTGAATTCTGTGAGTCCTTCTAGAAGATCATTGCACCTGAGGATGGGTTTGGGGATCTTTGAACAAAGACAGAGAGAAAAGGAGAGAAAGAAAAAGGGAGAGACAGAGCTGTTTTTCTCTGAGGACCCCCAGCTGTTCCTGTCCAAGTCTTCCCAGTATTGGTTCCAGACACATGAGTGAAAAAGCCTCAAGATGAGCTCAGCCCCAGCCACTGTCTAATTTCAACCATATGAGAGATCCTGAGTCAATTCCCAGATTTGTGAGCAAAATAAATAATTGATATTATTTTTAGCCACTGTTTTGGCATAATTTTTACTCAGCAATAGATAACCAGAGCAGGTTTTGGTACCAGAAGTGGGATGCTATAATAGCATCCATGAAGAGATTATTAGCAGAAGCTTGATGGCCCTCAAGGAGACTTTTGGTGATGGCTTAGAACAGCAGTCCCCAACCTTTTTGGCACCAGGGACCAGTTTCGTGGAAGACAATTTTTTCACAGATGGCGGGTGGGGTGGGGGCAGAGCTCAGGCAGTGATGTGAGTGATGGGGAGTGGAGCAGCTGTAAATATAGATGAAGCTTCACCCACACGCCTACCACTCACCTCCTGATCTGTGGCCCCCAGTTCCTAAATGTCATGGAAGACAATTTTTCTACAGACAGGAGATGGAGCTCAGGCAGTGATGCGTGGCCTGGTTCCTAACAGGTCACGGGCCATGGGAGTTGGGGACCGCAGGCTTAAAAGACAGTGAGAAAAATATTGCTGGAAGCTGGAGGAAAGGAGATCCTTGTTATATAGTGGTGAAAAGTTTACAAACACATTTGCCTGATGAATCCAGTGAAATGACAGATTTGGCTAAGTACATTTTCAGGTGGAATATTAAAAGTGTCAACTTTGTTTCTTTTGGCTATGTATAATAAAATGAGGATAAAAAGAAATGAGTTACAGATGGAGATGTTTAATTTTCAATCAGAATTTAGAGGGGAAATAAAAAAGTCAGGACTTATCGATTTGAAAATAAAACCTTCTCTTATCCTCTCCAAATGGCAAAAGATTCTAAAATTAAGACACAGCTTCAAACCAAAGATTATTTCCAGGTTGGGACTTTAAATTCCTTCTAAGGCAGTGCATCATTTCAGACAGATAAAAGATTACTAAAGATCTTAAGGAAGTGCCTATTAGATCTTCTCTATTAAAAAAACAGAGCTTCTAAGAATCTTAAGGGCATTGTCTCACAATAGTCTCATAGGTGACCCGAGGTAGAAAAGGGCCAATCTTGAGGAGATGTGTGTTTGTGACTTTGTCTAATGGTGCGAATGGTAATAAGATCATAGGCTACTCACAGAGTTTTTAAAGAGAGTTTTAATGGTAAAAACATCAGCAACTTGGACTATAAGGGATAGAAAGAGTGCAGTATATAGAGAGGCCTTTGAAAACCCAAATTACAATGAACAGAAGGCAGACAGAGGAAACTCCTCAATTGGAAATGCCAGCGATTTCTTATGAAAAGGACAGGTGAGCCAGCAGGAAGAACCAAGAGCAAAAATGGCAGCACAAAGAACAGTGAGAGTGATTCCAAGGCAACAGGATTGAATTTTACCGGGAAATTGGCAATGGGTGCCCAGCTGGATTTTAGAATTGCTGGGGACTGGTGTTCTCTGTGCATGTCCCATTTTCCCTCTCTTGAATGTGTCTGTTGGGATATCCTATACATGTGTCACCATTGTATGTTGAATATGGCGTGAGGGAGTTGAGAATTTGTCTCTTTAGTTCACAGATACTCTTATTAAGAGAAGCAGAACTCACTGTGCTGTTCCTGAGGAGACTCACTTACACTTGGACCTGACTAAAATTATGGGATCCCAAACCTTGAACTTGAGCCTGATGCCCCAATAGGTGAGAATTTTGAGAATGTCAGAGGTCTTAGGAGGGGATGAGTGTATTTTTCACATGGGAAGAATATAAACCAACTTGTTTCTGTTAGCTGTGCACGATAAGATGAAGATAAAAAGAAGTGAGTTACAGGTGGAGATGTTTAATTTTAAGTCAAAATTTAGAGGACAAATAAAAGAGTTAGGGCTTCTGGATTTGAATTTAAAGTAAAACCCTTTAAAGAATAAAAGAATTCTTTGTCTCTCCAGATGGCAAAGAATTCTAACATCAAGATACAACGTCAGACCAAAGATTATTTCCAGGGCCCCTGCTTGGTGCTCACACCCTCAAATTGGAAGTTTAGGGGAGTTATTGTCCCATAGAAGAGACCTTTGACCATTGAGGAGAACGAACCAGTAGATAAATTTTTCTCTTTTTCTCGACCATTACCAAGGACTATCCTGAGATGCAGATGTAGTGTTTAGTATGACTTTCAGATGCAATCCCAGCAAAGTGTGCATCCAGTCACACTCAGTGACAGCCAGCTCAGTCAACATCTCCTATTGTTCTCCTTTATTACTGCCTTCTTTTTGCTCTCTTACTCCCCACTCCCATTCTCTGAGCTTGGATCATGTTATAGCACATCTACTCTCTGCTTTAAGCTTTTTTTCCTGATGACCCCAGCTAAGAAAGAGAGCATTTATAGAGAGTTGGGATATCTGGCAGTGGAGAGAGTTTATTCCCTCCCACAGTGCCACCCTACTCCTAATGCTCTGAACTATAGAAACTTGTGGACCTGCTCCCTGATACTACCAGAACAGATATTGATTAGTTAGTTCTTGGGGAAAAATTGCTTGTATCTGTTGGAGTTTCGGAGGCATAGACATCAATCTGTAAATATTTTGGGAGAAGTATGAAGGTAAGAGGATTGTTGAGGCTACAGTGACACATAGGGTGGAGAAAAAATGTCAAATTTTCAGGTTCCCTGAAAAGTACACTATAAAATGAAGAGTAGTGTGCAGTTTTTTAGGGAGCATTCTTGGGATTAACTCTTGTGGAAGGGAAAAGAAGAAAGCAGAATTGAGCAGAGAGAGAAACTAGCTGTGATACAGTCTAAGCAAAGTTTTCAACAAATGCCACCAAGAGCTCTGATGCTGGGACGGCCCTTCAAAGTTGTCCTGAGTTGGGGCAAGTGGGCTGGTCTTTTGTACCCACTTCGATTGGTCATTGGATGCAGGCTGCCCAGGGTGATCACAGGCAAGGCATCTATCTTCACTTAAGGCAATTCTTGAAGAATTCCTGAGAGCTGAGGGCCAGCAGTACTCCTACCATCTGGGGAAATAAATCCTTCAGTCTTGAAAGGGGAGTATAGGTGCCACATTATAGCAGCCACTACAGGTGCATGAGATGGTAGCTGGGCCAGGAGGATTCCTTCCTGAGTGAGGCAAATCTGACAAACCTGACTGAATGTGTCTTGGAGTAGCGCCTAAAGAAGAGTCATAAGTGATCAGCCAGAGAAGGTTATTTCCCAAATCAGGGTACGGCAGAGTACAGGAGGTTCCTATAGAGGGAGCTCTAAAGAACTCATGAAAATTTCCTGCTAGGAAAAGTCAGTCTTTGGGTATCTGCTTACAAGGGCACACCCATACCCTGAGAGCAGCACCTGTCAAGAAAGACTTTTGTCCCCTTATCTGTCTATTGCCACTTCTCCCTCCTCTATCCCACTCGGGGTCTCCAGCAGCACAATAGTAAATGGGGAAGAAATGGAAGAGCAAGGTAGAGTCACAGGACAGGACTGTTACTGGGCAGAATCTGAAGCTCAAGCTGGGGAGGGGGTAGAGTTCTAATTGGATAAGAGACAAATGTTGCTTTAGATTGGACTGGGCATGAAAATGAGTTGTTCTAATACCCAGAAATCACCTGAGCAACTCTGGGACCTGCCTAAGTTACCATTCAAGGGTAGGAAACAGAGCAAGTAGCACTTTTCCATTTAGTGGTGACAAAGAATAGAATTAGTTTCTGCTTCTACTCTATTGAATACGGTACAATCAAAAGTCAGTTCTACTTACATTGCTGAATGGAGTCTTCACAAAACTCTGTGGGCTAGTTGCAAATATTCTCATCTCATAGATGAACAAACAGATTTTGGGAACCTCTGAAATGGGCCTCACTCTATGTGTTTCTTCTCATAGTTGTCCCAGCACTAAGAGCTGGGTTTTTTTATTTTTATTTTTGTTATTATTATTTTTTAAATTTCAGAATATTATGGAGGTACAACACTTTGGTTATATATATTGCCCATGCATTGCCCATGTCAGAGCTACAATCGTGGTCATCCCCCAAACTGTGTGCCCCACATCCATTCAGTGAGAGTTTTCCCATCCCCTCCACCCCCCTCCCGCCTGCCCGCCCCCTGAAGAATATTATTGCCCTGTGTGATGTAAGTGTTGATCAGTTAGTACCAATTTGATGGTGAGTACCAGTGGGGCTTATTTTTCCATTCTTGTGACACTTCACTTTGAAGAATGGGCTCTAGTTCCATCCAGGATAATACCAGATGTGTTAATTCACCATTGTTTTTTATTGCTGAGTAATACTCCATGGTATACATATTCCACATTTTATTAATCCACTCGTGTATTGACGGGCACCTGGGTTGTTTCCACATCTTTGCAATTGTGAATTGTGCTGCTATAAACATTCGCATGCAGATGTCTTTATTATAGAATGTCTTTTCTTCCTTTGGGTAAATACCCAGTAGTGGGATTGCTGGGTCAAATGGTAATTCTACTTTTAATTCTTTGAGGTATCTCCGTATTACTTTCCATAGAAGTTGTACTAATTTGCAGTCCCACCAGCAGTGTACGAGTGTTCCTATCTGTCCACATCCCTGCCAACATTTGTTGTTTTGGGACTTTTTGATATGAGCCAATCTCACTGGAGTTAAGTGATATCTCATTGTGGTTTTGATTTGCATTTCCCTGCTGGTTTTTGGATGAGAAAAGAGAACTGCAGTTCAAGTGACTTGTTTAGGTACCATAACTAGTAAATGCGAGAGTGAACATTTCAACTCCCCAAACTTTGCTCTTTCCTCTATGGTTGGCTTCTCCCTATAGGATGTGAAGGTTGGCCATTACCTCTGAAATTATTTATTCTGAACATCTGCCAGGGAACTGACTGAAGTCCTATAATATGTTTGCAGGTGAGGGAGGTGAGACTTGAAGAGGTTAGGTGCCAGTTTCAAAGTCATACTAGTCACTGTCTGCTCATAGGACCATATTTAAACCTCTCCAGCAAGTTCCATACAACAGTATTCTGAGGGAGAATTTATGAGGTTTACAATTTCATTTGACACCGTGTTCAAATGATTTGGCCAACAACAAAGTCAAATATGTTTTCATTCAGGTTTTTATTTCAGGTTTTCAGTGTAGCTTCGAGGCCAACATTTCCTCTAATTTTGTGGCTTTGTGATATCAGTGAGTATAATGGTGATATGCTTTGACTTTTTATATCCTGCCTTGATGATCAGACATGCTAGTCATTTACTCATTCGTTCATTCTTCATGCATTTATTTATTTGAGTTTGTTGCAAAGTACACTGCAAAAGAATTTTTTAAAGGTACAAAGACTATATGTGTCCCCTTGTAGACACTGTGGCCACTCTTTTCCTCTATGTTCCTCTGTCTATTGATGACCACTCAAAGGGTTTGTCCCATAAGGGGATGACTGTGATGTTCCTGACAGTTCTTGAAGGGCAGTTGTGGTTCCACAAGGAATAATTCATATTTCATTTGAGAGGTTTAGAACTACTTTGCCTACTAAGCACCTCCGTTCATCAGAGATGGGAGAAGGTTTGTTGTTGGAGAGATAAATGCACAGGGAGACATTTCAGAGGCTGGCAATTTTCCTCAACAACCCCTTTCCATTTCTATATAATATAAAGCCTCCCATATAAATCAGGAATCTAATCAGAATGGATGCTCCACTCAACTGGGATGGGCTTAATTGGGAAATCCGCTTAATCAGGACACCTCCCAGGGAACTGATTTCAGCCCGATGATACATAATGTCTATGATTGCAGCTTTAAAGGGGGTGGTAATTCTCCTTAATTGAGACACTTTTAGATAATCTAATGCTGCTCAAGACTAGGTATGTGTGAATATGTGCCTGTGGCCTCTCTGATTTGGTTGTTTTCTTCTACAGTATGGTGTGCGGGATCGATTCACACAACAGCATACATCAGTTCAGCAGTGCCCCTGGTACATTTCCCATTCACAGGACAAGGGGCTTAGGCCCTTTCACAAAGATCTGCCATGCTCCTTTCCAGTACCCAGGAACTGGTACTTCAGCTCATTTCAGGGCGTGACTGTGGGCTAGTTAGCACTTCCTTTCTAATCTGTTTCAGCGGAATTTATTCAGGCAGCAAAAGCATCTCCATCCTGCTCTTTGCTCTTTTATTCTTGCTCCTTGGTGACTCCTTCATAGCCTTCCTGCTGGGACCTTATACAAAATCCTTTAGGCTGACCTAAATTCTGTGGGGTTGAGCAGCATTTGAGAAGAATCAATTGCAGGGCAATGGTAAAAGTATCAAATTCTTTTATTGAGACATACATCTAAATAATAGATGGAAAATCAGAGCGTGGAAACTGGGCATGGTAGTTGTTATCAACATTGATCATGCTTTTCTTTAACCTTTTTTTATCCTTTTAGCAACTGCATGTGCAATTGATCATAGTTATGCCATTACTATTGGTCTGTGAGTGCCGCTCTCTAAATTTATTCATTTGCTCATTGAGTCACACATTTATATATTTCCCTTTATGCCATACCCACTGTTATTCTTCTCACTTTCATCCTCTGTTGGTTAACGTATTTATGTTAATGTGTAACGTATGGTGTCTGAAAATGGTATGTTTTATGTGCAGGTAATTTAAAAACAAGATAGTTATTTTCTTCATGTAAAAAAAGTCCAAATGTGGCCTGGTGACTCCATCATGTCATTAGGAATCATCATCAGGGTGTGCGCTACCACCTCCAGCCCTGGCTTCCATTCTTAAAGTTCAAGAGAGCAGCTTGAACCTCAAGCTCCACATTTGCATTCCAAAGAGCATGAAGGAGAAACAGGAATAAACAGGGTGGTATGCATATATTTTTAAATTAACATACACGGTATTGCTTCTCACTTTTTTTCACTAAGCACGATGTATTTAAGATCCATCCATGATGCTAAATATGTATCTAATTCATTGCTTTCACTTGCTTCATAATACTCCATGGTGTTTATCCACCACATTTTACCTATTATATTAGTTAAGGTAACACTGGACGTGTAATTGGTAAACCTTTTAAATTTCAGGGGCTTATCAAACTATCAGATTAGTTAATTAATTTGAAACTGAATTAATATTCCAGAACATGGAGTTTCTCTCCAAGCTATAATTTAGGGATCCAGGCTCCTTCCATTCTGTGGCTCCACAGTCTTCATCAGAGGGATTCCAAGGCTGCCCCAGGGCTTATCTCCATTCAAGCCAGCTGGCAGGAGGAAGGAGCAGGGAAATTTGCACTGGGGAGGTTTTTTTGGCCAGCCCTATAAGTGGTCCACTGCATTCTAGCCAAACATTCCTTTTTCTGGAATCCAGCCATGGGTTTACACCTAATGTCAAGGGAATGCTGAGGAGTGTGCTTTTTTTGTGTATCCTGAAGGAAGAGAAAAAAGGCTTGGTAATGAACCAGCAGTTTCTTCACACATATGTCCTTTCTTAAGAATTGACAGCCAGATTACCTCTAGTTCCCTCCACCAGCAATAATGTTGCAGTGAATATCCCCTTTCTTATACTTTATAGACCTGTGTGATAATGTCTTTCGTTTATAAACCCAGGGATGGAGTTGCTGGGTCGTAGGACATGCACAGACTCATTTTGACCAAGTAGTGTTAGTTGCACTCTAGACTGACAGCACCAGTCTGCTCTTACCATCAATGCATGAGGATACCTCTATCCCTATACTTCATGCTTTAGCTTTCCTTTCTGATAGACTAATATGTAAAAAGAAATAATCATTGTTGTTTTAATTTATATTTTTCCTAATAGCTATTGATTTTGACCATCTCTTCATATTCTTATTAACCCTTAGATTTTTACTTCTTTAAACTGCCTCACAATATTCTTTGTTCATTTTTTTCACTGCAGTTCTTTTACTTTCCTTGATTTGAAGAATATTGTTGAAATGGAATTTATCTATTTATGCTCTTTTAAAAAATGCTTATTAAAAAGCTCTTCCTGCTCCATGGGTCATACTTTTCCCATAGAGAGTCTGTTCTTGAAGTGTTGTTGGGTAGGGAGTCACTTTTATTTTCTCCATATGATAAATCATTTTTGACCATGTCATCTATTTTTTTGTTTTTTTAATTTTTTAAAAAACTGACAGATAATATTGTATATATTTATTGTGTACAACATGATGTTTTGAAATGTATATACATTGTGGAATGGCTAAGTTTAGCTAATTAACATATGCATTACCTCACAAAATTATTGGTATCATTTTTGTGGTGAGAACATTTATGACCACATCCTCTATTGAATAATCTGTCTTTTCCCATTAACTTATGGTTCCAGCCTTATCATCTATTAACTTCCCACGTATATGTGTCTCTGAGCTCTATTGGTTGATTTCTCTGTTTTTTTTTTTCTTTCTTTGGCTCTGAGGTATGTCAACATCAGGTACATTAACTTTCCTCTTTCTTCTTTTCTAAGGTTGGTGCTATGGTTTGAGTATGGTTTGTCTCCACCAAAACGCTTGGTCCTCAACGTAGCAGTGTTGGGAGGTGGGGCCTAGTGGGAGGTGTTTATGTCATGGGGGCGGATCCCTCATGGATAGATTAATGCCATCTCTCAAGAGTGAGCTCTCATTTTGGCTCTTGCAGGAATGGATTAGTACTGAGAGAGCGGGTTAGTTACCCAGTGAGGCTGCTCCTTATGTTGGGTCACTTCCATATGCCTGCTTGCCTTTCCGCTTGATGCACCTTGTAGCCCTCACCAGAAGTGAATGCCAGATGCCAGCACCATGCCCTTGGATTTTCCAGCCACCAGAACTGTGAGCCAAATAACCCTCTTTTATTTGTAAATTACCAAGCCTCAGGTATTCTGTTATAGCAACACTAAGTAGACTGAGAAGGTTGGTTTAGCTGCATGTGGGCTTTTATTCTATAAATACTGGAGTATATTGATCCTGTTCTTCAAAGAAATCCTGCTATAATTTTGATTGGGTGGCTATTAGATTTGTAGATTAATTTGGAGACCATTACATCTTTATGATATTGTCAGCCCACCCCACAGCCCAGACTGTCTTTCTATTTCATCAACTCACTTTCTGTGTCTTCAGTTAACATTTTAAAATGTATCTACTGTGTTCTTGTGAATTTTTGGTTGATTTGGTTTTAAGAAACTTTATAATTTTTATTGTTACTATGAATAAGATCCTGTTTATATTATATAGTCTAATTATTTATTGCTGGTATACAGCTATGCTACTGATTTTTGTAGTTCGGTTGGCTGCATATCTGGCAGCTATGATGAACTCTTATTAGTTTTAATAGTTAGTCTGCTGAGGCTGTTGGTTTTTCTAGGTAGATGATCACAACAAATACAAATAATAACATTTGTCTCTCTCCATAATTCTTATGCACATTTTCTTTTTTCCTAATAATGTCTTCTCTCTAGTACTAGATTAAATAGTAGCTCTATTAGTGAATATCCTTGTTTTGTTTTCATTCTTGCAGGAAATACAGCTAAAGTTTCTCATAAGTATAATGTTTAATCTTTATTATGTTAGATTTTCTTTCTATTTTTCTCATATAAGAGGCTTTCAAAATATCATAATAGAAATAGAATTTTATTCACTTCTTTCATTTTGCTTGAGATAACAATAAATCTTTTTTTCTTGAGTCTACTAATGTAGTGTTATACCAGTCTATTTTACACTTAAAAATTCCTTGCATTCCTGAGATAAACAAAGCTTGCTCATGATATATTATAACCCTCAAAGATAACACAAGTATTATTGCCACTGGATACAGGACCACTGAAGATCAGGCCTACAAAAGGAGGCCTTTAGTTAATTTCAATCTTGTGTTATCCTCCATCTCTCTCCATAAAAATTTATGTTTTTCTTTCTAGGCACTTGCATAAACTTCTCTTGCCATTTTTTTGAAACACTAGGATTACATTACTTTTACTTTATTTTTCCATTTTAAATATTGGAAATTTAAAAAGTTTAGAGAAGGAGGAAGAGAAAAAAAATCATTTAAAGTACTGTTAAGGAAAGACGACCCTATTAACATTTTAACTCAGTTAGCTAAAGCAGTGAGATGCTTTTCCAGAAGAACTACACTCAGTTACCAGGTGAACTGAATAGGGAAAAAAAGCCAGAGCCCAATACTGGCTGCACCAATGGACCCTCTGATGTCAGCGCTGCCTGAAAGGCACTGTTTGCTGAAGTCCTACAAAAGCGACGGGTGTTACTTTTGTGTCTATTGCATGATGTAAGCATCAAGTAGTACTTCCAGTCATGGTGCCAAGTGGCTAAAGAGGGGTTGGGCTCATTTTCAAGTCATATATCTTTGAATTACATTAGCAGGGAATAAAAGAGACATGGACCAGCTGGTAAGGCTCTGAAATGGGCATTGAAGCCTGGCCCAGAATATTTTGAAATATCTGCTAAAGAGGCAGAACATTATGAAGTCCTTTCTGCTGTTTGGCCGAGTGGTTCAACCAGATCTATTAAAACATGCTGGGCATCTTTCTTTCCTTGGTGTTCTGTCAAGAATGGGCAATAATTCTCTGGGTGTAAATGTGGCTTACGTCTTTTTCTTATGGATAATTTGCCTGTGGTCTTAGTTTTAATTTGATTCCACAGGGCTTGTGCTGGTTGTTCTCTGTAATCCCTGCTGATCCACTCTGCGTACCTCCCTGCCCTGCTCTGGCTGGCCGTTCAGACTGCTGCACTCACTCAGGCTCCCTGGCCTGCGGCTTCTAGCTGGGTTCCTCCAATGTGAAGCCCAGCTGCGTCATATTCCACAGTGCTCCCACTCCCCTTCTCACAGTGGTGCCAACGGAGGCTGTGCTCCCCTACCCACAGCCACAACTCTTATTGGGCCATTTCTATCCTACGGCTAAAGCCTTCACTGGTTCTGGTAACATCATTCATTGCAGCTGCTTCTTCTGGCTTATGGATAATAATGTCAGCCCTCGTTTGTTTTCCTCAACCTTGCCTTCACCTCTGTAAACAGTCTGTTCTATAAACACCCTTTTATTAATTCCTTAGTGTGCCTTCTGTTTCACACCAGGACCCTGGCTGAGAAACTTGCCAAAAGGACCAGCTATGTCTCACATACTGGTATGTTTTGGGGCTTTGGGTATGTTATAAGCTTAGGAGAAGATCTTCCTGATCTTTGGAGCCAGGTTACAGCTTATCCGGCTTTGATGTGCCCCAGAAAGAAGTGTTGCAATTTAAAGGTGGCAATGAACATGAGGAGTCTCTATGAGATCTTGGAGGAGCACCACGCTATGATTCTGGAAGTGTGCATGTCCTCTGGCCACTGAATGCTACAGCTTAACTGTGAACTACACATGGGAACCTCATGGATACCCACTGTGTTTCTCTATCATTTTACTTTGAAACCAGATAGAGACTCCCTAGTGGGGTTTCTTTCTCTCCATCTTAACTTCAAACATAATAATAATCATAGTAATAATAATAATACTTTGTGTCAGGCATGACATATGTACTATTAATAGTCTCACTGATGATATAGAAAACTGAGGTTCGGAGGGAAGTAAAGCGACTTACTCAAGCTCGCACACACAGTAAGTGCTGAGCAGAAACTCGCCCCAGTTTTACTTAACTGCAAGTTCTAAGCTTTGAGCATAGTTCCTTTTCCTTCTGCTTCTTAGAATTCCCTTTATTGATTTTGTTTCTTTTTCTCTCTCCCAGAAGCAGATTATAACATCAGAGACTCCACATGACTTAAAGTAGATTTCAGAGGACTTATTGGATTTTGCTTTGATGATATTCTAGTTTCGAACGGTACTTATTACATATGGATCCACATAAATCCTAATATAGAAGAAGATATTGTGTTAGATATTCTCTGTTTGAACCTCCACATCTATTTTCCAATTTGTTTTAGGAGAGTGACTTTTCGAGTCAGAATCACTGCACTCCCTCGACCAGTAGCCAAATATGGGTTCTGGTTGAGTTGAGCCAACATGAGTCATGACCAGAGATGAGAGCTTTGGAAAAAAGTGAAATCCATGTTCCACTGACTCCGTCCTCACCTGGACCTCGTGTTTACCATGAGCACATTTCTCTACTTCAGGATGCGGCTCCCGTGGGATGGCCCTCTCTTAAGGGAGCCTAAAGATTCTAGTGTTTGCTCCTTCCCCTCGCTCCTTCAAGCTTAGAGGTGGTAAGACTTCCCCATTATTGCTACCCTTGGCCTTACCTTACTACTCAAGAAATAAGCCCTCATAAAACTGCCTTCATTGCCCAAATTGACTGTGACACTAGGTTCTTATCTGACCTTCAGGTGAGAAAATTTTATAATTTGCCTAACGGTAAAAAATGAATAAATGAAAGAATAAAATCCAAATTTGGAAATCATTTTTGGCTCTTGAGAGGAAGGATGGAGAGGTCTAATAAACCTTAAAGAAAAAATTCCCTTTGAGAGAAATAAAGGCAAAAATCCCACCTGAGGACAAACAACTTTTCTGTGGTGTCCTAGCCAGCTTCAGAAACATCTTCTGTTCAGTTCGTTAAAAAGCTCAGAGAACCACCAAATTACACTGAGCCAATGATCTTGGATGTCTTTTAGATAGTTACCTATAAAGCTGACACAAAATCTTACCCGTAGGACAACAGAGTTTTAATACTATTTTGATCATAAATTGATTTCCCTTGTTCTCACTAAAACTCTCCAGTGTTGTAGTTATACTCGCAGTAAAAAGAATCTATTTATCTTTGACTTAGCAAAATTACCACCATTTCATGATTCACAGCTGCATAAATAGTTTTTACTGTAAAAGCAATGTGATTTGGATTGAAGATTTTAGGGCATAACTCAAGAGTGAAAAACCCATCATCTTAGGGCTGCACTCTTGTCCTTGGAGTACATGTGAGGTAGAAAATGCCATCGTGGCTTCTACTGCAGCTGTGATTAAAGGTAATAATGTATCATTTGAAAGATCTGAAGGGAAGAATAATGCTGTTGTAAAAGTGATGGTTCGGGCCAGCTCTTTCCTCTGCTTAAGCTGTTCTTCTGTGCACTTAACAAAACTGCCCTAGTGTGTCCCCATGCTAAAGAATGGCAAGTTCCAAGACTATCTCCTCTGCAGCCTTCCTCTCCACCTGCTCAGATGGGCATGCAGTGGCCTCAGCTAGTCTCCTGCAGAAGTATCCAATGGAGGAGTAAAATGCCAGTCTTTCCCGCTTGAAGGCCTCCCATTCTCTCAGACAGATTTGCTTGGAGCCCCCTTCATATGATTGGTGATGGTGGTCAGGTGCACGTCGTTCCTTCCTGCATGGGGAAAAGGCAGCACTGTCCAAGGTGGGTAATCTGGAAAGCCTCTCATGCTTTGTCCTTGGTAGACCTTTGCTTTCACGGGTTGGGCAGTAGGAAAGGTCAGCAAAAGCATGGCTGCAGTGATGGTAGACCTGAAAAGTGTACCTGGTTGTGTGTTTTGTGGCATTTTTTGGAAAGTAGGGTACTTGATGCTACCTAGCAATAAAAGTGGCTGGGTGTTTGGTAGATCTCATAGCCCATCTTTCTACTTTAAAGAAGCATAATATCTAAACCATCTCAGACAAATTAGAACCCCTGGAATCCTTTTAAAGAGCCAGCAATGGTATCCTTTGATAATCGATGTTAGCATTTATCACTGCTGTCAGGAGTGTCCAACTCAATTACAATCTGCCTCCTTCAGGTTATAGCATAAGCCTCTTCTCAGTGGAGAAATAGAACCACCCATGTCTGCATCTCCGCTTGTCACTCGTGCAAATGTGGAGCTAGCTGCTTTTTAACTGATCCTAGGAGCCCAGCCCCTCCCATCCTTCCTTCCTTTATTCATTTATTTTAGTTTATTAGTTCTGAATTTTTGAGCAAATGCATTTCATGAGTGTGTAATCACTTTATTTGTTGTGCTAACATGTTCTATAATTTTAGGATCTGGGTTAGGTTGCGTCTTCTATTTCACGAATGACTTCTGAGATTTCCAAGTCAAATACAAACACTTCCACCTAAAAAGAATCTCCTCAAACATGGATCCTTGCTTGAAAGTTCTAATGTGCTTTGTGAGTTTCTGGGAACTTGCAAAGGGTTTTTATTTATTTGGAGAGAAAAATAAGATTTGTAAACATAAAGAGGGAGGTGGAGAGGGAAAATATGAAGCCAAGTTCTCTTTAGGAGAGTTTCAGAATGGAGGAGATGAGCAAAGTTTTATGTTTTCGGGGGTAATTTAATGGCCATGGTTGGATTCATTTGCGCATTTAACAGGTATAGTACCCTGCATTGTGTGAGCCAGTCATGTGGTTTAGACAGAAAAGAAATTGCTTCTACAAGTTACCAACATGAGCCACATAACTTTAGGATCAAACCATCTGAGGTCAAACAAAGGTCATTGGAATGAGATAGGAAGAAATAAGGAAAAGTTTCATATAATCAGTGGCATTTGACTTTGGGTCTTTAAGTCAAGTTTGGATCTGGAGAGATGGAGGTAAGAAGAGAGAGGAGGAGAGAAAAGGGTCCCACATAAATGGAAAAAATGGAAAAATATGAACCAGGAATATGTGTAGATATTGGTTGGTTCTGTTTCGATGAAATTAACCTGGTGCATGGCCTCTAAAAGCATTATTTGCGGGAGGAAGTTAGCAAGAAATCATCCAGGAAATCTGTGTGATGAGATCATTAAACATTTCAGTGAAAGATACCCTTGCAATTAATTTCCTTTGCAACATGCATGCTTATGAATCACTAGATTTGTTGGGATGTTGTGAAAAGGTCAAAACTAATTATATATTTGTTATGATTAGCTGAAAATTCTAGCTGTCATTTGTTATCTTGGTTCCCTTGAGACAATGTAGACTCAATTCTATCACTACATTGGAGTTTTGAGTGTCATTTTTTAAAGCTTTAATGAAAATGTTTCTTTCATCACTGTAATTTAGTTTATTATGCTTAATGCTACCAAATTACTTTTAAATCTTGGCATGGCTTTATTAAAAATGGTCTCATTTTAATTTGCTGTTCTAGGTACAGAATTCATCATAAAGACAAGAAAAAGCAGCCTGTCTCTTCAGAGATGTTCTGGAAGTAGCTTAATGACAGATCAAGAAGTACTGAGGACATTATGAATGCATTAAAAGTTCTCTCTGATGTTGGTTACCTGAAAATCTTTATCTTCTGTGTGTCAGTGTGCTTTCTTTTCCTCAACTTGCTATACTGGTTTCTTACTGGAGAATTTACCAGTATGTGTTTCTTGTTGGCAGATTAAGATGCAAATCTGAGGAAAATTCAGTGGCATTCACGATTTTGGTCTTCAAAAATCAAGTGTCTCAAGAAAACTTCACCTTTGACATTTGACTTATTCAATTCTAATATTCTCAAAGGCAAAGACTGTATCTTCTTCAAAATCTGTGGCAGGTGTCTGTGAGGCATGTGCTCAAGAGGTTATCTATTTATTATTCAGTAAGTCTTTGTTTATTACCTACCATATGCAAGAAGCTGAACAACTTATGTAGAGTGATTGGAATTTAAAAGAAATACTTAGGTTCACCACCTAGAAATTTATAATCAGCTGGGAGTTCACAATATAATGGTGTCCTATTGAGACTGCTGGAAATACAATGAGACTTGAGACTCACAGAAACTATCACATTGTGACATCCATATGTTTTAAGTATGACTTGAATGGCTTGCTTTAGGAATGAGAAGCATTCAAAGACTAATTTCCAATCAGTAATATAACTAGTCTGCAGAACTAGTTAATGGAGAATTTATTTTAATAAATATTAAAGGTTAGAAATGATATTTTCCTATTTTAGTGCTGTGGCAATGCACTGGTGTGCTTAAATATAGCATCCAGGAAACATCAATAGACATCTCTTCACCTATTCTAAAGTGATGGTGGGAGAGGACTATTTACCCCATGGATAGTTCTTCAAAAATGGAATCAAAATTTTGCATTAAAACAAAAAGATATTATTTTAAAGTGCCTTGGTTAAGAGCCCATGCTCTGGACTCTGATAGATTGAAGTTAGAATCTTGGTTCTTTAACCACTAGCGAGCCTGACCTCAGGATAGCTACTAAACTCTTTTCTTGCAGTTTCCTTTTCTTTAATGCAGAGTGCCAACCTCATAAGTTGAAGCTGAGAGGGTGCTTGAGACCATGTTTGCCCAAGGCCAACTCTAGGTTTGGTCGATGGTACTTGATCTCTAAGAGTTGGGAGGGAGTGGGGTGTGGTTGTGATGATGTGGGAAGTGTTGCACCATTTGCCAATTTATAGCTAAGTGACCTTGGGCAAGCTATCTAACCTCTCTGGAACTCAGTTTTTTTAAAAAATAACATTTACTTTAGGGTTGCTATGAATATTATATAAGCAAATGTTTTGAAGTACACACAAAGCACCTGGATTTAGCACATCCTTGTTAAAGGATAGCTGCAATTATAATTGTTAATATTATCGAATGATATGACCTTGATAATTTACTGAGAGTATAGCTCAGATGAGAGACTAAGGCCAGGAGATTATCTATCTATCTATCTATGTATCTATCTATCTATTTTTCTTTCTTCCTATATATAGAAGATATCTATATTGATGTCTATATCTACCTATTTCTCATAATGTCCAAATGAAATGTCAAGGTCAGTCTGACTTTCCCGGGTTGCTCTGGATTACTTTGATGGAGGGTGGGGATCTCTTGCCTTTCACTGGCTCCTTTGGGTGGGGCTCCTATTTTATAATCAGAGGTTTCAACTGTATTAGCAGAACTCTGTGGTTGCCAAAAAGAGGAAGCTGGGGGACCAATGAGTAAAATGTCCTATGATTTATTGTCCAAATCAGGATACTTTTGTGAGGGAAAAGGGTGCTTAACCTATAGCACTTTATGATTTCAGGCTTAGTGAAGAACTGTTCAGGGCAAACTAGGCTGTCTGGTCACTCTACCTATGAAGAGAAAGGGCTTGGAAATAAGGAGGAAAAGGAAGGAAGTAGGATATGATTGTAAACAAACAAACAAACCAAACAAAAAAATACATGATCACAAATCCATTTTAGAGTCTCTGCTAACCAAGTAGGCTGTCTAAAATTGAAGAAACTTTTCTAATTGGACATTTTGTAGGCAAAGCTTAAAAGCAGTTCTCTCTCTGGTATACCCATGGCATGACCAGGAGCACAGCATACTATCTGCAAAGCCCACAAGCCTTCGTATTTCTAGATTTCTAGACATTCACATGGCAGGATGGTTTAATGTTGGTCATTTCACAACCAAAGCTTTTGGGACTTTGAGTTACTACTTGTAAATATAGGCTGTATGTCTTCACTCTGGTGGATTTACTGTTCCTATTTCCTCCTGTTTCTTCTCTCCACCCTCTCCCTGTTTTAGAATACAGTATAACTGGAAAAACTTTCCCTTCCTGTACAGGACCAGACCTGAACAAAACTGAGAACTGGGTGTGCCTTTGAGGTCCCAGCCTCCCCTTTTATCACCCCTTCCCCACCCCAGAGGCACCTTCTCCAGGCACTCCATTACCTTGCTTGCTCTAGCCCAGTACTCTTTGGACGCTCTTTTCCTCTGAACATCCTTGACCAGTGAATGCCTGTCCTCCTCTCTTTCCTCTATGCTGGAGGTATCAACTAATAAATGACTTGAGCAAGTAGATTGTCACTTGGGTATCTTTTAGCCAATGCTCCAGTTTGTTACCCAAATATGACCCCTCTCATGTTGGGGAGTATATGGTGGGCCATACATTTTGGGACTGGTAGACTTTACGTTTCTTTAAAAATCACACTGCATGGATAGCTCCTAGAGATACCTTTCCCTGAGCAGAAACTGTTACCACTTAATTATTCCTCCTTTGAGACAACAACCACAGGAGCATCTCAATTAAGAGCCCATTTAGTCCTTTCTGGTAAGGCAAAGAGTTAAATTAAAGCTGTAGCTGCCAAGACAGAGAAAAAAAATGCTGGTCAATACTTTGTCTTCATCTGGTTTTCTTTAGCCTACTTCTTCCTTATTTCTGTCTCCCTCCAGCTTCTCTTATTCTAAGAATGAAAAACTCTGAGCCCCTAGATGTATCTCCAACTCTGTAGGGTCAATGCAAGTAGTGAACTGTATCTCTTCCCTTTTTGTCTACAATAAAGATGAGGCCCAGATTCAAAACTTGAAAGAAAAATAAATCTTCACCGTGAATGTCATCTTTCAATCAACATTGACCTCTATCTCTGTTTCTGAATATCTCACCTGAGCAATCTTTTTCTTTTAGCATCAAGAAATTGCTGAAGAAAGAAATGTTAGATTTAGTTTTTAATTAACTTTGTCATTGATTTCTACATAACTCTGTACAAGTCACTGTTCTTTAGTGAACGGGATTAATCTCAGAGATTAATGGTTGTTCCCAAGGATTTTTCTGGACCAGGTTCCAGGTACTTTGCACTTTATTGTTCTCATTTCTGAACTCATTAGCTTACTCTGTTCTTCACCTTAAAACACACGGACACACACAGAAACACAGGCACATGCATAGGTATCAAATGTACTTTCAGAATTAAAATATTGAGGAGAAAGGAAGATGATTATGCACTATATTTAGTAGTTGAGATAAAAAAGTCTTGATCTACAATTTTGCCTAGTTCAATATATTTTTTACAAAGTGTTCATAGCAAGAATTATATGCCCTGAGTGAAAATTCAGTTATGTGTAAGGGAAAAGGAAACAGGTCAGTGGACCTTAAAATGTCTATAAACCAGATTGACACACAATATATTTTGTAAGATATTAGAAGTTGATATACTCCTTTTCTCACAAATTACTGTAATAGTATGTGAAAAAATAGAATAATATTTTCTAAAATGAGAGAAAAATTTTAAAATGAAAGAAAAATATTGAAAAATGTAAAACAAAATACCTTGGTTATAATTTTTAGTGAAGTGACTAAACTTTGCATATTTCCCCTCTACTACATTATCATTCTAAACTATCTTTAGCTAGTTGGATTCATCATATTTCTACCTGTCAATTTTTTAATTTAAGCATCTTAATGCAGTTTCATGAGCCATTTGCTTGTATTTGTTTTCAATAAAAATTTGGATTGATTTGAAATCTGAGTATTGATTACAATCAAGCAAAATATCTGTCCAATATCTGTTATTACCATTTTAAAGGTCATTTTCTTTTTCTTTTCATATCTGAAAATATTTTTGTAGTTAAACACTGAGGGAGTAGATTGAAAGTTTCTTGGAATTATAGAATAATCCTAAAGAAACCAGTGGGATTTAATTATGTGAAATATTGACCAGTGCCTGTTTCTTTCCATTATTTCCCAGCACAATGAATGACACCCGAATCCCCCAGTTAAGCCATCCTTCTCCCCAAATCCTAGAGTTTTCCTTGACTCTGCTCTTCCTTCCTGACCACTTTTGGAGTCCCTGGTGGTCTCTGCCTCTGCTCTGCCTCAGGCTACAATATCTGTGTATGTGCCCTGCCTCTCTTCTTCCTTCTGGTCTTCTTTCCTTCAGTTCTTTCTCTCCCCTCAGCCAGAGTGACTGCTACCTGTCAGGCCCATCATACCTCCTTGTGTTTTACATTTTAGCTGCACCAAACTCCCTTTTCCTCTAACACTATGGCTCTATCTTCTCTTATTTCAATGCCTTTGAATACACTGCTTCCCCAGCCTGGAATGCTTGCCTTCCCCATCGTATGTCCCTCCCTTTACCTGATTATGTCTGATTTTTTCATTTCACTGATCTCGACTTACCTGTTCTTTCCTCCAGGGGTCTTTTTTGACTCAGTCCCAAGTTAAATGCTTCTGTGTACTTTTTCAGCTTCTGACTTCTTCCAAGGAAGTTCTAATCCTGCTTTGATTAATAGACTACTCTTCTTCTTTATTTTTTAATAAACTATGTGAGAACAGGGACCATATCTGTCTTCCTTATCATGGGATCCCCAGAACCTAGAATGGTGCCCAGAATATGCTAGAAACTTACTTTTCAAATGTAGTTTTGCTTTTCAGTATCCTTTTATGATAGACCTCACTAATGTTCTAAGTACCATTTAAACTCTTTATAAAATTAGATTTTAGAACACAAAAATAAATGGTTTCACTGTAGTATAATAACTAGGTACTTGGTATAAACTAAAAGTAATTTTTTTAACTCAGCCCAAAATGACTGTGTCTGTCTAAACTAAACTAGTAAGAGGATTCTTCAAAGTAGGAAACACACAGCTGACAACATTCGCCAACCCCACCTAGTGAATGGGAGCAAGGCATGGGGAACAAATCAAGACTCAAACTTGTTCTGGAAAAAAGAAAACCCTGTTGTTTTATTATTATTTAGAAAGCACACACAGCAATTTATTGGGGCAAAAGAGAAAATGCAAAATAACTGAGGATACAAATTCATTTCAAAGGAACTGGTGTCACTTCCCGAGTAATATCTATGTGAGCATTTTAAACTTCTGCATTTCTTATATCTGTATACATAATCAGAGTTATGGATATAGATATATGGAAACACATCACATCCTCATCAGAAATCCTTTCTCCAAAAATCTCTAGTGAGCATATCCTTTTTCTTCCTACAGGTGCTTTCTTGGATCACGCCACAGTCTCTTTTCTCTGAGTTCGTCTCTGATGACAAGTAAGGATACTTGTGAAGGAAGATTTCCCCTTAGTTCTTGACTTTTTCTTTAATTTTTTCTGATTCTTGAGTGAGATTCCCAGTTCTTCCATGATAGCATTGAAAGAGAGACACTAGGGGACATGAAATAACAGAGCATCAGCTTAATCACACCTTTCTCCATCTACTGTTGACCTGTCTCTTGCCTAGATTTTTACGAACACGAGATACTGGTCTGAAATCAGCTCTGCCACAACTGACCAGTTCCCCACACCTCCTCCTCCACCCGCTGGCCACCCACCTTTTCTACTTGGGGAAACTGAGGCAGCAAGTGAGCTGGGCAAACTTTGGGGATTCATTCACAAATGCATTAGTATAAAACTACCCAGTTAGAGAAACTAAAGGCTCTCAAAATAGACAACTTACCTTTGCTGAGACACCAAAATAGAGTTAAATTAAGTCATTTCCCCCATTGAGATGATCCAAACATTGATAGGTTTATCAAGGCATACGGACACTTCAGTAATGCTATAAAAAATGAACAAACCTTCTCTACACCAAGGCTTTGTTTTTTTCTCCCATGAAACCTTACTTTGTTCCTAAAATAAAATCTAATTCTTGATGACTTTCCTTTCTGATAAAAAAAAGAAAAAAAAAACAATTTTAAATTGTATATTTTCTCCAAAAAACAGAGAGTCTGGCAGCAGCAATGATGCAGCTGTGGTTGAAATGAAAAATAATATGGTACTGAACTGCACAACAAAAACGATGGCATAATACAAAAGAAAATGGAATTACGATTATAAAATGTTATACATATGCAAACAATATATATAATCTCCATTAAGATTACACTATATCTATTCACATGCACAGTATATAAATGGCCAAAGAAAACGCGATTTACTGTCATTTACTGTCTAGCCAAGATAAGATCTTTGAGTGATAAATTCCTGCTTATAGAAATTTCTGTAAAGTAGTTTCTTTTTGATGAGGTTACTCTTAAAACATCCTCTAGTGAGGTAAACCATCACAGAACAAGAAAGCCTGCATGATTCCACTTTATATGAGGTATCTAAAATAGTCGAACTTATGAAAACAGAGAGTAGAATGAATGGTGGTTGTCAAGGGCTGAGAGGAGAGAATATGGGAGCAGTTGCTGTTCAAGGGGTAAAAAGTTTCAATTATCGAAGATGAATAAGCTCTAGAGATCTGCTGTACAACATTGTGCCTATAGTTAACAATATTGTATTGAGCATTTAAACATTTTTAAGGGGGTAGATACCAAGCTAAATGTTCTTACCACAATAAAAAGAAGTCCTCTGAAAAACCAAAGGCTTTCATAAAGGTTATGGATATACAAGCACACTCCTTTATCATTAGCACACAAAATGGATATGGTTGAAAATCAAATGACAACATGCCACCAGACGATTTGTCTAGGTTGTAAGTGCCTTATAGGAAGAAATTGGTGTCCTATGTTTGCAAAGTACTAAATGTCTAGTGTGGTCCATGTGTATCAATGTGCAATGTGTACAGTTGAAAATTCATACTCCTTTTTTTGTTCCAAAAGGGACTTGATGTAGTTTAGATAAGCAGTAGTTTTAAAATTTTTCTACTTGATTTGAAAACCAGATGCTAAATTTAGGTTCTAGATGTAAACTATTGGCCTATCAGAAATTTGCCTCTTAAAAAAACTAGTTCTTTGCATAAGACTTTTTTTGTCTCTTTTAAGCGTAAGTGTTTACAGGATTTGAATTTCATTTCCATTTATGTTGTAAAAATATGCATTTTGTATATGTTAATTTTCTTTCAAATGGTGAGTTGTGGCTTCAGTGAATTGAGAAAGATGTCATACCACACAAAGAAAAAAATAAAAAGCTTTTTATGAATTATTCTTTAAAAAATGTTATAGCAAGTATGGATGCTCCTCGATTTATAATGAGGTTATGTCTCATTGTAAGTTAAAAATATCATTAAGTCAAAAGTGTATTTAATACCCCTTACTTACCAAACTCATAACTTTAGCCTAGCCTACCTTAAATGTGCTCAGAACACTTACATTAGCCTACAATTGGGCAAAATCATCTAACAAAATACCTATTTTATAATAAGGTGTTGAATATCTCATATAATTTATTTATTGAATACAACACTGAAAGTGAAAAACAGAATGGTTGTGTGGGTACTTGAAGTATGGTTTCTACTGAATGCATATCACTTTCACACCATCATAAAGTCAAAAAATTATAAGTCAAACCATCATAAGTTGGGAACCATCTGTATGTCATAAAATGAAATATAATAATTTTTTAACATTATGCCATGTGAAGTTTATGTGTTGCTACTAAGATCAAATGAATATTTTATAGTGTCATTGTGATAGATAGTTTTATATTAGGGTTTTGCAAACTTTGCTTAGAAATTTATTTCAATGGAAGAAGGTTTCTTGGCACAGGACATTTCTGGTTTAAGAAAGATCATGCAACTGGAAACAAGGAAAGGAGGAAAGAAAAAAGTATCAAGGAATTTACAAATGTTATTACATATTATATCCATTATATAGATGGGGAAATTTACTACTGGAGATATTAAGTAACTTGCCCAAGAGGAAAAGCCTGCATTTGAACTCAGTCCATCCAGACCGTCCAAACCCAATTGCTTTCACTGGAACTCATCTACAAATTGATACTTAATTCTTTTTTTATCACTATAGTTAGGTTTTGTGAATTGTTTTCCCATAAAATATATGTTAAGAAATTCCAATATTTCTATTTTATTTGAACTTTCACCATTTCACTTCATTTTACATTGAAACAGCCAAAATGAGTCTCCAAGTGTGACTTACATATGAGACATAGTGAAGAAAGGACTCATTGAAACCTCCCTTCTCTATTTTGGGTAGGGGGTAGTCACAGATTTTATCCTGACAATATGTTTCAATTAAGTTTTGTTTTAAAAAAGTCTTCCCCCAAATTTTAGACTGCCTTAAAGTAAATAAATAGCTTTATTCTTTTGATTAGCTCCAACTATTTATTTATTGCTCCTTGTGTGAGAATGAATATAAATACAGTTTTATCAGTGGTCTACTTTCTCTGTCTTTGGGCACAAACAATTTCTTTTTGAGTCTCACTTACATCTCTGAGTGTCAAAAAGAAAATGGCAAGATATTGGGGCTGACCTTTCTGCTTTCAAGTTTTTGCTGTAGTCACAAAGAAAAATGACCTTTAAGGCCCCTACCTGCCATGAGCTGAAGTAAACTGTATCCCCAGGAAATAAAACTGTGAAGGTCATCTCAGCACAGAGTGGCATGGGAGGGCTCATAGTCATTAATTAATTTGCCTTTTATAATCTCAGAATTAAAGATACATATATTAATACATAAAGATTGAGTTTCTGAATTGGTGTCAAAATGATAGTAGCCTTCTAAAGCTTCTGTTTCTAGGCTTGTTTTTTCTTGTTCATAGAGCCATAGAAACTTTATTTTAAAGCATGACAGTTTAAATTCCTGAACTCTAGTTTCATCAGAAAGTATCAAACATAATGACATTAGCTAGCTGCCTAACTCCAAAGGCAGTGCAACTGGAGGCAGGATATCGCAGGAGTACCCTCTGGAGCTTTGTAGAATGGAAATTTCCCTAGTAGCTTGGATTCTAGGTCCTCCTATTTATCTCTGGTGGATGGAGTTCACATTTTTAAAGGATCTACATGTGGCCATTAATTATAGTTTGGAATTCATTCAAATTGAATTTGGATGAATTGATTTGGCATCAGAATGCTGGAGTTTTAACTTTAGCCATGTTGCTTAGTACCTGGGTTATGCTAGGCAAGGTGTTCATTTTCTCTTTGACTCAGTTTCCTTACCTATAAAATGGGACAATTATGGAATCCTTTTCACAGAACTAGTATGAGAGTTCAATCAGCTGATATATGTAAAACACTTAGTGTAATGCCTGGCACATTGTAAGTATGCTCTTTCTTTAAAATACAAGTTTCTACACTACAGTGAAAATAGTTAAACTCTGTGGCACTCACTGACTTTTTTGTTGTTGTTGATGGGCGAGGTAAAATGAAAAAGGCGATCCTTCTTTAATTTGAGCCATCGTATACCCTTCTATGCAGCAATTCCTTTGAGTTGTTTGTACTAGTGTTTTAGTTAAAATAGTTCCTATGCATGTTTAAAACAAATTTGCAGTGGCTATTATTACTTGTTTTGTCCAGTCTATAACACGTTTCCATGTTTATGTAGTAACAGGCATTATGATAGCTTGTGTTGTACTCTATCGAGGTTAGGTACTCAAACATCGGAAGGAAATGAAAGCTAACAGTAGTTGCTTACCATTAAAAAAAAAATAACATCTCTGCACTTATGAACCCATTTACAATGAATCCCTATGATGGTGAGTTTGATAGGAAAATTCACTTACAAATAAATTGATAGTAATAAAATATGTTATTGCCATTTATGCTGCTCCTGACTCTATCCAAAATAAAGTGGTGGTGTGTGTGTGTGTGTCTCCTGTTTTTTAGAGGAAAGGAAACTGAGAAACAGACGTTAGTCTAGTAGAGACTGCAATGGAAACTTCAACTAGAGCTGTAGCTTTCCTGGTTTTAGAAGGAGAAGGACTTGCTTGTTTATTTCGGTTTTGCAGAAAGTCATTCTGCTTCTCCGATTCTCCAGTGCTGCAGTGTGCCCCCCTCATGAGCACACTTTCCTTCCCTTCTCCTGTCTTCTTTTTGCTTTCTTTTACTTTCCCCTTTGATTTATTTCTTTTTTTAAATTGCTGACTGTATGGTGCCTCCTTTGAATGAACCCCAGATATTTGATTTCTTGGTGCTAGTGTGAGTCTGAATATAAATTATATCTTCTCTTTACACCTTTATCCTTCCTTTGTTGCAAATGTTGCCCTGGAAGGCATGGGAGGGACTAATAAAGTTATTTTTGTCTTGTACCTAAAATATACTGCCTCAGGAAAAATGGTCCTAGGGAAGAGAGCAACATTTTTTTTTTTAAAGTTGTAGGAAAGGTTCTGTGCTAGAATTTTATCTGAGTTTACAGTATCTAAAAAACTACAGGCTGTCTGGAATTAACTTTCATGCTGGTTGAAAACTTGGCATCAGACTGTGAATGTCACATTGATTTCTCCTTGTAGATTTAGAATTTATACATTCAAGTCTTTCATTAATTGTTAGGTTTAGGGGAACATTTAAGAGAACCACTTTGGATGCTTATACCTTTAAGGATTTTTCTGATGAGTTATTTTTCAGAAGCTCTGGCCTAGCCAACAATATACTATAAATTTTACATTTCTTATAGGTTTCTCCCTTTGGATAGGGCCCTTATTCAAAGACACTTGAAGAGTTCTGTGACATTGTCTAATAAATTTTTGCATTACACGTGGAAGAAAAGGATGTAGGTAACATTATTGTCATTTTATAGATGTAAAATCTTTCATTTTGTGTATAGACTTGCTATAACTTGAAAGAAAACTATGATTTGAAGTTTTTTTGTAAAGGCCATTTTCAGTAAAACATAGACTATTAAGGGGATAGTTTCCTGAGAAACAGTGGGATTATTATTACTATTATTATTTCTTTGGCTTGATCAAACTCCTGTCATAGTTCTGTGGAGTCCCTGTCTTAATGGATTTTTTTTTTTTAAAGAAGGACTAAGCATTCACACCCTTAACATTTTTTAACTCTGAGGTCTAGTGTAGGAGCAAACCTAGGATGTTTTGGGGGTTAGAGTTAGGAAAATATTTAAGGAATAGGGACAGGGTATACTATTCAGCTGTTGCTACCTAGAAGCTTGGAAAGTCTTGCCATGTATCTGTCCACCGGTTTCACTTTTTCACAGGAGAGTTGATGATGTAAGAGCAGAATCTGGGCTTCTGTTAATGGGAATTATCATTCCCCATTAATACCGTCAAGGTAGGTAGAGGGAGATTCTTGGAGTAACTGTGTGTGTACCATCTTTGGGGAAGTTCTTATATTCTGGAACTGAGAATTTAGGCATCATTTCCTCTGATTTGATCTGTTTTCTGGGCTCATTCAGAATCCATGGGCCATCTTTCATGCACCCATTCTTGGAATCATTAAATAGTGGATCAGAGAGGTTGAGTGTCGATCGCTATATTAGCTTCCAGAATAGGGGTTATGTTGATTTGTGCCTGAGAGCTAACGAGGAAGCTGATTCTTATCTCCTGCGTCTGTGCCAAGAATCTTGGGGTGGAGGATATCTAGACACTGAAATAAAACTTAATCTAGGTTTAAAACTGAGTTCTAAAGAAAAGAAAAAATGAAATAAAACTTCGAAGTGTGGCCACCCACCCTAATCCCCACCAGTGACCCAGAAACCACTCCTTGCCCAGCCCATTTCCCTGCATCATCAATACTTTAAACTGGTTCCCCATTGATAATAACTCCCAAAAGCCCTTGTCTTCCCTTCCTTTGGCTATAGCACATAGACTCCACAAACTCATTTTTTCTAGCTCCTTTAGTGTCATGTTTTTACCTCCTCTATGTCCTCTGTTCTCCCCTATTTCATCTTTGTCCCTATACCTGGGACCATCTTGAGCCTTCTCAGAGCCTAGATATGAGCTTCTCTCTTTGCACGAATGCATGCCCTAGAATTCCTTGTTCACTTATCTGAGCTCCTCAAACCATAAAAATATACTTATGAGAGACACAGGGTTACTTAGATACATGGGGATCTTCTTTCTGGTGTTCTTCTGTATTTAAAGATTTCATTTAGAAAACTTATTTTCCCATTGAAATAAATATAAGTATTTTGCAAAATGGTATGCACAGTCCATATGAATTTTTAATTTTTTAAAAATGATTCTTAAAGAAGTTTTGTACATGGGGTGGTGGCCCAGGGCTCTACATTGCAAACCCGTGGCGAGTGGGGGTGTGTAAGTTCATTCTCCTTTAACATTAGGGATAATTCCATGGAAAACTTTGAGAGGTGGTGTTAACATTGAGGCAATGTAATCTGTTGCTATTAATCCATGTGCTTTTTTTTCAATTCTTCCGAGTCTTCATCCTTTTTCTCACTTTTCAAGAGCAAGAGTTTTTGTACGTATTGCCTTCAGGTTAAGGATGACATTTTAAAAAAAAAGAACCAAATTTATAGCTTTGAGCTCTTAAATTGGACTTTTGTGGATCTATAGAAGACACTGCCATCTTTGAAGCTATTAATCACAACAGTCAGGTATTTGAAAGAAGGAAAAAACAGGTATTTTGCATTGTAAAAGTTTGACATTAAATATCAAGCTTAGAGCCTTCAGGATCCAGCCTGTAGGACTGAAGATGGGGTGTAAAGAAAGGGTTGTTCTGTGTCTGCTTTCAAGGAGAAAATTTCAGCTAGGTGATGGGAGAATCTTGACCAGAGCCTGGATGCTGAGGGAAATCTGAGAAGGGGCCCCTCTTCTGCCTCTTTTGGGGTCAAACTCCCATGTGGTGGGATAAAATGAACAGCTTGATAGGTATGGGAACCTGAGAACACAAGAGAATTGTGCCCTCCTCTCTCTCTCAGGCTCTCAGAGAGGGCAGTCACTTGGGTGAAGAAATGTCAGCAGCAGCTGCCCTCAGCCCAGCCTGAGACCACCCACTGAATCTTCCATATCCCCCCAAGCGTGCTTGAGGACAGCTGAAACTTTTCCCTGCCCCAGAAAGGACACACAAATGGATGGTGGTATAAAGGCGAGGATGAAAAGTGGCCCATTCAAGCCTTATGACTAGAGAGCAGAGAGATGTTTCTGCAGTGGGTGTGATAATCTTCAGGTGGGTCTCCTTTATACTAAGGTAAGCAGCTCTCCTTGCTGGAAGTGGCAGAAATGTGTTTGCACTTCAATCCAATCCATATACAGTGACTTTCTGCTTTCTAGAGTCACTGTCGCAGGCCAATGTGGCTTCTTCCCTGGCCCTCTGGCTTCTTTCTGGCTTCCTACACTGAAGGCCTGAGATGATTCTGTAGAGATTGGCTTTCCCTCACCTCATAAAGAGAGCCCATTCTTTTTAACACGTCAGAGGCTGAGTTAGGGCCATAAAAATAAACTTCCGAGAAATTCTTTGCATGCCCCTTCTCCTACAGGGAATGGCCCTGCCCTTGAGCTAAATTGACCTTGATATAGACTGTTAGTTGTCCACGGTGCACATGTGCACTATATGTAGAGTCTTTGGGGTATGAGTTTATGTACATTGCAGTGGGTATGCATTTTTCTTAAGCTATAAACTCGGATGTCCAAAAAAATTCTGATATCATTATTTTCTTTTAAATAACAGAACTCACCTTCTCTTAGCAATTCCCCATCAGCTAGTTGATCTTGTCAACTCAAGGTAATTCCGTTTCAGTTTAAAAATACTTTCTTTTGGTTAATGGCTCAGTTAATGCTGTCCTCTCCCCACGTCCTTCTCCTTCTCTTCTTTCTAAGGGCCATACCGAATGGGATGGGGAGAGGTGTCTAAGGGCCAGGGAGCAGCTGGTCCATGGCCACCTTCTGTCCTTTTGGCTTCCCTGGGGTGTGACATCCTACTAGGTCACAGACACTGGTTTCTATCTCTGCTGTGACTGCGCCATGGTCTCTCTGTGTTTTTTCTGCTCCAACTTCAAGGCTTCCAGTCCACTGGTTCTCTCAGCCCTTCCACAGGGCTCTTGGGCAGGAAAAAGCATAGATTTTTGGATGTTTTCCATGGCATTCTCTGGGATTGAGGACGAGTCTATGAAGTATTCCATAGTCTCACTGCCTAGATGCTGTTATGCTGCCATTCAGGAGACAAGTATAAAATATCTCTATATAAGTCTTACCACCTCCTGGGCTACACCCAGAGGAGGTGACAATGACATATTTTATTCAGAATTCCCTTTGAGCTTTTCTGGGGTTTCTATTTTCCTGTCCCCCCAAGTTTGGACATAGCCCAGGGGTGCTCATTGGCTAAGTGATGGCCTCCTCTCAGAGATTCAGGTCGTATCTAAGCCTTCGTGACTTCCCTCT
Source organism: Daubentonia madagascariensis (assembly GCA_023783475.1). Lineage (NCBI taxonomy): Eukaryota > Metazoa > Chordata > Mammalia > Primates > Daubentoniidae > Daubentonia > Daubentonia madagascariensis. Next base: position 31,159,305 of record JAKFHU010001684.1, read on the forward strand.
ACTTCTCTCTTTCCTAGTGGTCAAAATCCAGTCTGGGGTAGGAGAATGAAGTAGGAAAACATCATCATCTGTATTTCCCCAACCTTAGTCTTCTGGGTTTTGGCTCTTGCTAATTATAGATAAACTTTTTTGAACTAAAACAAATAATTTATTTAATAAAACATCTAGATCTAATAATTGAAAGCTATGGTTTTCAAGATTTTTTTCTACACTACTAATTTGCAAAGACTACTTACAACTCAAAAGCTAAGAGTTTGACTCATCTCTAATTTGGGAGTAGTTTGTATGAAAACCCTGATGCTTGATGGTGGGAAGAAGGGTAGGGATTAAAAACAATGACAAATAAACACATGCTATTATTTTCCTTTGTTTTTCCTTGTCTCTCTTTGGAAGAAACACTGAGTTGCACTTACAGAATAGAAAGGATCCAGCACCATTTATCTTCTCCTTTCTTGAATTGTGAGGATGTAATCCGTTCTACAGCTCTGAATAGCTTCCCAGGTACATACCTCACTTTATTTTTTTATTATTTAGTCTGTAGGCTCATCAACGTCAAGAATGATTCTACTTCTGTAACCCTCACTGTGTTTGTAATGATTTGCTCATGATTGATTGGGTGGGGACCCTTTGCTTCTTGATGCTGTGATGGTGAGTTGGGCCATTTTCTCTATATCCAGTACTTTCTACCTGGAAGTACTGGCAGTGCAAAGTGATTCTTACTGCAATAAGAATTTAATGCATTCAAGAGAGACACACAACCATATTAAAAAAATATATCAACAACAAAAACATTTTATCTCTACTTCTATATTTTAATTTCCTTCCCATTTTTCTACTAGATTTTTAAAAATACCATGGTTGGAAGAGAACTTCAAATTTCACCTCCTCATTCCACACATTAAGAAACTGAGGTTGAGGGAAGTAAAGTGACTTGCCCAAAGACACATGGCCATTTAGCAGCAGTGCGGAGACCTGCATTCTTGGCTTGTGGTTCCCAAGTCACCTGTCCATTGGGCCACACACCTCTTTCAGAGTTTGGTTTATAAAACAACGTCAACTTGTACATCAGAAAAGTTATTTCTTAATGGGTTTTAATTGCTTCCTGGCTTCTCTGATAATTAATGAGTGTTTAGTTTCTAGGCAAAGGAAAGCCTCTTCACACAATTACAAAAATAACCTGATTAAAGAGACTTCTGCAAATCGCTTGCTAAATAAGTTGATCAGACTGTAGAAGGAATAGAGCTGAAGATACTTGGAAGCACCTGAAAACTTGCCAAGGGACACCTAGGAAAGACGAATACCAAGTTTGAGTGGGTTATCTATGGAGAGTAGTTTCTTAGTCCTTATGGTTGGTAAAGACTCAGTGATCAGGGCAGACTTCTTGTTTGAAGTGGAAAAAGAATATTTGAATATTTTAAGTCTAAACACTGCATTCAGTTGAAAAATTGGGCAGAAAGACAATTCTGGTCAAGTTAAATTAAAATTTTTTAATTGCTAGGGGGAGATACAGTAACTTCATGACATCATTCTGGTCTTACTCATTATTTTTGTCTATCTGGCTGTATACGTTGAGACATGAACTCACATTGTTCTGTACTTTGGGCCATTAGCTGTATTGGACCTGAAAACACCAACGTTTAAATTCTGCAGGGTGTGAAACCACACAGTGCATTTGTGATGTTGACTTTCTAAGAGCAAGAATGCCCCTATCTTTGCACATAGAAAGTTTTCAAAAATTTAAGGAAGACCCCCGTTCTCCAGGATACCAGTCTCTGTAGAGAGGATATTGAAAGCAGAAATGATTTTAATATGCTTGTGCATCTGGACATAAAATTCCCTAACTGTGAGAAGCATAATGAGATGGTTCCTAAAGGCAAATTAAAACTGCAGCATCGAGAAGAAATTTTTCATTATCTATAAGAGTTAATTAATAATGCCATTTGGCACAGTTAGATGTGCAGAAAATAGTGCAGTAAGTAAGAATGCTTTGCTTTCCTTTTGCTTTTAAAGGCTGTTCAGGCTACTTTTAAATTGCTTACTAGGAAATAGACCTTGTGGGATAAGGGTCATGTGCTTGGAAACTAATTGGGATTCGTTGTAGTCTTACATTGCTGCAGATGGTTCATATAGAACATAATATAATGCTAATTAAATGCAGTGAGGTACTTGGAAATAATTTTCCTTGGGTAGGTTTGTCATTACACGATCCAGCTGATTTTCCTAATGGCAAGATTCCTACCCACCAAGTATTCCTTAGGAAGTTCTCATTTTTCTGGAAGAACTCTAAAATGATTCAATTTATAATTTTAGCCTAAAGCAAAATAAAATATAAAGCTTTTTTTTCACCCTTATTGCATTAGGTTAAAGACAGACATATTAGGAAACAAATTAGACATTATGTGATTCATTGTTGTTGATGCACTTGTTTAATCTTTTAATACCTCCCTGCTCTCTCCTAATCTTAAATAATATTTCTCAAAGTATAATCCACAGATAACCTGCTATTGTTTAATAAAAACTCATGCTCACCAGCTAATTTGAAGTAAAACTAGCAAAACTGCTATATTCAAGCTTGTTTTAATGAAAACTCATGTTTAACAACTACTTTGAAGTAAAGCAACTACATTTAGGATTGTTTGAAAAGAACACATGTAAGAAAAGTTATTTTAAAAAACTCTTGTATTCGAAATATTAATATATTTAAGGAAGATTCATGTATATGACCTAATTTTGGAGAAAACTGCTATATTCAAGCTAATTTTTATGGGAACTAATATGTACAACAAGTTTTAAGCATTCACTTTCAGGCTTTATTAAAAATGCAGATTTCTGGACTTTTGCTACTGAGGAGCAATGTCTGGAAGTAGCTTATAAACTACAATTTAAATAAGTTTCCCAAGTGATTCTGATTTACATCAGTGTTTGAGAACTAATGATGTAAACATAGAGTTTGAAAGTTTTTCTTTCACTTTCACGTTTTTGCTCTGAATTTCACTTGAAATGCATTTCTCCTTGGTGGGGTGGTGGTGGTTTTAGCATTCATTTACATGATGGCAAGAACTGGTTGTCTGTGAGCCAGTATAAAAGGAGAAAGAGGATAGTGTACTGAACTTATGTGCCTGAAATGAATGGAGGTTCCCCAAGGAAAGAAAGGGCACAGACAGAGCAATAAACTGTCTACTTGATAATTTTGAGTAGTGCTAGTTACATGTTTTACGACTAAACATGAAGGTTATCAATTGAATATCATGCAATTTCTATCTCAAAGATGTGTGGTTTCTTTCTGAATTCTCAGTAGAAAGGGTCTATTGAATACTGAATGCTAAATATATGTTTTATATATTGCTTGGAACTAGTGGCTCTATCTCTAGAATCAATCAATTAATAAACAAGGATTTATTGAGTTCCAATTATACATGTAAATTTATTCTTTAGCTTATGGGTTCTTAGCCCTTCCTGCACATTAGAATCAACTAGGCATCTGGAAAAACTACTATTGTGCTGCCCCAACTCCAGACTAATTAAATTAGAATTTCTAGAGATGAGGTTCAGAACTTTCACAACAGATCCTCATGTATTGCCAGTTTAGGCCCTTCTTTCATGTGCAGAGACTTTTGCCATTGATTTGTAAGGCTTGTGCAAGAAAAATGAGTCCTAGAGACAGAGTTTGAGACTCAAAATTAGAAAACCTGTTTTCTAAACCAGGCTCTGTTTAAGATGCTTGATAAATTTTACTTACTGCCCATGTGATCAGAGAGCAATACTTAGTTTCTCTAGAAGGAACCAACATTTGTTAACTGATATTTATTAATGGGACCTTTATAAGTAATTTCATTTTCTATGCCATGATTTTGTTTAATTATTAAAGTAAATGTATAAAGTCAATAATATTATCTTAATTTTACAAATGGAGAGATTGAGGTTCATACATTTACTCTAAATCATAAATAATTGTTTACTGAATGGCTAATATGTGCCAGACACAAGGAAAGATATTTTGCACATTATCCCAAGATGAGATACACATTTTCATACTAGTGTTCCCTAGAATATGATCTGTGAAACATTGATCTGTCAAGATGCTTTGGGGAAAAAAGGTTCTGTGATCTAATAGGTTTGGGAAATGTTGAATACTTTTTCACCTTGTTGAAAATTCTCAATTCATGACAACATATTAAACTTACTGAAATATCATGTAGTAAAGGAACTTGTAGTGTGATGATCCATGGGTTATTTAACCATGAAAATCTTATTTGAGAAACACTTGCCAATGGAACCCATTTTGAAAAATACTCCTTTAAAACTTTATGTTCTAGAAATTTTGTCCCAGTATTACATATTAAGAAACCAAGACTCTGAGAAATTTGGTAACTTGCCTACAGTCATTCAGCATGTGGCTCTACTAGAAACTGAACCTAAGTTTAGCTGATTTAGAAAATTCTCTTTTGATTTTAAAATCTGTGACTCCGGGCCACTGACTCTGATGTCTATTTCTCTGTTAGTACAGCTGTATTAAAACTGTTGAAAAGATCGAATGTAATGCTGTACGTGAAAACATTTTGAAAACTATAAAATAGTATATAAATATCAGATTTAGGTAGTATACAGTCTAAAGTAGTATACAAATATCAATTTTAAGAAGGGATCATTTCTTTATCCAAATCTCTAAATGATACTTTTATAGGATGATCTCTGTAGAAAGGCAAGTTTTGTTAGTTACTGTCAACGCTGATTGTTTATACTTCATCAATCACACCTGAACTTTTCTGGTAGCATTTTTGGTTTATTAAATAGTCTCTGGAAAAGTAAACGTATATAATTTGTGGTTTCTATATACTGAATCAATGAAATGTGAAGCTAAGAATAATGTCATATTTATCTCAACATCTGATTCTATTGATTATGAAAATGTAAACTCTACCTGGGACAAATACTGTGTTGCTTCTACTTTAATAACAGTAAAAAGTTGTTAGTGTAATTTATAGGTATTTTCTTAAGAGTACATTTATGTAAAGAAGGAAGCAAGGCTGAGAAACAATCAGGGCAAGAGTCAACTTTCCTGAAGACACTTTATTGGAGAAACATAGAGTTGATTGAAGAGACTTGTGATTCAAAAAGGGAACCCATTTAAAGCTAAGAATAGAGAAGGCAGAATACTAAATGACCATTTAGATGGCATATCTGTACTTCTGAGGAATGTGTTTTAGGGGATCACTTGATGTGTCAAAAGGTAATCTCATTAAGGAGAACAAAGACCAAATGATCCCATACTGAGGGGAGATAAAATGCATCCTCAATTCTCCTATTCACTGTGAAGGGGAAACAGTCCCAGAGGTACCAGCAGACATTCTCTGTCACAACAAATTAAGTATGCAGTTGGCTTTTTATGTCACCAAGTTGAGTTAGAGAGGGAATTATTTATAGCACTTTGAAAGAGGGGGAAAATAAATCTACAGAGATCTGTAACTAATAAGTATGGAAACTCTTTATTTTTTTCTTCTTGCTCTTCTCCCCAACATACTTAGAATGAGTTAATAATGGTGATGGGTCCAGAGAAATGAGTGTGAACGTGGCAATGTTCAGAAAAGATTGCTCCAAGAACAACCACTCTATCCTGGGTCAGTTGGAAGGAAATGTAGTAACATCTCCTGGAAAGATGTTCATCAATGCACAGAGAGTGGGCGAATGAGTGGTAAATAGAAAATGCTGTGAATTAGTTCATAGGTTAGGACTTTGCTTGGACTTCAAAGAAATATAGCTTGAAAAAAAGCACAGTATTTTAGAGACTCTGAACCTACAGAAGATTGTTAAATTCTATAAGTAAATGTTATCTGGGAACTTGATGTTAATGAATTTCTGCCCAGGAATCATTCTTGACTGTGTTCTGTGTCCATGAGTGATGTCCAACTTAGCTAATCCTCTCCTATGACATCAGAGGTTTCAAGTTTAGTTTTCTTTCTCTGGATCATAGTTTTTGAATCTTTAAAATCTAGGACACCTTTGAATCTTTGTGTAAATAATACATTTTGTGTAGTAGAATCAATTTGAATTAACAATTAACGTTGTTATGGAGTTATTATGTACTTATTGAAAAGATAAGAGTTTCAGGTAGTTTGAAAATGTCTGGATCTACACAATGTATGGGACAGGGAGAAGGAAAGAGGAGGGAAAAAAGTTCACAAAGACGAAAAGAAGTCTATGGAATTAGCATTTTGTTGACATGCTTTGCACTGCTGGAAGGCTGACTCTCCTTTTTCATGAGGAAAGAATCACTTACTTTTAATGCATGAAGATAGAACTAAGATGACTATTTGGGCCAGAACAGATTCCTATAAATACACATATCTGGGAGTCTATATATCCCTAATATGCCCTGCTTCAACATGCAGTGCACATCTGTTTCTAGTGCATTGAATTCAATGTCTAGAGTATGTGAATTTTGCTATCCTAAAGGAATAGGGAATTATGGCTATTTATGCTTCCTAGATATAGATATCATCAACAATACCAATTAGCAGAAACAATTTCTACTGGGCACATTTTTTTAAAAAAAAACTGATTACACAGTATGAACTGAGGACTGTGTCCGAATCCCTCTCTCCTCGCGAATTAATTTGCCACATTCTAAATCCGTAGATAAAGTAGTTCCAGAAGTGGAGTTGGTTGGATAGGTTTGCTTACATTGCAGTCCATAAAAGAAACAAAAAGCCTTGCATGCAAAAGAAATGAGAAAAAAATATAGAAAAATGAATAAATCAGAAGCAAGAATGAATGTTTAAATGAAAATTTAAATCACATGAAGCTGGCAACTATGAGAAGCACAGTAAAGCATAATATATACAAGCTTTTATTTTTCAAATTGGTTGCATAAAACAAGACACCTTAAGAGCAAATTGAAAGTTAAAACAAAGATCAGTCCATTCTCCCTTTTAATTAGAGATAGTTTTCTACAACAAAGTCTAGGAAAGGGGTGCTCATTGTTCTCACAGTTGCCTTATAATTCTGGGGAAGATTTTCATGTAAAACCAGGTTATAATAAATCATCCCCAGTTTGGGGTACTTAAGGAGGACTTCCCCTTAAAGGAAGTGGATCTAGCATCAGATTATTAATCAGAACCAGCCACAAAATTTGCAGGGCCCAGTGAAAAATGAAAATGTGGGATGCTTCATTAAAAAATTATTTCGAATTTCAAGATAATGATGGCAGAGCATTAAATTGGCTCTGTTATTAATAGTCCATACTGTCAAAATTCTAATAATATTTTGAAATTGAATGGGTAGCCTAAGGCACTACAATGGCTGTGAACTTTGTACTTTGTTTATTCTAATATACTTATGAAGGAATCATCTTAAATCATAATCAGCTTTTTCAGAAGAGTGTAAGTTCCTGGTGTGATTTCCTTCAAAAATAGAAATAATAGGCAAAAATGGCCAACTGTTGAAATTATCCTATAATTTTAAATACAATTTTGAAAAATAAAGTCTCAAATATATTTTGTTGTCATTTTGTATTGTTTATCATATTCCTGGCAAAAAACATTTGGAGTGAATTACCCTTTTACAAATTATACTTTGATATAAGTAAATGCTCAATTTCACACTACTACTCTAAATCCTTATATAAATAGTTTTGCATTAGTGCCTGGGCTCAGAATCTACACTTAAGGGCTGGTAACATTTCTCTCAGATACCTTTTTATACCTTTTCCAATTTTAAATTTATTTCTTCCTTGCTCTATCTAGGATTTCTATCTTAAGAGCAAATAACCGTTCGAGAAATTAACTGAGTTTGGAATTTCTGCACTTTTCATTCCAAATAGCTCTAATTGGATTTAGTGTATAAGGCTCTTCCTTCTCATTAATAAATGATGGAGCTGCAATGCCCACAGCACCTGGCAGGAATTCAATAGCTCTTTGCTCTAACTCAAAAATGGCTCTTCTGGGCATCTAATTCAATAGACTGTTACCAAAAAAAGACCTTAAAAAACCCCACATTTAAGATACATGATGCAAACTAAAAACCACCCAGTCCTAGAAAGAGATGACTCACCTGTTCGATATCATTGTTCTTCCGTGATTTGTATATGAATTCTCCAATAGCTACAAATACAGAAAGGACCAGTCCGGCAGCCAGAACAATGAAGATGCCCCCAATATTTTCTACTCCCAGAGCACTGGCCTCTTTGTTGTCTTCCTCGGGGCAGCCATTCCCACGCCACCACTTTTCTTTCATCATGTGCAGCTTCCCTTCTTCTTGGAGTTGAAGAATAGCAATTGTAATTTTGTCCCGGTAAGGAGAGCCTGAAAGCGAAGTCTCTGGTCATGAAAATGTTGAAAAAGACATCAAAAAGAATTTTTGTCTTAGCAGTAACTACTTTATGAAACCCCAATCCACATATCAAGTAGCAAAGGGCAGGAAAGTTCAATCCTATATTTTGAAGGCTCTAAATGATTGGAAAGGGGACACCTGACATATTAAGATTAACTCTGGCCCAGATTGTTAGCTTCTTTTAAATAAGGAAAACTAAATTAGGAATTTCGTGATATAGCTCTGTTTCTGCTGAGTTCGTCATGAGTCTTTTCCCATATCCAAAAATTTCGTTGTTTAGATTCTACTTTTTCTAGGCCCTTGGTTGTCTCATATTGTGACTGAGCATGGCTAGATGACCAACAGCACCATTTTCTCTTCTTCCTAGGGGAGTAACTAGACATTTTCCAGTCTCCCTTAGAGTTCAGTGTGGTCATGTGACTGTTTGCTAGCCAATGGGAGCTAAAGAGATTTTTGACATTTCCAGTCCTACGCCATAAATCTTCCCAACTTGATCTTCTGCTCTTTCTCTTTCCCTTTTCCCAAATACACAGCAAGAAAAAAAAAGCATTTCAAGTCACTAGGTTTGAGGGAACTACAAAATAGAAGGAACTTGGGTCCCAGAATGACTGCATGAAGCAGAGACTCTCTTTCAATCCATATTGGAATATGACAAGATCAACATTTGCTGTGTAAGCTACTGAAAATTTATAGATGTTGGTTATAGCTGTTAATCCATACTGACTAATGCACCTATTAAGACAAATTTAAGAGTAGGTTTTGAATAATTCAAAGGTCCTACAGAGTTCAGTTAGGTTTGGAAAATTTGCAAGGACTTTATTGATATTATTTATACTCTATCTTCTAGTAATGCTATTGAACTTTTAATTATGTTAGAGAGTGCCAAAATCTATTTGTAGGCATAGCTTCTCAATACTGGATTCCTGTTAATCAATGCAAAGGAAGAGACAAAGTAAGATTCTTTTATTCAATTTCTCCTTGCATGCTAAGAATTTTTGTCAGCATTTCTTATACTTAGTAGGAAAGTAGTACGCTCTGGCTCTCTCTATTTGCAAACTTTAAAGTCTTTTTTGGTGGAAGCAAATTGATAAATAAGGTATCTTAAGACCAGAAGAAATATTAGAAACAATATAGTCCAGTCCACTTGTTTTAGAATTGAAAAATTTAGAACCTGGAAGTATGAGTGATGGTAATAGTTACTGACAGAGCCAAGAATCAAACTCAATTCTCCTCACTTCCTAGTTCTCAGTGTCATTTTCATGAACACGTTCCCATGCCACCCCTCTCACCTCCACATATGCCTTTGTCCTATGGCACGGTTTAAGTTAGGAAAACAAAGGGTTAACATTTGCAACATTTGTCATTTATTTTCCTCCTAAAACTTTCTAAAATAATTGTCAGCACTTAAAATCAAATTTAAAAGAGAAGCAAAACACTTGGTAGTGAGATCATGGCTTGTCAGTTAAGAGTATGGATTTTTGGCGGAAAAAAATAGGTCTTGTAAGCCAAATTAAAAGATACTGGCTATTTGCTTAAAGATCCCCTGAATAATGGCTAATGTCAAAATTAGCACCATTAATATACCCATAGCAGGTGAGCAATTAAGTAAACCAGGAGCACTTTGCTTTAATGTCCATGCAAGCGCTTTGAAGAGTATAAGACTGATTCTTATGTTAGTGGTTGCAGTAGTAATCATAGCAGTATACACAGTGGGCACTCAATAAATGCTGACTGACGCTCTCCTTCTGCCTTCAGGCTGCACAATACCTAAAACATTTCAGACAGATGGGAATCTGATCTCTGTTTAAAGTTGGTCTCTAAGAAAGGTAATTTCCTGCCTCCTGGTAACCTGTTTAAATCTTAACTGCTCTCATTCTCTTGGAGTTTTATTTTAAATCCCTCAGGAGGTACATTTCCAGAGCTTCTGTCCTGAGTGTCTCTAAGAAGCAATGTCTTTAACTTTGTGTTGTGACTGATCCAACTTTGCCAATCTTTGACCACGGAACAGAGTTTGGAGCCTTAAGGCAGCCAGTCATGGCAAGACTAGACGTGTGCAGAGAATTTTAATATCTGGATGTATTTTAGCTTCAATTTTTGTTGTTGTTGCTTAAATGGACTGAATAACATCAGAAGTGATTGATTATGTCACTTGAAAAAATATATGTGTATACCCACAGATCTTCCTAAATAGCAACTGATCTTTCTTAAAGAGTCAATTCATCATAGAGGAAACATCTCACAAATTTTTCCAACAGCTGTATCCCCAATGGATGTATTCTCTCTGAGGTCTGCCATCTGTTTCAATTATTCCTTCATTGTTTTTGGTATAAAAGCATGACAGGTTTATAACCACTATGAAAAATTCCTGGAGTGTATTTCTTTTCATCTAGGAAGTGGGGGGAAGGCTCTTCAACTTTGGAACTTGGGCGAGGTTGGCAAAAAAGAAAATGAACACATACATTCAGATCTCTCCATATCCTCTCTATAAAATGTAGTGATGCTTGTCACTGGGTCAGCCTCATTCACATGCAGCAGGCAGTGATTTTCAAAGTGCTGCACTCATTTAGGAGAGTTGCAAAGAGAATCCCATCGTCCTCTTCTGCCCCTCAACTCTATGTTACTCACCATACTCTCAGAAATTTTAGCTTTCGAGTTACATTCCATCCTGCAGATGGAATGCCAATTCAAGGTCTCATGTTAAAGTGGGAATGTTCTCAGGAAAAGTGGTGCACATTGTTATTTTCTATCACTATTACTAGACAGGAACTTTAGTGGCAAAGAAGTGTGTTGAAAAGTGGTGGGGGGTAGGGTTATGGGGTGGAAGATGGAACGATAAAAGGGCAGTTTTTGACTTTGTGATTTAGTTTAGAGATGGTTCTATTAAGAAACTATGGTTGCTCCTCTAAGGAGATGCAGACTATATTACAGTCAATCCTAAGGTCTTGATTCTGAAAAGATTTAGGCAAAGGCACCCACACCTGGTGTTCTTGTCTGACTTATGGCCCATTTAACTAAAATCAGCAGTGATGAGATATAAAAAATAGCATCTGCCTACCTCCCCCCCCCCTGTTATCTAAAGTGAGGTGGCAAAGAGTGGTTAGGAAGATGGAACGTTGTTTTTAAAGTCAAAAAGAGGCATAATGTCCTTTCAGTTAGTGCTTAACAATCCCACTGGGCCCTCTGCAGAACATGTTGACTAAATTATAGGAGAGCTTACCACTTGGGGAAAAATATGCACTTCACTAGTAATGTTGGTTTTTCCATTAGGAAAAGTTATTGGAAATAAAGGAGCAAAAGGTAGTTATAGATCCCCTAGCCCAATCATTCTGCAGAAGATTTATTTAGAAGACGTACATGACAACAATAATAATAAAGTTAATTTCTCTATAATGTGTATTTCTAACACCAGATAGATAGCAGGGAGTCAGATTGGTTGAATATTGACAGTAAATGTTGAACATAGTTGACCTTTATCTGATTAATTAAATTAGCATTAATCAAAAGTTGAATATAGGATATATAGTCTCTTTTTCTCAATGAATTTGTTGCCAAATAAAAGTATCAGGACAGTTCACCTAAAATCTGGATTTTTTTTCCTTGAAAAATGGAATATCTGACAATCTGTGCTCAAATTCCCACATGTCTACAACTATCTGACCTGACATGAAGCTGCCTCCTTTGGATAAGTCATATGGTCTATAGTTGCCACCATTCCCTCCTGTCTCCCGGTGCAAACATGCTTTACTACTTATGATATCTGCTTTGTCTCTGTAAACATTTCATTTTATGATTCCTGCCTGATATTGATGGCCAAACTGGATAACCCCTTTAAACAACAAAAATAATAATACAAAAAAGCAAATCCTATCTCCCTTGGGCCCTTAATCATCTGGCTTGACTATAACTACTATTTCTGGACTAGCCCAGTGGCCTGGATGATCCCTGGCTCTTCTCCTTTGGAATGCTTGTCAAGTTACCAAGGACTCACTGGAGAAGACCAGATTGCCACTATACCCGAATCTTATACAACACAGTTTTCTGTAGAGAGGGAAACAGTAGAGAGGGAGTTTTCTATAGAGAAGGAATCAGTAATTGCCCTTGCATATATAATATTCTATTCATGTCTATTACAGACGTGCAAGAAGACATTGCTGTATGGGTCTGTATACCTACAAGGCAATAAGATGCCTCGGGAGAGCAGTGGTACAGAACTAAGGAATATTTGGAGGTTTTTAGATAGTTATTGTTGATTGAATCTAACATAATGCCTGCACAAATTATAATCTTTATCCTTTTTCTCTTGACTGATATAGGCTTGCTTTTTCATCTATTGATATGGAACACTGGTCCTTTGCCATTTATGTTCAGAGTCAATTTCCTTCTGTTCCAATATAATTCAATGCAGAAAAAATACATAAGCACATATAGGTATTGAAGAAAATAATGTAAAGAGGATTAATTAGAAAGATATTCTCTTTAAGATATTTCTTTGGGGTAAAATGAAAAAAATCTATATTCTCTTAAAAAGTTATGTATTGGTAAAATTTGAAAGAAGTACTGGTTAAAAATATATTAAGTCAAATATCAGGAAACCTTCAATTCAGACTATGCCTCTGATCTATGTGTGTTGAAAAGTGGTGGACACTTCTCTTGTTTATTAGTCTACTAAAAGCATTGTAGGCTACTAAGAATTTGGAATAGAGAACTCTGAATCTATTCCCTTCCATACTTGTAACTGACATACTCCGTCTCAGTCTTGGCTAACGTGTGCCCCTCTTACCAATTGGTGTTCCCACTCCATAACCTTTGGAGTCAATGAGGCCCCCAATCTGAGTGAGGTTGCAGTTTCTCTGCGTCACATACTCAATGCTGGTGGACTCCATCAGCAGGGCATAGTCGGTGGTGAGCACCCGTTGGATGCCCTCATCACTGTTTTTTACCAGTGCGGTCTGCTGCCTGCTGCTCATGAAAGCCCACATCTTCTCGTAGGTGGATATCTTTGATTTCTGCAGGGAAAGAAAGCACAGCCACCAGCAGAAGAGTGCTGAAGAAAATATGGCTTAAAGCTCTTCCAAATCCCAATGGTTCAGATAATATAGGAAGATTTTCCCTCTGCAGGTGGAGAACTGAAATTGAGGATCCCAGGGCTTCAGTTTGGCAGCTGAAAAGGGCCCAATTCACTACAGGAAGACACTTGGAGGTGCTGAGGCAGCCATAGAGGAAAAAGAGGCCTTGACTGACCAATGTAAGACATCGGCTCAAGGTCTTTTCATTGCTTTCCGTGAGGGAAGAAAGAACATCGGTATCAATATTGGCACTTGCCTAATGAACTGTGGCCACTTAAGAACAAGCCATTATGGCCCACGGGGTGACTAGCTACCAGGTGACTAGCTCACTCTAGGACTCCACTCATTTACTCCATTTCCTCTCAATCAATTAACTTCAATGAGCATTGTTTACTGTTTGCAGGTGTGTAATTTTCAATCCCTGATCCAGCATTCCTTTGCTGGGAAAAGCCCTGGGATAAATCACTATCTTTCTCTGCTTTATTTGTAAAGGAATTGCCATTGACTCTTTTCTAAAAAAACTAGAATATATAAATGCTCTTTTCAAATTAAAATTCATATCAGAAAACTCCTTATACTGTATTTATATTTTTATGTGTACAATTTTAATTGCAATTTTATTAAAATATGGCAGTGAGAACTGCATATCTCATTTTAAAGTGTACTATAAGTTTGCCTTTTCCCATATTCTCCAGCTTTTTGGTAGGCTAAATAATAAACTGCACATATGTTATATAATATATGCATCTATACATACATCTACGTATCTATACATATATACACACTACCTCATTATCTTACTTTCATTGTTAAAATACACTGCCTAAGTTTTCATATTGCTTAGATATGAATTCTATTCTTTTGAATAGTGATTTATGATTAGACATTGTGTGTTTTACTTGGCAATTTCCAAATAGTTCCAATTTTTTTTTTCTGAATTTGTCTTCATTTGCATCAGTGCTCCTCTCCGTTTATTTCAAAGATGTAAGACGTTATGGGAATTAGTGATATTTTTAAGCTAACCCCGATTCTCATGCATGTACCTTGTGCTCACACACATTAGAAAGATTCCTTGGCAGGCATAAGATGTATCATCTTATGAGTGTAGAGAAGCTTAAAACATGATTTTGGGCCATAAGCAATAAATAGAATACCTGTGGAGTCAACTCTATCGTGGTTATTCATGCTCAAGTGTTCCTGGGGGCTCACTCAATTCCTAACTCTATTTAAGACCTGGGTTAATACTGTAGGCTTTATGAGTTAGGGGAGGACAGATGGCTTTATTTTGGATTGTTAGGCATTTGAAAAGCCCCCTGAGAAAGTTCCTGGAGACAAATAACAATTCAATAAACAGTACCTTATAGATATTGGTATTTTATGGGACCCGTTCTGTCATGATGAAGCCCCTGTGAGTTATTCCTCAACCCCAGAGATATCTGCAAATCGGAGCTCATGTCTCCATGATAATGGTATGTTTTGGGGGTTGGGGTTAGTGCTTATTTGTTGTATGATTTCAGCCTTTCCAAGTCTGATAATGCTAAATTTATAATAAAGAGCTACTCATACAAGTACAGGAAGGTCAGACTGTCTTCTAGCAGTAAATGCACTGCTGGGAAAATTATTCCTCCATCAGAAAACTACCTTAAGGGAAAATAATTTTCTTTGAAGTATAAAATTTTAAAGTTGTCACAGACTTTAGAGATCGGCTCATTCAAACTGCTGCTTTCACAGAGGAGAAGTTTTGGTCCAGAAGTTTTGGTGACTTCAAAAATCATGAAGCAAATTAATATCAGAGCTAATCCTGGGCCCCCAAATATCTAGTTCAATGCTCTTTCCACTGTCCTATGCTAATTTGGGGGAGGTGGATGTCTATAATGCCAAAATTCTTTTGAGAATGATTTTAAACTTATTTGCTCTACAGTGTAAAAATATAGCTTATATTCATGGACTCATGTTATTCCCTGAGGCAGTTGGCTAGTTAGTCTCATGTTTATACAAAATAGGAATCAGCCTCCATATAAAAAAATTTCATGAAACGTTTATTTTTTTCACCATATTTTAATTTTATGAAATGAATGTTGTAAATAGAAGACTGGATATTTTTGTCTATGAAAGTCAAGGACAAAACAAAGTAAATGGTCAGTTCATCCTTGGTAAGTGGACAAAGTGTGGGGAGTCTTTTAAGGAATTGAAGGACACAGAAGGGGATAAAAAGATTCTATTTTAAACCTACACAGCTGTTACGGAGTCCCTACGAGGTGTGGTTCTTAAATTATCTGAAATTTATGAAATTTTCAATCCATGGCTGACCTAACCGTGGTCCTACTGTACATGACTAGCATTTAAGTCAGACCACGTGTGACTCACCATGTGAGTGCTCAACAGCACTTGATCTGTTGAATTTAGAGTGCTCTAAACTCAAGAATAGAGAACAAGAGCTTAGTGCCACCGCAATATTCAATAACTGCAACATTTCTCAACTCTTACTGTCAGTTTTTTTCCTTGTCACAGCTTGGTAACAAAATGTTTCCAGAGCCAGCATGTTCTTCACACTATACTTTAAGGAACACTGCTCATGGATTTAAATCCAACAATATCCGCTTCTTCCTTCTTAGAGTAGAAGGTTGTTCTAGGCCTGACCTTCCCAAGGAGCTACAGGGGAAATCTAGTTGGTATGGACCCCTTTGAAACAGGGAGGCTAGATCCTTCTTTCTGTAAGAAAACTGTTATTTGGTAGGGGACTTTGTCAAGTTGAAGGTGTAGGAACCATTATAAATTCCTTTGACCCCTTGCTTTTCTTGCTCCAGCCTAATAATGGTAAATATAATGGGAAAAAGAAGAATACCCCTCTACTTTCATTTTAAGTTCTTTCATCATTTAGAAAGTTTGCTGTAGTGGGGCTCCATTGTATTCCCCATTTAGAAATGTAGGCTATTTGAGATGCTAGGGAGATTAGAGTTCACAGGAAGACCCAAAAACATGCTAAAGAATAACTTTTTTAATAGCTAGAAATATCTGTCGACAGCTCAAGCACCCTAGAATACAGTGAGTTTTCCACCATTGGACACCTACAAAGAAAACTACATGCTCAGAATAGTTTCATTTAAGGATCCTTCAACCCTCAAGTTCTACTCTCTAGACCAACCCCTTCATAATACTTACACTGGTTCTGAGGTCAGATAAAGTAAGTGACACACGGAAGGTTGCAGTTGTTCAGTGAAAGAACCAGTAAAGAATTGAGGGCTCTTTCCTCCTTTCTCCTGAGTTCCATTCACTGTCAGGCCATGCTCAGTAATGTTTATTTTTTTGTTAGATCAAAAAGTAGCATTTTGGAAGTAGTTAAATTACATGTATTCTTTTTCAACAGAATTTTTCATTTTTATGACACAAATTTTAATAATTCTTAAAAATAGGATTATACTTCATGGAAAATTATCATAAATTTTAAAAGACCAAGCAGACTGTGTGAATGACAGCCTGAGTGTTTTTGCATTTCTAGATCATGCATAGTCTCAGCTAACCTGATAAATCACTGTGAATAATATATATTTTAAAAACAGAAATAGAGATTGCTTCTCATTTCACTGGATATGTCAGAAGTTAATTAGAATATTTGGAATGTCTCTGAGCTTCTTAGCAGAAGTTGCTTAAACTGAAAAAGCTTCATTTATTAAATCTGAAAATTTTATTTGATTTTTTTTAAATTCCGAGAGGCATCCAGTTTAGATAAATTTATTTTGTCCGTTTAAACCTGATTGTGTCTGTCTTGATGCTGATGAAACACTGTTGGCAAAGAATAAGCATCTTTCATGTGAAATCTGTTATAGGGAGTATTATCGTATCAATGTTTGATGACCATTATTTGTTTCTCTCTCTTTTTCCCCTATGAATGCATGCAAATTAAACACTCACTGGGAAACAGTTTACAATGTGTCTGTCAGAGGTTAAAAACTGCTTATTGAAAATAGTAACAGCAACCAGCACATGCATTGTTTACTGTGTACCAAGCACTCTTTTAAGTACTTTGTATATATTAATTAATTTATTCTTCACAATAATCATATAAGAGAGGTACCATTATTATTTCTCTTTTATAGATGAAGAAATAGAACACTGCATGTAGAAATGATGAAGCCAAGATTATTGATCCCAGAAATCTGGTTCCAGGGTTTTTGTTCTTAACCAATGAGAAATTAACTATTTGCTTTAATACACAGACCATCGAACTCATGGCTTGACTAATGTTTCAATGGAAATAACAAATTTTCTAAAGAAGTAACTGAAGTCAGTAGCTGCAACATCTTTCTATGGAACAGCCAGAGCTGTTGCAACTCTTGCATTCATCATACAATGTACACGACTGGTATCAGCTTGCATGTGCTTCGACAAAAATGTAGACAGTGTTTTGGGAAGTGCAACAGTTGGAACCTGAAAAAAATGTGGATATTGTTTATAATTTTTTCTTTCCTGTAACAGTATTTTGCCTTCCATAGAGTTTCACTGTCTTTAGTTGCAAGGTTTCTGCTATAGGGTGTAAAGTAGGTGCAAGTTCTGGGTTGTAGCATGGTCTTAAGACTGATGGAACCCCCCATTTTATAGAAATATCCCTCTACTGTTGCATTTTTATTGAGATAGACATTATTCATCACATTATTTTTTTTCAACCAGGTTATAAGGCTTCTACAGTGGGATGTATTATATTATTCAGTAGAATCAATAATCACATAATTCTACCTCAGACTAATATGTCTGAAGATTTTATTTACAGATCTGGGTTTATGTATGTTTATTTTTACATCTATCCATGACTCCACACACTTACACATTGGGAATAAACTATTGATATTTTATCTTTGTTACCTTAGTAAAAGTGATCTTATAAATGTGGTAAATATATGCATACTGAACAGATGAAATATTAAAACAATGACATTTTAAAATCTCCAACTTACTTTTACTTTATGTAAATCCCGATCTAAGAAAAACCTTAGAAATCAACCAAAGACATAGAGATCATCTATGTAAAAATTCACATTTGTGAAACAGATACATCAGAGGTGAATAGTTGCCTTAAAAACAATCATTTCTTCTAACACACGATTAATATATTATTTCATTAAGTAATAAATTCTCATGGTATTTTAAAAATATGATTTAGTTTACGAAGTCACTTTGAGGGAAGACTATCAGAAGATAATATTTACAGAGTAGCAAAGAGCCTCTGTCTTTCAAATGTGTATAATATGAATACTGTAGTCAATTATGCTCTTATCTTGAATTAATAGAAAGCTATGACACTTGACAATTCTGCAAGGTTTTAAAAATTCATGGATTCCCTTTAGAAAATTCCCTCAGTGGGATTTAAACACCTTTGCTAAAATATTTTTCATGTTCTTCTCCTGTCTAGAGTTCAAGACTGGTTCATTATAGGCAACATAACAACCTTTGAAAAAGGTTAACTTAAACTGACCCTATGGATTTCTTCCCAAACAAATACATTTTTAACCTACAGAGATCTATCATTGCTGACACTGATGATAAAATTAGCTATATTTTTCAAACACAAGCTAGTAAATCTTATGTGAAGAGTGCCTTTCTATGCAGAAAACTTTGAGAAATGTCTTTCATCTTGTGCTTCCTGAAATGGTTATTTCTGTCTGAAATCTGTCTCCCCACAATGGCTCACTGCTTCAGTTCCACTGGTGCAGTACTTAGTAACATCCTTGAAATGTCTTTTGGGTTGATGACAACACCTAACCACTTGCTGGAAGGAGATTATAAAGGTCAGAGAGTCCCTTATTCCCACAGCTGGTCCAAAGTCCCTAGACCATGAAAGCCAGAAATGACAAGTGTGTTATGATGTTTTAAAACCTATTTTGTCCAAGTCATTTTAGACTGAATCAGGATCTAATCTGTGTAATCCTCTGACTTGAGTCTGGGAGGATGGTGATTTATTACAAGGCAAGCATCTACTGTGAATTTTTTCTTACATGAGTATTTCATAGCCAATTTGGCTCACAAGGAATTCTTTTGATGCCACCATGCCACCACTTCCTGTCTGTGCAACGCAGGATACCTAACCACATATTGCATTGTATTTAACAGGTACACATGCATCTTGTCTTTCTTTTGCTATTCAGATTGTCAAGCCTTGCGCATGATTTTATACCTTGTTCCCTCCTATCTCTTAAAAGTGCCAACCTCAATGCTGGCCATATTGGGATCCTGGCAAAAATATAAATTAAGCTGAATTAAACTGAGCAACCTCACTCTGCTCCTTGGCTGAACAGTAAGGGCAGCCTCACCATCTGTTGCCTACCTACCATCTAGGAAGTGGTTCTTCTGAAAATTCAATATGTGTGCTTAGGAAGGGCTCCCAGGGTCTAGGGTCTCTGTATGTCTAGGCCTCCAAAAGTCTTTGAGATCTTGGGCACTGACGCTTCCTCTGGGCTTTTCTGTCCTTTAGCGGAAGGCACACATTGCAGAGATTACTGTCAGCAAGGAAGCTGAACAAAGACCAAACTAAAGTATTTTTAAATCTAAAGGGATTGAAAGAATAGGACTAATAGCTAGAGGTAAGGGTTAGATCATAATGGTGATGATGTTGGTGATAGTTATATTAATATCTAACTTTTTTATTGCTTACAATTTTCCAACTAGTAGTGTAAGCATATTACCCCTTTTAAATCATTAAATCCTTAAAGTAATCTTATGAGTTAGATATTTTCCTCAATTTATAGACTGGAAAATCAAGGCACAGAGAGTTTAAGTAACCTGTCAAGGTCTATATAGCTAATGAACAGTAGAGTCAGGACTTAAACCCAGGCTGTCTGGTTCCAGACTCTGCCATCTGAAGCACTTCACTGTGCATTTTAATTTGTATCCCAGAGTTTGATGTTAGTCATATCTCCTGGGAAATTTGGCTGGAATTCCTAATCTCTAAACCACAGGCTAAAATTACTATCTTCCTGGATGTTGATTCACAAGGGGCATTAAGAAATCCTTTCTTTCTGACCTCGAATGGTTCTTAGACTTTTTCATGGTGATCTTTTCTTTATCTAGGAGAAAAATGTGACTTGCTACACTGTCATTATGAGACCAAAGTTTGGGCTATTTTATTATTCCATAAGGTAATTAATAGAATTCTATTAATTACAGCAAAGAGAAAGAACAGTGTTTTTGTATATTTTCAACTTTCTATGACAGACAGAGAAAATCAGTATCTTAGTACCCCATTTCTGAAAGGAAAAGTTGTAATTAGATGGCACTGCTATCAGTTTTCTTGGGTATAAAAGAGGGAAATAGGTCATGTAGGCCTGAGGGGATCTGTACCTGAGTTGTATCCATAGTTATTGGCCATGAACTGGCTGATCTCTGTTTGTACCTCCTCAGACACTGGTGATGGTCCCAGGGAGTTGGGAGGGCAGGGAAAACCTTTACTGTTCAGGCTTTTGAAACAATTGGAAGAACCAAGCAATTCACCAGCAGAAAACAGAGAAACCCAATATAGTTAATATTGGATTATTAATTAGTATTATCCCAAGTAAAAATAAAAGGGATTTTGTTAAAAAATCCTCTTACATAGAGTCTGCTGAAGTTCTGAATTATTAATACACTGACTTATAAACACGGCCCATTAATTAATTAAAGGCCAATACCCTGATATTCAGGGAAGAATTTCCTGAAATATCTCCAACAGTACCTGGAAAGTTGATGACAAGTTCTGTTTCCCTTTAACCTTGTCCAGCTAATTGGCCTTGTGGTGGCTAAGACCCTTTAACCAATAGGCTATTATATTTTCCATAGTGTTTAAGACTGTAAGGCTCAGAGTGCTGATGACCTTGTGAAAATGCAACATTTAATAAGCATCATTAGCTGAGTGACCTTGGCCACAAAACTTGGAGTTGTTTTTTTCTTTATGGACAAGGTCAGCTAGAATCTCCGGATGTCCACCTAAAGCTTCATGGAAGTATGTGGAATTGAATTTATGATTTAACCCTATTTTCTTGTGTAAACACAGTCCTTGATGATCAATGTTGTTCCACAGATAGATGACACAATGATGGAAAAAACTGTTACAGCCTCTCCTGTCTCAGACATATATTACCTTAACCTAACATTTGCTCTAAAAATCTCAATTTATTGCTCCAACCTTACCTGAATTCAGATGGTAGTAGATCATGAAACCTCATTGGGGATCTCCAAAAAAAACCTAAATTTTGTTTTTTTCATGTTGAGAATTGAATACCCCAAATCTGAAATATAAGGTATTAGGCTGACTGCAAGAATAGCAAAGGCTAGGATAAAAAGTCAATGGATTTTAATTAAAATTATAGTGAGCAGCTTCTGGCTACACTTTTCAAGGAGAAATTTCACTAAGAACATCCCTTGCTTGTGGTCCAGAGACCAAATGTGAGGGATTAGTATATTTTGTTTGATCACAATTTTGGTAATGTCCGTAGCCCTTTCCTCCTTGCCATGGACCATTCTTTGTTTGTAAAATGATCAAGTCAACTTGATTGAAAGTAAAAAGACAGGTTTCTACCATTTGAGTGCTGCCAGAGGGATACTGTTTTTCTGGGAACAAAAACACTTTCAGTTACACTGTGTGTGATGAGAAAACATTTCTTATTAGAAGTTTCTTTTTGATTGAGTGGACATGGGACCCATCTGAGCCAACAACTGATCAGAATGTGCTGGGTGAGATTAGGCAAGTGTAGCTTTCCTTATTCATTCTATAGCCCAAGAGAGGTTATTGTCTTTAATTAAGAGAGAAAGGGAAAGGAGAAGCCCTAGTGGCCCAGCAGAGGTGAAATATGAATGTGAAGCCCGGTCAGGACTGAGTCCTTGTGACCGTAACTGTTGTCACTCAGTGACTCAGGGTGGAAATACCCTGAGAGCTAAAAGGCTGAAATGTTTTTTTCCCTTGTAGAATAATCCAGCTTAAGAACCCTGAGTGTGCATCTCCCTCTGAAGCTTTCTGACAGCTTGCCCCTCTTGAGGGGAAGACAAAATCGGATTTAGTCCTTGTTCTATTTTTGGGAATAAATTCCTTCTTGATAAATAGGGTTGCCAGGCCACAGGCTAACATGCAACATGAGGAACTTGGCAGCAATGTCTCTTTCTGTGTGAGTCTCTATGTGTCCATCCACTGCTCTGTCCCTCCCTTTTTCCCGCCCTCCTTCCTTCCCTCCCTCCTTCACTTTCTTCCTCTCTCTCTGATAGAATTGCCTCACTCAGGTAGAATTCTTCCATGCATTTGTTTAGTCATTGAAAACATAGTTTTTTAGTGCCTACTATGTGCCATGCACTGTTTTAGGGTCTGGTGATGTAATGGCAAACAAAACAAAACAGACCAAGTCTCTAACCTCAAGAAGCTTACTTTCTAGAACTCTCTGAAGTTTGACTGAACCCTGGCTCTTCCATTGCTAGCTTTGTAACTTTGGGGAAAGTTACTTAACCTCTGTGTTCCTCATTTTCCTCATCAATGGTGATAATATTAGTACTTATCTCAAATTAATCCTTTTTAAGTATACAATGAGGTAATACATGTATTTAGACGCAGAATGTGTGGCTCAGGGTTAGTGCACAGTGCATGCTGCTATTTTCATTGATGCTGTTCATACTATCGTTGCCTTCTTTCTTTCTGAGGTGTTTATTGTCTCATTGTTTGGTGACCTGAGAGAACAGTTTCCTCGGTGCCTTATTTTCAGGACTAGGGAGCAAGCAAGAGCCCTCTGAAAAAATGCCCAGGGAGCAGCAGTTGTGAGAGCAGCACATGCCTGTCTGGAAGTGCATTATCCAAGCATGTCTTAACGCAGTCACCCCAGGGTCCTGCCAGGAAAAGTGAAAATGAGTACTCTGTATATTTAAAGAGGTATATGAGCAAAACCAAATCAAAGTGAGTTTGAGACACACTTTATAAATACAGGTTGAGGATCCCTAATCTGAAAACCCCAAATCTGAAACTTTTTGAGCACTGACGTGATGCCACATGTAGAAAATTCTACACCTAACCTCATGGGATGGGTCACAGTCAAAACGCGGTGAAAACTTTGTTTCATGAACAAGAAATATAAGTGAATTTCATGTTTAGACTAGGGTCCCATCCCCCAAATATGTCATTATATATATGCAAATATTCCAAAATCTAAAAAAAAAATTCAAAATCTAAAACACACCTTGTCCTCAGCATTTCAGATAAGGAATACTTGACCTGTACATAGATCCTCGGCATAGTAGCAAAATCAGGTCTATTGCTTTTTCAAAGGTCAGCCCAGCCTCTTTCTCTTCTACACTTACAGTATATGTCTAGAAGGAAGTAGAATCTCCTCTGCCTTTTAGTAGCCCATTTCCCAGTACTTTAACTCTTTTTTTATTTTGAGATAGGGTTTCACTCTCTTGCCAGGGCTAGAGTACAGTGGAGTTATGTTAGCTCTCTGGAGCCTCCAACTCCTGGGCTCAAGAGGTCCTCCTGCCTCAGCCTCCCAAGAAGCTAGGACTACAGGCACACGCTACCGAGGCTAATTTAAAAAATTTTTTTGTAGAGATGTGGTCTCATTGTTGCCCAGGCTGGTCTCGAACTCCTGGGCTCAAGCAATCCTCCTGCCTTTTGGCATCCCAAAGTGCTAGGATTACAGGCTTGAGCCACCGTACCTGGCCTAACTCTTTGATATTAGTGAATGAGGTAAATCATTTCTGATATTTTTTCAAATATACCAAATTCTACTTTTGGCAGTGTCCCTCTGCCCTATGTGTCCTGCAAGTGGCTTTCTTGGTTTCTGACAAGAACAAAGATGAATCGCTAGCTTGGGGTAACTTGTGTCTCTTCACACTATTGATTGTAGGACAATATTTTCAGAAGCTTGGAAAGCCATATATTTAATGTCATTAGTCTTTAAAACATCACTGTCCAAGGAAGAAACAATCACCATGTTTTATACATTCATCAAATCAATGACATAGTTCTTAAAATGAAAAGAATGTTTAAAAAGCTTTTTTTTAACCTAGAGGGAAAGTAAATTCTACTTTTTGCATTACTCTGCTTTTCAATAAAACTCTAGGTATAGTTTACTCTTAACACAAGTAAGTCTTTTTATTTGTAATTATTATTAATTGTTAAAATTTGCTGCATAGTTAATGCCTATTTTTGTGAACCAGTAAATACTGTTATACCAAGAAGTGTCCATTTTTTTCTTACCCTTAGTTTTTGCTTCTAAATTCATATTCTTTGTAAGTCAAAACAGTCCACTCAATCCTGGGGTGACAACTTCATTTTTGATATTCTGAGTGTGAAACCTTGACAAAGGTGTTTTTAGATTTTATTTTGGTTACAACTCTTGTTTTCCTTTTATTCACATGCACTTTTACCTCCATCAGTATTTCTTAAAAAGAGGCTCCAGCCCCTTCACTGTTACCAGGTATGTGACTTTGACCAGGTAATTTAGCTTCTGAAGGTCTCATTCTTTTCATAAGTAAAGTAAAGTAAAGGGCCAAACTTCATGATCTCTAAACCTATTGAATCTATTAAAATCCATTTCTTTTTCATGAGAACTAGAGTATCTGAGATTTGGTAATAAAGGCACTAAGGCTTACTTTGTAAGCAAAGCAGAAATAAGTTTCATTACTCTGGGTAAGTAATTAAAAAGACCTGAACAATGAAATGCCCTTGACACCGGCTGCTAAACCCACACCAGCCTAATTTGCCTTTGCTATCTCGGAAGACATTCCAGGTTACTGGAAAGCTTCAGGCATGGATGGGAACATTGTCCTTCATTGGTACAGATACAATATTAGACCACAGACCTCTAGACTTTTTTGTTTGTAATTCTCCAACCAAATTCTGCTAGCAACACATTTTCTTGTCATCTGCTTCTGTCTCATCAAGTATAGAACAGAAAGAACGAAATGATGATATTCAAGTATTCTGGTTATCAGAATTTCAGATTAAGGAATCTTTATTTTGTGGATTCTATAAATGAGTGACTAATTAATGGGTGGTTAGCCTGTATTCAGAAAGCAGAATTTTTTTTCTCATGTAAAGGCAAGAGAGGATATTGAGTATACTAATCTGAGTGTACTATACTGAGGATTGAGGGAATGACACCTAGTTGGGAACCGAAGAAATTGCTTTATGTGACTGCAGAGGGCCCAGGGATTCCTTATAATAAGATTATGTCCTTATAAATTTTATGTCATTTAAAAAATTGTCCAACAGCTTTTTTTTGATAGACTCTGTTATTCTGTACTCCCAGTATAAGATAACTGCTGAGAACACTTTGTCAGGTTCTTACCTTGAAGAAGGTCATCGTTGATCCATCTCTGACTGCCCCATATTCTATCTTGGTCTGCTTTGCCAGATCATCTGCTGAATCTATGGGGGATTCCATTCTCTCTACTGTCAAGAAGGCAGCCAGATTGGCAGTGTAGGATGAAATGATGATTAGGGTGAAAAACCACCATATCCCTCCAACTATTCTGGTCGATAGAGCTTTGGGCATCAGCTCTGATCCTGTGATGGTATCATCAGAGTAAGGGTGTTAAATAGAGTCAAAAGGAAAGGAGAAACTTACAGTTAAACACTATTGTAGGAAGATAAGCCCATTAAGGAGTTACTATCTTGTATGTAGATAATGTAAATGCATTTTCTAGAAAATGGAGAAAAATATGAATGATCCTTTTTCAAATCATTAATACTACTGTTTAAAATGTAATTTATCAGTAGTTGATAGTATTAAAATGGTTTTAACCCTGAGATATTCTATGTTTAAAATTTAGTTTGTTTAGTTGCTTGGAATTGAAAAGTCAATTCTAAGACTTTTGGCCCTTTATTACTGTCTAAATGCAACTTGTAGTATGAAGTAAATGTTCTAGGTCTTTGTATAACTGTGAAAAGCTTTGAAATGCTAACTTATTTCTATTTAAGGTTAAAGAATGGGAGAGACTTTCAAAAGATTAACATATTATGCCATTTATCACATGTACTTTAATAAAATATTGGAGTTTTACAAATAAAATGAAGATACAGCCATCCCTGACAAGGGATGAATCATTTTTTATAGTTTTATGTTACTTTTACTGTCACAATTATTTTTTCTAATGTAGATTCTTATCTGGCCAAAAGAATACATTCCCTGAAAAGCATAATTTTGTCCTAAAGTAAAATACTATTTCTCAATTATACTTCAAAGACTGGCTGTTCCTTAGGTGGGAAGAGGATCTTCCTGGTAAGATTATACATTTTAGATGTCATTCAGATGGTTCATAATTATTTCTTAAAAATAACATAGAGGCACTTAATGTCTTTACCAAAAAAATCTTCTTCTCTAGAAGAAAGGGTTCATGGGCTAAGTTTACTTACATGAAAGACAAACATCTTGAAATAATCTATCTCAATTTTGGTCAAACTGAGCTGTAGAAGTCTATAAATCCAGCAGCAGAATTAGAAGGGATGAGAAGTACAATTAGAGTTCACTACAATTGTACTGGTTCATGAATGGATTTTGGCTAGTCCATTTGCCTGAAATTCACCATTCGTTCTGTACTTAGCATTTCCTCCATGAACCTGAAGGTGTGACAGAGTTTATGTGACCAGTTAAAAAGTGGAAGAAAAACATCCTAAATTTGAAACCCCAAAGAGTGAAGTACAGCAGGTCAAATATCTGTTCTACACGATCCATTTACTACACTGATAAGGTGTTTTAAAGTTTTACAGTTAATCGTAGCTTAAGATGGAAAGGAAAATTGAAGTTCTCCAATCTACCAATGAGTTTATGCTCAGGTTTAATCTCTAAACAGATGCACATGTGGCTCATGAAATCAAAGCCAGCTCAAGGCTAGTGATAAACAATCAAGGTTAGCAGAGTTTCTGGGCTTTGAATTAACAGATATATTCTCCTAATGCTGTTAGGTATCTTTGTGCTTTATTCCTTTTTAATGAGGTAAATGGTTTGAGTGCAGTTTGTATTTCCTTCCGTTGTTTGTTTGAATTTGGGTGTGTAATATTACACAGATTCATAATAGTTTCCATTAAATTGCCTCCAAGGATTTAGTGGAATAGTTTGTTGCTGTTGTTTTAATACTGTGGTTTAATGGGATTTATATGCCTGTGGGTGTGTGTTTAATGCCCAAGGTTGTTTCATATCTTTGTACTTAATTGATCTAGCATCCTTGTGGCAACGTGATATTATTTTAGCTCTTTAGTTGGTTATCATTAAAATGACATTTATTTCATAAAATAGCCATGGGAAATAAATAACACAGTTAATAGATACATTTTTCTTAGCCTTCTAGGTACTGACTTTCTGCTGTAAATTTATTCTTATGTTATTTGGTTGCATTTATGAAAAGATAAGGTTTTAGCTTATTTATACATTTGTATAATTATGTATTAATAGTATATGACAGTAAAACTGGACAGGAAGATGAACAACCAATTGTTGATATATAATAATATAAATTCACATCTTTCACACTTTAAAATGCACGTTTATATTTTTGGATGAAGTTACCTTGGAAATTTAATGAAAATATTCATATAAACCTACTGAGATTACATTTTAAACCCTTGGTAGATGGTATCATTTATTAATAGATTTCTCAATGTTTCTTGATGTTTTCAATTTCCACATAATTTTGTGAATTTCATGACTCTCAGTGTTAACCGATATACTTGGAAATGGCTTCTTTCAAGTAGAGATGATTTGTGTTAAGTTCAGTACTCTAGAGGATGAAGTTATGAAAGCAATAAAAGTAGAGTAAAACATCATTAGAAAATATTCAGGATGAGAGACAATACTTGCTGAAGTCTCTTTAGTGCCTTTTACGGCAGACATGACAGCCAATCCTGATCCAGACTTTGCTCACGCTCTGCAGAAAAGAGAAAGTCTGAGCATCACATTAAAAACAAAAAAGTAAACAAATTGGTTTCCAATTGAGTACAGTGACAAGCTTCTGCTAACCAGAGAGAGCGCAAGAGAGGATAGCATGTTCAAGGCTACATGCTAAAGACAGATACACTAACAGTAACAAGCACCACAAGTTTGTTCATGGAAACATTTGTTGCACCTGACGAATATTTGTAAACTTCTTGAAAGACAAGCAGAGTCTGGTTGGGGCTGACTGTCATGTACCCAAGGTAGTGGTAACTAACAGACACTGCATCCCACAGTTTGCTGTGGATGATGGTAAACTCCAAACAGGTAGAAGATGAAAGAGAAATTCTGGGGGTGGGTGTACTCCCATGACAGAAGGCTGTCACAGTCATATACCTGCACAGACCTGCTGCAGGCTCTGTGAAACTTAAATGTATATTTTTCTATTCTAAAGACTGGAGATAGCAAGATATAGGGAGGGATGTCTCCTCACTCTGAAAGTAATTTTTCTCAAGATAAATATTCTGAAAATTAAATACGCTGGTAAAGTAGTACATGGCTTCTAATGGGATTTCTTGTAGGATTTATAGCTCTGTGCTATACTTTATGCAAGTGATTTCTAGTAAATCAGATGATGTCTATGCCTATTTAGCAGTGCCCACACAAGCTATAACAGATGATTTGCCCACTTTTCCTCAACTCTCTGGTATTTCCACACTAGAGATTCTTTCTTTCTATCTCTCTCTAATTTGAAGACCCAGAATATAAACATTTCAAGTAGTATGGTAACAACTCCCTAATGAGAAACCTTAGGGTTCATCCCCAAATAGCAAACATGTTTAATGTACATCCCAGTTGAATTTTCCTTTGCCAATTTATTTTGCTGCTTATAGTCAAAGGAGCAGATATTCCAAACACGACAGCATCTGTGACTTATGATTTTCTTAAATTAAGCATTTAATCTTGGAAGTTTTTCTATACCATATGCCTGGAATCAAAGCTGAAGAAAACCCACAAAAAAAAGATGGATTTTTTCCAACAGTTAAAACAATTTCTTTCTTCCCCCCAAACCAAAGCAAAATCCCCCAAATCATAGAAAACGTATAAAATAGATTACGTTTCTATGGTTGAATTTTATTTTCCCAACCCCCACAGTTTATTGTTGCTATGGTTACCCATTGAGGGAGAGTGTGAAATGGTTCTAGGAGGCTAAGATGAATCTCAGTAGGGTTTGTCAGAGTGGTAATTAGGTGGAAGTTCTAGGTACTGTCAGTGACTGGAGGAATCTAAGTGAACTTAATCTTCAAAGGATTTAAATTCCACTCCTTTTAAACCTTTGACTTGTGGAGTTATGGCCAAAAAGGAGGAGACTGACATCTCCATCTATGCAAGTTTGTAAACAATTTCTAATGTACTTTATCCTTCACTACCCACAGGAAAATTAGTATTCATTGCTTGATAAAAGTGTTTTGGATATGTAGCAAGGGAGTTTCATTTAGGTCATATTTTTTGCTTTTTCTTTGTCTTCAGAACCAGCTAGAAAGTCAGTTGCTATTTTTTTAAATTCCTGAGATGGTGTTTGAGCCTACCCTCTAACTTCACGGTGGAGTTTACCAGCACAAAAGCCTGTCAGCAGACTGTGGGGTGCGTGTGACAAAGATGGGCAACCGGAGTACCTTGCTGCATGAGAGCTCCAACTCCAAACCAGAAACTGTTTAGTAAAGTAAAATTGTTTTCCACCACATCTGAGTCAGGGTTGCACGGGTGGGGGTTATACCACTCATAGGGTGTAAACCTGTGGTAGTTAACAGAAACAGTCTGTAAATATCAGATAAACACACAGGGGCACCAACAAAACTTGCTGAGCAGTGCAGAAACCTCAACAGTTGATGATGAATGCTTCAAACCAAAAGAGGAAAGGCCATATTCATAAATTTACAGCTTTGGTGGGCAAAGTGCAAAGAGCTTTGAGGCATTAGTATTTACCAGACTTCTTATTACTAGGCAAAGTCCATTGGTCAGCTGGAATTGTTCTCCTCAGATCTATGTCTACAGAATTCTTCTGGGTTTTCATTCATTTCCATTTTACTTAACAACTAGATGAACTGTAAAGAAAGATTCACTCATCCCAAGTATTCACCCCACCAAGTAGTGATGAGAGTGACAGACATACACTTGTTGCCTAGGAACTACCATGTCAAGATACTGTGTTGCTAGGTCCTGTGGGAGACACAAAGAAGAGGGGTGACTTGCCTTCAAGGGGTTTCTATGGACAGATGCTGAGTAGGAATCTAAGTGGTCTAGAAAGTTTGTAATGCATCAAAGGGGCTGGCTGTGAAGCTAAAAAAAATTAGGAAACAAAAAGAAGAACTGGATGTTGAATATTTTTAGCATACTACATGGGAAAAATACCATAATCCTTAAATGAAGAGATAAAGTTTAAGTTTGGAAGTATCATAGCCCAGGCCTAATGGTATCTTAGTATTAACTCCATAGCATACCTCACTGGAGAATTTTAAGTTCATAATTTCCTCTTGATTTGTTTTTAATATAATTATTTTCAGAATTATGGCCTGTGGTCACTTAATCACCGACACTGCTTAGGTAAGAAATATGATTTCTACAGCATTATCATAGCTCTAGCTGCAAAGTGGTGAGCCATGGGCAGTAAAATTTTCTGGAAAAACAACTGTAGTCTAGCAAGTCGACCTTGAACAATTTACTCAACCTCTCTGGCCTCAATTTCCTTCTTTGTAACGAGAAGAGAATCCAGGTATCTCTGGGCTGTGTGCTTAAAATGAAAATCTGTGGAACTGAATACATTTTTGTTTCTTTCTCTATTCTCTAAGGATCCATCTGACCTATGTAGCCCAAAGGAAGTCTCTGTCTGCTCTGTGGTTATTTTGGGGGACTATCTTACCAAGCAGTGCTTATTTTTCCAAAGAGGCATTGGCAGGTACTCAGCAAAGTGATCTGGAAATGATTTAAATGCAGTAATTCTTGGCACTGAAAGCTTTGCCGTTTGCCATCGGGTCATTTTAACGCAAGCAGGAGTGTTAGAGTAACGTTAAAACACCATAAAGCCAATGAGAACATATGGATGCTCTCCAGCCATAAGGTTTCAGCAATAGGCAATTAGCAACAGGGAGAACTGGGTTTAAGGTAAACACATTATCTATAGCAAAGAGCAGGGCACACTGTGAATCATGCACAAAGAACTGGGCAGGCAGTTCCTCTTAATGAAAAAACACTCTCCAAACCCCTGGATGCCTTCTGGAAAGTGTACGGTGTCTCCTCATTGAGTCTTAGGGGAACTGGGATAACAGCCTTGTGGTTTATCCCACCGTAATGGTATCCGACTCATTACTGTGGCTTCTGCACAGCTGCAAGGTACACCGTGCAGCTTCCTACAAAGCTTATGAATAGAGCTTTAATTGACAATGCCATGCCAATACATTTCAATTAATGTTTAAACAATATAATTAAGTTTTGAATTTACACACTCTTATAATTATAGTAGTTTGCTGAGCTGAAGAAATGAATACCAATATTAATGAACCTACTAATTGAAACAGTATGCAGAGTAAAGATGCCGTTGCTTAAACAATATCATTGTCACTTGTACAATAATTTAAAAATATTAATTGCAATAAATTAGGAGGCTTATGCATTCAAGAGAAGGTTGTTTTGTATTTTTCTTTTTCAAATAGACCATAAAACCTGGCAACCACCAGTTCCCTGATATTCTGGCATTTCTCACCCAGATATACTTCGATCTATGAGCTCACCACTTCCCTCTTTGCAATGCTGCTTTTAACTTAGTCTTGTTTCCATATATCATACTTTGCACTTATAAGTGAGCAATTAATCTAATTTTTTTGTGGCAAAAAGAAAAGCTGTCTAAACAGCAATATGATTCTGCATGCTCTGCAGAGATATTTTAGATTCTTTCTCTTCAGGATTCTGAGTGACTTGGGGAGCATGAGGACTGATGAATATTAAACAATGACATGATGCCGTGCTGTAAAGACACTGGCTTTTTATAATGCGATGGACCTACCTGTTGCCTGGACATAGATATTTCACCTTGGAATTCCTAACACCTGCTTAAATAGCCAGTGTGACAGCAGTGTCAGCATCAGGAAGTCTGGGGGAAAGATTAATATATGACCTGCAGTGATGATAATCTGAAACTGCCATCCCCAAATGACTGTCAAGAAATCAATACTGATCTTTAGTAATATGTTAGAGAAAGGGACGAATGTGCTTAGAAACTATGTCAAAACTTGCATATAGAAGAGTAGCCTTATGCTGAAATAGAAAGGCTCATTTTGGGTTTTTGTTTTTGTATGCCAGGCTTATAATTGAACAGAAGATATAAAATGATCCTCACACTGAAGTCTTCTAATTAAGGGACTATCTTTTTAAGGCTGAGAGTGGATATTAAGGCTGCATTGAGCAGAGGGAAATCATTCATCTTTCAAAGAAGAATGCTCTATTTGAACTTGTAATATAATGACTGGGTTTGTACTGTAACCTTAGAATTTACTTTCAAGAGTATCTTTGCTTGTTATTTACTTATTTTGCCAAATGCCAACTTAAAAAATGTTCATTTTTAAGAAGACAAACATAAATCATAAAATGTAAGCAGACATTCTATCAGGATATTTGGTCTATTTAAATTGTGTTTATGGTGGACATAATTCCTTGGTGTCAGATATTTTTCAAAAAGTAGGAAAAAATGTCAACTACAAAACTAAAACCCAACATATACATTTGTTAAAAGTCATAGTAATTAAATTTTTATATTATTTTTCCTTAGTTTGTCCCATTAATGTCTATAACTTTATAAATTAATTCAGTTCAGCAAATGATTTTTAAGCATCTATCTAGTGAGGGCATTAGCTTAGATGCAGTGATGGGGCTTTATTTTTCCCCTTTAAAAGAACATGAAAGGATACTTCACAACATAAATTCAAAAGCCTCTCTAGAGCTAAAGGTGATTATGAAATTAACTGTTTTTCATTTCTATGTCACTAGCTTTGACTACAGACTACTAAGATGACAACCAAAAATCATTTTACATCTTAGCTTATGGGTGCAGAGAGATTGAGTTCATGGTCTCAAACTGTGATAGTGGGAAGTAAAAATGAATTGGCACACCTATTCAACTAGAATTTTGTTTTTGGGAATCACCCCGGAAATACATTTAGTGGCTTTATAAAGCAGAAGCAGAGATGGATTCAAAGGTGCCAGAAGGCGAATGCAGTTGAGAGTACAGTCTCCGTGACAGTGCCCCTGGGAACCGCAAAGAGTTATTTTCTATATTTTTATATTTTCTATATTTCATCACCATGCTGTTTGCAAGTTTGCATTAATCACTTCCCAACCAAGACCCTGAGCAAGAAGGCAATGGAAGGGGAGACAAGGAGAATGAGCTAAACAGAGAAGGGCTGGTTTATAAATGGTTCTGTCAGTGAGTAGGGAACACTGAGTGGGCTGCATCGATGTCGGGGGTGGAGGGGTGTTGCTGTCTTAGTAGAAATGGAATGTGTGAAGTCAGAAAATGTAGAGGTCCAGGTCACCAAGAGCTTATGGTATAACAGATAAAACAAGAAGAGGAAAACTACTGAATGCTACACTATTCTGATATATTTTGATGACAAAAGTAAGGTTATTTAAGGGCACCTTAAAGGGTCAAGTGTAAAAGGGTACTTTCAGCCTGTGTGCTTGTGAGAACTTTCAGATGCTGCCGTAATGTTTTTCTCTCACTGACTTTGGTCAAGTCACTATAATAAATAATGTACTTGTTCATCAACATTGTCTTGCTTGTTCTACTCATCAGCATCACTGCCTAGACAGAGCCACACATTGGCACGTATGGAAACTTTTCTGTTGCCCTGTGCTGCTTCAATTGCTCTACTAGTCCTAATATCACCCAACAGGTGTTGGCCTGAGGGCAGAGGTATGCAACAACAAACTAACACAAGATTGCTTGTTAGAGGGTATTTTACCTTAGGGTAGTCATTTATTAAATGGCTATTCTAGCGCAACATTAACTTTACTTAGAAGCCAACAATGAGAAATACACCTCCAAAGGTGAACAATTTATTTTTTCTTAATTTGATTTCCAAAGCAATATTTTCTGTAATTGTTTCAAGCATGGTTTCTCAACCTTGGCACTATTGACATTTTGTGGTGGATAATTCTTCATTGTGGGTGTGTGGGAGGGGGAATGTCTTGAACACTCTTGGATGTTTAGCAGCATCCCTGGACTCCATCCACTTGATACCAATAGCACTTGCCACCCACAGTTGTGACAACCAAAAAAGATGTTTGCAGACATTGCCAGATGTTCCCTGGGGGATATAATCTCTCCCAGTTGAGAACCATTGATCTAGAGTATTAAAGTATAGAAGGATAATATCACTATACATACTGTCAATATTCTATTTTCTGAAGTAAGGCATATGGGAAGAGAGCTTTGGTCCCTATTTGAAAGTATAAAATCTGGGATTTAATAACGTTACACTTTGTAAGGTGTAGAGAATTTCAAAACATTCATTTCACGTTGAATCTATAAATATCCACATGTGAGAGCACACATTTATTCAGGTTGATTATGCCTGCCTTGTGAATCTTTAAGACCTTTCCAGTCTCGGTTATTTTCCAAGCTTTCTTTATAATTACACCAGGGAAAGAGTTACCTGACATTAATCAAAAACAGACAGTGGACAATGACAAAGAGCTAGCATGAAGAAATATTTCTCTTAGAAATTCCTAGAGGAAAAACAAAAATTGATTAGGGAAAAAGTTCACTGAGTTTTGTTGAAAGGTGAAAAGATTGAAAACGAGTAGGGAACATACAAAAGCAATTATTTTTTATATGTTTTATCTAGGGATAGCACGTGTTTAAGCCAACGGAAAGGAAAGATAAAAACAGCTGTTTCAAATTCAGCATAAAAGGTATTTAGAAAATATGATCTACTGAAAGGTATGAAAATCCTTTAAAGAATTGTTTAGAACAGGCTGGTTAAATGTAGAGTTAAATCTCAAAAAATTAAACCTCAACTGAATCATCTTAATGGTAGCATAATGACTTCATGCCTCCAGCCTCTCTACGTAATCAATCTTTCCTTTTGGCTTTATTTGTAGCATTGTTAACGCTCTGTTTTTAAAAATATTTCATAGAATTTTCAAAGCATTTTTCCTTATTCCTGATTATTTCACAAACTTTTTATTCCAGTGTTTTTTATTTGCTATGACAATTCCTAGCTAACTTTTTTTTCTGTTTTGCATATCCAAATATTCCAGGGGTCAAATACCTTGACATCATTTTAGTATTCCTATTAAAACATTTTAGATTTATTAGTTGAGCCATTGCTTTTGTTGTAATATAACTCAGGGAAATTTTATTTTGCTTGGAATATTGATACAGTTAAACTAATGTTAAAAATTATCTTCTTATTCTCATTTTAAAGTACCTTTATAAATAATTATTAATAGAAGACATTCATTTATGGAGTGGCTTTTGTGTGAACACCTTGAGAGAATAGTACACTAAAAGCATACTTTAAAGTTCTTAATTTTTGTCTACCTCTAGAAGATACAGAAATCTGAGGCCAACCTACACCTGTTGTGAATTCAGTAATTCTCAAACTTACCTTGCAATCACAAAGAGTACACAACTGACTCCCAAGCAGGCTAAGAGCACATACATCCAAATATCTGGAGACAGGGGGTTGAGGAAGGAGAAGACTCCTGGGTTGGTACCATTGGGCTTCCGGTAGAGAATGCTGATGCCCAGGGTCATGAATGGTTTGGAGAAGTCTATGACTTTTTCCCGCACGTAGGTGATGGTTAGAGGAGCCACTGCCAGGTCAGCCTTCTGCAATGCAAGTCCAAAATTGTCAGATTAGTTTAGCTTCTTTCCAAACGTCTGGACTGCTCCTGAGTACCCCTGATTCCTATTCTTAACTCTAAATTCTTCTCACACAAGAAGCTTCTGTGGTGATTGGCTTTCATACAAAAACAGTCCATATACACAGTTATTTTTACGAAATTGTGTTTATCAGCAAAGAGAAACCAGAAAGTATAAAATACACACACACAGACATATATTCATCGTTCTGGAACTAAATGAAGGAAAAAATGCAGAAGGATGTCTTTTAAAAGGGCATGTGAGAAAAAGAAGGAATGAACTCGGTCATAATATTAGCTGACAACACGAGATTTTGCTCTGAGCTGAAGACTTTAGAGTTCTTAATTTAATTGAAGAATCACCCAGGTTTATTCTTCAGTATAAAGGATGGGCCCATAAATTTTTATCATCAAGTTTTATCCTTACTTGCTTTTCTAAGTAAGCAAACTCCATTTCTAGGTTGTTTTCTACTTTTTTTAAGAAAAACATTTTTATGATTCAAAAAAGGAAACATTTCTTCTGATACCATCTTTTCTCTTTTCATTTACTTCTTCTTATGCATTTTCAAAGACGCATTAGATGTATTTTTGCTTACGTGATCTATGAGTTCTTTAACCATTCCATTCCACTCTCCTTTGTCATTCTGGGCTCCATATTTGCCATCGGGGACCAGTTTAACATCATAAATGAAACCCAGGATGTTTGACAATTCTTTCAACAGATCCAGGCAATATCCTTCAAATCTGTCATTTCCATACAGGGGCTTATCAGATTTCCTGTACATCACATAGGGCTCTTCCTAAATGAAACAAACCCAATATGAAAACCCTGTTATAAGGAAAGGAAGAACTTACTCCATCAGCAGCCTAAAGATATAAAATATTTGAAAATGATTCTGAAGAGTTGAGAGCACTGAAGTCAGTCACTTACTTTCCTGTCTATATCCTCTACAAACACAGAACACTTCACATATTATTTGTTCTTTTCCTCCTGCTTCTTTGGATGAGAGATTTTCCTTCCCCTGCTGGGTGTAGAGCTGTGAGTGGATGGTGTGGTGGAGACACAGCCACATTTAGACTTTGGCTCTGAGAAGAGAGAGAGGCTGACAGGGCCGCGGGGCCCAGATGCCTGGCCTCCCGCTGTGCCTTCACTTCCTCCTTCCTGGCTTTTGTCTAAGAGCCTCACCTTAAAAAAGAGAAATCTAATATATCTCCTCGCTAATATATCACCATATATCGCCTCTCATTCTTCAAACTTCCTATTTACTGACTATTCTCATTTCCTCATCTAAATTGCATCTCGTTTTCACTATTTGCTTACTGTCTATATATTTTGTTTGGTTTCCTTCAGGGCAGCCTATTCCAAAGGCCATTTCTATGTCTTCTTTCATCACCAGTGATCCCATTTTCTTATTAGAAATCATCTCAAATCTCACATCTGGCAATTCTTTGCTTATGTGCTTACATGACAAACCCTCATCCTGTGAATAATGGACATTCCCCTACTATCATGGATCTATAACCTTACAATTCTCATTCGACTAAATGAAAGTTCATTTTGTTTTATAAAATTATAGTAGTTACTTTACTGCTAACATGTTCTTTACATGTAGGTTTATCCTCAAATAAACTGATAGTTGTGTCATGCAAATACAATAGAAAACCCTACATTTCCATAATACGGTTGCAGAGAAAGTAGTGACCAGAAAGAACAAAAGGGTTTTTACTTGAGATGAACAATTCTCACAAGTTAATGATTTCAAAAATAAGTTGATTGGACATTATCAGCTGAAATGAGGCAGGCTTGTCTGCAAGTGAAGATTTCAGAGGGGTCCTCCCATGCCCAACTCCCCTTGGGAAAGGAAAAGGAGAATAGACAACCGACAGGTGTCCAGTGGCTGGATGGGGTGTGATCAGTGTTCCAACAGGAGGCAGGACTTTTGAAGAGCAGTTAATCAAGGGGCTATTTACAGGGGTGTTAGCAAAGCAAAGGGAGCCAAGGGAGGTGGGGTGAGACGTAGGGGCAAGGTGTAGGCATACAGGGAACAGCTTCGTCGGGAAGCCCACACTACCCAGGAGCTGAGGCAGGAGTCCTCCTGGAGCTCAGAGCAACTGGGCCCCAGAAGCAAGGTCATTGACAGGGCAGGGGCTATTGTGGAAGGCCAGAGGCTCTGACAAAACCACTGGGTGGCAGTTGGGAGGGGACAGGGGAAGAACTTCTCTTACTTCTCTTTTCCTATTTCCCTGGTCTCTTGCCAGAGTCTCCTCGTGGTTGAAACCAAGCAGCAGCTAGAGAGCAAGGAAGACCAGCTGGGCAGGGATAAAGAGTGAGACAGAGCTGGGCTGAGCATGGGTTGAAGGTGGGGGAATCTTCTGGACAATGTTGGAGGCTTGAAATTCAATTCCATTGTAAGTATCAGCTTTTAGTGCCCCAGTTAAACACAGACATGTGCAGAGAGACTGTGAGCATGAAAAAGACAGTTGAAGAAGCCACTGGACTCTAGGGTAAGAGTCTAGAGAAGACATCCAGAATTCCACAAGGTCAACTTACCAGAATGGTGGTGACAATGAGTGTTCGGTTGGCCAGTGAATCGGTGATATTGTTGGACCTGCCTTTGTTGCCATCCGTCATGTTAAGCCCACTGTTGGAATTCCAAATCCCAATCTACACAGAACACAGTACATCAGAGGCTGCTGGCTGTCAGTGACGGGATTTACACTAAAGAGAGGCCCCTTCTACACCAGGAATGGGCACAGAAGCTCACAGTTTGGGACACGAGGGAATCACAGTGGAAGCTACTCACTGTGGGAAACTGAAACAACGGAGGAATGAGTGTTTAGGTGAAATAGGAGAAATCTGTGCTATTGGGGGCATGGTGGAAGGATCTTTTTGTTTTTAATTTATTAAGCTCATTGTTCCTTTTTAAATTAAAACTATTTAAGAATTCTTAAATGAATATCAGATTTTTCTTCCAATATATATTCGTTGAGCACCTACTTATGTATCAGGCACTACTCTAGGCATCGGAGGACATAGCAACAAATAAAACAGACAAGAATATCTGTTTTTGTGGAGCTTAACACTCTACTGATACAAACCTTCTGCTGGCCAAAGTGGTATCACTAGTTTCTTTAAAATTTATGAATAATGGGATGGAAGGAGCAAGGTGGATGGTGGAAAGACTGGGTATCACAAAGGGACAGATAAATAGAAGAAAACGGGGATGGGAAGTAGACTAAATTCTGGACCTATCTTCATGGAGGAGCTGGTGCTAGGCAGGAGATACCTCTCGTGGGTGGGACCTAGTAGGGCTGTGTTCATACCTCTGTCACAGGACCTTGCATCTTCTGTTATTACTATCTGTTTACCTG
Organism: Daubentonia madagascariensis; assembly: GCA_023783475.1. Classification (NCBI taxonomy): domain Eukaryota; kingdom Metazoa; phylum Chordata; class Mammalia; order Primates; family Daubentoniidae; genus Daubentonia; species Daubentonia madagascariensis. Next base: position 31,198,864 of record JAKFHU010001684.1, read on the forward strand.
TCTTCTCTGTCCAGGCGACCATGAACTGCTTCAGTGAGGGTGCTCATTTTTATTGCTCATTGATCTATCTATCACAGAACCAACCATAGCAATCAGCATTCAGTAAAGCCTATTACTCTTTTTTAAAATAACGCCCCTCAATTTTCTCCAGTGGCCAAGTCACTCCTGGCTTATTAGGGCCCTGTAGAAGTCTATTTATCTGTTTAGCCTCTGCAGAGCCCCAGGAGAAGAGCCTTCGGGAATTGAGCTATTTGTCTGAATTCTTCTGTAGGCATTTACTGCCAACCTCACGCAGAGGCGTGCAAGTGGGTTTCAGAGCTGTGTGTCCTTGGAAAAGATGCTAACCTTTCTGAGCTTTGTTTCTCTAGGTATGACGTATTTTATAGAGATTATGAGACGATCAAATGAAATGATGTATGTGGAAGTGTTGGTGTGTGTTAAGAGCTGCACAGATGTTAATGATAAAAGACATCCAAGTGATTGCCCCAGTAATTTCTTCAAGCCTGCCCTATTGTGAAAGAATTTGGTATCATCATAATTTTTTTTTAATTCGGAAGCTAAGAAAGTAAAAGATCTATGAAAAAGAGGAGTAATTTAGGAACACTAACACTTGGACATACTTTGAGATGGACAGAGTGGATCAATGCTTGATCCTAAATATATTCCCCCAATGGGAAGATGAGTGGGAACGTTAGGCTCTGTCCCTCTTTGCTTTTCTATTTCTTTACTTTGATTCACTGCCTAAATTTAGCAGCTGTAAATTCATTTAGCTTGACAAGTATCCTTTTTAGAGACATAAATGCTTTGAGGAAGTTTCAAGGACTGTTACACATTCACACATTAGTGTAAACGACTTCAATTTCACTGTTTTTTTCTATACTTAATTAGGGTTAGTTGACTGGAGAAATAAAGAGACCGATCTAGGTAAATGGGGGTTTGGAGGTAGTTTTCGCATTTGAAAGTATTATCATCTTGCCTGAAAGGAGATACTTATTGGGTTGTAGTCTGGCACCCTTAATAACCAGTCAGTATTTCCAGGTCTAGTGTGATGACTATCACCTAGAATGTGCATTATACGCCTGTTGATTGAGGATGATTCAGTTTTCTTTGGCTGGCCTTAAACCCAGGAAAGGGGGCAACATTTTCTTCTCTTTCTTCTCAACTGCCACCCCTTCTTCCACTTTTTTAAGGCAGGGACCCTTGCTTCTAGGAAACACAACTCAGGCTAAATACATCTGACTATTGGTTTTCATCCAAAGCTATGCTTTAGGTTGTGTCTCCTAACTCCATGAAGACTGTGTATAAACTGGGCCCTGGGTGTACTTCTAATTAAACCTTGACTTAGGCACTGGGAAGGATGGAGTCTAACTTTTAATTAAGTAAGTATTGAAAGGTAGAGAAAATAACTGTTTTTAGCCACTTTGTTAAGTAATAGAATGTGTTTTCTTTAACTCATTTTAATTAATGTCAAGGGTGTGTGTTTAAAGGAACTACACTAATATTTGAAAATGACAGTGTTGAATGGCCTAGAAACACCATTCTCTTCTAAAATAAAACTTGAACTTGTAGACAAATACACCTCACTGCTTGATTTCTTTTGCCATCTTCACTAAAAGTGCTGAAGGTAAGAGATCATTGCTGCTGCTGATCCAATCAACTAAGTCCCAGAGTCCCGTTCAGGGTGAATTTTCTTCCTTAAAATGAAAAAAAGGTGACTATTTTTTTCCCCTTCTATCTGTATAACAGAAGATCCTTCAAATGTAAGCTAGAAGACTATAAAACTTAATAAAATTCACACTATTCCTGGGAAGTGGACCATATACATATGCAATTTGAATGACTTCAGTCTTCTGTTTCCAAACCTGTAATCAGCAAAACAGAAAAGCATGTGTGTTTGTGTGTGTGTTTGTGTGTCTTTTAAACCTAAGTAGTCAAGTGGCATTACCTGTTAATTGAAGTAAATGAATATATTGTAGCAAATGAATGTCTCTCTCTGAAGAAGTCAGACCTCATGATTCACGTGTGCTGGGGGAAGGGGTACAGGTAACCAGATCCCTGGACATTTGGCACTTCAGTTTTGTTCTACAACTTTGGAGGAGTGCCTCCAGGAAGCAGAACCTCAATTTTCAAACTGTAGGGTGAAAGCAGACAGCAGTAATTCACCAGTGAGAAGTAGTGGAGGGTGGATCAATTATTTGTGGGGAGGAACACTCAAAAGCTAAATCGTCTGGCCCTGACTTCTTTCACTTCGTGAGCTGACGTGACAGAACAGCCATTTGTCATCTAAGACAACTGAGCAAAGCACTTGAAAATGACTGCCCAAATGACATTAAGCAAACTTTAAGGAAAAAAAAAGCAATGCAGCAGAAGGCATTCAGAGAGTGACTGGGATCTGTTTTCCAAACCTAGAGGGTGATTCACATACACTGAAAGGCCAAAATTGCCAAGAGAAATAATCAAATATCTATGGAGAAAAGATTAAGGTGTATCTGTTTCCTGTATTATGAGCCCTATTAACACATTTTAGTGAGAGGTGTTGTAAAGATTGCTGTATCCCTCTTTTGGGAAGAATTTCAAGTGAACTATTCGATACTGCTAGGAGTCAGAGTGCTGAGGAGAGCTTTTGGAATTTAAACATGATGAAGGTGAATTCTTCTCTTTTAAGATGGAGTCTTCTTGGGAAAGTGCAATGTGTCTGTTGGGTCTGAATGGGTCTTCTGTGCTAGAACTCAGGTTATTGTGAGTTGTCGATGAACAGTCACATCACAGAACAGCTCACCACAGCATATACAGCTTGCAATATGGGCAACGATGGGTTATCATTAAGGAAGACACATAAAGGCATGGAGGATCAAGGCCAAAGAGTTACATCCCCAGGAAGTGGATGTGGATATTGTGTTTTAGTGACAAATAAAGGGCATTCCCCTCCCTTGCATATGATTTCAAAGCTTGGATTTCATTCCCTAGGATATTTGGATTGAATTAATTCAAAGTGTCCAGAGTCTCAAGCTGGATTAGTGTAATATGTTTCTTTCAGGGTGACAGGTTCATCTATTTACTAGCAGTGAGGAAACTGGATTGCCTTCTATGTGCCTTTAGTAGCCTGTTTCTCTGAAGATTAAAATAAGGTTGTTAAACCTGTGTTTTGAAAACTTAAGAGGAAGAAACTTTTAAGCTCATGTACTGAGTACCACCAAGAGGGAGACAAGCTTTTTGGCTACAGGAAAAACTGTGTACACTTTCCGTGACTTAGCTGGTAATTTGAAAGAGGAAAGTAAATCTGACAAAACTGTTCAAGTTGAACAACCTGAAGTAATTTAATGTCTATCCATCAATCCACATATTTTTTAGCAAGTAATTTGAGAGAGAGAGAGAGCGAGAGAGAGCCTGAAAGACAATGTTTGCCTATCACTGGGACCTTTTCCAATCCAAATGTTTTTAACGTCTAACATTTGATACATAAATCCATGCACATTCATTGGCAACATGATACTGTAAAATAAACTATAAAATAGTTGGTGTTATAATTTAGAAGACAATTTCATTTCTCTTCCAAGGTCTCTAATGTTTTTATCCTCTGGAAACTGTGGTTCTAAAACAAATTGCAAGACAGTATGCTCTGATGAAGATACTGTGCAAAACAAAGACAATTCATAAAAAAAGGGAATTTCTGAAGATGTCTCATATTTTGTGGTGGTGACATTGAGGGAGATGTCCTAGTCTTCTGTAGCCTATCTGACTAGCTTAATAGATCAAATGTATTGTTGTTTTCATGCTCCTTAGGGAGAATATTTAGTGATTTGAGAAGGAGTATAAATGGGCCAGTGTCTGCTTCTGTTGCAGTTACCTGCTTTCAGTCCTAACAGGGACTGATCCTTCCTAGGAGAAACAAAAATAATCTAGGGGGAAATATTTAATCCATCATTATTTAATCCATTGCAAGCCTGTTTTCAATTCATTAGTAATGTTGAGAGAGAACATATTCAATCACCCCCCCACCTCCCTTTACATAGAATATCAACTCTAAACTGCAATTGGAGAGCTACTGGTCTGGCAAAATAGGAAGGTTGCAAGTTTTTCCAATGACATTCCCCACCGCACCCCCACGTTTCCTGCAGTTGTTGTCAGAGTACAAACCTTCTTCCACACTTTATACAAGTGTTTAGACACTTCGCCAGCAGCCTTGGTTTTCAGAGGGAAAAATAAAAATAGCACTTAATTAAAATGGAGCATGAAACCCAAACGGTATCATGGTGTGTGAGCACTAACAGTGTTACATTCCCCACCCATTGTTTGGAATTTTGCATCTTAATTCAATATAAAGCCTGGAAATAGGTATGGTAAAGAGAAGAATCAAGACTTGGGTATCACAGAAGTTACTTGGTGGTAAGACTTGATTTTTACTTTTCCTATCACACACCCAAAAAATGACTTAAAGTGGTTTTGAATATATACAGCAATGCTGCAGTGTTGGGGTCTTCCTCATTACTTAAGAAAACCTGGCTAAAGCATTTGTAACTAAAATCAATCAACTAACCAACCAATCAGTTGATCCACGCACACAACCACACGCACGCATACACACACACATGAATCCTGAGCAAAAAAAACGAAGCATGCTTGACGACTTATTGTTTGATTATGGGGTTCCAGGAAGTAGAAACTTGACTGAAAGTGAGAAATGGGCTTTTTCTAATAATTTTCCCTGTTGACCCCGAGAGAGGCCGACATGAAAAGATTGGGCATTTCCTCCCTTGGCTCCTGAGAGGGATGTGTTGGCTTCCCCTATGCCTGGAGGCCCAATCAGCCTTCTCAGGAAGTGAGCCCAGTCACCTGGAGAGAGAAAAGTTATTGCAAACAATAAAGAGAGAAGAAACAAACAGAAAACACTTTCATCTAATTCGATTTTGCCTTTGATGGAAAAACACCAATAGAGTGTGCATAATATTGCAGTGTATAAATAGCTGGGAAAGCATAACAATAGCTCCATCTATTTCGTCATCCATCTGAGCCAAAAAGATGTTTCCTTAACAGCTTTTCTTCCCCCTTCAGTGCTGTACATTAAGAGGAGAGGAGAGGGGGAGAAAGATGCATGCTTTGAGGAGCACACATTTTCTTAAAAAAAAAATTATAGGCTTTTAGACCTCAACAAGTATTATTTTCTTTTGTTCCTTCCAGCCCAAATCCCACATCCCATCATGGAGGCTGGGTGGATGCCTTTTGCTCTGGCAGAGCACGTTAAACTAACGGAGGAGCAAATCAGAGTGAAGAAGAAGCCAGAGAGAGAAGGGGAGAGAGAGAGGGAATTTTTGAAATGGGAACCCTGCAGGTGGAATGTGTACTCTCAAAGCTGCAAACTAATTATTTTCCTCAAACATTTCACACTAGTGGTCACCTTCTATTACACTCAGCCTAATTAATCTTTGTTTCAATTAATGCTTTTTTGGGGAAGCATAGTTAGGGCCTGCAAAAAAAAAAAATGTCCTAGTTAACAAAAGCAACAAAATAGAAATGAAAACCTTACCTCATTTTAAAAATCAACCCTACTATTTCTAATTAAGTAAGCAATCGATTGTTCCCAAAGCCATTCTTACATTAGCACACGGTCTTGTTCACTACAGTGGAAGAAAATGTTGGGTTATAGAGTTTTGCTTTATAGCTGATTGTTTTGGGAATTCCAAATTTTTTTTCTTGAAGGTGCTAAAGGGCAAAATCTTCACACTGTAAGTGTTAATTCCAATTTATAGTCATGAGTACTGAAATTAGTATAATAAAATACACTGAGAAGCCAAATTCTTTTATCATTATTATTTAACCAAATAGTTTACATGTGTTACTCTAAATAGTAACACAAGTAGAACTTTAAACTTTGAGAGATTAAGAATTACAATGAAAATAATCCTAAAATGAGAATCCAGCATTAAAATACATTTTTTGGCATTTGTCCTAAAATTAAGAATGCAAAGTTATTTGCTCTAGTAAGCCTCTTCTATCCTACTTTATTCTGTCCCTCTACCACCAATTCTCAAAATGGAGTGCAATTAAATTTAATTTCTGAGTAACCCTTGGATGCCATTCCACAGACAAACCATTGACAGCTTCTGATTTTCCAAGTCTAAACTCAATTTCTTAAAACCTTGATATATGGGCCTAATGACACCCAACCATAGGGTTATATATGTAATAATATATGCACCCTTATTATATAAACCAAACACTATTTAAGCATTAGTTAGCATTGCTATTAATAACACATACAATTTAAGAATCTAGCATGTCAACATCTATCTGCAGATGAGGGAAATAGAAAACTGTATGTAAATGAACATGCTGAGAGAGTCACTTTATCATTCTCCCACTTGTGTGTTCAATTTAGCAAAAATGCCTGAGCAATGCTATTATTTATTTTATTTATTATTGAGGAGGTTACCTTTTCAGTTCCTTCTTCTTTGAGACTAATAATGTCCAGATCAAAATCCTTCCTCAAGCCATTGGTTTTATTGAAGGTGATACGCCCAGTCAAGCCATCCCACTGAGCCTGTGGACAAAAAGGAATGTAGTGTTGTTACTGTTTAACACTTATCATAATCCTAAAACCATCAAAATTGTAATACCTCAAATTCATCACAGTATCCAATTATTTGGTTTCATCATGCCGTTATAAAACATTGCATTGGTTCAGTGACTCAGTAGCAGAATACTTCTCCATTTTATTAACGCTCATTAATTTTGTCAGTTCTAACATCTTAACACCAGTCAAATCTGTAATAGTGGCAACCTAAATGGACAGTATGGAAAGGATTGCTATAAAATAGTCTGCACATGGAGTAAACAAAATTGGGAGCTCATAATATTCTGTTTTTCAAGGTCAATCCATCCACATTCCCTTCAAGGTATTGTTGAGGGGAAGGGCATCCCTCCTTTTTCTTTTTCTATGAAAAATATATAGTCCAATGACGTATCATCAAATTTTTAGGGTGTTTATGATTTAGGCCTTCTAATGTCATTTGGGCATTGTAATTTCCTATGGCTGCTGTAGCAAATAATCACAAACTTGGTGGCTTAAAACAGCAGAACTTTATTCTCTCACCGTCCCGGAGGCCAGAAGTCCAAAATCAGTATCACTGGGTCAAATCAAAGGGTCTGAGCAGGGTCATACTCTCTCTGGAGGCTCTAGGAGAGACTCTCTTCTTTGTCACTTTCTGTTTTTGGTGGCTTTCAGCACTTCTGCTCCTTGTCACTCTAATCTCTGCCCCTGTGGTCACACTGCCTCCTCCTCTTCTTCTGTCTATATGAAATTTCCCTCTATTTTTCTCTTATACGGAACTTGTGATTGCATTTACAGTCACCTGGATAAACCAGGATAATCTCCCCATCTCAAAAATCCTTAATTGCGTCAGACACGCAAAGTCCTTTTTGCCATATAAGGTAACATTAAGAGGATTAGGACATAGATATATTTTGAGGGAGCTACTGTTCTGCTTACCACATGCATCAACATCACTTTAAAAAATAAAAATCACAGTAGTTAGCTCTTCACAGAAGTCATATTGGACATCTTTGGTGATTTCATTAAGTAAAAAATAATGGCCCTTGAGGGTCTTAAGCTTCAATCATTAAGTGGCCTTTGGCAACATTGTTTACTTGAGTTTCACTTACAAAGGGGATAAAGGAGAACTCAAATCTCTGTATACACTTAGCTGTTTCTCTCCCTCCTGATTTTACCAAATTCGTCAGACATGTATAACATGTGAAGATCCTAAAGAATTATAGTATATTTGCAGTTACTTGCACCATGTGCATCCATTGAATGGGTGCCTTGGCCAGGAGGCAGAGCAGTGCAGTGGAAAGACCATGAGTTTTCTGTAGAGCTGAGTTTGAATCTCTGAAGTGTGACTTCAGGCAAGTTACTTAACCTGAACCTGGGTTATCTCAGAATTCAGCGTTTGATCCATGCAGAGTATTTGTGAGGATTAAATGGCACTTAGTTCTTAACATATTGAAAGCATTTTAATTTCCAACAATCATTATTTTTACAAATCTTACTTTCTTTCCTCATTCTCATAACTCTAGAGTCTGGATGTTAGTACCTTGCACGTCAGGACCCACATGTCTACTCTTTACTGGGCTATACTGTATTTCATTTTACAAATCACTATGAGATTCATGGTCCCAAAATACAATTTTCATATTCATGCAATTTCCCCCAGCCCATTAAATACATAATGTATTCATGCCACCCACAACTTAGTCTAAATCTTGACTTTACATTGAAAGTTGTCATGGCTAATTTTGTGTTGTCAGCTGGACTAGGTCACAGGATGCCCAGGTATCTAGTTAAACATTGTTTCTGGGTGCGTCTATGAGGGTGTTTCCAGAAGAGGTTACCATTTAAGTTGGTAGGATGAGTAAAATGGATGGTCCTTTCCAATGTGGGACAGCATCATCCAATCCACTGAGCTCAAACAGAACAAAAAGGCAGAAAAAGGAAGAATTTGCTCTCTGCCCTACTGTTGGAGCTGAAACATCGGTCTTCTGTTCTTGAGCGGGGATTTACATCGTTGGTGCTCGTGGTTCTCAGGCCTCTGGACTCAGACTAGAATTATACCACCAGCTTTCCTGGGTCTCCAGCTTGCAGATGACAGACTGTGGGGACTTCTTAGCCTCCATGACTGTGAGCCAATTTCTCATAATAAATCTCTTTGTATGTATTTCCGATTGGTCTGTTTCTCTGGAGAATCCTGAATAATACAGAGGTCTTTCAAAATTTTGCCTAACCTACCTCTCCAGAATTTTCCACCACTGCTTTTCTATGCACAGCCCCAACTGGGACATTCCTGGGCTCTCTAGCTTCTGTGCACTTGTTCATCACATCCTGCACCGTCCACTCAGTCCTCCCATCTCTATCCATCCTTGGATTTGATTATTGTGTTGTTGTTTTGGTCCAGGGTCACAATTCTCCCTGTTGAAGCACAGGGTTCCCAGCCTATACACCGCTCTGACCAGTGCTGCTTTGTGTTTTCACTTGCAGTTTTGTACTCGTTACTAGTTATCTTTATACTTTTCAGTTTGGAATTCCTAATATCTTCAAATGGATTGGAAGTTTGACAACCAAACCCCATTCTCTTATTAAATTGTACTCCCTTTAGTACCTAACAAATGACATAGCCCTTAGGCACTTTTAATTTTTTCTTGCTCTAATTTGTTCCAAAACAAAATTCTATTAATTTATTTATCTTACTTTTCTGTGTTTTTTCAATTATCTCTCTCTCTCTCTCTCTCTTTTAACCTACGATTCCTCAACTCATAATCCCATGTACAAATGGTGAGAATACACTTGATTGGGTGTCAAGAAACCAAATTTAGTCTTTAAGCCACTATAAAGTTGTGTGACTTTGGTTGAGTCAATTTGCTCTTTTTTAGGCCACAGAGGAATGTATGTTAAGTGAGAGTTTTGTATAAAATGAGTTTTAGCTCTGGAATTCTACAACCATCGTGGAGATACCAAAAAGGGGTTTAGTTGATAGTCATTCGTTAAGCACCTATGATCTGCAAGCTAGGCTATATAAAGCATAAAACACAGTTGCAATCCTCAGGTTTTAATGTAAAACATATTGCTATCTGGCTGGGGAGAAAAAACTACAGAGTTTTGTTCATTTATTTCTTTCACTATTAATTCACTTGGAAAAAAATTCATTTAATGAGCATCTTCTCTGTGCAAGAAGCTACGCTGGGAATACTGCACCTAGCAGTTTATAGTTTAGTAGGAACAAACACATTAATGGATTTCAATAAAGCACTGTAGATGTGAGGATAAAGACATGCACAGAGTAATGAAGAAAGAAGAATGGAGAAGAAGCACTTATCCCAACTGCAGGGAAAGAAAGAGTCAGCAAAAGATTTCTGAAGGCAAGAGTGTATAAACCCTCAAAGTATGAGAAGTTGGCCAAGCAAAGATTCACAGCCTGGGTGAAAGCAAAAAATACAGAATAAATTATAAGTTTGCCATGGGTCTGCAATGAAAGGTAAGAAATAATGAGAAATGACTCTGGGAAGGAAAGGTTGGGAGGTGCCTCTTCATAAAGGTGTTATGAATCGTGCTAGTTTGCTTGGCCATCATTCTGTAGATATTTGGGAATCATAGGAGTGTTTTAAGCATAGGAATGTCATGGTCAGATATATATCATAGGGAGATCATTTTAGCAGAATTGGGGATGATGACTTGGAGAAAGTCAGGGTTGTAAGCAGGGGTTTGGTTAGCAGGTAGTTCTCATAGAACAAAATTTATAGAATTATATTCATGTGCCCACATATGAACATAGGGACAGCCCAATTCCTTCATCTCCCTGTCCCACCAACTTGCACACCATTGAGTATTAACGGAAATAGTGCAGTGGCATCATCATAGCTTAGTGTAACATCAAACTCCTGGGCTCAAGCAATCCTCCTGCCTCAGCCTCCTGAGTAGCTGAGACTACAGGCATGCACCATGACATCAGCTAATTTTTCTATTTTTTATAGAGATGGGCTCTTGCTGTGTTGCTCAGGCTGGTCTCAAACTCCTGGCCTCAAGCGATCGTCTGGCTTCAGTCTCCCAAAGTGCTAGGATTACAGATGTGTACATCCTGCCCAGAAGTACAGTTTATCGCTTGATAATGGCTGGAAGTTAAATAAATGTCAGGAAATGATATGTGGACAGGAAAAGGCTCCAAGTATCTCCTCTCAGCAGTCTACATGGCAAACTAGATGGGAGTTGGTCAAGTGCTATAACACATAAAAGGAAATGCTTCTTCAGATCCTTGGACCTTGTCTCCAGAGTTTATTGTCAAGGGAAACCATAATGCCAAACACTAGCACTAGCTTTAAAAATGAGATGGGATATTTTTATGGTCAATAGTAACACAGAGTGTTACACTGGCTGAGATACAGGTAATCATATCTCTGCAACAAGACAAAAATAATCAGCAAAGAATGCAAGTAGAGGGTGTCCTCTTGTGTATACACCTCCCAGCATTGCATTCTCCTTTTCCTCTCCATCACATCCCAATTCTACTTTTGGGACTCTGGTCACCGCTTCTTACTTTGCAAGCCAAAGGCTGACTTTGAGGATCGATGGGTTAAATGAGAGCTGGGAAATAAGCTGCTGTGTTAGCGTTATAGCATCTGCCTGAGAGCTGAGAACAATTTGTCGAAGGCTTTGGTTCAGTGGAAATCACTACTGTGTTAGAGGTTTGGATTAAGTCAGTTTTCAGGCTCCTTCTTCATGCTTCTAAACAACATGCAGTTCTAACCCTCCTCCTGATCTGTTTGGAAGGAGGTAGTTGTCCTCATTAAATTCTACAGGATTTTCGGAAAGCTTTTTTCTAAAGGCAACCTTTCCTTTGTGGGGGTCATGTTGTGAGTCAATTTGGTACATTGTCCAGAGTTTATGGGACTCTCTGGAAATGTACAGAATTGGTAGCATTTATCTCTTAATGTAGCATGTAGCTCATAGCAGGGTCTTAAAACCCAGCTCAGAAATCCAATTTCATTTCCTAAGTGTGTCTATTGTGTCCCTTTGTTTGGATTTTGTTGCATTGGTTTTATTCTTGAACTTAGTGTTCCAGTCACTGGTGCAGAGTAATTCCCACTTCTCACCTTTTTTCCTGCTTATCCAAGTGGCAAAAAGTTCCCTTTTCATGCTTTAACAATGCTTCCTTCGCTACCTTGAATATCTACAAAGACTCCCTGCCTGATTCTTCACTTAACTGAAATATCTTTTGACCTTCAAAGTCAAGTTTCCCTCACTGCCACAGTTACCCATGTCTTCCTGCCTCTCATCCTTATATGAGTTGCATTTCTGTATATGTTCTTTGGTTTTTTGCAAACTTATTGTTGATAACCATTTATTAATCACCAATTGCACTATTGATTAAGATAAATGTATGATGACTAATTCCTGGGTATGATGAATAAGATCCATAAAGAATCCATTTTCTGGGACAAGGCTGAAACATATACAATTTAGATAATGATATACAATTACATTATTCATAATTACAATTTGCTTGCCTTATGTAGAAACAGTTACAGAGGGAACAATTATAATATACTTAACTGAAAACAATGCTTAAACTATTGTCCCTATTTTATGATATAGCTTTAATTTCTACCCTGAATTAGACCTTCTTGATGACAACTGCTTAATAGCAGCTAAATAAAATGGTATGATTTTTCTTCTTTCGTCTTATCAGACACATTATCTGATGGTCAAGAGACAGGATTCAAGAGGTAAAAGAAGAAAAAGAAAAGTTTTCATTAATGTTTTATTTGTATGTTCTTTCTCAAGATGAAATTTATTGCCCAAATAAGATACACATATTTTAGTATTGGGGAGGTAAGTGGCTAGCTCTTATTCTAGCCAACTCTTAGTGTTCGTTAGTTAGTTAAAATGATTGCTTTTATTCATTTTTTTTTCCTAAAGGGAATTGAAATATGTAAAAGAACATAAATCCTTGTTCCTAGAATTTTCCTTGACACAGCCAATCTCATTTGCCATAGGGAATAAATTGTTTCCTATTGAAAGACAGAGACTTCCGGTTTGAGAGTAGAAAAAAATGTGATTTTCTAGTAGCTATGATCTTTTAAGAACAATAATTTCCAACATTTATTCATTTATGTGTTAGAAACTATGCTTTAAGAATATTGTGAATAGAAGGCTCACGGCAAACCCAAATATTAGCTTCCCTTGTTAGACCAAGGTGAGGGAAAGAAATCATTTTTAAATGACCATTAAATGTGTTGATAAAACTTTTAAAAACTTGAAAATAAAGTGAAAAAAATACTGCATAGCTGTTCTTTGTCATGGAGGTCATTGTACAACAGGCTTACTCAAGGGTGACTTAAGTCTCTAAAGAAATGTATCTATTTTTTAAATTTACTATTGTGTAGAGTCCAGATTCTGTGTAACTACATGTTAATTTATAGGTTTTGTATATGGCCAAGATGTGAATGATTTCTCTCTAATAGAAAAGGTAACCCCAAAGCTTATAATTTTATTGCCCTATAGGACAATAGCCAGTTTTTCCTTCACTGGTGGCATCTAGAAACACTGTTCCTCTGGCCTCCTTGGAACGAGCTTTATCATCCCACTGGTTGATACATCTCAGTTAAATACATTTTCCACACTTGCTTTTTTTTACATTTATTTGTATTAAAGTCACATATATAACTGTTAAAATTATATTTTGACTGTTTTGGAAATTGTCCTACCAAGGTACTCAAATTATACTCATCTGCCAGAGCCAACCTTATGAGTTATTTAAGTGCAGAAACATCTTTTTTTTTTTCCTCTAGTCCCACAGCAAACTCCAAGCAGTATTAGAATTTACTTTTTTAGAATCTGTCTCTGTTGTTTCTTTCTTTTCTTTTTTTTTTTCCCTTCTGATTCTGTGTTTTGATTCTGATTTTTGGCCAAGTCTATCAGTCTAAAAGTGTCTTGCCTAACTTGTGGCTTGAGTCATTTCTTCTTCACAATTGGGTGCAGGGACCTGTGTGTGGTCTCAGACCCTTGCGCTGCCCCACTGCCTAGTCAAGAGAGCACTTTATGTTTCCTGGTTTGGGCAACAACCAAGTATAGAAACTAGTGGGTATCTGACTGCTAGGCGAGTCTCAAGAACATAGTCCTGAGGGCACCTGGTGCATGTGTGAATCTGATCTGCACATGTTGTTCCCCATTAATGGCAACAATGACTGGGAATTCGGCATTTTGTTATCTTTATGTGGTGATCTATCAGGTAGATGCAGGTAATCAATTCTTTGTAGGGTGAGAGAGGACTGAAAATCTGGTTTGTTAGCCTTTTTCTTTTGTCTGAGCAAGATTATATTTCAGGTTCATGAGAGAGGAGAACAACCCTTTCTTTCCCCCTGAGTTTCTGTGTTCCATGTTTATTTTAAAGCCGTGGCTAAGGCTGTAGAATTGAAGCTGCAACCCCCTCGGTGCCTGTGCCTATGTCTGGAAGTGAAAAAAGTCTTTTCACCTCACGGTGTGAGTGTGAAATACAGTCCTACCTCCAGAAGATATGAATGAATTCGATGTAAAACCTTATAAATTAAAGGTTCTTTGTTCTTATTTATACATTTGATTGCTTGTATCCATATTCCCAGAATTCTCATAGAAAAAACTGAAGTTTTAATATTGTATTGCTACCCTTAAAAAAAACTCACTGAAATTACTGGCTCAGAAGCATTTTCAATATAAAAACCCAAGTTCATGCAACCAAAGTGCATCTTTGTCCACATTTAATTGATTTTTAAAAAATTAGCTAAAAAACCATTACATATCTTTTCCCTAATTTTATCAGTGTGAATTAAAGTTCAAATGCACATTTTATTTTTACAAATAGTTGTTTTTTGTTTCCTGATAAAGAGGCTGGTTAACCTGAACTTCTTATACTGGTTTACTGATTAGATAAACTAGCATTGTCACATAATGTTTAAAATGAAGAAGATGTAAAATTATATGTAATTATATTGAATTAGAATTTTGACAAAATTTTTATAGCAATTGTATTTATGCTTTGTGATGTATCAGTTCAAATGTAATTTTCAAGTTTCTATTAAGACTTTGAGCTAATGTTAAATTAAGTTAATTTATGGATGATCTTTAGATATCTGGATAGTTTCTCAATAAGAGATAATGCTGATATGTTGTTTACCGTGTGTGTGTATATCTATGTCTATGTATTCTTATATATGTATATTAATACTTTTATGTGTTATAGAGAAACTGTAATATTGTCATGTTAATGAACATGTTTATTTTTGTGACCTTGAAGATGACATTGAAAGAATGTATGTGACTATAGGGGGTTGTATTGTGCATGCTCGTGTATATAAGGTAACAGGCTATACTTTTATTTACAAGGTGAAAAGAAAATATGTTCAAAATTATGAAAAAGTATAGTGAATAGAAAAACATGAGTGTGTATAGTATAGAAGGTTTGAGGAAGCTTAGTTTTGTTTGCCTTTGAGTGCAAGATCTGCACATGATAAATCTGAATAAAAACAGAAATGTGTTGAAATTTTGGCAAACTTTGCCCAGTTTTAATGAATTTTTTAATAAGATACATATTTCAGGTTTTATGAATATTTTTCTACCAAATACTATATTAATGTAAAACTAGAGTTTTGTTTTCTCTCTTTTAGAATGACAATTGGTTTTGGAGTATTTAGTCAGCACTTAACAAGAAGCTATAGAAATTATCATTTACCTTCTGTGTATCTACTCAGACAGATTTTCATTCCTAACATCAAGTGTTTCTGCTTTACCCTCATGTTTGTCTGAAGGCTTTGCTTTAAGTTACAGTCTGGAAACTGAGCCTTTGTCAAAGAGTGCCAATCTCAAAGCCTCTTGGAAAGACAGTGCCAGATACTCGATTGGTACTTTAAACAGAGTCATTGGTACAGGCTTTGGAGATTAAGGTGACATCACTCAGATAACTGTGACTGCACCAGAGGACTGAATCGGGATTTCCAGTACTCTTTTTAACAGGTCCAAAAACAGAAGACCTTATGAAAGCAGAGTGTTGACCCAACATCCACTAGTTATAAGACTATTTATCTATTGACCTCCCATTGGTTCTGTTTCTATGGAGAACCCTGACTAATACACCAGAAATTGTATCTGGTATATTACAAATGAACAAATCTCATTTACTTGGGTATAGCAAACCCACCATTAAGGAAAAAGTGCTGTACTTCAAATGTGGAACCAAGGTCCAGAAAGTCCTCTTAGAAAACTAGTCTGTTATTTGTTTTATGATTTATAGGATCTCAGACTTGCAGGCAATAAGGAAGGTAATTTCCGGGCAGGCCAGGAAATCTACCAGATGTTGAGCACCTCAAAGAAAAATTCACCAAATGTACAGGTACTATAGGAGTACTGCACAGACGCATTTCTTGAATTTAGTTTCTTATCCTTGTGTGGTAGAGCGAATAATGTCACCCCTCCCCTAATGTCCGTGTCCTAATCCCTGGAACCCAGAATGTAGCGAAAGGGACTATGTAGTTGACATCAAGTTAAGGATCTTAAAATGGGAAGAACATCCTGCATTATCTGGGTGGGTCCAATATTATCACAAGGGTCCTTATACAGGAGGGGTCAGACGGACAGAAGGTGACCGAAGCAGAGGACAGAGAGAGAGACAGTGAAAGACTGAAAGGAGCTACGCTGCTGGCTTTGAAGAAAGAGGAAAGGCTCCACAAGCCACGGACTTGGAGGACTCCAGAGGACGGGAAAGGTAAGGGCACTGACTGCCCCCTAGAGCCTCCAGGAGGAATCAGCCTCGTCCACACCTTGTCTTTAGCCCAATGAGACCTGTGTCAGACTTCTGACCTCCAGAACTGCAAGAGAATACATTTGTGTGGTTTTAAAGCACAATGTTTGTGGTAATTCATTTACATAGCAATAGGAAACTAATATACCTTTGAATAAAAAAACCAATATGAGCAACAAAACCATTTTTGGAAAAGGGCTTTCCAAATACAATCAGAGATTCCTTTGGAAATTTCCTTATAGAAGTTAATTTTCTGGCTTTAGTAGCTGCTTGAAACAGTAGCTCTGAATTTGCTGTCCATACTAAGAGGCTTATGTGGTCAATTAGCACCTTTTACTGCCCTCATGTAAATTAATCAGGTTCAAATACAATGATCCAGTTTCTTTGTAATATGAATAATCTTCAGAGATTACTTATGATGCAAGTGGGGACTATTGAGAAAATTATCTAATACTTGGAAATAAAACAAAAGAATGACTGCATGTTGTTTCAAAGTCACATGGGATCATTGTCCAACAGGCTCCCTCAAGGATGAGTTAGTTCTCTAGGGGATGGTACTTTGTTTTACTACTTTCTGTTGCTTAGGGTCAAGACTATGAAATTACATGTTAATTTATAGATTTTTGTCCAACAAAGATGCAAATAATTCATGTTTAATACAAAAGATGACCTCAAAGGTTATGGTTTTATTGCGGGTAGGACAATAATGAGTTTTGTCTCTTACTCAGCCTACTTATTTTGACTAGCTTCTCCTGATGAACTATATAACCATGGTTCCTTTAATTCTTTGGACTAGATTCACTTTCAGATGGTTCCATTCATTAAGGAGTTAAATGTATTTTGGCATATGTTTACATTTGCAGAGATTCATGCTGGTAACTTTATAAAAACTATATATTGGCAAATGCAAAGTGGTATACATACATTATCTCATTTCGCCCTCACAGTATCCAGAGGAGGTAAGTAGGGTTGTCCCCAGATGATTGAGGAAGAAAGAGATCCTATAGTTAGTAAGATGCCCCAGAGGGCTCTGCATTCCTGTGGATAAGGTCATGAGAAAGAAATGAAGAGGTATGGGCTACTTGCTCCATTTTACATCCTAACTCTGGACTTTGCCTGGATCATTAGGAAAAAACATTCTCAAGCCAAAGATACAAGGAGAAATAAATGAAGATTTTTGAATTCTCACTAAAACCCTGACTTCCCACTAACTCAGGGGCATGTTTGAAGCCTGAGTTGCCCAAAATTGACTCATCTTGGATCTGCTGGGTTCAATTAGAAAGACAAAAAGCTTCCATACTGGCTTCTGGTATCCTACTTCTCAGTTTTTCTGCTTCATCTAGCACAGAGCGGCCTTTCTTGAAAGTCAGTGTCACAAGGCTGGAAAGTTCTGTCTGCAGAAGTAGAAATAAAAGGAGCCTTCAGCCTTTTTTGTGCAGTTCTCCCCCCACCCCATTAGGACAAGTTCCAGGGACAACTGGAATTTACAAGGTGTATTCTTCTTTTTTTAAATTTATTTAATTAATTTATTTATTTCAGAGTATTATGGGGGTACAGACGTTTAGGTTACACATATTGCCTTTGCAAGGTGTATTCTAATGGCCATTAGGATTCAGAGTAAAAGGAATTTCTAGAAAGTGTCTGAACTCTTGACCTTTTGCTTTCGTGAAACACCTCTAATTTTCCTGCTAGTGCTGCCTTTCACAGCTCTTCATCACCCCATTCTGTTTGCTAACAGCTGGATTAAATGGGTCCCAGGATGATGGTCTTACTTTCTAGAGTTTCTGTTTTGGATTATTTGTGTGTCACCACTCATAACTATTTTACCATAAAGGTTGGTGACTTTTGCTGACTTAAAATTTAATTGTGAGCTGAGCATGGTGGTGCATGCTTGTAGTCCCAGGTACTTGGAGGCTGAAGCCAGAGGATTGCTTGAGCCCAGGAGTTCGAGGTCAGCCTGGGCAACATAGTGAGACCCCATCTCTAAAAATAAATAAATAAGTAAATAAATAATTTTAAAAATTAATTGTGAGACTGTAAAGCATGTTTTAAAGTCCCTTATCTCTACTCACACATCTCCTCTCATTGAAACTCCCTGGATATACCCCAGATTTTCTTCCCTTCAATACATTGTCTTCCCCTCATTTTTCACAATATCTTTTTTTTGGGTATTCTGAGATATCAATGATGCCTTGATGAATCACTTTGTCGTTTAAAAAACTGTAGAAAACAGAAAGTCTTCAGGTAAAACAAAAAGGTTTAATAAAACAGTAAATTATGTGCTTCTATCAGCCTAACCTCCAAAAACATTACATTGCATTTGCAAATTTAAAATACTGCTAACAGGCAATCCATTGATTTTTCACATATTGTTCACAAAGAAATTTCAGTCATAAACCTGGCATTGTAAACAAGATGCGTTTCAACCATAATGATAGGTAATTTTCATTGTTACCAAATTTTAAAGTCCGAGCATAATACATTAGGAGAGTCTGACTTTGGAATCAAATGACCTGGGTTTGAATCTTGGCTCTATCTTTGATTAGCTGGCTGACTCTGGGAAAGTTACTTAACTTCTTCAAGCTCCATTTGCTAAAATTAATAGCCTTCATCTGGTCATTGCAAAGATGAAAAGAGATAATGCTTTAAAGCATCTAACACAGTACGGTCAAAGTGAAAACTCCATAAAAATCCAGTCCCTTATTATCTTGACCTGCTTAAGATTCCCCTAACTCTCCTTGCAGGTACATGATTACTCACAGACCAGTTTACAATGAACCTTGCTCTATCTCAGAGCTTCCTTTTATGTTGTTTGTCAGTGAAAAACCAACTGCCCTTCTATATCATCAATTACATAATGCAGAGGCTCTCACATTTTAAATGAGCACAGAATCACTGGGACGTTTGTTTGAGGTGGGAGTCAAGATCTGCATTTTTTAAATAAGCACTTCAGCTAGTTTTGAAGAAGAAAAGTCCTCATACTGCATTCCAAGAAACACTGAAAGGGGGCTCAAAGATTGTCAATGCCGTAGATCCTATGTTTATTACCTGCATTTGCTGAACAATCCTACCAGACAATTATCAGTCCTCTGTTAAGCATGGAGTCTGATTCCGTTCTGAAGACATTCATACTCTGATGATTAAGGTATCTGTCTATCTATTTGTGTACATAGTTAAGAATTAAATAGTAGCACTGATAAAAGTTTTAAAGAACTGAGAAAGTGAGCTGTGCCTGGTATGGTCAGTGTAGTTTGTAGGAGAAGGTGGAGATTGAGCTAGCCATTGAAGATAAGTAGGATTTGACAAACTGCATACTCTTAAGTCTCTCAGTATTAGGGCAGTGAAACAATGTCATTGTTCGGTTGGGCATGCACTCATTGGATCCCATATTCCCATAATCCAGGGGATTTTTAGAAATAATACAGATCACTCTGGGAGAATGGTTTTTGGTGTATTGTAGGCAAGGGAGATCTATTGAGTCTTTTCAAAGACTCTGCTTGCCCTGAAAAAATAGGTTTGCCTCCAAAAAGCCTAGTTGTTATAACTATTTTTCAGGTCATCATGACCTCATAGGTTTTCCTCTGGGAATCTAGGTAACAACCTCTAGCATGGTCCCAAATCAAGTTTTTTTCCTTAGAATTCCTTCAATATACACTACACTAGTCTGGTGATAGATTCCAAGGCATGACCATAGTAGTCCAAAGCTCATACATTGGTATGGATCAGAAGGAGGCCTAGAGGGATCAGGGCTGCACCCATGGCCTAGGGAATCCTGCATCCTGCCAGTCTTGGAGGCATTTACACTGATCTCTAGGTATTTCCCAGTACTGATGCAAGATAACAATCACAGTGGTTCCACCACCACCTAATGCCACATTCTACCCCGATAGCTACTACACATGAACTTTGTGTTCCAACCAGATGGATGCCTCCAGACTCTATGCACATTTATAATTCATGAATTTTTTTTGCTACTCTCTCTACCTGAAATTGCCTCTCCCAAACATGTCTTTAGAAATCTTGCTTATTTGTAGAATGCAAGCCTTACAAGGAGAGGTTTGGGCATCTGTTTTTCCACCGATACATCCTATCCAATAAGGATAGTGCCTGGCACCTAGTAAGTAAGTACTCACCAAAGACTTATTGAAGAAGCCAAGGAATCAATCAAGGTCAATTCAAATGTCAGATCTTCTCTGAAGCTATTCCAAGTCCTTTTAGTCAGAATGTGTAATTATTTCTCTGGGTTTAAATAATATTTTATTTCCCACGTGTTATAGCCCACAGCATAGCAGTCTTGTGTTACAGTTAGTGGTATGAATTTCCCTCCAGATTATGGCTTCCTTAAGGGCAGGGGTGGTGTGTAGTCACCATTTACCTTTACAGTATCTATCTATATATCTATCATCGTTCCTCTTGCACCTAACAGTGCATAGACTATACTTAGTAAATGCTATTTAATTGATTTTCTGAGTAAGAGCTTCCAAAAATACTTCTATAACTTCAGAAGATGCAAAAATGACATACATTGATCAGAAATTATTTTGAAACAACATGAGCCCTTCTCTGTCAAACCTTTCAATGTCAGAGACTTGTGGGTCTACCTGGATCACAATATGACAGCACTTTACTCAGCCTCAGTCCCTTGTAACTTTGGATTTTCTGCAAGTAGCAAGACTTCTATAAAAAAATCACTGGGAAAATCACCTTACCCCACAGGTAAGTCTTCTTCTATAAGATGAAGGTGTCAAAAAGTACAATTTTACTAAAAGTCCACCATTCTGTTCCTTCCTCTGTTTTGGAAATTCCCCCAAATTCCTAGCAAGTGCTCACACAAGTGTCTGCTGCCTATGCCCAGTGCCCAGCAGTCTTAGAAACCCAACCTGGACCTCTTTGAAAGCTGACACTGCACTTAATTTTTTCAGACAGGGTTTTCTTCTGTTGCCCAGGCTAGAGTGCAGTGGTACTATCACAGCTCACTGCAGCCTCGAATTCCTGGGCTTAAATGATCCTCTTGCCTCAGCCTCTTGAGTAGCTAGGACTAAAGGCATGTACCACATCACCCGGCTAATTTTTCTATTTTTTGTAGAGATGGGGTCTTGCTATGTTTCTCAGGCTGGTCTTGAACTTCTGGCCTCAAGTGATCCTCCCACCTCAGCCTCACAAAATTCTAGGATTACAGGTGTGAGCCATCGCGCCTGGCCTAACGCTGCACTTTTGAAAGTTAAACCAGAATAATGGCCAATCTAAAAAAGAATATTCAGTTCTCTAATGAATCAATCAGATGTAATGCTTACAGCCCCTTCTAACATGGAACAAAGTCTCCTCTTTTGCCTCTATGCCAGCCCTTTCAAGCATGGGAGACTTGATGAACTTGTTTCTTGAAGGACATAGCACTCTCTTGTTCACCAAGCAAATAAATTTAGTTTTGTTTTCTAATTATTTTTTTCTTTTAGCTCTATGGGTATTTTATTATTCTTTGGTAGGCACTTATGTTTTCCATCCCATAAGTTGATTATCTACAAATTCTTAATTAATCCTTTGGCAGCTGTGCCCACCTGAGCACAAAGAGGAGAATGGGACTTGCCTAAGCAATATCGTGATATTTTGGCAGAACTCCTGAACAAGCCTTTAAGTTTTGTTTTTCTAAAATCACATTGAGCAATATTATTTCAAACCAAAAACTTTTCAGCATTTATTTCCTCAGGATGAAGATTCTGGGGCTTAAATTCACTCAGCCTCTCAAAAGCTTTCAGTCAAGTAAAGAAAAAAGTCAAATCAATCCCATGGCATTTCATGAAATCGCCTCAAAACTACAAAAAACTTAATTAGACTACGGTTATTTGACTTCATGATGTTTTAAAACAATATTCACAAATTGTTGGTGAGAAAAAAAGTCACCTGGTGCCATACTTCAAAGATGTCACTTTCAAAATTGCTTTAAGTGGGAAGCAACATACATTCTTCTGCCTATTGTAGAATAATTAAGTTGAAATGGTAAAAGTCAATTGTTTCAATACCATTACAGTTCAATTGAATCACGTTAATTAGAATAGGTTGGGCTTGTCCTCATTTAGATCCAGCTTAGTTTCATTTTCTCTCTCTCTCTCTCCGTGTGGAGCAAAATTTACTATCAGCCAACATTGAATAAAACCTTTTAAAATAAGTAAAAACCAATTATAAAAGATGGGCTTTGCAGATCTCTAATTAGCAAGCTATTTTGAAAGTATATTAATGAAAATACACTTCCAATTTAATTTTTAATAATGTTATTACCACAGTGTTAAAAAAAAAAACAAAAAAAAACACCTTCCAGAGAAGGAAACACACATCCTAGGAGCAATAGAAGTGTTGCTGCCACTTGGCATGGAGAATGCAGCAAGTGATCTAGTTTTTTTTTTTTACAGTGTTAAACCTCATCCTTCAATAACACAGTTGCAGAAAGTCGGTTTCTTTGTCTTGTCTCACATTTTGATGCCAGTATCAGTGTCCATTAAGTTCTTGCCATGGATTGTATGCCTGAGCAAGTTTAAGCAACCGGTACTGAATTTGAATGATTTTGGAAGTGGTGTGTAGTAGGAGCTACACAATCAAAAAATTAATAAATAAAAAGATGCTCTTGAAAGATGCATGCTGTATACTGATGCTGTCACCTCTAACAGGACTTCCACTCAACCGCCAGGCATCTCGTAGTTACCCTGGGCCTGTGGCCCTGCAAATACTCTGGGACAGTGTTAGCTTTGCAAAGTGGTCAGACTCCAATTATTAAGATAGGCTGCTTATTTCCATTTAATGGCGAATTCATTCAGCATAGGGAATAAAGATCATCTGACATCTGTCATTGATATTTTGCTTAGTTTTTTGAAAATTCCATATTGACAGGGGACTGGAACATGGCATCAGATTCAGATATTTTCCTCTGTGTCCTTAATGCATTTCAGGCCAAAGTGCACGCAGAGGGGACTTCTGGGCTGGTACTGTATAGCCCAGTGTTTGAGAACTTGCAACAGCTTATTTGTTTTAGTATATGTTTATTCGAAGTCTGTTTATTCTTTATGGCTTCATGCT
This sequence comes from Daubentonia madagascariensis, assembly GCA_023783475.1. Lineage (NCBI taxonomy): Eukaryota > Metazoa > Chordata > Mammalia > Primates > Daubentoniidae > Daubentonia > Daubentonia madagascariensis. The sequence goes on from JAKFHU010001684.1 coordinate 31,222,245, forward strand.
CATTTGCATCTGCATTTCCTTTGCATGGTAGTATGGCATTTGGCTTGCTTCCACATATGCTCCCTAATGTCCCGGTTCCAGTTTATCACGTTGACCCTGACTAGAGGGAGTGGGATAACCTAGTGTCCCCTACTGTCATCTCAGTAATCTCTAATTGCCCTGCAGATTTCATCTTTGATGTTCCTTCCTCCAAGAAGCCTTATCTAAACCTCACAGATTGGGTTGGTATTCTTTCAAGGATTCCCATAGTGTCCTGCAATTACCTGTATTAATGTGTGCATGACTCTGTATGGGATTGATTGCTTACTTGTCTGCCTCTCCTACTTAACTATTAATTTATTGAGGGCAGGGCACTAGTGCTTCATAAAACTTGTACTCAGTGTTCATATTGTGCCACTTGCTAGGTCTCTCAGTTAAACACACTGAATAGAAATTTCTTTAATGGAAGGAGTAGGGTAGAACAGAAGCAGCTTGGAAATTTGGTTTCTCACAGGTCCAGACTCAAATCCCTGCACCTTTACCATTGAACAAGTTGATCAAACCAACTGAGTTCCATTTTCGTCATTTGTCAAGTGGGAATAAAAAATCTATCTTGCAGGAATATTGTGAGGATAACAGCTAAAATATTCTTCGTATCTAAGCATCAAAGGGTGACCAAAGATGGTCACAGTTCTTTTTACTCCTGAGAGATTTCCATTAGGTACAGGGATTGGATTCTATCTCTATCCTTAAAGATACCATGTTATTTGTAAAGATCAGCTCCTTATAAAGACATGCATGTATTAAGCTAGTGCAATGCATGTGATGTTAAGAAGGTATTTGCCAACTAATTTAGGATGTGTTCATCTGCATGCATTCTAGCTTGGATGTTGATAGGGACCCAGACAATATTTAATAGGCCAGCAGGTAAAAGCAAGCATCCATTCTGTAGTTTTCAAATGTTGGATATTAACTGAAAGGTAGTAGGTACTTCTGTTCTGAGTGGACTTTTTCTTGTAGCAAATCACTAGGCGGTTTCATGCAAGGTTTACTGCAGTCTTAATGGGATGAGGACATTTCATGTGAAAGGGTTACACGACAAGAATAAAATCAGAATTGGAACCCAATCAAACAATTTGTTGGAAGAAATGTCTTGTTTCCACCATGGCCTTTCTTTAAACTCCCTTTAAATAGAGGACATGCTCTACCCTTTGAGGACAAGCACTTTGTTAGACTTGCCTCCAAAGAGATTCTCTATTTTTATTCTTTTGGGGATAACCTGGCCTTTTCTGAAGTTAAATCTCACTTGTGCTTTACTCTGAGGCTAGGATGCCAGCAGTTTGCCTTGGGCAAGAAAAAATCTGTGAAAGGCACCAGGCTTAGGCCAGAATTTGGCAATGTTCTGGGGAAAGACACTGAGATTAAAATAAAGCCAGGATGTGTCTTACCTCCTTCTCTAGTCGAAGCGTAGTTGCTTAAACGGTGTGACAGAGAGAGTGTGTGTGTCTGTGCGTGTGTATATGCATATACACCCATGGCTCCAGCAAGCCGTTTAAAACCCTAAGTAGTCTTTCTTGGCACTACATAACTATAAGCTTTAGCGTACACTGGCTAAATCCAATTGTAAATTAATTTAGCCAACAATGTATCTTCCTAAATTTTAAAAAGTAGAAAGCCAGCTTTCAAATTGAGAAAAAGAAAAATTCTAGTCCCCTAATCACCAGAAACAGAAAGTAACGGTAATAAATTAAAAATCACTTCTGAATCAAGATAAATCTTTGCTTAGATACCTGCTGAGAGAAACCAGGGACGATGCATAGAAAATGGTAAAAAATTTCAGTTTCTTCCTAAGAACAATCAAGAGTGGCACCTGATGGAAATCCTGCCATGTAATTAGAAACTTTATATAAAAACTTTTCAAGGATTGGGCATGGGGGGGTGGGGTAGCAAAGAGGTTCTAAACCCTAACACTCTGTTTTGTTCTCAATTCAAAATGCGGAAGGACAAATTATGTATCTACATGATTCAAAACTAAAGAACCAAATTCTCCAATTTCTTAACTTAGAGGTATAGCGAACATTCTTGCTATAAATTCCATGTAGGGGGATCAACTAGTCCTGATTTGCCCAGTACTGTCTGGGTTTTTAAACTGAAAGTCTCATATCCAGGGGAGACACTCCTAGTCCCAGGCAAACCAGGACAGTTTATCACCCTAATTCCGGGACAATTTCAGTATCTTACAGTCCTTTTTCCCCGTAAGCAGCCACAAGGTATCAGTCAACGTGTTCTAATTTTAGAATCAGTAAAATATAATGTCCCACAATATAGACACAATATTCACTCTGCACTGGGTGAGTTCCCAGAATCCTAGTGCTGGCAAAGATCACAGGAATTATCCAATTCCTAAAATCTGCAGGCAAGTGAAATATTTGTGAATCAAATTCAGTGTGAGGTGTTCTAAGAATACTTCCTGTTCAGAGAATCCTATAGTACATCTTTCTTAACAGTGTGTAATTGCTTTTGCATTTGGTTTGGAAACAGTGAATTGCTATACTGGTCTTGTTTGAATTGGCAGCACTCTATGTTGGAGTGCACATTTCAGACTAAAATCTGTGTGGTTGAAATCAGTCTTTCTCCTCCTATGTGTGGCAGTTACTATTGGTGCCCCACCCGATTCCCCTCCACCAGCCTGGTGTACGAATGCCCCAGCTGCAGGGAGTGTGGGCTGCCTTTGGCCTACAGGAGCCTGCTGGCTCTGAGTGGCCCAAACTGCCAGGGGGTTGTAGCCAATAGCCAATGAATAACAGCGGAGTGTATTAGGCTCCTAGGGGGAACATGCATGTTTGGGTGAAATTTTAGTTCTAAAGGCCCCCTGTGGAATAAGACTAAAAAACTGGATTTCTCCTAGTTTCTTCCTCTGTCTTATTAAACTTCCCTCTCTCCATTATGGTTTCTCCTGAGAACACTCCCTCGATAAATCACTTGCACTAGATTCCCCATCTTAGGCTGTACTTCTAGGGAAACCGACCTCTACTATATATTATGATATATGAATCCATAATTTACTAAAATTTTATTTAAAACTAGCAAATTTGCTATTATTTATTTGGCCATTCATGTTAATAATTACATCTTCAAGGCAAAGTGGAAACTTTCCACAAGGTCATACAGGAGAAAAGATGAGAAGTAACATATTGACTGCCTATCTATCATCTCAGTAAGTCAAGACCAAAACCCGGCAAGGTGGGTATTTTTTTTTAATCTTCTTTTTTTTAATTAGTAGGAAACTGAGTCTCAGATAGGACAAGATAGTGTCACGAGTTAATGAGAAATCCAAGCTCAACTTAGGTTGTCTCATTGCAAAGACTTTATTTGTGTACATTTGTTTTTATTTTACTGTTTTGTCTTACTTCACTTTTCCCTCTTTTTATCAATTCTTCAATATCTAATACCAGTTTTAAAATGATAAAAATACCCTTATTTCACCAATAACCAATAACCTCATCATTACTCAAAATGAAAATTGTTGAACTTGAATTTTTCATGAGCTATAATTAATTTTAAAAGTTCATACCTGAAATAATTAAAATAAGATGAATAAAAAACACGTACATAATTTAGTCAGTAAGTTTAACCCTACGTAAGAGTCGATGTGTTATGTGCTAAAGTCTGAAGTGTGAATTCTACCAAGCTAAACGTATGCAGAATGATTGTCGAATGCTGAAGTAACCTTTCACAGAAAGAATTTCATTTATTGTCTTTGTTTTGAGATGTTTTGTTGGCAAATCTTGTTGATAAAATGTGAGGGCTGTGTGGGTCATTGCAATCTTTGGCTGGATGTGCTTTTTTTGTGTAACAACGTTCTGATTTTATTTCTAATAATAGCATGATGAAAAGAAAATGTGAAACTTATTGAATGGAACAAACTTAGTAGAGGTTCAAAATTAGGTCAACAGTTTGTCACATTTTAAAATCTCTGTTATTTCTTTAAAACTAAATTCTTTGCAATTGTTGAAATTGTCTTTTAAAATATTTGGCAGTGACTACACTCATAACATATATTGATTCAGAAAAGTGTTTATTTTTCAATTCCTCAATCAAAATATTTTTAACCACAAATACTGTCATTCCTTTTAGATTGTTTTTTGGGTTATAATCATGACTAGATTATTTGAGTAGGTCCAGATTATTTGGGTAATTATTAACAGATAATGTGAGTACCAGCCTGTTGGCCACTGGTTCTGAATATTTATTTTTAAATGGTGTAGCATAATTAGATGGGAGGAGAAAGAGGCTCCCTTAAAAGGCATTGCCTTTGCTCTTATTTATCAACCCATATTAACTTTAAAGCTGTATTTACCATGGAATCAATAAAAAAAAGGAATGAGTAGAAAATATCTAACATTTATAGCCAAAATGTCAGCATAAGTTATTAGTATCTAAACCTGAATTTCCAAGGCAAATCTTAGAATTATCTATTTATGTAAAAGCCAATAATGAATGTTTTCATCTGTTTTTCTGAGTGTTCCCTCTTATGCTGCACCTATAGGGAGTCAGTATTCAAATACTATTTTCAAGTTGTAATTAGCTTGAAGTTTAAATCGCTAGTTTGTAATTTCAATAACATAGATGACTAAAGCCCTGGCTGTGGGCTGAACTCCTCATTGTGTTTGGCCTGGAAGGAAAGGTGCCAGGAGAGTGATGAGCTTGCCCTCCTCCTCTGCAATGCCTACTCCACTCCCCTGCTCACATCCCAACTCTCCTGCTGTTTGGGAAATTAGGGAGAAAGAATTGTTTGATCTAGGCCATTCTTCTTCCCTTCTGACTACTTCCTATGCCTCAGCATGAGTTCATAGCTGCTCTGTGCTGCTCCATTAGATCTTCAGGTCACCTGACATCTTGAGGGCATGAGGCCGTGCTTATTTTGGCTTAGGTCTATTGATGTCTCTTTTAGTATCTCCCATATTGTGGATCCTTATGAAACTTTACTTGTGAATAGCAGTGCAATATAAAACATTGATGTACCTCACATCACTGGTTACGAATGAATTATACAGGAAATAGAGGAGGTGTAACATAATTTACCTTAATCTTGATGCATAAAATGCAATCTTCCTCAAACTGGAATAAGAATAATCTAAGTCTCTGCGGGTTGAATGTGAGAAGTAATTGGTTTTTAAGAGATTTTGTCAGATGATATGGGCGCACACTAAATTGTGAGGATCTCTGGCCTACAGGATTGCTTCGGATCCTTAGCACAGTACAGCAGGCCCTTGATAATCTGGCCTGTGCTGATCGTCTGCCTCCTACCATCATTCATTCAGCCACCGACCAGGCCTCAGGGGTGGAGTGCTCTTCCCTACCAAACTCCAGCTCATTCTCCAAAGCTAAGGGCAACCCTCATGTCCTCTGAGAAGGTTTTTAAAGCAACTCAAGCTCTCAGGTGGAAGAACACTATTGCCCTGATGACACCCTCCATACCAGCTACAATGCAGCCAGAGCAAGGCACATATTTGCTTTCATGTCTCTCTTCCTACTGGACTCTGTGCTCCTTGAAGTCAGGGAGCATGTCTCACTTGTCTTATGAGTACAGTTCCTGCCAAAATTTCTAGCACATGTATACCTTGCTCAATATTGATTGCAGAATGAATGTTTCAGAGTCATCTTGGTAAATGATATGTGTGAGTACTTGTCCCTTCATTAAATGGTCCTATTCTGGAAGATTTTTTTGAATATGGGTGAAGTTATGGACTGAATTACGTTCCCCCAACCACATTTGTTGAAACTGTAATCTCCTAATACCTTAGAATGTAACTATATTTGGAGATAGGGCCTTTAAAGAGGTAATTAAGGTTAAGTGAGGTCATAAAAATACAGCCCTAATCCTTAGTCTTAGTCCATTTATGTTGTTGTAACAGAATACCACAGACTGGGTAATTTATAAAGAAAGAAATGAATTTTTCATAGTTCTGGAGGCTGGGAAGTCCAATATCAAGGTGCTAACATCTTGCAAGGGCCTTCTTGCTGTGTCATACCATGGTGGAAGGTGGAAGGGCAGGAGAGCATGAGAAAGAAAGTGGCCAAAACTCATCCTTTTATAAAGAACCCATTCCTGAGATAACAGCCCTCATGACATAATGACCTTTTAAAGGTCCCATCCCTCAACACTTTTGCATTGGGGATGAAGTTTTCAACACATATAACTTTGGAAGACACATTCAAACCATAGAATCCAACATGACTGGTGTCTTTATGAGAAGAAGAGAAGATGCCAGGACACACACACACAGAAAAGGCCATGTGAGCACACAGCAAGAAGGTAGCCATCTCAAGTCAAGGACAGAGATCTCAGGAGAAACCCAATCTGTCCAGCACTTTGGTGCTGGACTTCTAGCCCCTAGAACTGTGAGAAAATAAATTTCTGTTGTTTAAGCTGCCCAGTCTATGACATTTTGTTACGGCAGCCTGAACAGACTAATATAGGTGATGTGGTTGACACCCATTCTTCCACTTTTTTCCTTGCTATAAGGAATCCTGAGTGTGTTCATCTTAACTCTCAGCTGATGATCCTGCTTTCTATCTTACTGAGAAAGTAGAAGCAGAACATTTCTACCACGACATCCATTGACCTAATTAGCAGCATCCATGCTCGTATTCTCTGGCTTCTCCCCTGTTTCTAGGAACAAACTGTGCATGCTCCTGTCCATGGGTGCGCCAGGCTCTTGCCCTCCCACCTCCACAGGATATGGCGCCAGCGATTTTCTCTCTCTTTCATTATCCACTTGTCCCTCCCTGATTGGGTCATTCCAACTGGTGTACAAACATGCTACAACACGTGTCATCTTTGGAAAACATTCTCTCAATCCCATGTCAAATACACTGGGCATTTTCACAAAAGGTATTTCTTTTCATTTTCACAGCTGTGTGAAGTAGGAATAATTAGCCTCGTCTTATGAGATGGGGGTGTGAGGGACACAGAGCTAACAAGGAACAAGGAGTGAATGCAGACCCATATTTTTTGACTTTAGAGATAGTGCTTGGTTGAGAACGTGACCAAGTGTATTAGAGTAATATTCAAAGAAGAACGCACACCCTGTGCACGAGCACACGAAAGTTCTCTCTCATCTGTTTTTGATGCCCAGAAACTGTTACGCCTGCTTCTTGATCTCTGTTTCTCCAACTGTGACATGAGGAAATTGGAGAATTTGCCACATTCCCATTAAATTTTGACTTTCTATCATTCTGTGATGCCATTTAGGGAGTAAAAAGTAACTGCCAGAGGTGAAGTTGCTGAATTAATGAACTTCAGAGAAGTCATGGCTTACTATATTTTTAGTCTAAAGCTTTTAAATTGTTTTAATATTCTATATGTGCAAATGAAAGTAATAGAAAGTATAGTGGACACCATCATATTTTGCATCAAAGAAGTCTGAATATTCACTGGCCAGAGAGACGCAGATGCAGTAAAACCCTTGATCATTCCATTCTTTAGGGTGGAGCTTATGTCTGGGCCATAGCCTCCTGTGCCTTTCCATGCTGTCATGGGATAAGCAGCACAGCTGTTCTACAGAGCTCTAGGGAAATTTGCTGAATATTTTCAATCTTACCAGAATATCAAAAATATTTTTAAAATAATTAAAAACACATACATAATTAAAGAAGTGCAGTCAAATGTTTTAGAGCATGCTAATCATTAGGGTGGGCCCTAATCCAATATGACGGGTGTCCTTTTGAAAGGCTAACATTTGGAGACAGACACACAGGGAGAATGTCATGTGAAGATGAAGGCATAGTTCAGGGCTATGCTTCTACAAGTCCAGGAATGCCAAAGACTCCCTGCAAACCACCAGAAGCTGGGGAGTAGACATGGAAAAGATTCTTCCTCACAGGCCTCCAGAAGACTCAGTCTTGCCCATGCTTGATCTCCTATTTCCGGCCTCTAGAACTGTGAGACTATAAATTCCTGTTGTTTAAGCCACCCAGTTTGTGGCTCTTTGTTACTGCAGCCCTAGGAAAGGAATACAGCAGTATTCATTTCGGCAATACTTAAAACATTGTGCATTCCTGATTATTCTTGTCCAATAATTACTATTTTCCTGTTAAGCTTCCTAATACTCTCCAATACTGGTCGCTAATGACCCCATCTGAACTTAATTACCTCTATGAAAGACTATACCTTCAAATACAGTCACATTGTGATATATTGGGAGTCAGGGCTTTAACATATGCATTTGGGAAGGACACAATTCAGTCCATAGTGCGTGCATCTCGTTATGCCTGCATTTGCAGTGCATCTGCATCTGCCTACTTGATCCTTACAATAGCCCTGTGAATCTTGCCTCCATTTTATGAGGACACTGAGGGTTAGCGAGGCTGGGTAACTGGTCCAAGCTTACAGCTAGAACACGATCAGGCTTGAACTCTTACACTGCAAAGCCAATGCTCTTACAGTGATGCAAGGACCCTTCCCCTTCCTCCTGTACAGATTTCTTTTCACCTGCATGTCTGTGATTTTTTTTCTCCTGATGATAACTATAATTTAGCACAGTTTTGGGTAGACAAAGTGCTCCCAATGTGATTGACTCCATATTTTCAAAGATATCCTTCCCTCGCCTGCATCCTAGACCCCTGTGAAACATTTAAGTGTTCTTGTGATTTCTTGGGAGTCACAGTGACCTTTGCATCCCCCACAAGGAAAGTACATGAAACTACTCTGCTCATAGAGCAGAGGAACTTTACATCCTTGTTCTCCAAAACGTGAGCTGAACAAATAGGGCAATTCTTGCAACTGCATGGGTGAATACTCTGAGGTAAATCTGACCATCAAGCTTATATAGATTTTATTTCAGGGGACTCCACGCAGGGGTGTGAACTTACTTCTCTATACGATGTTCTTGGGTTGTCTGACATGAGGCATAGAGGAAGGTACCTAGGGAATTGGTGAGATAATTAGGGTGGAAAAGTAGTTGATCTGTCTCCCTTCCACTTTTTAGAACATTTACTATAAGGACACATCAGTGATAGGACCAAGATCAGATTGGACGGTTCCTTGACTCCCAAGACTCAAGTGGAGTACTGTGTATGTAAACATGTGTGTGTGTACGTGCACATGTAGGAGGAGTACAGTACCTTGACAAATATCTTGAGAAGTAGTTTATTAGAAGTTGTTATACATATACATCAATGCACACTATTAAGCTTTCCTTCTTTAAATGGGTGGATCTGCCCCAGGTCATGGAAGGCATTGAATTGCTGAGCCAAACACGCAAATCTAACAAAGTAAAATAGCACTCCTAGCTTCTGATAATGTGTGTTTTAAAAATATCTGGATTTAAATTTTATTGTCAGAAACTTCTAGCTTTAAACCAGCTTTAGACTGTTTGTTGAGTTGCAGGTGTCAATACTCAACAGACCTGAACGCAATTGGAAAGCTCCACCTCTCCTCCTATTTGTATTTCAAATTGGATTTTTATTAATAGGGCACTGTTTGACAATTCTCTCTCTAGTTTTTGCTAATTGATTAATATACTCTGGTCACAATTTTATTGGTTGATATCAATGTTTAGCACCATCAATTTTTTATGTGTTGGTAAGCACACTATTTCTATTCTGAAAATTGAGAAGAACAATCAATTACACTGAATGAATCACCCAGCACATTTTCAATGTGAACCTTTGGCAGGGAGTCTCCGTTTTTTGCCCTGAATGCCTGAAGAATGGGTTCCATTAGCAATGCAGTGTTTGAAAACAAATGCTGCATGTTGAAGTGGCTATCAAATCACATTGCAGGAGTTTTGCAGTTCTAAGAGGGACCTATTCCAAAACTAACTGCTCAAATTCAAAGGCTAAATAATTGGAGTTATGTGATGCCAATATTTTAAGAGGGGAAAATATAGTTTAAATAAACCCTCTATGTTCTTGTGTGGGGGGAGTACTTGCTAACTCTCTAGTGTACTTCATCATGTCTTGCGTTATGTTAACTATAGGAGCTATTATCTTAACTATTTATTATGTATTATGTTAGTCATTCATTTGAGTAATCTCTTTCCCAATTGACTGTTAGTTCTTTGATGGCAGGAAGTATTTCATTTATCTTTAAATAATTCCATTACCTACATTCGGTGGGCATCCAAAATATTTTTGGAAGGTATAATTGAATGAAGTAGCACTTCCAAAAATTACACACTTTTAAGTCATGAGAGAAAAGTAGAGGGAAGTTACCAAAACCTAGGAAATTAGAGTCTGCCTCCTACTGGCCATACCTAGGAAAGGCTATAGGATGACAAGCAGAGGAAACAAATCTCCGTTCCCCACCCCATTCCTCTGTCCCTTTTCCTCTCCTGGGAAGATTTGGATAGGCACACTACAATCTGCAGGTCAAAAAGGTGAGAACATGTGACCCGTTTAAGGTCATGGTGCCTATGGTGGTGGGACTGGAGGTGCAGTCAGACTTAATTCACTTGCATCTCAAAATCAGTTCTTACAGCTAAATCCAACTGTAAAGAGATTTTTCTTGGAATTTTGAAGGCTTTCCAAGTTTAGGAATTCCCTATTGGCCTGTAAATGTGCATGAGAGGAACATCACCTTCAAATATTTACTGACTCATTAATTAATACATTCTTTCATTCAATTAACAAACTTTCATTTTGCTAACACTTTAATATAGAATTGCTGAGAGCAAGATCAGGAGGCCAAGGTAACCTTGGGCAATATGTTACAGTGGAAAGGGAACAAAGAAAGAATTTTATGGATTTCAAAAATTTGTTTACACTTGGTCCTGACTTCCGAATAGAAGACTTAACAGGTGAAAATCATCTTTGTGTTATTTCATTTATTTTTAATTAAAGGAGGCTCACTCTGTGTCTATTGTATAAACATAGCCCTGATGGACTAACTGTACAATTACTGTCTTACTCAGGTCCCCAGAGTACAATACAATGACAAATATCTGAAATTCACCCTCCATCTAAGCAATATAATCTATGTCCAGTCCCCCACAATTTTAAGCCAGTTCTCAGAAAAGCTATTTAAAAACAAATCAGAAGTATACATAATAATGGTGATGAAAATAAACATTAAGCAAAGGAAGAAATGATAAACATAACATTTAGACCATATAACTTCCTAGGATGTCAGCTATTTCAGGAGCTGAAATGATGCATTTATCATATTCTCATCTGTTCAATATATAATTATTTTAACTATTATGTGTGCTGTTTGTAACCCATTATCTTGCAATAACAGCCTGCATGGATCACTGCATAATTTAAAAATATAATGGCTTTTCTTGCCAATATTTGATTTCCAACTCTAAATCTGCTGACTTTAACTATATCTATGCCACACACTCTTGGTAAACTGATTTTTATTTCCTAAGGATTTATCTTAGAATATGCACCTGGATTTTCTTTAGCAAAAACTAGTTTCCTTTGGCTCTGGTTCATGTGGTGGCTTGTTTTCTGAAATGGAAAAAATTGACTTCTATACCTGTAAATCAACTATATGGGCAGGACCACAAACATGAGGCATTCATACAGGTAAAGGGGATGGGAATACAGCACTTGTCTAATTACCTAGATAATGTGGTCAATGAAACCCAGAAATCAGAAGTCTTTAATTATTCAAATTACTTTGATCATATTAACCAGAGAATTGTTTTTGTTGCATAGATGCTTATTACTATAGCTAACCAATATGCTATTTATGGGTGATTTATTTATGAAGATAAATGGATCTCACGTAGGTTGAATTCTTTTTTTTAATAAGCATTTTATTTTATTTATTTTTTATTTCAGAATATGATGGGGGTACAAATGTTTTGGTTACATAAATTATTTTGTACAGTTTGAGTCAAAGTTATAAGTGTGTGCATTGTACCCATATAGTGTGCATTGTACCCATTAAGAGTGAACTTACCCACCCCCTCCTCACCCCTCCCACCTGCTTGATTTCCGTTGAATTTTACTACCATATGTACGCATGAGTGTTGAATTCTTATCTTGCTCTAGTTAGCCTAGTTGGGTGAGATATTGTATTTAAAGAAACATGTATTTCTTTAATCACTAAGATTTATTGAGCACTTATTGTATGCAGGAAGAGAGCTAGGCGCTGGGTTAATAAAATGAATTTGACAGCTGTTGTTTCTGAGAAATGCAGGGCATACTAGAGAGGTAGACACACAGGAATGTGCTTATAGTACAATGACATAAATGCCATGGTAAAGATATACACAGAGAATTTTTGGAGAACAGAGGGAAAAGAGGGAGTGTCAGAAAGGGTGTTCCCGGTAGAGGGGTAAGACATGCCCAGCCAGCCCAGGTTAACACTGAGGAAAAGGCATAATGCCTTATCCTATGATTTTGGAGAAACAAAGTGAGTGTGAAAAGAGTTCTCTAATGGGTTATTGGAAATTGAAGGTGTTCACACCTGCTAGATTCAATTTTCTCAAATAAGTTGGAGGTAAGCTGAGAATGAAGGCAGTAGAGGTTGAGTTGTGGCTTAGTGAAATGGTAAATTGCTGAAGGGAATGGAAGAGACAGTAGACACAGGCAAGTAAAAGGACTGAGAGGTAGCCCTAAGAGCCCAGCTACTGCTGGACACCGTGGACTTGCTATGAGGCCAAACTGCAAGGATGTATGATTTTTCTGGCTCCATCTTTGCCATCTGTGCACAGGGGAAGAAAAGGTAGATTATAGTATGGATCTAGCATTGGAATTTTCTTAGGTGGGTGTAGCACAAAAATGAAGTGAAAAGAAATTAAGGGTATAAGAAAGAGTAATTAAGATGATCAACAATGAGGTCTAAATGGTTTTGAAAAGAAAGAGAAGCCAAGAGGAGGTAGACACGCTGGAATAAAATAGAGGGAACCTGAGGCTGGGGGTCTCCATGAAGCAACAGAAAAATATAGTGTGGGGCAATTTGACAATATCTAGTTGTGGTAGGCACAATTCTAAGATTCACCCTAGTGACTATATCTTTTATAATTCCCTCCCCTTGTGTGTGAGTGGAATCCGAGAATATGGTGGGTGTCATTCTATTGACTATGGCAAAGGTGAAGGGATTTTTGCAAATGAAATTAGGAATCTCTAATCAGCTGGCTTTGACTTAGTAAAAAGTAACATCATCCTTGGGGAGAGGGGCTGATCTAATCAAAAGAGCCTTTACTTTTATTTTTTTATTATTATTTTTTAGAGATGGGGTCTCTCTCTATTGCTCAGGCTAGAGTGCAGTGGCATGATCACAGCCCACTTTAAAAGGGAGTTTAGAAGACAGGTTTGTTGTCTTCTAGTCCTAAAGAACCAAGCTGCTGTGAGTTCTACAGCTGCAAGAAATGAATTGTCCCAACCATGTGAGCTTGGAAGAGGACCTTGAGCCTCGGATGAGACTGAAGCAGCCCCAGCCAACAGCTTTTTCAGTTTTGTGAGACCCTGAACAGAGGACTCAGCTAAGGCTTGCCAGGCTTTCCGATCTACAGAAACTGAGATAATAAATGGATGTGGTTTTAAGCACCCTAGTTTATGGTAATTTTTAACGCAGCTATAGGAAACTCTCACACTGTAAAGCTGAAAATGTGCATGAGCTAGCAATTCTACTTGAGGTGAATAATAATCTGGAGCTGGGGCGTTGTTATGGACTAAATGTTTGTGTCTACCCCAAATTGATATGTTGAAGCCATAACACCTAATGTAATGGTATTAGGAAGGAAGGCCTTTGGGGGGTAATCAGGCTTAGATGAGGCCATGAGGTAGAGCCCCTGTGATGGGATTAGTGTTCTTATAAGAAGAGGAAGAGACACCAGAGCTGCTTTTCTCTACCACATGAGGATATAGTGAGAAGACAGCCAAATGCAAGCCAGGAAGAAGGCCCTCATCAGAACTCAACCATGATGGCACCTTGATCTTGGACTTCTAGCCTCTAGAATTGTGAGAAATAAGTGCTTATTGTTTAAGCCACTCAGTCTATAGTATTTTGTTATAGCAGCCCAACCAAAGACAGCTTTCCAATATGGTAGGCACATGCCACATGTGGCTGTTGAGCACTTGAAATGTGGCTAGTCAGAATTGAGATGTGCTGTAAGTTTAAAACACACACTTGATTTAAAAGACTTATGAAAAATAGTAAGATAGCTCACTAATAATTTTTATGTTGATTGCACATTGACATTATAATATTTTGGATATATTGGGTTAAATAAAATATATTATTAAAAATTTACTTATTTACATATTATTTTATATATATTTATATGTATTATATATTTATATAGTATTAATTTTACATATTTTTTACTTTTTAATATAACTACTAAAAATCTCATATATATGTGACTCACATTATATATTTACTTGAACAGTGTGATAGTGCCATTATAGTGCAAATCCTGCATTTGTGCCTAATAGACTATTACTTAGATGCTCATAACAGCATTGTTTGTATGTACAAAAAAAAAAGAAAATGAGACAGCCAAATATCCACTCACAGGGGACTGGATAAGTACACTGAAGTATATCCAATGCACAAGTTGTTCCCTCTTTGGATCCTTTACCCTCTTAATATTTACATGGCCTGCTCCTTCTTTTCTTTCAGGTATTTATTCAAGTTTCCCCTTTTTTTTGTAAGATGTTTTATAACTACCCCATGTAATATAGCAATGCACATTTCTCTCTTCACAGACTTCTGCATGCCCTACCCTCTTCTGAACTTTGCATTTTCAATGATCCTTGTAATCATCTGAAATACTAGATTTCCTTTTATATATGTTTGATTCTGCTGGCTAAAGTATGCCTTTCACGAAAGTGAGGACTTCGTTTTGCTCGCTATTGCATTCTTGGTGTCTAGAATAGTGTCTGCCATATATCAGATATTCAGTAAATACTTGTTGAATGAATGAATTATAGAATACTAGATTTCAATGAAAATGAATAAACTAGATAATAATAAATATGTAGCAACTTAGATATATTTCAAAAACTTGAGATTAATTGGAAAAGAAAATTATTAAGTGAAATATGTAGTCACACAAACATATATACATACATATAAATATATATAGATACAAATATATATACACACACACACCCCCCCTCACAAAACATACACACCCACACTCCATATATATGTATGTATATGTATATATATAAAATGACATTTATCTAGCAAATTAAACATGTGTGCATGTGCATATATATAATACATGCAATACAATGCAATGGTATTAAGAGGTGAGGCCTTTGGGAGGTGATTGAGTTATGAGGGTGGAGACCTCATGAATGGGATTAGGAACTTTTTAAAAGGGCTAGAGGGAACTAGCTAGGCCCTTTCACTGTCTACCCCATCAAGACACAGCAAGAAAACCCTCACCAGATACTGAACGCCAGTGCCTTGAACTTGGACTTGGATTTCCCAGCCTCCAGAACTGTAAGAAATAAATTTCTGTTCTTTATAAATTACCCAGTCTCAGGTTATTTTGCCATAGCAACACAAAGAAACTAAGACAGTTATATTTAAGACCATGCATATAATTGGTAAAAACTATAAACCATGAAAGTTTAAGAACTAATCTCTTCTCTCTGTCCAGAGTTGCACAGGGAATTAAAGGAAGGACCTGAAAAATCCACTCTTCCTTTAGGTCCAAATGTCCTAAATGTGAGAGGGTACTGAGATATATGGTTTTCTTTTCCACAGTGCAGACTAGGTGGGGATGCTGAAATATCAGGAGTCAGAATGCAGGTATTTTTCAAGAGATGCATAATGAGAAATACAAATGGAAGTTTTTCCAAAGAGTAGGAATTTGACTGAGTTTGCTGCTGTATCCAGTGTCATCTAATTAATTCAAGAAACAGCTTGTCCTGGCAATCAAAATCAAATGGCATGCAATAATGGGAAGTATTACTCTGTGGAGTCACAGTAGGATAAGAATGTGTCAGAGCTTAGGTTTCTCCAGGGACTTTAATTTTTTTTTCAATACTGTAATTTTTCACCCAGATCCCATAACCAAACCAACCAACCAAACACACAAACAAAAAAGCCCCACTCAATAGTGACCTACTAAGTAAAAATCCAAATAAATATTACACATATATAGGTACCTCAGTAAAGAATTTTATCTTTTACTCCTTGATTTTTGAAAGCTTGAGTTTAAATATTAGGTTTACATATTCAAATTTATAATATTAATTTTATCAAAATAGAACCAATAAATTTTCATAGCAAAGCAGTGGCCGAAAGCTGCCCGTATTTTATATAGCTCTCAGTGACATCCCATATACATTGACATTTGGAAATAATTTTTCATTCCAATGCAGCAAATTTATTTTGGAGCAGATCCATTAGGAACTATTTAAATAGTTTAAAATTAAGTACTAGTTCAGCAAAATTTATTAAGAGTTTGATAGATTTTGACTTCCTGGGTTCAGTTCAACAAGCAGCTTTTAAATGCTTGTCACGTACAGACACAGTGCTCTGAGGACTCAAAAATAAACTGACTTTGTCCTTGTCCCAGGAAAAGATCTTACAGTGTCTGAATGAAGCATGTTAAGTGCTAACATAGAGATGTACTGGAGCTATGGAGTCTAAAAGGACCCATCCTAATTAGAGGTTCTGGAGAGGCTTGCTAGAGACAATGAATTCTGAGTAACAGCCTGAGTGAAAAATGGAAGGCAGGGCTTTGCGGGCTGAAAGGAATATGATAAAATGGGTGTTATTAGGCAGGTTTTAGTGAGTAAAAAAGAAACTCCTCTATTGCCGCTGTGTATGGAAAAATATGGTGGATACATGAAGCTACAAGCAGGTTTGTGCTTACAGAGGGTACACTACCTACTATGCATTTATGTCCATCACTTTGCTGCTATGTGGACAACAGTTATAAAAAGGCTGAGACTCCAGATACAGAGACTAGTTGAGGCTATTTTAATAGTATAGTACAGGTGAAGAATGATGAGGATAGTGGGCAAGGAAGGTTGCTAAAAAAATATCTAGGAGAAAAAATTCACAGACTCAATTAATCAGATGGGTGTGCTGAGAGGGTGGAGAAGTCTTAGACAACCTGTAGAGCTCTGGTTTGAGAGCCTGTGCTATCTCACTGGAATGTTGTTACTCAGGTACCAATACAATAGATATCAAGATACTAGAGTGGGTAGACAGATACTCCCAGGTTCCCAATGCATAGGTACAAAGGAAGTGCCCCCCACAGATGGTTCTAGATCTTTGGGACCTGACCATGAAATCAAGCATATATAAAAGAGGTCACATGAGTGGTGGAAGTGCCTGCTGAAGAGATTCCTCTGGGGAGTACTGTTGCCTTCTGTAAGTCCACACTCCCCTGTCTTTGGAATGACACTTTCTAACCCCCTACCTGGTGAACAGAGCTTCCAGGGGGCCACTCAGAGAAATCTGAAATAGGTTTACTGCAGTTGGAGACACAGAAGACCAATGGCTGATCTAAATGTGAGAGAGCCAAGGTAGACTACGAACTGTGGTGTGACTCCCAAGTGACAAAAGTGGGCTGGACAAGAGTTGACCAACTGACATGCCAGCTGACCAGGAGAAGTCTGTTGCATCAAGATCAGGGGCAATCCTAGAATCTCCAGGGAGGGAAGGGATGAATGGATGCTTCCTGTGCACCAGATTTAAGTCCAGAGCACATTGGTGGGACTATCCTGGGTGATAGTCAATGGGACTGCCTAGATAGGTCAGGGGTCATGGAGCTTCAGCAGACAAAGCACAAGATGTACTGCTGCATGTCAAGGGGCAGATGAAGCAGTGCAAGTTTCCACTGAAATAGGGACCCACTGGTTTGGGTCAAAGAAACTTCAGGAAAGATGGCACAACAGGAACTCAAAAAGTCAAAGGAAGTACTTCAGGAAAAAGATTTAGCTTCAGAAATCTCCCAGGCACACTGGGGTCATACGTGTCAAGCCCAGAAAGCCACAGAGCTTCCCAGCCAAGTGAGAACTGCTCCATTTCTTCTGGAGCCTAGAAGGTACAACAGCCAAGGGAATGGAAGGAAAAAGCAGGGAAAGGAGAGACGGGATAAGCCACTCATCCTCATCCCCCCCCACCACATTGTCAACAGAATCTTCCGGCAGGCTTAAGCTCAGAGAGAGGAGAAATTTGATGCTAAACCAAGTTGGGCTTTTGATTAATAATACCTTGGACTAGATATTATGATCACGAAGTTGAGGATGTGCTTCAACATAAAATGACTCTAGGATTGTCATTACCTTAAGTCAACAAAAAAGTCATGGAATATGTCCAGATTATTTCACTGAATAATTTTAAATGGGAGGGAGGAGCAAAAATGAATTGGTTTTGCTATCTCAGTAGTTGTGTGTGTTTGATGTACTAGCTGCATTGTCGTAACTTGACAGTGGGCCTATTTTAGCAATCATAGATTTAATAGATAAAATAATATATTATGTTGGGGAATTTGTTAAGGAGGTGGCAGCAGAACATCCAAGTGAACATTTCCAGGAGGGAGATGACTGGATTAATTTAAACCTAAGGGAGAAGTTAGGGCTGTACTCAAAGAAACACTTGCATATTTCTCTTGAACAAATCCCTTTCCTTTTCAGGTCTTTACGAGTGATGATCAATTCTAAACCAAGATGTCCTCAATTTCTTCCTCAATAATCTTTGTGGCTTTATTTGTTTCAATCAAACATATACTTAGCTACTAAGATAAAATATCTGAAGCATCATTTTGTCTCTGCCTCAAGAACAGTGGCTTCCTATCAATGATCAATCAAATTTGAATTTCAGCAGAAAATTTCCAATTGTCCTTCCATATTTACTTAAGCATATTTCTCATCACTTCTACATGGGACCATTCCATCTGGGCCCAACAGGATTCCTTATGCTTCATTTGTGCTTTTGCTGTTCACTGTACTGGAATGCCCTTTCAGCCAAATTCTACTTTAATACTCAATTAAGGCACTTTTAATGTGGGTTCTACGGAACCTAAGGTTGTTTGTAAGGCCCCTGGGATTGCAGACACATTTGTATGCATTTTGGGGGACAATGGATCTATGGCTTAAATCAGTTTTAATAGAGGGTCTGTGACCCAGAAAATAACCAATGACTTAACCTAAAACCTCTGATTTCCTGTTCTGTAATCTGTTTGCTGCTCTTCCCAGCATGCCTGATTAGAAACCTTCTTCTTCGATGCCTCAGTGCTTGTTGCCACTGCAGCTGCTTCCACTGATTGCCCCACAGCAAGCTGGAACTTAATCCAGACCCAGAGTGACTGGCAGGAAATATTTTGGCTTCCTCAGTCCCCACATTCAGCTACCATTTTCCAGACTGACCCAAGAAGTACTTTGCCAGTGTTTTCTGGTAGGTTGTGCTATGGTCTGAATGTTTGTGTACCCCCAAAATTCATGTGTTGAAGTTTTAACCCCCAAGGTGATGGTATTATGAGGTGGGGTCTTTTGGAGGTGAATGGATGGCATTAGTGCCCTTCTCAAAAGGCCCTCAAGAGACACCTTCCCCCTTCCACCATGTGAGGACAAAGTGAAAAGACAGGCAGCTGTCTATGAACAAGGAAGTAGGCCCTCACCAGATACTGAATCTGCAGGTGCCTTGATCTTGGACTTCCCAGCCTCCAGAACTGTGGGCAATAAATTTCTGTAGTTTATATGCACCCAGGTTATGGTGTTTTGTCACAGCAGCCTGAACAAACTAAGACCCTTAGCCTGGTTGATTATCACCTAATGTTTCACCCTTCCTGAGTAATCACGTGTGTGGTCTATGATTGAAATTTCCCTTGTTCCCTCACACCATTGTCTCCATACAATTGGCCTCCTGTATGCTGCCTGTCTCCACAGAACTCCTGATTCACCACGTCTGGGGTCTGTCCTCCTTTTTGCAAACAACTGCTACTTCATCCTGGACTCCAATAACAATGATGACACCAATAATAATAACAGCAAACACGCAGTGATTACAATATGCTTGCTAATATACTCAATGTTTTCTATGTTTTGCCTCATTTCTCTTGACAGCTGCCTTACATGGTATACATTTTTAATGGAACCTTTCATTTCATAGTAGGTACTCTTCATTGAGCAACCACTACATGACAAACATTTTGCTGGGCTGTACATGTAATATATGCAATCCCCACAAACATAAGGAGTGGGCATTTTTATCCCCATGTTATAAAAGAAGGAACTGAGAAACAAAGAAGCTAAATGACTTGACTAAGTTCACACGGATAGTAAACTATGATGAAATCTCAGGATCTGTTGTTTCCAGTGCCAGAGTTAAATAGATTTGTCTTTGGCCAGGCACAGTGGCTCATGCTTGTAATCCCAGCACTTTGGGAGGCCAGGGTGAGAGGATCTCTTGAAGCCAGAGTTTGACACCAACCTGTGCAAGAGCAAGACCCTGTCTCTACAAAAAATAGAAAACTTAGCCGGGCATGGCAGTGTGTGCCTATAGTCCCAGCTACTCTGGAAGCTGAGGTAGGCAGATTGCTTGAGCCCAGGAATTTGAGGTTGCAGTAAGCTATGATGATGCCACTGCATTCTAGCCTGGGCAAAAGAGTGAGACTTTGTTTCAAAAAAAAAAAGTAGGTTTGTCTTTTCCTAAAACCCTTGGCTCCCTCTGCCATAAGAACCTATGGTCCTGATGGACAGGCCTAGTCCAGGCCCTGATTCTGTCTCATTGAATTGTTTCTGGATATGACCATTATGTACTGAATGCATCCTATAGCACTTGTATCTGCTTGTAGGTTATAAGTGTGTGTTCTTCAGTTCCTTTGCTTGTTCATTCATAAGTTTATTAATTCATTCATTTGCTTGACATCTATTTATTGGGTGCTTATTCTATGCCCAGAATTCTGCAGGAACTAGGGAATTGAGGCTGGAGAAGCACAGCTTGGAGATAGACACACAAGTAAATACAGCAGCATAACAGTAGCAGTAATGGAGGTAAGGAGCTGACATTTGTGAGTCATGGCCAGCAGATAGGATCTAGTGCTCGAGTTGAGACATGAAGGATGACCCAGAGGAGGACAGCATTTCAGTCAGAGGTGAAAGAATTTGGTAGGAGCATGTGGCATATTCAGGGAGCCACAGTGGGTTCAGCAAGTACTGGGGATTGGACAGGAGCTGAGGGCAATGGATGGCACAGGGGATCAGGAACAAGATCACTAGACACCATGCATATCCTGTTGAAGGGTGTAGGTTTTATCTGGAGGCATAGGAAAGCTTCAAATTAAGCCTGACATTCCTCTGCCATTTAGAATTTGTATTAGTAGGTGGTAGAAACCACATGTTTTATTTTTTCAGGGGTTATCCCTTCTGGTACCCAGTTAATTTGACTTTTGTAAATGGAGTTCCAATAATGCTTGTTGAGTGGGAATTTATAACCTAATATGCATTTGTTCAGCAAATGCCCAGAGAGCTAACATAACATTCTCTATCATGTTTCAAATGTTCTTTGACTCTTCCCCTTTTTCTAGTCAGCCCCAAACACTGAAAGTTAGTCAGAGATGTGTCTGAAAGGCTTACTGATTCTTAATAATGTGTGAAGTTATCCAGGATTAGCGCACATGTAACTACCTCTGCTTGGGAAGTTCACCTCCTGTGATAAATTTGGTTTTCACCCCATAAATTCAATCTGATGACTGGCTCCTTTACATTATTCCTAATTCTAGGTTTGGAACGCCTTTAGAAAGTAAGAATTACTAAAAGAATTACTAAAGAAATGTCCAGGGGACATTTTAGGACCAAGTGCCTTAATTCATGTTTCCTAATAAAACTTGATACCTATAAAATTTTGTTAAGTTATATACTCATCTAAGGAAACACCTGCATTTTCTTTTTTACATGTTTTGTTCTTCTCAGTGCCAGTCGTGCAACAGGCTGGGGCATTGCTTCTGGTTACCCCCATCCCATCTTCCCTGCAGGTACCTATGCCCTGCCAAAGGTAGCATATGGCATCATGACTCAGAAGACAAAAGAGGTAATGAGCACAATAGTGACAAAGGCTTCTGATGCATTTCCCCCTTCCTCCTTTCACCCCTAATTGTGGAGCCTGAGAATGGGGAATTTGCTTTTTGGAGTGAATGAATATAAAATGCTTTCTTGCTTTCAATGTGGTCCCTCCTCTTGTAGCTCATTATTTCTTTAAACATGCCTAAATGTGGCTTGGGAATTTCACCTTCTTATGCAACTTAAATACAAGTAAAAAGGTGCTTTGGGTGCTCTGAGTGCTTGATCCCAAGCTTTCATGTGGCTTCTGCCTCTCCTTGCACTGGTATGAGATAAAAGGAAACTGGCTGTTTTCTTGTTAAAGATCAAGGTAATCAGGAAGGCAATTCAGGACATAACCATGATCGCTGCAGGGAAAGGAGGCCGTGTGATGTTTTTCTATTAGACCCAGTATGTCAGATTTATGTAGCTGTCAGAAAGGGTATTTCACTTCATGCCTACTTGTGATTTCTTTGTTGTTGTTGTTGTTGTTGCCAGTTTTAAATTCGTGGCTTCATCCTTAATAAACTGATGAGGCTGTTATTAGTGGCGCATTCCAACAGTAAAAGGATACTGAATATTTTAGATTCTTACTATATTCCTGCACTATTCTTCACAGGTATTAGCCTTACTCTTTATCTTCATAGTAATGTTATGAGGTAGACAATGTTATTCCCATTTTACAGATAAAAAAACAGACACAGGGAGTTTCAGTAACTTGCCAAGGTTATATTGCTCATAAGTGTTAGTAGAGCTTGGATTGAAACCCAAGCAATCACTGCCAGGACTAGGATGAGGTAAGAGAAGCACCCAGGGCACAAAATTTAAGGAAGAACTCCCTGTCTACCTTGGGTAAGTACAAGGTTTGCACCCCAGAGTGAGTGCTTCCTTAAATCATACCCTAGTCCTGCCTTGTAAGCAACCTTGCTTTGGAATCTGGGTACTTAATTCTTATGCATCCTGCCAGTCTGGTCCTCATTCTTATGGACCAGAGTCAGGCTTCAGTGGGGAAGTAGATTGAACAGCCTGAGAAAGGGTATGTAGGTGCTGAAGAGACCAGCAGAGATAGAGCTTAAAGCAGATATTCTTCCTTAGGATGTCTCCCTTGCCCTTTGCTGGGCATTCCTCTCTTGTACTGTGTTTCCTCCCATTTTTGCTTGCAGCTTTGTCTCACTCCTTCCTTCTCTAGTACAGAGAAGAAAAAAGACACTTTTCACTTGACAGGTAAATCTCTATATCCCATAGAGAAAATATTAGAGCAGCATCACAGAATATGGGGCATACTCAATCAGGACTGGCTGCTTCCAAGAGCATTATTTCATATCCTCAAGTCTAGACATACCCTGAGCTGCATGTTGGACTCAACAATAATCCAAGGGTACATATCTATAAGCAGTCTCTGGGCTTAGAAAAGGGTCTTGTGAAGGGGAGTCAAACTTCCTCAGAGAAAAGGAAAAGGTAGGAGATAGTTCAGGATCCCAGGACATCAGTGAAGAACTCCCCTTCCCTAATACCCTGTACTTCTGAAAATCTTAAGTGCACTGGGTAAGTCTTGAGCCTGGGACTAGACTTTTCTGACCAGCTGACAAATTGCAAAATAATCACTATATCATTAAGACAAAGAGGTCCTCCTGTTCAGTCTTGTACAGCCTGAGCCTTAGAAGGCCACTTGGATTATAGGCTAACAATTCTAGAACAATCTCTGGTACACTTCAGTGATGGACCAACCCTCCCCTTGACTCCCAGACTGTGGAATAAGCGCCCATAGCTCTTATGAAATTGTGTGGAGAGCCGACAGCAGCTGGTGCCATGGCTGAAATGAAAAAGGGTGAGTGTTATGATCTGGTAGCTTCTTTAAACTTCTCAGCATCACATTGGAAAACTGGTTGTTCTTCCAGGCAAACTTTCCACCCTGAAATCTGAGCAGTCTGGTCGATGATGGCTTCTCCTCCCTTACAGGCATCATGCCAACAGAACCATGTGAGAAGGACCATGCCAAATGGACACGCAGTGCCAAGCTAAGGCACATTGGGCTGTGAGGGAGCATCACTTGCCTCTTTGATCAGGTTCATAAATCTGGGTCCAAGGCGCCATGGCTTGTGTCGATGGCACTGTAGGGAGCTGACGGTCAGTTGGGATGCCCGATGGGAGGCAATGGCCACCATGTACACAGCATCGTACATCAAGGCTGCTTCAGTCTGTGGAAGAAAACACACACGACACCTTCAATTTCATCTTTGCTTACCTTCCTTTACCTGTGCAATCCCTCTCCCTGCTTCCATAACTCCTATCTGTCTGATCTCAAAAGTCATTTATTCTTCAGCTGAATAGTTTTCACTCTCCAATACCTATTTTTCTCCAAAATAATACCTCACACTCCAGAGTAAGTTGGAATCATAACTCTGCTTTGTTTTGGGTTCTTAAAAAAAACATTAAAAAAGCAACTCAGATCAACCACAAAAGACTTGATTCAGGGAACAAATAATTTGTGGGATGTCTTCTATGCTAAACATGTTGCTAAGATCAACTACATTGAGCTAGAAGCTATCAAAGCCCAATATTTCAGTATCAGATTTTGCTTCCCAACATTTATGTATATCTATTAATCTATCTACTTACTGGTTTATATTCGGTAGAAAGAAACTGCTGCAAATAAAACTAACAGGTGATTTCCAGATAAGGATACATGTGTTGGTCACTTCCATTTAAAAGAGTTGAGAAGGTTGTAGTCATGGAATCAAATTCAGCAGCAAGTCTGGGAAGGCCTCTGAAGAACAGACGTGTGTAATTTGCTCAGAATATGCCTGCTCTTGTCAGCGTGTGCTTTCCTGATAGAGATTGAAAGCAGTCGCTCCTTTCTGGTGCTGAGCATCCCATTCTTCCCTTCCTCATGACATTTTTATCATTTGCAAAATTTTACGTAACACAGCATTTTACAAAGTATACTTCCCTGTGCTTTTCTTAAGGAATAAAATCTTATAATACCCTCACATTTGACTCGAGGGTTTTCATTGCAACTTTGAATATATTAGCTTTTCTGAAATTCTCAACAAGCTCCCAAAATAAGCAGAACAGATAGATAAAGCTATTTATTATGTGAGAAATCTGACCTCCAGGCAGGATATTGATTTGTGGAGGGTCATATATATATATATATATAGAGAGAGAGAGAGAGAGAGAGAGAGAGCGAGCTAATAATTGGTGGAGTTAAACTTAGAATCCAGGTCACAGAATGAAGGTTATAATGTGATTTTTCCAAAATGAATTGATTCATTCAACATTCACGATGCGTTGATTGATCATGTCTTGATGGAGGTGGAAGGAGAGGTAAGAGGTAAGAGGAAAGAGAGCATAGGGATTACTACATCGTGCATTCTATCAGTCTTTGAGGCCGAGGCATACCTCTCCTTTGAATCCTTATTATTCTGTGCAATCTCTACCACTGCATTTTCCATATACTTATTGTCATTTGTCTTTAAATCTGTGTCTTGATGAGAATATGGGTTTCTTGAAGGAAGACTGCTCGAGTTCAACTTTGGTGGCCATCACAGTTTCTGGCACATAAAAGTTATTTAATAAATTGTTCTCTGAAGGAATTAATATTATTTCATGCCTTAAAATAAAATGCATCTTTGTGACAACTGTATGATTACAAGGTTTTAAGATGTAATTTTAAGGTAAATAATTTCACTCATACTGATGTAATTGACATACATAAGTTAGACTGGTGGTGGTGGTGGTGGTGGTGATTGCTAAAGCTTAAAAATATTTTGATCATTGCAGTTTAAGATTGATAGAATCCATTTTGTGGATGAGAAAACCGAGACTTATGGAAATTAAGTCACTGAGACAAGGCTACTCTGTAATCAGTTGCATGGCCTGGGTTTGAACACACATATGATTCTAGCACCCATGCTCTTTACCGTTCTGCTATACTAATTTGGTTTACTTGGGGGAAGAATAAGCTGTTGGCAGACTGAGACTTTTAAAATGAAATTGACAATAATAGCTGATGTTTATCGAGCACTTAACAGGTCATGTGCTGTTCTAAATCCTTTGCAAACATTGAATTTTCATCATAACCTTTACATCTTTATGGATAAAGAAATAAAGAGATTAAATTGTCCCCAAATTAGTGATAAGAAAGCCAATATCCAAACCCATAAAGTTGGTGCTAGAGTGTGTGCTGTTAACTATAAAGTTGTGCTACTTCTAGACCAAGTTACTCGTCTGATGATTTAATAGTCAGACTAATAGCTCAATAATGGTTAACATTCATTGACAATTTACTACATGCCAGGCACTATAAACACTTCACATACATTATCTCCTATAATTATTAAAATTAATCTTGTGAAATAGGTCTTGTCCCCATTTTACAGACAGAGAAGTTGAGGCTTGTAGAATAACTTGCCTAAAGCTACATAGCCAGTGGCGGAAGAAACAAGGATTCCAACTCAGAATGCAAACTCTGATTTCAGAGCTCAATGCCCATAGCCACTATATTATGGTAACTTGGACCTTTTTACCAGGAGAATATACTTTTTTGCAAATTTATATGTGTACTCATTAAGTCACTGAATGACTGATTTGATAACAAGGTGTAAGGATCCAATGATCTGACTTTCCATAAACTTAGTTTAGAAAGGATTTGACTTTCTTTCTTAAGGCTGACTCCATATAGAGATGTGTAATAAAATGATTCAAAACTATCAGTCTGACCCGTGCTTTTAAAGTTCAAAGAAGAAAACCATTTTATTTTAAAAATATGCTACCCCTTGCCATAAAATGTTTTCATAGATGGGGAGACCATTTACTCATAACTATTTTATAGTGCTAATAAACTATCACTGAATTTCCTCCCCTTTTCAGTTTTGTGCTGGAGGGCTTACTAGAACAGAAACTCTCAAATCATTTTAGGTAATAGATAATGTAGTCAAATTGGCCTATGTTTCAAATTTTCTTCTTCCAAATGTGTTTATGTTCACATTTTATATATATCTAAAGCCTGGATGAAATCACATTGCTCAACATCCCTAGGAAAACATTTTTTGCCACAAACTGGATCATGAAATAAGCATACTGAAAGCAGTCTTCTCCTCAGTACACAATGTTTCAGTTCTTACAACAATTTGCAGTAGAGGGTTAACTAGGTGGCCTTGGGGTGCTCAAATCCTGCACATTCTAAAGAAAGGACTAGCCCTTGATTGGCTCCTGGGAGACAAACTTTAAGTCCTTGGCGTATCCTGATAGGAGTGTGTTTGTATTCCTTGGGTCTTAGGCAATGTCAGATAGTTTATGTTAAAAATGTGACTTGTGGTGGAATGCCAATTTTGTTGGCCTTGGGCTTTGGGCCATGCTGTATCAATTTGACTTCCGGAAGGGCTGGATACTGAGTAACTCAGGTCAGCCACGTGGGTGCTCTATGCCTATGTGATTGGCCCCAATAAAAACCCTGGACACCAAGTCTCAGGTGGGCTGCTGTGGTTGGGAACACTTGAAACATGTTGTCACACATCACTGCTGGGAATTAAGTGCTATTCATGCAACGCCACTGGCAAAGGGCATCTGAAAGCACACACCTGATTTCTCCTAGACTCTGTGTGCCTTTTTCCTTCACTAATTTTACTATTTCCTTTTGCTGGAATAAACTGTCACTGTGAGTACAATAGGTTTTATGAGTTCTTTGAGTCCTTCTAGGAAATCATCAAACCTGAGGATGGTCTTGGGGACTCCCAGCACAAACCAATGAGATGCCACCTCACCACAGGAACAAATACTAACAACACTACATGACCTTATAGGGTCTGCATACTTTGCTGCCTGCCTGGTACATAACTGCTGTTGGAAAAAGCTGCAGGAGATCAGGGTGCCGAAGAGAGACCTAGTTTTTGGAAAGCAAGTGAGCAAAAAGCATCGATTTCCCATTTTATCTCCAAATTTGGAAATATTTACTAACCTGGTATAGATGGATGCGTCAGTTTTCCGGGAGAAAAGCACTCCCAAAAAACACCCCTTTGCCCTAATTTCTTGAACTACCTCTCTAGCTTGTTGTTAATAAGTTCCTCAATTAAACTTCAAATATCATATCCATGGCATACAACTAACAGCAATTTTCCACTTAATATGAACTAGCTAGTTTTCCTCTTTTCTGAAAGTTGTCTCATTGAAGTAGAAATGATTTTGGTAAGGGTGAGAGGACTAGCGCTTTGTCTGTTGGAGCCCTGCCAGGGAGCACAAGCTTGCGGGGGTCGTTGCTACTGAGGAAGCTGAAGTGGCAGAAGAGGCAGTCAGCATCCTGAGCACCTGAGCACCCAGGAGGTAGGGAAGAGCCACCCACAGTGAAATAGGTTTTGGAAATGGGTTGGTGGAGGTAGCAAAAATATCAGCACAATCTAGAAATTCAGTAATTAGGGTAGCAACCCCAGCAGGTCCAGTGAGGTCTGGCAGAGAGGTTGGTGAATTGTCTCAATTAACATTTACCAGTTTTGAGAGGCATAGTTAGAAATAGGTTAAAAAAAAAAAAAAAAAAGGACTATATGTGGAGACGGAAAATACTCCAGGGTGATTCCGCTGGTCATACAAGGTCACACAGGTCCCAGGTAAGGGTCCAGCTTGGGCTACATGTGCAAGCCAAAGAATGTGTTTCTTGGAAACAAATGGATTCTGCCTTGATATTTCAGAATGTCGTTTTTTTTCTTTTGCTGACTACAAATTGGCAAAACATCAGGTGCCATCAAGCAAATCCACTTCTATGTCCTAAAACCTTCACATATGTTTCCTAACTTAATCTGCAGAGTAACATTGTAAAATATTATTATACAGATTTACAGATGAGCAAACAGTCTCAGAGAGGCTAACTAACTTGCTCAGGTCACTTAGTTAGTCAGGAGACATAGCTAGGACTTAAATCTAGGCTTTCCTTATGTGAAAGATCTTGCCTTTTCTACTGAATCCAGCTGTCTGTTGTCTTTCACCACAGGTGTAGCGGTGGCCACTCTAGGTGGATACTCAAAGATGTCTTCCCTGTGGAGCACGATTTTAGGGAAGTTTCACATATAAGAGAGCAGGAGAAGGCTACTGACTTAACTTCATATTGTGAATGCATTTGAAGAACTGGGAAGAGAGATGACAGTTCAATGTTTTGTTGTTTCCATGACTCCTGTGCAGTATTGAATTATGGGGTCATTAAATATGAAATGTCTGATTTTGAATCAAAAGTTTAGTTCATTATATCTCAAACAAGAAGCAGTACAATTAATCAAAGTATGTGCCTAAACTGTGGACACAGTTTTGCCATCTTTATGGTAGCCTGTTTATGCCAGCAGCAAAGAAGCCTGGAGAGCAAGTGGCAAGGAAATCGCAAAAGGTGTTTTCCACAACTTGTTGAGAATGGAATATTTTTCCTTGCAAGAAGTGGTACAAAGCCTGAAAGAAGTGGTAGTCAGTTGGTGCAAGGTCTGGTGAATACAGTGGATGACAGAGTTTCCAAGTCCAGGCCATTGCTACACCTGTGCTGTAGTTTGAACAGCGTTGTTTGTGCGACGTGTGGTCGAGTGTCGTCTTGCAAGAGGATTGGTCTGTTTCTGTTGATCAATCTCGGCTGCCTAATCCCAAGCATCCTCATCATTTCATCCAATTGGTTGCAGTAGACATCCACTGTAATCGATTGACCAGGTTTCATGAAGCTGTAGTAGATAATACCAGCTCTGGCCCACCAAACAGACACCATCAGCGTTCCTTGATGAATATTCAGTTTTAGACTGTGTTTCGGCACTTCATCTTTACCCAACCATTGTGCCGAGCTCCTGCTGTTGTCAAAAAGAATCCATTTTTCATTATAGGTAACAATACGGTGTAGAAATGGTTCAGCTTTATGTAGTGACAGCAAAGAAAGGCAAACTTCGAGATGATTTCTCTGCTGACGCTCATTTAATTCATGCAGTACCCATCTATCCAGCTTCTTTACCTTGCCCTTTTGTTTCAAATGGTCCAATATTGTTGGAATAGTAACGTCAAACCTTGCTGCTAATTCACACGTAGGTGGAGATGGATTCGCTTTCACTACCGCTTTCAGCTCATCATTATCCACCTTGGTCTCAGGTCGCCCACGTGGCTCATTTTCGAGATTAAAATCAGCAGAAGAGAACTTCTCAAACCATCGACATACTGTGCGTTCATTAGCCCCATCCTTCCTAAATACTTTGTTGACATTTCAAGCTGTCTGTGTAGCACAGGTTCTATGACAGAACTCATATTAAAAAATAACATAAATTTTTGACTTATCCATGGCTTCACAAAAATTGCTCTAAAAAAACTTTGAAAGATAATCATAAGCCAAACTATGCATTTGAAAGAAAAAGGATGTACCTTCACAATAAAAATAAAATAAGAGATGTCAAAGTGAGATGTCAGAGATACCAACTGTCAAACTTAGTACTTAAGGAAATTGGATATTTCATACTTAATAACCTAAATCTATACAGTTTTGGTCCACAGAAAAGAACTCATCTGAGAATGGGCCATTCCATTACCTCAGTCTATCCAAAAGCCAATAGACTGAATCAGTCCAAATACTGAGAAAAATTTAAACATAGTAAAAGGGAATGGAGTATATTTTAGAAAAATCACTCCAAACTTCTGTTATTAACACTTCAGTTGATAAAATACTTTTTTTCTATTCTTAAGATGTATTTTAATAATGCATTTCACTATTTTTGAACTCTATTGACTCAGTAATTGTTTTCTTAATAACTCAATTTTAACCCTATTTTTAAAGTCAATATTTTTTTTCTTTAATTAAACCTTCTGTTTATTGTTCTTATTGCTCTTAAGTCTGTTGTCAAGGTTTTTTAAACTTGGGCATTACTGACTTCTCTATTTTCAGATTTGAATGTTTTCACATATATAATAATATTCTTTAAAGATTTTTTAGTGAATGAAATTCTAAGAAATTCTTAATAGTCAAAAATATTAAAAATAGATAGGTAGGAAGTCAAAACACGTGAGTTTTCTTAATTTTTTCTAATTCCTATATTATATGTTCATACGGGCATCTGTGTATGTATATGGCACACACAAATATATCACCATAAAGGGCTGCAGGGAAATTTACCTTGAAGAATAGTGGTATAATACATATCATTTCAGAGGATGCAATTCTATTATAGTAATAGCATTGCTTAAACATTAATGGTGGGTAGTCTATGATTAATTTTTAAAAAAGATTGTTACTTTAAAATAATCTCTATTTTTACTAATTATATATATTTCTTATTTATAGGAACTCTCTTTGCACTTTTATGGGAATAGTTCAGGACTACCTGAATATTTTTCATTTAACATCTTGAGTCTTAGTACAAGCTTAATTCATATTTATTTACTGCATTCATTCCTTTATTAAATACATATTTATTGAGAGTTTACTTTGTGCCAGGCCTTTTCTAGTGCTAGGGATAAAGCATAACACAAAAAGACAAAGTATCTGTCCTCATGGAGTTTATATTCTTGTAGGAGTAGATACTGAACAAACAAATCAAAATATAACATATCTGGTCAAAAGGGCTGTGAAGGAAAGGAAAGCAGGTGAGGGAGAGAGTAGAGGGAGGGGCTACTGTATTCCATGGTGCTTCATAGAAGGCCCCTCTGGTGAAGTAGCATTTGAGCAGCCTGGATAGGGGATGGTTCCAGGCAGGGGGAGCAACAAGTGCTTGACATGCAAGAATTAGTGAAGTATAGAGTCTGCTGTATAGACCCAGTGGAATTGAAACCAAAGGACTTCTTATCTTTAAGGTAGAGGAGAAAGAGTTCGGATAGAGGTAACGTGAGAGCAAAGATGTGTTAGCACTGGGCCTGGACTTGGGGACATGGTTCTCTTGGTTCAGTGACTGGTCCATTGGACGTCCCTTTATATGCCCTTTCACCTCCTCGTGACTCAGTTTCCACATGCCCAAATGAGCCACACCAAGGAGAAACAGAAAGGAAACAGTGACATGCAAAGCAGACCCATTGGATAAATAAAGGTCAATGTTATGCTTCACATAATCAATTTCAAAGCTATTAACTGCATGACTATTGGATCAAACTCCTAGTGGGTACTGTGTTCTACCACCTTTTTTTTTTTTTCTTTAACCAGTATTGACATGACCCGACACAATTATTCTATTCACTTTTACAGCACCCTGGTGAGCCATCCTCTTCTGGTTTGGTAAATCCTCACTTTCCTTTTCATAGTTTGTAATAACAATAACAATAACAATAAGATCGCAGCCTAAAAAAACTCTCTCTTAGTTGGAATGACGGTAAAAACTTTAGGCAGAACAGGTTCTCTTCCATCCACCGGGACTGGGCTCTGTCATGCTTCCTGCCCATGGGACTGCCAGCAGCCCAGGCCACTAGCAGCCCCCCGGGGTAGCAGCATCACCTCATGCCCGGCCTGATGCTGCATGAATTGCGGCTCTATCACTCGTCAGTGGTCCTCCTCATCATGTACAAACTGTTTTGCCAGCTCAGTAAAATTGAACACACAGATACTTTTCTTTGGTAAATTAAGCCATACTTGTGATGAATATTTAATATTTGGCATGCATCCATAATCTGTGTTAACATAGCTTCAAACTGTTACTCTTTTAGTGGTACATACCAAATTCAGGTAAAAATTATTTGCGATCTCATCCTGCAATAGAAATCTCACTGGAAGGCAGGGACGTGGGCAGAGGATTTTGAACCATATTTGAACTCATCGGAATTAGAAATCCAAGAGCATCTGGATAAACTGACCTATTAGCGCATCTCTCTCTCTCTCTCTCTGGTGTTCTCCCTCCCTTTCAGAAGTCTGGTATTTCCCTGGATATTCTCTACTTGTTCTTATTCAAAGCAATGTTTCAAATCACCCCAAGGCTCATTTGTGCCAAGATATTTTCCGTCATCATCTTTCAGCTCACTTTGTACATTTTAAAAGTTATTTCAGGTTTGAAACACAGTCAGGGAGCCTGAACATGGAATCATCCAGAACCACTTAATTCATTCATTTATTTCATCATAATAAAAGAAACAAAGAAATCCCAAGTTCATTTCTCTGCGAGATGATACCTTTCAGTTACCAGTAAATTGCATCTTAAAAGCAAGAATGCGTCTCCTGATGATGGGAACAGAGAATAAAATACTATGCCAATTTAAAATGCCATTACCTGCCCACATTCCCGAAATCTTTTTCCTTAGATGCCACTGTTCCTACATAGAAAGCATTTTTTCTTATTATTTCCTGCTATTTTCTTCATCACCCTGGGAGCTTCATTAGAGAAATAAGGTGAAGGTAGGTGCATTTGACAACAAGAGAAAAATGATGTTAGCGAGAAGCTCTATGATGAGACAGTTCACAATTTATCTGTTCAGCAGAGTCTGTCTGACTTGTCAGGAGGCGGCCTTGGCATCTGCTTCAAGAGCAACATATGGCTGGTGTTAAGCACTGTCAATGTCTGCAGAGGTGTACCTGTACGCATCCAGGACTGGAAGACTGTGAACGCACGGACTGTATGTAAATCCAGCATTTTTCCACATCTCCTCAGATTTCTGAGCTGCGGTGGCGGCAGAAGGGCTGAATGCAAACTGGTTCTGCACACCCCATAGGCAGGCTGTTCCTCCTCCTCCTTCCCCACTCCCCAAGGCCACATTCCCAGAGGTAAAACTCTCCTCGTTTGCCCTTGCTTTGGTTCCTGCTTTGTCTTCATTTGTTTGATGGTCGTGGCTACTCTTGTCAACTTTTTTATCTGAGGCAGGTACAGTTAGGAAGCTAAAAATAGCAGTTTTTATAGTAGCCAGTCACAGCCTTTCGAAATACCTAAAAAACTTACTCCTTCTCTCGTACAAGTCAAGGCACACGTTGTAACACTTTCCCCTCATATTTTAAAGGCATGTGAGATTCTTAACCTAACCCCTAAGGTATTCAAGCATTCCTTCAAAGTATTATATTTTAAAAGTACTTACTGTCATCATGCCATCCAAAAGGCCAGTCTCGGGCCTGGGCGGGGCCTGCAGCCTCTCCATGGACCACTTCTCAATAATGGATGACACGTGAGGGTTGTCGATATTAAGCAGCCGGAACCCAGTCATGTTTACGCCGCTGTACCTATAGAGTTCCAGATCCAAAGCAAATAAGTCCTGTGCAGTATTAAAAATAATAAAAGTAGAAAAGAATTAGCATTTTCAATGTTCCTTATGCAAAAGAGAATTAATGATTATAGAAGCAACAAATACAGTAGTCCCCCCTTATCTCTGGTTTTGTGGTCCGTGGTTTTAGCTACCTGAGGTCAACCATGGTTGGAAAATATTAAATAAAAAATTCCAGAAATAAATGATTCATAATTTTTAAATTGCCCATCCTTGTGAGCAGTGTGAGGAAGTCTTGCACTGTCCCACTCCGTTCCACCTGGGACATGAATCCTCCCTTTGTCCAGCATCTCCACACTCTAGATGCCACCCACCCATTAGTCACATAGGTGGTGTCTCAGTCAGCAGATCAATTATTGTGGTACGACAATGCTTGTGTTCAAGGCACCCTTATTATACTTCGTAACAGCTCCACACCACAAGAGTACTGTGCCTAATTTACAAAATAAACTTTATCCTATGTATGTATAGGAAAAACATAATATACAGAGAGTTTGGCATTATCCCAGGTTTCAGGCATCCTCTGAGGGTCTTGAAATGTATCCCCCTTGGGTAAGGGGGACTACTGTAGATTAAAACAAAAATGGCAGCCATATCACACTGTTTCAATAAAAGAACACATCCCATTGTTTTTCATTTGCATGCTGCTTAAGAAACTCTAAGGCAGGCAGTAAGCAGTTTTCATCTTCATCCATTTTTTGCAATATTGTTACAGTTTGGATAAGCCAAGAAGAGGAATTTGGCTGTTGATAATCAGTGTGCCCTTGGGCATAGGATATGACTTTCTGAAAAGCTGAGGATTCTGTTCCTTGGATATAGTATTTGGGGAGTTGGAAGTGATATTTATGTCCATTTGGTTCAATGCTTTTACTTTATAGATGAAGAAACTGAGGCTCTGGGTGGTGATGACCAAGCCAAGAATGAATGACTGGCCAGTGGCAGTACTACTATTCTTCATCTGTTCTTCATCATCTATTCTCTTGCTGCCTCAGGCTGTTCTGTGTCTTGCCACAGAGGTGAAATTTGAAAGTTGCATATGCATTTGATAGGAAGATCACTCCTACTAGAAAAAAAAATGGCGTCTCTTGCATCACTTGAAAATAACTCATATCTCATACAATGAGGATATGAAGAATGCTCACTGGACATGTGCTCAGAATAAGAATCACAGGGTTCTCTTCCGGAAATGTACTGGAGCATATGATTGCACTGGTGTGAGAACATCTTAACAATAGAACTCATTCCCTTTCAGACTATGTTTCAGGAAAAATAAAACACCCTAGTATTTTCTATCACAGAAGAGGCTGTGTGTAAACCAGAAGTTTATAAGTTGATTCATACTTAAAACAGACATGTGATAACTTCAACTTTTTTCTTATATAAAAATATTAAACTCAAAAACATATCACATTTAAGAAGAAACCAAACTTTCAAAATAACATTTAACAACAACAAAAAAACCCTTCCATAAAAATTTCCTAACAATGTAACTGCTTTCTGAAAGTGCAATCAATACAAGACTGTACATTATCAGTAATGACAGTGGTTGCTCAAGAGCAGCAGCTTCAGAAACACTATAATTTGCATTTGCAGAAGATGCGTACAAATTTATTCTTTTGATGAGCTCTTCTCTTTTCCAAAATATCTTTGGACTAGGCAGTAGACTGTAAGAACACAGCTCTGTGCTCCTAACAGTATCAGAAAAGGTGCAGAGTACTGCCTTTTAAAGCATTATATATTTTTTTCCTTGGACTAAGTAACCAATTTTTTTCTTTAACTTTTATTAAGAGTCATGGACAAGAATAGTAAGAATATAAAAGCCAAGCGGGGCAGAATGCAGAAAAAATCAAAGGAAAAGAATAAAAGAAGCAAATTTAACAAATAAAGCCCAAAAAAGAATGATTCCTTTAACACGCTCAGTGAATAGAGAAAAAGTTATTCCAGTTACAGGAGGTCAGACAGAAACTTTCAGAACACATATTGAATCTTTCAGGGATCTACTAGTAACTAAATTTGACATACTAAAATGAAATACATTAAACATGTGCAAAATTAGGTTGTCCTACAATTTGGAGTTATTTATACAATATGGAATGTGGAAAGTCCAAGATCTGATTCATGACACCCCCCCTGTGAGTTCAGGACGAGGACAGCAGGAATGTGAAGGGTGAACAAGAGTAAGAAGTGCACAACTTTCCCATCCTAAAGGGTCTCCACTGAGGACAAGCCTTCGTAGTTTCCACTGTTCACATTTTTTCTCAAATTTCTCCAACACCAGCTCTTCGGGGTGTGTACATTTGGGGCTGGTAGAAAGTTCCAAGGCAGATGGCCATGTCACCTTGAATAATCCCCAGGTGTTCATGGTGACAGGGGAAGAGCCATGTTTGTGAGCAGAGCAAGACCATTTGCAGTTTCTAAGGTTTCCCTCAACTGTTCTGAAAGAGGACATGATCAGGATGCAGGCAGATCAGGCAGGAAGACCATGGAAACCTTAATTCAGGAACTTCTGCCATGCACCCCACTTCCCCACCCCAGGCTCAGTAGCAGTAATGATTTTGACAACTATCCCAAAGCAGTCATCTCATGATGTCTTCTGTACCCCTTCATGCTCTCAGAGATACTTGAGTCACAAATAGAATTTGCTGCTTCTGTGAATAGTACAACAGCTCCTTGCTCCTTATTCCAAATTCTTCGAATCCCCCTATTCTCTAGCTTGTCAGTTTTATTTGCTAAAATGTTACTCTTACCGAGTCCCCCAGAATCTGGGCAGATTTCAGTTGATACACTCCTACGAAGTAGAAAAGGAGGTCAATTCTGTGTTTTCCTCTCATGTGAGCAAGTAGAGTGCATCGGGGTGCGTGTGGGGAGGTGGGGCTGGGTATCACTAATTTCTGAAATTGACTGAATGGAAGATATCACATCACTTTGATGTGTTAAATGTCCTAAATCATTCTCTCTTGATTGGATAATCTCTCCAAATTTAAGATGTCTTAGAGTTTTTTTTGGATTTCTGGAGTTTAAAATCATGATTTTTCTTAATGGTGAAAAACATTAACTGTGCAGAGCTTCTCCCAAACTCCTCTTCTTGAAGGTTTTCCAAACATCTGACGGGTGACCCCTGGCTAACTCAGCTATCTACTGGACACAGGCAGGAAAGTCAAATCAAATCAAAGAATGCCAAGATATGCTTGGATCCACCTTCTCAAGTATGCAGAAATTGTAGATGATGCTTCCTTATGAATAGTTTGTACTCTGACAGTTTCTATTTAATGGAATTTTCATTTTAATCCTTCTCTGAATGCACACACATTGATGCTAGTTAAAAAAAGAAAGGAAGAAACCTGCTGTTCAGCATTCCTGGATTTAGAAGATTCTTAGAAAAGTAAAGCAAATCTCCATGGCAATATCCTGCCTTTGACACTGGTGGTGCTAACTTCAAAATAGCTGTGTGAAGATGTTTTCTATCATGTGCAATACACTGCTGCCAGATGTGCTTACCAGGGTTGTGAAAAAGTAGTGATAATACTCGGTCATCATGCCCATGAACAGAATCTGCAAAAGAGAAACAAGGCGAAAGAATCAGAAACAGAATTCTAATAAGAAATGGATAATTACTAGGGTGACTATGAAAGCTTGGGAACAGACAGCCGGAAGAGGCTTTGGAAATGCACAGACTCTGCAGATCAGAAACCTGAGGCCAATTAGAGGCTGGTGTGGATTGAGGCCACTGACCTCCAGCCAATACCGTTTTCATTACACACTGTTTGACTCACATCAGAGTTATAGGTCTGATGATCAAATTTAGAAATAGTTTATGCTCAACAAATTTTATATGTGGAGTTGT
This sequence comes from Daubentonia madagascariensis, assembly GCA_023783475.1. NCBI lineage: Eukaryota > Metazoa > Chordata > Mammalia > Primates > Daubentoniidae > Daubentonia > Daubentonia madagascariensis. The sequence goes on from JAKFHU010001684.1 coordinate 31,260,211, forward strand.
CCATAATGGCACAGGGCTTTATCTTTCCCACCGCCTGGGTTTCTGAGTGATCTCATACTTAGAAATATATATTTTATTGACCTCCATAGCCTTAGTACTTAGCACAATGCTTCACTCAGAGTAGAATTCATTAAATGTTGAATTGGCAATGCTCTTATGTAGATATATGTGAAAGAGGATTTATAAATGAGTAGATCTCTGAAACCTTTCTCTCTATCCCTTTTCCATGTTATCCCACAGAATGAGTAGGGGAAGAGATGATTCGTTTATAGATGGAAGGGTGGGGGCTATTCTCATACAAATTTCACGCTGTCTCCTAATTCTGGTTCTCCTTTACCTGCTTGATCTTGATAGTTGAATACATTCTGTGAGTGTGTGTGCTGTTCTTACTTTTTGGGAGAGGAGAGAAAGAGCAGGTGAATATAAAGGACAGGGGTTCTAGGTAACGATAGTTCATTAAACTGTGATCTTATTTTAGGATTCCTGGAAATGGTGTCAACTGAGGAGTCACAAATGGTTTGGAGATAAGCTATTCTTTCTGAATCTTCTGAATAAGGATATCACCTTTCTTGGGGCAGGCTACCAAACAGACTATTTAGGTGCTATTTTTTGGTCTTTGTATAGAAATAAATAGAGACAACCCGCCCCCCAACAACTATGGTCAATTCCGGATTCAAGTGAGAATATCCTCTGGAAGTTTTAAAATCAGAGTCTTAGGCTTCATCACAGAGACATCCCGAATTATAATTTCTGAGAGGGCAGCCTGGGTTTCTGTATTTCACATCTGTGGCTGAGAATCACTGCTGTATGGAACACATGTACATTTGCATTAAAGAACAAAGACTTTCAGATCTTCAATTGAAGAAATAGATTGGAAAGGTCTGGAAGAAGGCAACACAAGTTATCAGAGTGCCTACGATGTGTAAACTAGAATGATTTTACATGAAAGGGAATAAAGAATAAAGAGGGTATTTGGTGACAGCACATAACATAGCACGAACACCAATCTGACACTTCTTAACGCTGTTTCTACTAATGTGGAAACCTGAGGAATATATAGTGAAATTGTAATGTCATGAAGATAAGACAAATGACAGGAAACTCTCTCCATGAATCACTAGCCAACAGAATGTAAGTCACTCCTATGAAGATAACAAGACCAGGTGCACAAAAGGATTTTTAAAAGGGTAGACTTGCTTTAAGGCCATCAATAACATTTAAAGCCATGCATGGTGAGGTCTTGTTAGCTGGTCTCTTATATCATTCGAGCATAAAGAGCTGGCCTCCCAGGGTCAGTCAGGAATCCAATTTTTCACTTTGGTCATTAGATAGTGTAATTGCAGCCAAGACTACCTCTTGAAAGGAACTGGACAAGTTTTATGTTTAGATATAGAGCGGGATACAAAGGTTTTAAATATTGTTTCTGCAACTGAAAATAAAACACAAAGGCACATGAATTTGCAGCTTTTCACTTGGGCAAAATTTTCTTTTTAAACTTATTATTGAAGCTTTTGATCCCCTGTTGAGGGCATAAACATTTTTTTAACAACCATTTAACTAATTATTTTTTATTATTTTTAAAATAATTCCTGGAGGCAAATATCCATTTGATATGCCTCTTATTCAGTGTTAGGAAAAAGATATGAAAATGCATTGAATAAACAGCCAAAGGGTCCACTTTTATTGCAAAAGAACCCTTGGGTCCTCCAGGTACAATTTTTATTTGCTGTACTAGAAAAATCCCTGTTCCCTTTCCTAGCTAGTTGTTTGGTTGGGTCAGTGCCTACTGGTTCTTCCCTTGAATATACTAGAAATGGAAGTTAAGAAAGCAGTACAGTCATTGATCATTGGCCCGTCAACTTTTTGAACACTCTAGGACCCAGAGTGTCCTATGAAAAACTTCTAAGTAAGAACAACAAAGGCAATGCCACCAGAGGTGGTGCTTTTGAAACAATTGTTCTTATAATAGTCCGTAGATTGGTTGGAACCAGTAGCTCTGTCGTCTCATAGTAGCATACTTTATAAATACAACTATTGCATTCACATTATGATTTTCTCTCTGCATGTTGGTATTTCAACTAAAAGTCATTAAGGGATTAAAAAAAGGTTACATCAAGATAAATGTCAGTTTTAAAAATAAAAACTATAATCATGATATGGGGAGTTTTCTAATAGTTCTTTGCAGAACTGATTTTTTCTTAAGAAAGACTACCTTCTTTGGATTTTGGTACTGTACTTGTCTACTGAACTGACCAAGTGGTGTTGACCTAGGCAGTATATATACTTTATCAGGGTAGTATTGCTAGAAACTATCATTTTTATTGACACAAAATATATTATGTCTTGCATACTAATAGAGAATAAATGTGGTTATCAATACTGTTCATATTTATAGCATATTACCCTTAATTTCTTCCACGAATATGTTCTTCTTATAATGCTTATTTCCTAATGGAATTATTCTTATAATTTTTGACATCATATCATTGACTTACATTGATAGACAGTAAAAACCCCAGCCCTTTTGATAACACTATGTATCTAAAATAGGGAGGGTGTTGAATATCTACTACCCCTCTTGATTTTAGAAGATTCCTAGTGTGGACATCATTACTACTGTTTGCCAATTTTCCAACTCAAAGGACACATAATAGGGTTGCATTTCCTGGTCCCTGTGCTTGGGTAGGGCCATGTGCTGGTTCTGGCTACAAAGGTGGGAACAATACTGACATATGTCACCCTCCAGAGATCTGACTTCTCCAACACATGACTAAAGCATTGTTATCAGTGCCAGAATAAGCTGTTATTTTTTTGAATAAATACATTTTTCTGTTTCATTAAAACCACGAGTCATGTAAATCATCTTGTTTACAACTTTGTTTTGATTGCTAGGAAGTTTAGGGTCAAAATTGTGGATCCTTCATTAGCAACTAGTCAGGAACATAGAATAATATACTCTACGTGTGCTAATGTCATCCAGCTTTATGTTTTTCTTACCTAGTTTTCCCCTTTGTGCCAAATGTTCACCCCTTATAAAAATATTTATCACTTTGTTTCAAATGTATTTTTCTGAACTGCTCTAACTCTCTGTAGTATAAAGATATTACAAATAAATAAAAATCATGATTGGGGCAAGCACAAATAATTTTTTCCCATGAAAAGAGGTGACTCTTCAGATCTGACATAGCTGGGTTGGGTTAGACTAACAAAAAACAAGGCCTCCAACAAAACAACTCCTTTCCCTCCCACCCCTTACTCCAGGGCTCACCATTCACAGTTAATCATACTCAATAATGCTGCAGAATCAATTATAAGAACTTAACAGAGACCAATACCAAAAGACTTAAAGTCCTGCATACTTATGACATTCCATTCTCTCCAGATAACATAATCCTTAACCCAGCAAGGGGAAGGGTGGTTTAGACCTATCGTAATGTTTTCTCTGTATTGTGCTACTAAGGATGAAAATACCACAAGACTATTTCATTGTTTCAGTAGTTAGAAATTAACTACTGGTTTTTTTTATTTGTAGTTAAACTAGTCCATCAGAAGGCAGAATAAAAACTCAATGCCAGTTGGCTCTTGAAAGGATAATTCTAATGGTCCCATTGTTATCAATACACCCTTGGACATGGTCATTGCTCATTAACAAAAGTGATCCCACATTGGTCCAGCTGCTTTCCGGAGGTTTTGTGACAGAACCTTCATGACCTTGTTCACAGCAGCACTGACCCTCCTTGGTTTAGCCTAGTTCTTCTTGGCAATCATGAGTTCTTAGATTTTGATGGGTGAAGTTATCAAGTACAGACAGCTTGAGCAGCACCAAAACCATATTTTAGTTTGTCTTGCAAGTCCTCACTGAAGTCTAAGTGAAGATGTTGAAGAAATAGTTTGTAGGGGTCTAATGTCTGTGCCTGGTGACGAGAGTCATCCCATAAGATACCCAGGGAGTCTTTGGATCAAAGTCTTCCAACAAAAGGTTTGGGTATCCTGTGAAGCCTATACCATATTTCAATCTGATCATTTCCCAGAAGGTAATGCAGTGCTATGGAGACAGCAACAAAAAATTCTTCCCCACAAATTCTCAGCATCCATCACTAAAGGCAATCCATATGTCACAAATAATTGGCATTATGCTGCTGTTGTAGCAGAAACTTAAAATGCAAACTGGAGTGCTCCTAAGCAATTTTGAGGTATTCTTGTAATACTTATATGGGTTTTTTTTTTTACCACTTTCTTCCATTGAAAAATAGGCATCTTGGAAGTTTATATTGACTAACCTAAAGTATATTTCTCCTTTTATAGTCTTCTCAATATCAGGATGAATTCTGAACCATCAGACATGGTTTGTAGTCAATAATTTCAAGTGAATAACTTGTGAACATGCAATGTGGCTAAAGTAATAGTTTTACCTCAAGATAGAAATAAGTTTTTTGAGCATAGGCATCTTCAGGAAGCCAGTTGAATGATATCAAATCTCAGAGCAGCAATTTTGAGATGAAAGTTTGAGCTCCAGGAGGTAGCTCTTTTTCATTTGCTAACTGTTATACTTTAGGCTACATCTGTACTGTCTTCTGAGCTGAATGCTCATTTGGCCACACAATTTTTAATGTTGGTAATCAGTACAACAAGATAGATATAAGTAGGCCTTTAAATGAGTCTTTAATTGTTGTAAAAAAAATACATCCATGCCACATTGAATGATTATAGCTTACATCTCCAAAAGTAACAGTAGGATGTACAGAAAATAGCATTAGACCCCAGAAAATCCTTGACATACAGAAAAAATACCCATTTCCTTATGAAGCAGGCTGAATAATGGTTCCCTGAAGATGTCTACATCTTAATTCCAGAACCTATTAATATGTTACTTTACATGGAGGAGGATTTTACAGATATGATTCAATGAAGGATTTTGAGATGCAGAGATTTCCCTGAATTTTCTGGGTGGGCCCAATGTACTAACAAGGCCCCTTACAAGATGGAAGCAGAAGGGTCACAAGGCAGAGAAGGTGTAAACGGAAGCAGCAGGAGACAGGTGATGTGATGTGGCACCACAAGCCGAAGAATGAGGACAGCCTCCAGAAGCTGGAAAAGGCAAGGAATTGGATTCTCCCCTGAAGCCTCCAGAAAGAGGAGCCCTGATCGATTTTGGATTTCTGACCTCCATAATTGTAAAAGAATAAATTTTCATTGTTTTTAGCTACTAAATTTGTGATGATTTGTTATAGCAGCAATAGAAAACCAATACACCTCATTTTCCCATCTTTCTGTGATTACGGTGCACGTAATTGACAACTTTGGTATGTTAACATCAGATGCATGTATCAAAAGGAAAAATGGACTTTTTTGGTTTGAGATTGACAACTTTCTAAATTTCTCTACTTCCCCCATCACATATACATGTTAACCACATGCACGTACACAGATACATGCTAAGCACAAAGAGAGTCTAGAATTTATTCTTGCATTTGAAGACACTGCTATACCACTTACAAACTCAGACAACTTTCCTCCTGCCACCAAGTTAGACTAAAGGGAAGCAAAGGATATGTCATGAAGAGTTAGTGAATAGAATAGCTGTACTATTTGGAAGTGTCTCTCAGCCTTAACTCCTTTATAAGCTTCTCTCTCCAGAGCTATGGTCTGGGGGAGAAAGGAAGCTGATAGTAATAGATATTAATAAATTGAGTGGAAACCATTGGGGTTTAGTTTAGCTTCAGGAGATGATCCTACTGGAAGAGCCAGATTGCATCACCCAGGTGCACAACAGATGAGATTATGCTATTTAAGGAGTACAGATTGTTGAGAACAGAGCTGGAAAAAAAGATTTCCCATGGCAGAATTGTTAGGTAGGGATAAGGAGGAAAGAAGAGGAAGAGATGTTTTGTCTATGATAAGAGGATGTTAGAACTGACCAATCAGAAAGAAGTAGAGAAACTGCGAACTGGAGATATGGTCAAGGCCACAAATGGGGTAAATTGGAGCATGTGCATTAGGGGGTTTTAATTGTCCTCAACTGACCTGGGGTTCATTACTGTCTAATTAGCATTGCAGTTTTGACACCCACCCTCATGCACTTTCGTGAAGGATTCTGGGAGGATGCATGCACACAGACTAAGGGAGTTAAGTAAGGAAATCTGTCAATCACCCAAGGGTGGGAAATGGAAACTCCACCTAAAGAGAGGAGGGACAGTTCATTTATCATATAAAAATACGTGTGTATTAGAAACTCAGGGTCATCTCTACTCGCAGAGATAGACCCATTCCCTCTCGGGAACGTACTGTGCTTAATAAATCTTGGTGCTTGGCTCGCTTGCATCTGTTTGGCCTGCTCATTTGTTCTGCTAACTTGGTCCCAGTAACCATTCTTTGATACTGAGATAAGAACCAGGAAATGCACGACTTGGCAAGAATGAAATAGGAAATCTGGCAAATAGGAGAGAGTGGAGGTTTTGGAGGATTACATGAACCTAAAAAATAAACTCTCTGAAACATCCAGAAGAAATTGGTAGAAAGTTGATGTGTAAGAAAGAATACAGTGAAAGAAAAGCTTTAACAGCAAAGTATTGAACAAATTCTAGAAGGTGTACAGTTAACAGAAAATATGTTGAATTATTCAGTGTAATCTTTTTGCAATAAGCTTCTTTTATTAATAAAATAGCAATAATAAAAGCTATACTTCATATTTGCCTGAAGGTAACCTTTCAAAGGAGAGATAGGGATGAATTAAGTGGTGGTCTTGCTGGTCTCATGAGATATCTGTAGCCCAGTATAATTATCATGAATCTGGAGCCTGATCCTGAACTCTTTGGGTGACTCTACTTTGTCAATTTATCTGAACCTCTTAGGCTTAGAAAATAATTATTTATATCAGTGTTTCTCAGTGTGTTAGAATCACCAAGAAACTTTTTAAAAAATCAATGCCTGAGCCCCATCCCTAAATATTCTGATTTATTTTGTCTGGAGTATGTTTTAGGCATTGGTATTTATTAAAAGCTCTCAAGGTGATACTTTGTGTGCAGCCAGTGGTGAGAACCACTGATTTATATTAATCAAACTCATATTTTTAAGTCATAACAATAATAAACACAGCTACTGTCTGCTGAGAGCTACAACATGCCCACTACAGTTCTTTACAAACAATTGGAGAGAAAGTGTTATTCTCAACTTATAGATTTGAGAGATAAAGCATAGTTATAGTATTTGAACCCAGGTTTGATTTCAATCCTGGGCTCTTAGTACTATATTAATTCATTAATTGATTATAGGAGGCATAGGTGGTAGGAAAATCAATAATTTGCACAAAATCCTTCTGGACTTTGAGAACCCAAATAAAAGCATATGGTTGTTAGGTGAGACCACAGGAGTTCTAACTATATCTTGAGTAGGATGTATCCATAAAGCTAATAGAACTTGATAAGTTGCTCATCTATTTCTGAGGGATCTTCCCATCCAGAGAGCTGGACCCAGCTGTAAAAGGTTCTCCTTTAGATGATCCTCCAGGTGCTATGAAATGCCTCACTCACTGTTCTTCTGTGGGAATTCAAACCTACGTTGATCTCCTATTATGACATCCCTTTAGATGTTAGAATTAATTAGATCCAGCTTTTCTTGTGATTCTGAATCCCTTGTGTGACATTTGGGAAGAACTTTAGTCCCCTTAATGGATTAAGAAAGAATAGCTTTTAAAAATTTGTGACAGATATTTTTTGGCTAAAATTGTGTAATAGACATAATAGATATTTTTGTGTCCTTGGATGTTACAATGGCAGTGGGTACAAAGTGTGGAGGACTCTGCCTAGCACGTTAAGCAATGTGTCCTTTTATTATGAATGTAATTCCCAGGGTGGAGGTGGAAGGGCAGTGCTCAGGAATTTCAAACATGGGAGGCACAAGGTCAGATATTTTACCTAAAATGAATAGTTTTTCAGACTACATGGAGTCTGGATGGGGAAAAGGAGGAGAAGGAGACTCGTGGCAGAGAGATCAAGTATATTAGTACAGAAGGCGGAGGAGGAGAGAGATGGAGAAAAGGAGGTTGAGTGTGAAACATTCAGAGAGTAGAATCTCCAACATTTGGTAACTGAGAAGTAGGAAAGGTGAGGGAGAGTCAAGAGGATTTCTAGGTTTCCGCTGGAATAATGGGATGAAATTTCTAGCCACCGAGAGAGGGGTCAGAGGAGAAAGTGGTTGGTTGGGGGAAGGATGAAGAATAGGATGCAAGGTGTTCAGTCTGGCATGGAGATTTAATAACATCAGGTGAGGTCACAGGGAGACTTGGTATGTCAGGTTGAGAGGAGATTTGGAAACCACTGTGAAACAGTGTAGAAGGTGATATAATCATACAGAGAGAGGATTGGGAAACACTGTATCACTCTAGTAGTTTTGCCTAGAAACAATACCACAAATAATAATGATGATGATACTCTCTAGCATGTGGAATGTTTTATACATCAGTGCTGGGCTTCATGTGTTATATTTGATCCATTGTCTTGCTTAACTTTTCTCAAAATGATGTGACATATGTACAAATGCATTCCTTTTTTACAGAAGTGGAAAATAATGACTCACCAGGTCCTCTACTAAACAATGACCTCATTGAATAATTTATTAATTAAAAACATTGAAGAGTTTTTATATTGTATTCCCTTTTATTCCAGAACAATCTTAGGGCACATAGAAAACATCCCCAAAATGTTGGCTGATTAAATGGTGCAAGTTATATCTCATAGGATTACCCTTATGACAGAGAAAATTTGACTAACATTCATGGGGATAGTAGGGAGGAAAGGTTCTTTTGGTAAAATCTTGCATTTATGAAGCATTGAAGAAGCAGATGTAGTTAATCTAGAGAAGTGATTTTTAGCCCGCATTAGCCTGCAGGCTTCTTTAGAGAATCCGATGGACACGATGGACACTTTTCCTCAAAAAAGGCACATTCAGGGGCATGCACACCCCTACAATTTTGAATAAAGCTGGAGTTCACTGATCCTTAAGATGTACCTTAATGTACACATTCCCTAATTCCTTTCACAATTTCTTCTAAAGCACCCCTTCTTCCACTGCAAGGAAAATTTTTCTTATCTCCTACTATAGTCAAATTTTGGTATAGTTGGAATTAGGCATTAGAGCATATCTGAGGCATATACACATGTGGTTTTTGTTGCTTCCCAATTCAGGTTGAAGAAAATCTAAGTCCTTTTCTAAATCTACTTTTTAGAGGCTTTTGAGAATCCTCAAATGGGTATCCTGGACATCAAAATATGAACAAATAGCATACAACTTCAGTAACTTTGGGGTTATCCATAGAGGTCAGTTAATCCTTACATATACTTAACAACACACTCACATCTATGAACTGCTCCTTACAACTAAAACTAACTATATGCTCAGGGAATATAAATAGATTTTAACATTAGCCTGAGAGAGACATAATTAGGATGAGAATGTACTGCCTAAATAATTATATAATATACTACCTATTGTCATCCAATTAGTACAAATTGAGATTCACCCTTATTACTTTGTCAGGATTTATCCAAAGTAATGAACTTGTCAATTAACTTCCTCAAAGGCTATCCAAGGACTCAAGGAACTTTAAAAAAGAATGAACTGCTTAATTAATTTCCCATTTCTTTGAAAGCCTACTAAGCACAAGGTGATGAGCAAGCTCTTTATATCTAGACACTAGTAAGAGGATTCTTGAGCACACATATGCGGAAGAGAATCTTAGCAAGGTTGGAATCCAATAATCTTATTTATAGAGGAGGTTACTGAGTTGACGAGAAATCAACAGACTTGCTCAAAGTAGCATATTTAGAGGGTGTGAGCAACTCAGGTGATGTGAGTGTCAGACCCTAGTCTGAAATCCAGCCCCGCCATTGAGTGTATAACTTGAAGTTTCATTTTTCTCATCTGTAACATGGAGTAATTTGAGAGGATAAAAGGAGATCATTCCAGTCAAACACATAGCATATTGTGGCATATAGTAAGTACCAAATAAATGGTAGTTATTTCGTTCTATTAGGGAAGAGCAGAATTTGCAAGTGGGTCTCCCAACTTTGAGACTGAGATTCTAGTTACAGTTCCTTACTGCTTTAGAAAATACCTCCGTGGCTCAAGCCAGTCTGTAGGCATGGGATAGCTGTACCCTTGTCACATTCGTTTTCAAGGTCTCTTTTCACCTTAAAGGGGCAGAGATTTGGTTTTTTGTTATTTTTGTTGTCGCTTTCACTGTTGTATCTTGATCACCTTCAATCAATGCTCAACAAATAAGTATTGAACAAAAAAAAATGTCTGTACTGTGTCCCTACCACCTTCTCTTCTTGCCATTATACGTTTGATATAATCAGCATTTCTTGAGGAATTGTGTAAAGCTAGAAATGGTTGGATGTGCGAGAAGAAAATGAAACAACTCCATTCAAGAAGCCAGGGTTAACTTAAACATGTTCCAGGTTTCATTACTACGAGAATCAGTTGACATCTTGTTGTACGTAACAGTTGTAGAATAGGTTACTTTCTTTTCCTTTTAAATCCTGAGGTAAGTTCCAAATCCCAGCCCTGCTACCCGCTGGCTTTGAGACTTTGGGCAAAGTACAAAATCTCTCTGACCTCTGTCAGTTTGTTGTATACAGAATTTTCTCATAAAAATTAAATGAGTGATGCATTTAATCTATTTAGCACTGCACCTAGCATACAATAAGTATTCAGCAAAAAGTAGCCTCTAAGGTCTTTGGCCTATTCAATGGGTTTATGATCAAAAATGATAGACTTATAGATCTGACTTAGTGGGTGAAGGTTTATGACCTGGTAGCATAGTGTGCCTCTACTTGACCTGATGTTTTCCATCTTGCAAGATGAAGGTGGATGGTTGCTTCTGTCTTGGGTAAACAAGGCATGGAACCTATGTAATCACCTCTGTTTGCCCTCATTATAGACATTGGGCACAACATGTATGAGGAAAGCATCAATACCCCAAATTATTTGATTAATCAGCATTGCCATTGAACTTCCTGGCAGGAGGAAGCGAGGCATTAAAAAATACATTTCTTTCTGGCCGTGCTTTAATGTTAATTAAAAGAGAAGAAAAGAAAAAAAAAAAGCAAGAGCATGCAAATATTGGCAGGAGAAAATGTAATATAGTTCTACAAAATATTTCGGTACTAAATGTTTTATGGAGACTAATGGCTCACTTATAGCTTAATACTCATTGCCGTAAGTGTTGTGGAGAGAAATAAAAACCCTTCTCTGACTTGTTCATGTAAAGGAGGGAGCAGCTTTCCTGAGTTGGAGACAGTGTGTTCATGCCACACACTGGCCGCTCTCCAGCTCAGGAAATCGGCCCTGCCCCATGCAGCTTCCCTTGGATGGAGCATCTCAGTGCCCCCGCACTTTCCATCAGAGAACCATTAGGATTCAGGCTACTGTGCTTGAAATAGTCACTTGCTTGCTCAATCCTTCTACAGGATTTAAACGCGACCATGTAGTTCTCCAAAGAGCCAAATTTATTTTCAGGAAGTGGAATCATAGACTCAAATGCATTACAATTTCTAGACAACATAGTATTTCAGGGTTAAAAGAAGCTTTCCTTTCAAGGAAACTGAGGCACAGAAGAGTGACTTGCCCAAATATGCTTGGGAGAGTTGAGTGTATAGCATATTGAGTGGGGTAGAAGGAAGGTGATTTTGGAGATTGCTTATTGAAAGCATCTAGTACAGTTCTTGGCTCATTCATTCATTCAGTTCATTTGTTCATTCAAGAGTGTGGTACTAAGCACTCGTTATATGCCAAATAACGTAGAAGGTGCAGGGGATCTGGGGGCACAAGACAAAGAAGGTTTCTGTCCTCTTGGAGCTTACAGTGTGGTAAGGGATACAGACAACATGTGAGCAAATGTCTTAAATACAGATTTCTATTGTGGTTACAGAGCAAATTAAGTAGAATGCAGGAACATAAGGAATAAAAAAGGAGTTCCTTCTCTTTTATCTCTCAAGAGATCACCATGAAGACTTAGGTGAGGCTGACTTTAAGATGGAATTTTCCAGGCTTTGGCAACTGCAAGTGCCAAGGCTACAATGTGGAAAAAGGAGGGCATGTCACGTGACCAGGCAGGATGCCCCTGAAATGGATCATTGGATACCAGAGGCCAAGCAAGAAGACTGGAGAGAGACATACGGTCAGGTCATGCAGGCCGTGGGATCTTGTGTTAAGAGCATGCTCAGTACCCAGTAGATAAAATTACTATCTCATTTTCAACCTTCAATTGCAAAAGAGGAAAAATACCAGTTATATCAAGGGTTATTGTGCCGATTAAATGAGATGGTTGCTTAACACCTGGCACAGTGCCAGGCACCAGTTGGAAGTTTCATGAGTAGAGCCTTCTTACCCTTTTCTTCATTCTTCAAATTCACCTCCCATCAGTCACTCCCTCAGTAAAATCATACTCAGTATGAATGAAAGTATATGTGCGGTCGGCAGTGAAGAGTCAGCAGGAGAATTTGGGTCTTGGGGGAAGTGGAAGTGGGAGGGAGCTGGGTTTTCACACTGACGGCAGGTTGCGAAAAGAGCAGCACCTTAGCAAGGCATCAGGACCCCTGCTGGGAGGTGGTGGGTGGAGAAGGGGGAAAGACGACACATGTGACCTGCTGGCTGATGGAAGATCTCTGGCTATAGAAATTCACGGACATAGTTTGTTCCTGTGAAAGCTCTACTTTTCTGCAGCTTGATCAAGTCTTGACGTTTGAATTTCAAACTCATTTGGGGGAAATAACTTTTTAGATTCTCATCATATAGTACTTGTTCATATGAATAGAAATAATTACCTTGCTGGAGTGATTAGCATACCCAAGAATAACTACAGACTTTCCCCCAATTTTTACTTTTACATAAATGTCAAATATCTTCTTTAAAATGCATTTGATTTCTTTTCTTCTGAAGTATCATTAAAAAGTGGGAAAATATGATGAAGGTGCGGGGAAGTGCAGGGCAATGACGGAAAATGCACATGAGGAGAAAGCCACATTGATCTGGCAGAGAAAATGTTCTCAGCACTGATTTGGGGCACAAAGAAAGTAAACGCTATTAATACTAATCTCATCTAAAGGAGACCAGCAGCATGTGGTTGTGTTTTCCCCAGCATTTCTGAAAGCCTACTTGAGAATAGTCATCCATTCTGATTGGGGGCCCTTCACAGTAAAGTGAGCTCTGAGATCAGGCAGTCTGGAGACCATATGGCAGCCCAGCTACGCAGAGAGGGACCTCATATGGGCCACTTAACCCATCTGAGCTTCAGTTTCCTCACCTGTGAAGTAAGAATGCCAGAATTACCTCAAGGGGTTGTTCCAGATTGCACACCCTGATTATGCAGGACCCTAGGCACCTTCACTGGCACCTTATAGTACACTCAGTAAAAGAGATAAGTCTCCTCACTTCCTTTTCTTTCCTCAGGTAGAAGGATTGAGTGGTGGCCAGAATAAGGATCCAGAACTCCTGAGTCAGCCTCCCTAGGGAATCACTCTGAAGCTCTGCAGGCCAAGGTCCCTGTCTTTGTTTCTACGGGTTGCTGTCCAGGGCTAATGGAGCAAGTTAAGCTGATCACATAGAGTGCTTGGGTCTCATTTTGACCCGAATAGAAAGTCCTGAGGTCATTTCAAGCACAAGAGCCTCTGGAGGTCCAAATGATCCTCATTAAGCTAACTTGGGTTCTCTGCTGTGATTTCCAAAAGAGTAATTATGTTTTCCCATGCAATATGGTAGGGATTTCATGCTGGGACCTTTTAACAAGTGTTCTTCCCTCCAAAATATTTGCAGATCATTAGTTTAGAACAAAAACTGCATGAACAATCTCTTTTGTCCCTTCTTCCAAGCCTCATAGCCAATATTACCAATAAAATAATTAGGAAAAGTAAACATAGGATAAAACATAATAAGACAGAGAAGGAATAGAAAAGTGTCTGTACCAATGACTGGCCCAAAGCTGAACTAATCCCTTTCCCCTTTCCCCCACCAGACATTTTTTGGGCATGCTGCTCTTAGACATTTTGTTTTTGCTTTTAATTGTCCTTTGAATGATGTCATCCTTAGGCTACCAGGAAAGAGCCACTTCTCTCAAAGGAAGTTTAGATGCACATTTATTGAAATAGAGGAGAAAGTGCAGCAGCCCTTTCCCATGCCCACTATGTACTTCTCATGCCTAGTCCAGGCCTCCCTTTTGGGAGAGATGTGGCCAGTTATGTGAGCCAAATGGGTGTCTAGCAAAGAGAAGTCTCATCAGCAAAGCATGCTCTTAAATGTAACAGAAGTGCTCAGCCTCCGTTACAATAGGCTCTTGGGAAGGGATGCTTCTTTGCATTTTGAGGGCTACACATAAAATCTGGGTGTTTTCTCAGTTCTAACCCATACCCCATTACACACTTTAATGAAATGTATTAAAATTCTCAAATGAAGGCTTAAGATAAAGGGCTCCTGATTGTATTTATTTACCTTTAAAGTTCTTTACCTTTAAAGTTCCTTTACTGAGGGATAATTTTAATATCTAAAGATTTGTTAATGCAACTATGGTCTAGAAGTAAGTAGCAGATACTCTTCTGCCTACCTGGAGGGGCAGCATCTCAAGGTGGAGAAAGCACTGGATGTATGCCTCTGGCAAAGTCATTTCTCCTCTTGCAAAGTGTGACCATTAGATATGGAAATGTCTGTGATTGCTTTCCACTGCAACTTTAAATATGTTCTATGACTCTAAATAAATTTTCTTAGTGTAACCATCCAGTGGATAATACAGACATCTGGTCGACTTTTTTGATTGTCTACTTTCAGTGCAATTAAAAATTTAATTCTGAGTTCAATGGCTGCAGAGAGATGCTCTGCAAGTATGAGACGGAACATTGGAGAGTCAAGCGAGATAACTATTTAAAGAGAACTCTTTCTAGGGATTCAAGAATCCACAGTTCTGCATTCTACTTACAAAATTACTGCCCATTATCAATCAACAAGATAGCAACCCCAGACCTTTTAAGTGAAAGAGTGCAATCACAGCTTCTGTTATTTTAGACAAGAACGTTGCCTTATGCCACAATAACCACTTAGATACAAAGAGATGCCTGGTAGGTCACACAAATATAACCTGGCTACTTTTTCTGACTTTCCCTCAAGTTCAATCCCCTTGATTTTTTATTAATGCTTCTATTTTAAACATCTAGCTAGTCTTTCCAGATGTTTAAAGTATCCCTGGCCACTATGCACTAGATGCCCATGAGTGCCCCCATCTCAAATATGACACTCCAAAATGTCTCCATACATTGCCACAAGTCCCTGGGGGCAAAATCACTCAGGGTCGAGAACCACTAGTCTATGCTTTATCTTTTCCTAATTCTAAATTTTCTTTCTTAAGCATAAGACCAAGGGCTCAGAAATTATTACTCTATTGTTGTTATTATTCTGAACATTACTAACATCTTTCATTTATGTAGGATTTCAAAATTGATCAAGTGTTTCCATCCACATTATCTGTGGAGATTAATGCATAACAGCTCCTTGTCTATAACAAATTGGAAGAGAGAAGCAACTTTTCTATGAAAAGTCCCTGTCCACCTTTTTACTATGCTTGAAGTCCTGCATGTTTCACAAAAGAGGTCTTGCCATGAGGAAGATGCATTTAGGACAAGTCAGGCATGATGTAAATGAAACCTAGCTCAGCCTTTTCAAGAGACATTAAAAAAAGAGAGAGGTTGAATCACCTTGAAATTACATCCTTCTCCTCTCATCTTCTGCTGGCAGGATCCATATACCACCCTATACACACAAAGAAACATACATCTACAACTAAACTCCGACAGGTGGCTTTGATGAAGCCACATGAACTGCCTGAACACCTTGGCTCTTTTTAAAAGGGGTCTGAAAATTGTAATCTTTAGCCTGAACTGGACTGCTGCAGTTTTGTCATGATGCACAAAGTGAAAACTAGGTGGCATTTTTGAGAACGAGAAAATAACATTTCCCCCACACTTCCGCCTCCTCCTCAGCCCTCTTACCTGCTTAAGGATTTCAGCGGCTGTTTCATGTGAACAATCAAATATCACATAGAACTCCTTGCCCTTCTTCATCTCCTTGAGTAAAGGCTTGGCATCTTTATTCCCAGAGGGCAGCTGGCGGATTTTGATTTTAATGTTGTATCTGGAGGGAGCTTTGATGAGCTCTTGCAGACGAATTAGACCTAGAAAATGACATCCAATCATGCAATAGATATTGTTCTGTTGAAAGAGTTTTGTTTATTGCCATTTACAGTCAAACTCATATTATCCCCCAAATGTATCAAGTGGCCACCTTCTTAAAGGTTACACTATTGACTTCCCATTTGTCATTCTTCTTTCTGTGGTGGATTATACTATTTTCCCTTTGTGGGTATATGTGGCTTGGAAGCACAATTTTCCCAAGAACATCTTAAATTTATTTAGAATGCAATTGTCCTCTCCAGCTTTCAGCCAACACCTCACATCTTTAACAAATCAAATCTGCAACTATAAAACTTTTGTAATAAAAAGTTGCTTGAAGTTTCCAAAAGTGTCCAATGACATAGACAACACTTGCTCACTTCAAAAGCCAATAAAATACTAGGATTTCTTGAGGGCTATAAATGTCTGTAAGCCTTTCATCAAGTATTTATAAATAACATACTGTGTACCAGCTGATTAGTAGGGCTGCTTCATATAATCGTTTAGTTCCTGCTGTATAAACTATTTGTAAATGGCTCATTATATTCTCTTGCTAATATATTTGAATGTTGAATTGGAAAATGCTTACTTGATAAAAAAATCATAAAATTTTTAGAGATTATGATAATAGAAGCAGAAACAAAATTCCTTAAAAATTCACCATTGGTAATTGTAGCAAAGTATATGCAACTGCCTAACTTGACAGAGAAAATTTGATTTACAGCAGGTATGGATCCACTGAGCTGTGCTATTCTTTAATAGAAATGTTTTACTAGGGCAAAGCAGACAGCTATGTAAAGCCTGCATCTTATTTCCTCTAACGTAACTGGTGCTTGCTATACCACCTGATGTTGGCTCTTACTCAAGGACTTCCATTACACTGGAAAACTGACTTTTTAAAAAGTATATAGTTCTGTGCCTTCAAGATTTGTTAGCTTTAAGTAATCAGTAGTGAATATTAAGCTTTATGAGTATTCAAATGGAAATTGTGGTATGCTCTGTATAAGATACAGCATGGATTCCAGCTACCTCCAGACTTGGTAGATCCATTTTTCTTTCTCTTGTTTTATTTATGTAGCTTTTTTTTTTTTTAACTAGAAGGCACAGTTTTGCATCTCAAATGAGGAAAGGTTTCTCCACCACCATAGTTAGTCTTGATTCTGATGTACAGTAAATCTATAATGGTACTGCTCTTCAGAGTCAAATGGGTGGGGGTGATGGTGGTGGGGGAATTGTCATAGAACCGTATCAAGACTTAGTGTTCATTATCCTTTTTTTCTTTTTACACAAAAATTGAAATTGTTGGAATAACAGCCTTCCTGGACTCTTGCTCCTTTTCAAATCAGCCAATGTGGTTGACATCTCTCAAGTACTGGTAATGAGCCTCTTCTCTCTCACTTCGGAAGCAAGTGCTCTGAACCATTGAGGAGTACTAAAAATGGAAGAAAATTGAGCACATGGACTCATATATGTGTTATTGTTCGTATTGCTTAATCCTCTCAATAATGCTGTGATGCAAGCATTATTATCATTATTACTTCAAATGAGGCAAAACCACAGCCCAGAGCAAAGAAGTAACTTACTGGGAGTTACAGAGATAGTTAAGAGGAGCCATTAATTAAAACTGTTGTTTGTGAATCCAATGCTTAGTCTTTCCGCTTTACCATCCTGCTTTATAAATACAAGTTGTTGGTGCTGAGGGAACAGACACAGCTGAGGATTTTTTTGATGAGATGAGGAAAATGTAGACTCCAGGACCTATTCTCCTTTCTTCTTTTCTCCAGGCTGCCTGAGTCTCTCTCCTGTTTTCTCCTAACACCCGCCTGCTTTGCAATCACATACATTTATTTTTTTATTTGAGCATGACCACAGGGGATAGCTCAATGTGGCCTTTAAATGAAATGGAAAAAAATCTTAAAAGTGCATTTCATTTGCTGCAATGAACTACTTTCTTGTTCTTTGCTGAATAGAATGTCAATCCAGAAGCACATCTTCCTATCATGAAGACTTACACAGACATTTATGGGATTTAAAGTTGGCATACACTTTCTCACTTCATTCATTCCTGTTTATGGGAAAATATTTCCTGGATGCTCATTAGATGCCAAGCCCTATGATAAGCCCTGAGCGTGCAAGACACACATCCTGCTTCAGGCTACTCACAGCCCATGGGAAAATTTTATGCCAGCAAGTCTCTCCATGCATGCAGGTGAGGCATCAATTACCACCTAGTTTTATAGAAGACAAGCTGGGGCTGTTGGAGGCCGGAGTAGCTTGCACAAGGTTAAACCCTACAGAATCCAGGGTTTAAAGCCAAGTCCACCTTCTGATACCAAATCGAGGACTCTTTCCTCCAAATTGTGGCCCGTCCAGACTTGCAGATTTCAGATCAACTGACTGAATGACTAACTAACTGACTGACAACTATGTAAAAAACTGTATAAGTAAACGGAGAAATAAAACTTTAGATCAACATAGAGCATTAAATCTTTATTTGTCACATGAGGCCATTAATACACACGTTTCCCTCAAAAAAATGACCATTTACTATCACAATTGTTTCATCTTTCTTTAAAAGAAAGTATTTTTTAATACCAATAGAGGCAAGGGAGAAAAACTCAACACAAAAAGGCCAGTTTCTAACTGGAATAAATTTATCTTTATCAAAAACTTACTACTAAGCCTCACTTTTTCTCATTTAGCCAGTATACAGGTAAATCGGCTGCAGAAACTGGAGTGGGGGGGATGAGCAGATTTAAAGATTACAGACCCAAATTGAGGGAAGAACAATAAGCAAGGAACAGTGCTTATTGTTTACATTTGAGTTCTTGAAGCAATTGTTTGCTTAAGAGAAGACTTTCTGTCTTCATTAGCAAATGATGTAGAATTTACAATTCAAAAGGCACAGGAGACAAAATTTAGAGAAAGCTTTCCCTTATATTTGCATTTTGCAACAATCCATCCATCATTTACATTTCATTGTAATGAATAGTTAAAAATTATTTGCTAAACAAATAATTACTTCAGGGAAAGGAAATTGATTTAGGCACAACACCTAGCTTTGCTAATCGTCCTCCTAGGTTCAGATGCTAGCCTTGATGGAATGACCCACCCTGCCAGGACTCCAGTTGCAGAGAATGGTAACAGTGCCCACAAAGCTGCTTATGTCATGTTTTTTCCTGCCCGCTGAGCCAGAGGGACTTTAAAAATAAAATGTAGATAAGAGACAGCCAGACAAACTGCTGGGGCTCAGAAAACAATACCCCAAAACAAAGGCCTCAGAAGTAGCCTCAGAAGCAAAATTTCCATCTCCTCCTGCTCTCCTGTCCCTCAAGCCCTATTCTGCCCCAAGGCTAGCCATAGAAACTAGAATACCTCTTCTCCAAGGCAGGTCACAGAGACCAGATCCCCTTTGCCCCAAAGCCAGCCATAAAACCTAAAAATACTACTCTAACTTTCCCTCTGCCTTTTTGTGTACAAACTGGCCATAAAAAATTATCATGCCTACCTCGTTTGACTTGAGGTCATAAGCCCCCCACTGCAAAGAGTGTAGTACCCTATACCCAGAAGGCAGGAATGCTGCTCAGAGAGGCCAAGAAGACTCTAGGCAGACAGGACTTGCTGGGTTTCCCCACTCAGTTCATTAGCATTAGATCTTACTTTTTTGTCCAATCATATTTCTACATGGCTATCTATACTTTGTTGAGCCTAAGCATAAAAATTGACAATTTCCCCTATATCTTCGGGTCTTCATTCTGAAAGTTCCCATGTATACACATTAAATAAATTATATGCCTTTTCTCTAATTAATCTGCCTTTTATAAGTCAAATTTTCAGCAAACTTTCAGAGGGAGAAGGAGAACTTTTCCCTTGGCCCCTACAAAACCCAACTGAGGGACATTCTACAATAAAACTCACCTGGACTCTTCAAAAATGTCAATGTCATGAATGACAAAGGATGGCTGAACTGTTCTGAATCAAGGAAGGCTAAAAGGATTTGCCAACTAAATATAATACAATGAATGATCCTCATATACTTAGCAAAACTGGAGTAACACATATATATTTCATGTATTTAGGTAACAGTTTTATATCACTGTTAAGTTTCCTGTACTTGATCGTTGTAGTGTGGTTATAACAAGGAAGGTCCTTGTTCTTAGGAAATTCATACTAATGTATTTATGGATAAAAAGGTCAAGATGTTTGCAACTTACTTTCAAATGGTTCAACAGTGCTGCTACTTAGTACTATTTCTATTATTGTTGTAGTTGCTTTTATATTGAGGGAATGATAGAGCACTAAAGCAAATGTGGCCAAATGATAACTGAGGAATCTAGATGAAGGGTGGATAGAAGTTTATTGTATATTCCTTGCAACTTTTCTCTAAGTTCAAATCTTTGCAAATATTAATAAAGAGACAAAACGTACAGATATAAAATAATACCTTAAGAGCTTCCTTTCCTCCCCAACCCCAGGAATGCCACTGGAAATGTGCCTTTGGTTTGAAAAGTGTTTTAGACAAAGAAATACGTTTATTTCATATGAGTTTGAACTGGCCTTTGCACACGGAGACAACTTTCAAAAATGTCCAAATAGCCAATTCTAAACACTTGCTTTGGCCGCCTTTCTACTAATTGCACTCAGATATGACACAGAAAAGTACTGATTTGCATGCACATAAGGTGACTCGTGCAACAGGTGAAGCATATGGAGGAGAAAAAAAACCCCCTGCTATTTCTAGTGAATGTTTAAAATTTTCTATGCCTTCTCCTTAAATAATAATAAACTTTGCTATTTAGATTGCCCCTGTTTATGAAGCATGATACATGACTTATAAATAGCTCAATAAACCTTAGAATATACTTCTGAGGTGAATAGGTGTCAACGCTATCTTACAGTGAGGAAAGTGAAGCACAGTGAGGTTAATTGTTTGGATCAGCCCTGAAAATGGGTCACAAATGCCAGGAATTGGAAAAGACCTTAAGGTCAAACCACTACTTGATGCATGAATCTCTTCTATACAGCAGCTGTTGAACACCTCTCAGTGTGAGAAATTCTCTACCTTACACTGCAGTGCAATTCATTTCTGGATAGCTTTAGTTATATTTAATGAGTCTCGTTCAAAAGAAAAGTACCTAGGTTTTCTTGAGTCTTAATCCAATTCCCTGTTTGTTAAACTACATCAGTGGATTTGATGCCATAAAAATGTAATAAGCCATTGGGACCCAAAGATCAGGTTGCACATTTTAAATGTTAATTTCTTCTTTATTTGAAATTAGAAACATGCAAAATGGCGTAACGGCATTTCACTAACTTGTTGGTATATAAATATACCTGAATCTAATAGGATTCTTAAGGGGATCTATGCATAAAGTGTGCATCCTCCAGGGGAGAGGAAAAATCAGAACTGAGAAATAGAAATGGATGAGTAAATTGCCTGGGGAAATACAGTATTTGTAAGTCAGACCTTCACACGTTTGACTTTTCAAAAGTGCAACAAAAATGGCTATTTGGAGTTTTCCCCAAAGAAAAATTGTGTCCCTCGTTTGCAAAGGACCTCATAGAAGAACCTAGTCAAAATATTTGAGATTAACTGTGTTACAGTCAGCTCCATCAGTGTATTTTGGTCCTGAATTCTGGTTAATATCAATGGTAGTAAAAACTTTAAAAGAACTAAAAGGGTGGAACTGGAATGTTCCTAACACAAAGAAATGTTAAGTGCCTGAGGTGATGGATACCCCAATTACCCTGGTTTGATTTGATTAATTCACATTGCATGCCTGTAGCAAAACATCACACGCACCCCATAAAGATATACAACTCTCTTTAATTAAAATTTAAAAAATTAAAAAAATAATAATACAGCTGGGGTGCAATATCTAAAGATTGGTTTCCTAAGCAGAATTCCAAAAATTTGAGTAACATTCTGGTCAGGGGACCAGAGTGGGGGAGAATTTGAAAGGTAGAAAAGAGTGACAGTAGAAGAAAAAAGAGGAACTATAATTTCTTGGTTTGTTGGTGCTGAGTGCCACGACTTTCCATCCCTTGGCTATTTCGGGTGGAACTGTGTGAAGTGCAGCAGAAGTGTTTCAGCTGGCACAGCAGTTGTAATAACATAGTGGGGTGAGTGGTGATTGGGAAGGTGAAAAGAGTCACTTATTCTTTTATTTGGCACAGACTGTATACAGAATATCTTTCATTTTGGCTTGGTTACCCATGCTGAATGTCAATTTTCTTTAAGTTCAAATTTTACATTTCTGTCAAGATTCTTGGTTCTGGACAATATATTCGTCTGTTTTCTTTGGGAAGACAGAAGGAAATACAATAGATATAAAAAAGTTAAGACACTATTTAAATGTAGCCACAAGAACAGCTATTTCACTTATTCACAGGATGGTTGAGCACATTAAATAAGTTGATCATCTAAAGTATTTAGAACAGTGCGAGGCACGTAGCACACAACAATTTAGTTACTGTTATTTTTGTGGTTTTCATTTCAAGTGTATTTTCTCCCCAGGGTTTGTTGTTTCTTTCAATCACTGACATTTTTAAGCATGTTAGTCTCATTTTAAATTAATCTTCATATTAAAGCTTTGAGACTATGTTTGGAGTGATGACTAATAATTCTTTCTTGTAGGCTGAATTTTAGAAATCTCATGGATGTGATGTGTTGAGAAAAATGATTTAAGGTAAACATAGATAAACAAACAAACAAGCCTCCCAAGGGCCATGTGCCATGAATCCAGGGCTAGATGCGTCTGTCTGGAACTCATTCCCTTGTTGTAAGCATCCAGTCCCATATATACCCTAACAATTCTCAAATTTGTATTTCTAGCCTGGACCACTTTCCTGAACTCCAGACTCTTATCTTCATTTGGATGTCTAACCCATTCATGACTGAACTCCTGATATCATCTTCATTCCCCCAGACTAGTTCCACCTGTGAGCACCTTCATCTCAGGTGATGGCAACTCCATCCTCTGGCTCAGGACAAAAAGTTTAGAGTCATCTCTGACTCCTCTCTTCTTTTCCTCTCTCCCAACCTCCACTCCCTCAGGATGTTATTACTGTCATTTTTATTATTATTATTTTGGGTTTATTTTTTATTCTTTAATCTGAGGGTATGAATTAAACTATAACCTGCCTCACCAATGCCATGGTATCAATATTTTCTCAGACATGGTCTTCTTGTTCTTATTCACCATTTAAAAATAAACTTAATATGCGGCACTTGTCTTATGTCTAAGGAACACAGTGTGTTTTCCTTGATATATGACTTAATTGAAACACTGGGCAGAACTTTGATATTTCAGAAGAGTTTGCAGTAGGAGGGAATATGTTTGCTATCTTCCCTATTAAACAAGCTAATCTCTTGAGGTAACTTTCTAGAACCTGAGATGTTCTAAGTTTCTCAGATAATTGAGTTCCTTAAATCAAAATACGTGTCATACTGACCCAAAGGTAGTGCTGGATACTCAAAAAGACATGGTAAGATAGTGGTTAAACTAACGAATAAAATATATGCAGTTGAAATCATCCATGATGACATTTGTACAGTTCTCTCAAAGACCCTAGAATGCTTGACCAATCATTCAAACCCACTCCAATGTCACCACACAATTGGTGACAAAGGAAAGAGAACCATGGACATGTAGTAACAGTGTGCAAGTGGGGGACAAGCTCAGGAAATTATGCAGCTCTACATTCAAAATGTTTCTGGAACCTGACTATGTCTTATTCCTCTACTATATCATTTTGATCTCTTACTGTGCCCAATGTATAAATTAAACTTTATCATAGGTATGAATACAAAGGAAAAAAACAGTACATATAAGGCTCCATGCTATGCTAGGTTTCCACTGGGGGTCCTGGATCATATCCCCCTTGGATGAGGAGGTACTACTGTAGAATGCATATCTGATCCTGTCACTCCTCTGCTCCAAACCCTTTAATGGCTTCCCACTGCAGGCAGAGCAGAAGCTCTTCCAGGAGTCTAGAAAGTTCTCCATGATCTACAAGGGGCTTCTCTCTGACTTCCTCTTCTACGCCCCCTCCCCTCTCACTCTGATCCACACTGGCCTCCTCGCTGTTTCTCTGATGTACCAGGCACTCTCTCGCCTTAGATATTAGCTGTTGTCTGTGCTTAGAATCTTCTCCCAGGTGCCATGTGGCTCACTTCCTCAGCTCCTTCAAGTCTGAGCTCAAAGCTCATCTGTGCAATGTGACATGACCTTTAACTCTGCAAATCACACACTTCTGGCTTCCGAATTCTCTTTATCCTGCTCTACTTTTTCTTTTTTCCACAGCCTTTATCACCTTTAAAAATATAATTCATGTTATATAGAATGAAAAAATGGTTTGTTATTTATTCCCATAGAACCTACATTCCTTGAAGTCAGGGGGTTCTATCTGTTTTATTCATTATTGTATTTCAAGTGCTTAGAACAATGCCTGGTACATAGTGAGTACTCAATAAATATTTGTAGAATGACAGAATCTGACAGCATTAGCAAAGGTCAAAAAACATTTGCTCTATGATGGTGGCATCAAAATGGAATAGTGCAAAGGCAATTTGGGGTCTTAAAAAACCAATTTATCAGCAATTTTGGACAAAAGGGATCACATTAAGCTAAAAAGCTTCTGCAAAGCAAAGGAAAAAATCAACAAAATGAAGAGACAACCTGCCAAATGGGAGAAAATATTTGCAAATTATCTATCTGACAAGGATTAATAACTAGAATATATAAAAAGCTCCAACAACTCAATAGGAAAAAATCAACTAATCCAAATAAAAAGTGGACAAAGGATCTGAATAGACTTTCCTCAAAAGAAGACATACAAATGGCCAACAGATATATGAAAAAATGCTCAATGTCATTAGTCATCAGAGAAACGCAAATGGAAACTGCAATGAGATGTCATCTCACCCCAGGTAAAATGGCTTTTATCAAAAAAGACAGGCAATAATGAATGCTGGCGAGGATGTGGAGAAAGGGGAGCCCTCGTACACTGTTGGTGGGAATGTAAATTAGTGCAGCCACTATGGAGAACAGTATGGAGGTTCCTCAAAAAACTAAAAATAGAACTACCATAGGTCTTTCCTAGGAACACTACAAAAATAAATAAATAAATACGAAAATAGAACTACCACATAACCCAGCAATTCCATTGCTTAGGTATATATCCAAAAGAAGGAAATTCAGTATGTCAAAAAGATATCTGCACTACGAAAGGATATTGTGGCACTACTCACAATAGCCAAGATTTGGAATCAACCTACGTGTCCACCAATGCATGAATGGATAAAGAAATTGTGGTACGTATACACAATGGAATATTACATAGCCATAAGAAAGAACGAAATCCTGCCAATTGCAACAACATGGATGGAACTGGAGAACTTTATGTCGACTGAAACAAGCCAAGCACAGAAAGACAAATCTTGCATGCTCTCACTCATGTGTTGGAGCTAAATATTAAAAACAATTGATCTCATGGAGACATAGAGCAGAATGATGCTTATCAGACTCTGGGAAGGGTAGCAGGGAGAGGGGTATAAAGGGAGGATGGTTAATGGTTGCAAAAGTATAGTTAGTTAATTAGATAGAATGGACAATATTTGATAGCACAACAAAGTGACTATAATCAACAATGAGTTAGGGTGTACTTTAAAATAACTAAAAGAGTGGAACTGGAATGTTCCTAACACAAAGAAATGATAAATGCCTGGGGTGATGGGTATCCCAATTACCCTGATTTGATTAATTCACACAGTATACCTGTATCAAAACATCACATGTACCCTGTAAAGATATACAACAATTGTGTACCTATAATAATTAAAAATTTTAAATTTAAAAAGGAAAAAAAATTATCCTGAGAATTGGAAACGACTTTAGGTGCCATCCAGGGCAAACTCGCAGGCACTGCAGGAAGCCTCATCAGCTCAATCTTGGGCTTGGACTCTTCCAGGGTCGGGAAGCTAAATCCTTTGGGAAGAAATACATTCCATCCCCTGAGAGCTCCAGTGGTTAGAAGTTCATCCTTTCAACGAGTCAAAGCTGCTTCCCTCCATCCTCCACTCACTGTTGGCCATGAAAGCCCGGGGGACTTAGCCAAAGCTTCTTTCATTTTAGGGTCCTTCAGATATTTGTTGACAGCAGCCACCTACATTCAAAGTCTTCATTTTTTTTCCTTTGCAGCCTAAACATTTTAGTTGTTTCAGCCTTACTCAAGTATTCTGTATATGAATGTTCTCAGTGTCCACATATCTACAATGAAGAAAGGACTAGGGTGGCTGTGGATTTTGGGAGGCAGGTCTATGCATAAGGTAAACTGTGGAATAGGAAAATTCTTATTTGAGGCATCCTCTTTCTTCTTTTGCTTATATGTACATTTTTTGCCTAAATATTTAGCTCAAGAGGATCTATAATAACGATTCAAGATACTGTCCTTCTTTTAACTATTTACATATAGAAATACTTCAAGATATGAAAGACTTTTAATGGTGGGGTTCAGCACAGTCCTCCAGGAGAGGGTTATTTTGGCTCAGGACCTTTGCACTGGCTGTTGCCTCTGCCTGATGTCTGAAATGCTCTCCCCCAGGTGTTACATGGTTTAATCTTTATCCTCTTTAAATTTCTACTCAACTGTTATTTTCTAGTGAGGATGTCCCTTGTATCCTTACTTAAAATTGCAAACCCCATCCCCACCCCCAGGTTCCCAAATGCCGTTTGCTGTCTTATTTTTCTTCATAACATGTATTACCATCTATTACACTAAATATTTACTTATATGTTTTGTTAAATAAATAGATAAATATGATGAATCTGTCATCTATCTATCTGTTTGTCTGTCTGCCTTCCTACCTGTCTATCTAATGTCCAGAAGAATACACACCAAGATTTTACCTGTGATGGTTTTCCTGGATGTTTTTATTTATATTCTTACATTTTTCTTCATTTTAACCTTTTCTAAAGAAAATACTCTTCTTTTTATAACTATAGAAAAATGAAACTTTTAAAAAACACATTGGGAAAAAAGCCATTTAGATCATAGTAAAGAGTATGCAGGTATGTGTTGTCATGTATCTTTTCCCCAGTATCAAAAAATATCACCTGAACCAACTGAATATCAACTTGGGCCCATCTGAACAGACAGGCCTTGCTGGGTTTCCCCCCTCACTCTATTATCATTAGGTTATACGCTTTTTGTCCAATCATTTCTACATGCCTGTCCATTCTTCATCAAACCTAAGCATAAAAATAGACAGTTTTCCCTGAGTCTTTCGGACTTCATTCTGGAAGACTCTTGTATCATGTAAAACTTTGATTAAATAAAATTGTTCTGCCTTTCTCTTGTTAACCTGTCTTTTGTTATAGGAGAGTCAGCTGTGGCCCTTATGATGGGTGAGGAAAGGCATTGCCCGCACAACACCTCTGTTTACCAAGTGAACCAGGATGTCACCTGACAAAGCCCAGAGAGAATGGGACAAAGGACTAACATTATTTGATGAGGAAGCTAGGAAATACAGGTGAGCAGGAGAGAAGAAGAGTATGAGAACCCAGACACCAAAGGAGGAGTTATGTATATGAACTGAACCCACTTCACATGTGTGCAAAGTTATAATCTTAGCTCTTAGCTAAGTTTTCTTTTCTTTTCTTTTTAAGGCTTTATACCAGGGCCAAATCTGGCCCAGCATATGTTTTTGTAAATGAAGGTTTACTGGAACACACCAGGCCCATTCATTTACCTAACATCTGTGACTAGTTTCTTATTATTTTGGCAGAGTGAAGTTTGTGACCAAGACCGTGTGGCCTCAAAGCCTAAGCTGTATACTATTTCGCTCTTTACAGAAAATAAGTTTGCTGGCCCCAGAAATGGCTGTGGCTACATTTTGCCAAGATTGGCCTTGAGAATACAGATGCTGCTGAATGTCCCCCACACTGCATCTGGTGTTCAGCTTCTCAGCTCTCTTTGATGTGTGTGAAAGGATAGAAGCCAGACCTCCACCCTGGGTCTAATGAAGTAGAGGTAATGTCCAATGGGCAGCAATTTCTCATTGCCTAGGGTCACCTCCAAGTATGGGAATCAGAGACCAGTCGGTGAATAATGGAAAGAGAGAGGACAGAGATGAGGCGAGATGGAACTTTACTCCTCCTAAGAGTTCTCTGGAGTCTTTCTACATTTTAATTTCTGGAGGACAGAATTCTGTCTGCCAGTATTTAGTGAATTGAACTGTGTCCTTAGAGAGGTGCACACTGCTCCCATTGACTTCTATGGGAGTAATGGGCCATTTGGTCCCACGACATCTGTGCTGGCTTCAGGTTATTTAACAAACTCCTGAACAAATCCCAATAAAGTGCTCTTTAATGGGTACTTAATTCTGATGTGGGGGTGGGTGCTGAGCACACCAAGTCCTTTCTTTTCCTTCAGGTTTACTAAGTTTCCTTCTTTTTATAGTGTGATAATTACTGCAGTCAAGAAGCCTGAGTCAAGCAGTATTAAACCCATGCAAATTCACAAGACGGCTCCTTTTATTGATCTCAGTTGACCTGTTTACTCTCTAGGTTCCAATTTAATGGCTTAATTGATTATTCCTTTACATTTTTAATGTCTTTGTGGGCAAAATCATTTTAACATGAATCATCTCTAACTTAATGGGCGACACACAAAATCATTTTGGATTTCCAATTTCAACGAGTACTCACTGGGCTCAGGGGAATTTAACAGGGATGAAAAGGACATTTCAGCTTCTGGTAAAAGATGATAGAAATGATAGTTTGATTTGTCTGCTCTGCAAATGGCCATCACAGATGTGTGGCTCATCTGATGTCAGAGGGCAGTCAGGATATCAACTTTTCTGTCACCTACTTACTAATTATATTTTGTGTAAATACAATTTGAAGCCTACAAGGCCCACATTTTTAGTTGAACTATTTCTTAAATTAAATCTAGAAGTTTCAATATTATTTGTTGATTTGTTTTTCTTTTAAATGGTCCTGCTTTGCTGGAGGCAGTAGAAACAGTGAGAGGAGATTATACCATGGACTGCACAATATAATGAGAAATAGTGTGATTTTATTAACTCACAAAAATTTCTATTTAACAAAGGCAGGCAACATGTAAGATCTAACTACACTTTATGTTTGCAATATGATATTCTACCTCAAGACTCTTTAAATATGCTTGTGGAGTTCATTTGATAATGTTTCATTCCTTCACAGCAAGCAGGTGAAGCTCTAAAAATATGACTGTCTGTGGCTTATCCTTCCCAGTAAGACTGTTTTGAATATATTTATAAATTATATACCCAATCACCTACCACCTTCACTTCTTTCTAAAATGAGAGGAGGCATAAGGAAATACATAAATGCATATTTCCAACCATACTAGTCACTTTTCTCTGACAGTATAAGATGGAACCAGAGGAGGTATACTATTCATCTGCTGGGGAATAGTAAGTGCTGGTGCTTGGTAAAAGGGGTGGTGAAAAATGAAATGGTACTATAAAGTTTGAAAATGCCTCACTTTGCTAATTTTTACTGGTAATTTTAGTCTTATTTTCAAATGTGTAATTAAAGAAAGGAGCTAATTTCAATTCTCGGAGAAAAAATTTTAGACTGTCAATAGTATTATTCCTTCCACATGGAATTACTAAGCCCTTCCCATATGCCAGGGCTGTGATAGCAGATTATAAACATAAATAAGATAATATTACAATTCTTAGAAGTTCCCAGTGTCACAGACATGTAAACAGATACCAGAAGTAGAGCATGTGATGGAATGCTTCTGTTTCCAAAGTGCTAGTGAATCCTCTGGCGGTTTCAGAGAGCTTCAAGGAGGAGGCAAAGTTTGAGTGTGGTTGTGGAGAACAGGGGAGTTCACCACTATCAAGATTGTGTGGAGGATCAATCATCCAAAGTGAGGGGCTAGCCTCAGAAAAGAGGAGTCAGGAAGAATTTGGGGATATTTAATTAAACAATGGGCCCTTCATCGTAGCTCATGTGGGAGTGTAGGCAGTGGAGGGGAGCTAGTGCCTGGGTTAATAAAGATGAAAATGGCTGGATGGTGAAAAGCTTTGAATGAAAAGGATTTGAACTTTATTATGGGAACAATGGAGAGTCACTGGCTGACTTTAAACTGAATAAAAAGGGGCCTGACCTCTGACAAATCCTGAAATGTAAGTAGAAGGCAGAGGGGGAGGTGCCAGTCAAAGAAATCTGAAGTGGGGAAGGCCCAAAGTGCCAGATGCGGAGCAGCCGTATTTCCACCCTGCATCCTAAATCAAGCAGGTGGAGCAATGCAAGCTTTATTAAATGCTTATCACCAGGGGTTCATAGTCTGTTTCCCACAAAATGGTCCACTTTATTGGTACAACCTCTGCCTGAATTCCTTTTTGTTACCCTACTTTAGAAATTTTCTAGACATTTACTTAGCTACTTATCAAGTTAGAATTGTATTCCATGGTCATTTTCAATTGTGGTAACATTCTTAATATAGTTGGAAAAAATGAAATTACATCTTTAATATTCTGATTGGATTACAACATATATGAATAAGGTAATATTTCTTTTAACAAATCCACCTAAGTTGGATGATAAAAGGATTATTTAAAAGGATCAACAAACCAAAAGAAATGTGAATTAGATACACATGGCGTTCCTAAATTACTTTAGAATACTCAATTTTATATATGAGAGCATGTTTACACACTTCATCTGATGAATTTAATGCCTATTGAACACTTTGGTTCCCTTTGTTCAGAACACACATGACAAGGTGGGGTCTTGTGTGAGTCCCATACCTGTGCTGTCTTCATAAACCACAGTCACTGTCTTCCAGTTGTAATAGAGGACCAGATCCAGGATCGCCCTGCTGATGGCTGTGTAATCTGGGTAAAGGTTGATGTAAAACAAGTCTTTGTTGTCCACCGAGGGGTGTTTCCAGCGGGTCTGTATGTGGGGAACTTCAAGGGCATTGCAGATGGACTGCACAGCACTGACAGAGGAGCTATGGGAAGGGCCAAAGAGAGCAGCCACACCTAGGGCCAGCTGGTCACACGCTGACGTCCAGAGCAAGGAGGCGATGGAGAGAGAGAGCAGGGCAAGAGGGAGAGAAAGAGAGAGTTCTATGAATTTAATTTTTTCTTTCATGATTCATCTCTTTGATCTAACAATTGGAAAACCTCCTATATTCCCCATCTGTATGTGGAGGAAAGACACTTGGTCCAACTTCCAATATTCTTGAGATACTAAGATACTGATAGATGTAAATGTAGAACCGATTAGCAATACATCACGGGGCCAACTCGTGCAAAGAAAAATGAGTTGCTGGTCTCACTTCATTACCTTTAATCAGATGGAATCTAAATGCCTTGCTGGGTGTGATATTACCTGGGAGCACACCTAGCTAACCAACAAGCCATTTGACAAATGAATGTCATATTATTTAAGTTTTGTCACATGGCAGGGTAGCAATGAAGATATTAATGTGGTTACAGAATTCAGAAGAAACATCCTCTGGGTGACTACAAAGTACTTTAGCTCCTGTCTTTCCAAAACTCAGAAAGGAGTTCCAAGTTATTGAAATACTTGGAAAAAGAATGTTTGTAAGCAGTGCTGATACCTGATTAATTATGGAATAACGAAGTAGCATAGCTTAAAGGGATCTTAGAAGACACTTGGTCCAACCCACTCATTTCATAGATAATAAAGCAAGTCATAGCCACTTTACAGTGGCAGAGATCAATCAGAGCTCAGGGGCCCCCGCTCAAGGTCAGCCTCTTTCTACCTCAGTATCAGCCAATGGGTAGCCTAATGAAAGCAAGTTGATATATATTTAAAATTTTATTTATAACATAAATTTATTTTTCTCATTAACAGAGTATATATACTCATTGAGAGAATTTAGAATACTCAAAATATAAGGAAGAAGAAAAGGCCATGTCATTAGTCCCATCATCTTGAGATAATATCTATTAATATTTTGGAAAATTAGAATCAGTATATAAATACAGTTTGATACATTGTTTTCTTCATTTAACATTATAGCATGCCTTTTCCCCAAGTCATTACAAGTTCTTCAGAAGTATATTTTTAGTGTCTGTGGAATAAACCACTCCATGGGTACCTCAACATTTGTTCGATCATTCCTATACTATTAAACATGTAAACTGCTCCTAATTTTTGGCTATTATAAGTAATCTTATAGTACTTATCTTAGTTCTTACATTTTTCTCTGCATCTTAGGTTAATTTTTAGAGTAGATTTCCAGAGGCTGAGTCACCAGCTATAATTAAAGGGTATTGATATTTTTAAGTTATTTGATACATATTAACCAAATTCCCTTTCAGAAAGGTTGGGGCAGTTCATTCATGTAAAATAGTGCCTCTTAATCTTATGCTGGTAGGCAGTAAGTATTATATAAGTTTAAACACATTTGCAAGTTTATATTTTATTTCCATTTTAAAGTAATTTAGAACTTTCAAGAGAAAATAATTTAATATCCGAATTAAACGAAAGCTAAATGTATACATGAAATTGTGATTTTTATAATAATGTCATTCTACAAATAAGTAGAAAAACTATATGGCTCTGAAAAATTATCTGACTTGATTCAGAAAGAATAGCTGACAAAATTTTGATAGACATATTGCAGATATCTAAGGGACAGCAACTATTTATAGTCATTTACAAGGAAAACTTTCTGATACTATGCTCTTTAGTCCTGTATTACTACATCAACTATGAAGATGTATAGTTTTCTGCATTAAGTACCAGAAGTGTAAATTGTCATTGCCTTCAGCAGCTTATTTTCTGGATATGTTTTCATTAGTTAGCCAGATAAAATAAGAGCGTGAGAGTATGTGAACTGTTCTTTCATCCAACATGAGCAATGGATTGACATTCTTGCTAATATTCAGCTCTGGGATGCTAATATTGCTTGACAGAAAATCAATTCTTTTGATTTTCTTTTTCCAGCAAATTACCAGTTTTAAGTAGCTTTGGGGGTGTTTACTTTACAAGTATGGCAGGTACTTCAGATCACAAGAAGGCTTTCAATTTTTTTGTGGGTTGGAGTTTCACAGCTCAGTGTGGTTGGCTTTCTACAGTATTTACTCAACAATGTGTATGTGAGTCTGTGTGTATGTGAGAGAGACAAAGAAGTGATAGATTTATCTCTACATTATAGTGATAGTTTATGTGATGATGCCTTATAACTTTAAAATGCTGTATAAATACAAGATTTTATTATTTGTTCATAGACAACTTTGACCTATATGGTATCTCTAACTCTAGCCATCTTGAAAAAGAAAACATTCTTATACTAAGGTCATGACACAGATAGAAAAAGATTATTATATTATTTTTTTAATCTGTGCTCCTAAGAAAAGAAGTTTTATATTTTGTTTGTAAAGAACACTAGAATTCTTACAGAAGAGTGTATTAGGCAGATGCATCCTATGATCTAACTAGGTTAATTCTACGTGGAAACAACCAGTATTTAGTTACGTGGAAATCAGCATGAACATGTTGTTCATAGCATTCCATTTATTTGTGTGTTTTTGATAAGGAATTCCTCTATGAGGAAAAGAATCCCTCCAATCACTCACTATTGGGGTGACGAGTAGTCTTTGTTTCCACACAAACACCTTTATCTTGTGACTAGATACTTCCTTGTTAGGGGACAAACTTCATGTATATGGAATGTGATCTTATCTCAAAGAGTCATCCTAAAAGTGTCTGGGGCTGTCCAAATAAGCCTCACAATTCCAAATGAATCATTCTGTGGGAGAAACCTTGCAGCCTCCATATAAATTAGATTACTTTTGGGGCATTTGTCTTCTATTCAGAAGAAAAACAGAATCAAATGCACACATTGTTTTCACAGGTTTAATCTTCATATTTCTATGATTTTGTGGAAAGGAGTTTTTTTAAAAAAGTTGAGAAGATGCTAGGTAAACCCAGTAGTTTACAACCTGTTAAAATTCAGGGTGTGAGTTATGTGTGTCCTGGGTTTTTCCACATGCTCGGTGGATGTGACCTTCCACAGTGTTTTATTTGACTGCACTGCACAATTTCATGGTGGTATCTCAGCTTCAGGAAGGAAAAACAGATCAAGCTTGACATTTTCCATTCACAGCTGAACCGGTTAATCATAGAGTGGAGGGCACTGAAGGGTAAGCGAATCAGAAAGGCCCAGAAAACAGTGCTCAGCAGCATCTATTAGGTTAGTTCAGATTGCATTGATCGGTGACATCAAAGACTGAGATTTCCTGCGACCCATTTGCACAAAGGTGTCCACTTTGAAAAAGGGCAGATAGTGGAAAGAAGGTGACTTGTAGAGCAGAAATATCACCCAAAGAAGCTCTTAAAAGTGGGAAAATACTTACCTCTCCGTGAGGCTTCAAAACTATCAAAAAGGTTAATTCTCTGGATGTCATAGGTTAATGTGGTGTTAGGCATCAGGGTTCGGTTTCTGTTAATGCTGGTGACTGCAAACTTGAAAGCTAATTCTTCAACATTAACAGGTTCATTTTCCACAGTTTCAAAAATCCCTCCTGCAGAAGCAAAAGAGATTCATAAGAAGCGTTTGTCACATGATTCACACATAATTTTAAAAAAGAAGAATGTAAACTATACAAACAAAAGACCCAAAACGATAAATGGAGGACTATTTGGAAGAAATCCCAATCCAGTGCTAAAAGTTAAGTTTATCAGCGTGTGTCATATGCAAATAATAGGTCTAACTGGATATGTATGCTTAAGATTTTAAATCCAATGTTGTGTTGTATAATATCTCTCAGATGGCAAATGTATTATAT